>JAESUZ010004584.1:2737500-3434105 GCA_017311185.1 Proteles cristata cristata
ACTGTGAAGGGTCCTCATTTTTTGAACTTACACAGGATTTCCTCTGGCCTGTGGCCTTCAAAACTCTGATTCTGGCTCTTCAAAGCACCTGTTGCCATTTTGTGTGGACCATGTGGCTTTCTGACCTCAGAAAAGCCCATTTTCCATTGTGGCACACACTCTGAATCGCTCTGCCCACCTCTGACCAACCATGCCAGCTGACTGGCCACACTTCCATCCCCCCAGAAACTACCATGTACCATCAAGGAGGACCTGGAGTGAGCCTTTATGGAGGGCCTTTAGCTCCACAGCATCCCCCGTCCCAACATTCTTCAGTTGAAGATGTAAAGCATCCTGCCACGCCATGCCCCCCACACACTGTCTGGGCAATTGCCTGGGGCAGGCTGAGGTGGGTGCCTGCCACCACTCACAGATGGGTGCCTGCAGGACACTGGCTGGTCAGAAGGAAGCTGACTTAGCGCCCATACTTACAGGGTCCTGCTGCCGCACTGTAGCGGAGGCCTATGGCCAGGATGGGGCGGAGGGTGGGGGGGAGGTTGGAGTCTGCTTGGGGTCCGCTACAGTTGATTACAACCCTGAGACTCTCCAGTTCTAGGATTCAGAGATGAACTCTGCCTCCCCGATAAGTGCAAGACTCAGATAAACCCAAAGTGGGGGCACAACTAGAGGTCTCCCTAGAGAACAAGGAATCCAGGGCTCCAGCCCATGGTGATGAGCACTAGGGCAGCTAGAAGTAAGATTAAGCAAAATTAGAATAAAAATGCATGTTTCCCACCCTTTGTCTACCAACTTTGACTACAGGTTACCTTTTTATACCTCTCTCCTTGCAGCCCTTTGAAAGGTGCCAACTGATCCTGGTTTCATTTAAAGCAAGAGCCCTAGGGGTGCCAGGGTAGCTCAGTTGATTAAGTGTCTGACTTCAGCTCAGGTCATCTCCTCACAGTTCGTGAGTTCGAGCCCCATGTCAGACTCTGCGCTAACAGTGCAGAGCCTGCTTGGGATTCTCTGTCTGCCTCTCTCTGTCCCTCCCCTCCTTGTCCTCCCTCTCTCTCTCAAAATAAATAAATAAACTTATAAGAAAAGAATGAAGCAAGAGTCTGCTAGCCCAGTTATACTACTAATAAATATAATACCAGAATTTGATGGCCCCTCTTTGAGGTACAAAGTGGTTTTATACACTTTACCATACTTGTTTTCCTCAGTGTACCTGTAACACAGGCAAGAAAAGTACCATGTTCACAGATGAGGACACGGAGACTTAGTGAACTTATTGAACTTGACTAAAGACATTTAGACATGCAGACTCAGATGATCTGATCCCCAGTCCAGAGGCTCTGCTGTGCTCCACTCTGTCCTTCTGTACTTTCTGCATGATTTATCCTGCAATGCCCCAGAGAGGACTCTGTTCATGACTACTAATGTCCCGCTCTCTGGCTACATGAGGTTCTGCTGTGTCAGGTGGTCTTCTAGAACATATGGCAACAAGCCAGTCAGCTCCCACCCTACCCTTCCACTTGAGCTCCTGAGGCAACAGCTTCTCTGGCTAGAGTCTCCCCAGGCCAGATAAGGGTCTGTACCCTGTTTCCCATTCTCAGAAACCACCCGTCAACTGACTCTGCAAAACGCCTAACCCCTCCGTGCAGCTCGCTCATGGGTGGACTTAGCACAGAACGGTTTTCCAATGAAACGATCACTAGGATTCTACTGAGGTAGAAAGGTTTCTTTGGAAGCTGCAAGTATATTCTAAGATTGGCTTCAAAATCTGATGGCATAAGCTCAAGCAACTAACAGAAGGCTCGTGGAATCCTCCAGCAGTGCTTGCGGTGGAGGAAGTGTTGTTGGCCTGTCACCAAAACTCCATCTGAAGAAGCTTTAATGAGGATGCGTCTGTCAAATTCTAGCTTCCTATCTTTGGATGAGAGACAAGAATAATAACGTCACCACCTCACATGCGTATGGCACTTTCTAATTTTTAAAGCACCTTTTAAAATACTCATAACAAAACCTAGATGTGGGCAAAGTAATACTCTAAATCTTGTTTTATAGATGAGTAAAGTGATGATCAGAGAAGTTAAGAGACTTACCCAAGACCACACAGCTTATAAGGAACACAACCAAGATGAGATCCGTTCATGACCGCTAAACAGGGGCTCATTTCGGGTCCAAATGCTGCCTCTAGGGGTCCCCTGGCAGTGGCTGCTATGCCTAGGTGGCTCACAGAGCCAGCCGTGGGCTCACGGAGCTGCGGCCTTTTGCCTCACTGGGCCCCCGACATGGGTAGGTGATTCTCACCAAGTAGCCAGAACAGAAGAGCTTTGCTTGGATATCTTGCCATCAGCAAAGGTCAGTGAACTATCATGAGAGTTAGCTTTTTCTCTTTTTGAAAAAAAAAAAATCCCAAGACAATGTCCTCAGTCTGTCTCTGCTGCCTCTCTCTAAACACACACACCTCAACAAAAGGAGTGGTCCATGAACTTGCCATTCTTTGAAGAGCACAATTTCAAGTGTGAAGGAAGACAACTAATTGAAGGCTTACTCTCACCATTCTAAAGGAGTGGCATCTCTGAACACAGTCAGAGAAAGAATTCATTACTATACTCTCATTTTGGACAGCCACATCAAAGAAGCCAGAATAATTCAAAAATATTTATTTAAGAGAAACAATTTCTCACATGCAACTGGCTATTAGGAAGAAATGAGTAGTTGCTACTGAAAATGGTACTTCTCTATGGCTCTGATCACACTATTGCTTCCCGGGAGCCCAAGGTCCCCAGGGCAGCACCTTGGACAGATCTCAGGTCTCAGAAAATGGCTGGGACGCTGGTTGTCACCCCATACCCCTGGTTCTTACATTCATTCAACAAATATGCGCTGACCTCTACTGTGTGCCAAGTGCTGTTTTAGGTGTTGGGTGATACGTAGATGACCAGAACAGACACAAGTCTTTTCCTCCCACAGCTTGCTTTGTATCATTACTTTAAACAAATTCCTCCCTGTATTGTCAGAGACTCGAGAGACACTGCCAAAAAGCTGAGGACCAGAGAGGTGTCCTGAGGCTGTGAGCCTAACAGACTTTCATACACACATAAAAGAAGTCAGTGGAAAGGAAAGAAATAGCGTGTGAACCGGTGTCTCAAGGGCCTATAGGTCCTGTGGGATTTTTAGAAGATTCCAGAAAAGGGAAACTATAAATTGACTGATGTCTCATTTCCATCTCCTCTGGTGGTTCAGTCCACTCCAGGAGAAGATTGTCACTGTGGCCACTCTGCTCCCTTCACTCCCACATCCTGGTTATTCAAAGTGTGGTCCATGAACCAGCCACATGGTCACCACCTGGGACTCAACGGAAATGCCTTCATGAATCAAAATCTGACTTTAACAAGATCAGTCCGTAAGTGATTTCTGTCCAAGTTAAGGTTTGAGAAGCCATGATCTAGGAATCCTTGATTCCCATAAGTTATGCAAACATCAAATGAAAAGAGAAGTTGATTTTTTCAAATTATTTCTGATCTCACTAACCAGCCATATATAGTAACTATGGGATTCTTGGAAAGTCTGAAGTATTTGGAATCTGTCTCTCTGAAAGTACATTGTTAAAAACAGTTTCCTTCTTTGTGTTTGTACTATCAAGAGAACTCCCCAGTGGCAAGTGTTTCTTCTTCTTCTTCTTCTTTTTATAAGATCAAACTCTCACACTTCAAGCTATAAGAATAAAACCCAGGCTGAGCCCTTGTGGTGGTTCTGCCTCCCAGCTTCTAAGAAAATGCCAGAGGTTTTCTGGGGGGCACAAACATTACAAAGAAAAGAACGCAGGCTTAGGTCTCCCACACACAAAACATTTATGACCTTAGATAAATCATTTAACTTCTCCAAGACTCAAGTTCCCTTGTCTATAAAATAGAAGCATCAAATTAGGTGATACTTAAGGTCATTTCTGGCCCAAAGAGTCGAGAAACGTTCAAATAATACATTTTGTCATTTCCTCTTTTTCATTTCTGCTTCACTGAGTAACCATAACTTGCAGTAGAAGAGGGACTATACAGACTATAAATACAAATAAAAGACCAATGTTGTCAATGGGTAGGCTGTAAAACTTGCACAGTTTTGCACTGAGGTGCCCCCGGCCAAGGTGTCCCTGCTTCCCTAGCCTGACAGCTTTCTTCTGCTTCGCAAAGCAGGGAAGACCACTTTTGCTGACACGCCCACGACAGCTTTCCCCCGAGTCACCCAAACCATTAATAAATCGTTCTCTGCACACGTCTGCATGGGCTTTTTGTGCCAACTGTAGTTCTGCCCCCTGAGTGGGAGAGAAGGGCCGTCTGGATGCCTGTGCCAGGCTGACTCAGCCACACTTCCAAAAGACCCAGCAACCCAGGGAATAAGGGAAGAGGAAGCCAGCTCACTGGGTCATGCTGGAAATAGAGGAGACTAGGCAAATCTGAGCACAAGGAAACCTCTTCCAAGTCTGAAGGGAAGAAACGGGTGCCAACCAGTATGTAGGAATCTCCTGAAAAACATCATCTAGGATGATCCCGCCTTCAAAATGGGGAGTGTCATGGTGAGAATGTTCAGCTTTAGCTATGTAGCATGTTTGAGGCTTAGGGTGTACAATGATTTGTGTACACTGTGGTGGTATGAAGTCCCGCATGACCAAGAGAATATTTAATTCCTAGGAATTGTATATACTGCCACATTAATGAAGGTACATACCCTTGAACTGCTAATCACTAAGTTCCTCATTCCCCTGGGTGACCTTTGGGAGTAAGGAGCCCGGGGCGAGATGAGCACCCTTGCCTTCCTCCTGTGAAACAGCCTAGAAGCCGGGCCAGTGGGAACAGGCCATGTCTGATAAACAGAGGCAGGAACAGAGAGCACCTCTAAGAGGGCAGGTCTCAACCAGGAGATGACACCGCCGTGCCTCACACACACTGTTCGTGTGACACTCCAGGTGCAGTCAAGCTGATGATTCCGCACAGAGCAAGCAACTCACAACGGAGTCGAGCTGTACCCACACTGTGGCCCTGTCACGTCTGCCCCAGAGAGGCTGCCGAGATGTCGAGAGGGTCGTGCCTGGAACCAAATGTCCCCGAGATGACACTGGCATAGGCAGCTGGTAGGTAGCCTTATGCCCTTTCCTGTTACAGAGGATCTAACAAAGCAAGCTTTTAAATCCTGTCCATCCCAGATGCCTCTCGGAGCCCTGGGGGCCACCCACTCACCTGTGTACCTCCGGAGGGTCCCTCTGGATTTTGGAGCTGGCCTCCACCACCTCTTTGGCAACTTTACCACTGCAAAAGACAAACATAACATCTGTGCACAGATGCTCAGAGCAGAAGTGTGCAGGGGGTGTGCAGCACATATGGGTTTTTTTCTTTTTTTTAACTTCACAACAGTCTGATCCACTCTAGAAATCAATGCTTTTTCTCCCTCTACAAGAGAAGTTACTATGGAATTTGAGGGGACTCCCTTATACATGAGTATAAGACATGAGTAGGGTGTAAAGGGAGAACCGAAACAGAGGGACAAGCCAAAGTGTCCTGATTTATAAGCAAACTATTCAAAAAGTAAATGGCTGCTCCCACCCCAGCCCATCACCAGTATGGACTCATGGGTACCCACCTATATCGAAATCTACTTCCTTTAAAAAATATCTTGCTGCTTGACACGGTCTTGATCTGACTGGATTTCGCATACCTTGGAAAAGAGGGAAACAGAGGTGGTAGTGACATTGGCAAATCCAAGTGAGACACGCTATAAAGTGCGGTAATTGGGTATTTTGGGCTGTAAGAAACACATGCTGTCGGATGATTCAGCGTGTGCACATAGGCACGCGCACCTGAAAGAGAAGTTCCATCAAAAGATAGTTACTCTCACTATGTGTATTGGACTCTGCTATCTCTTTTCATTCTTTCTAAATGCTGGTGATGGCCCACATACAGTTTCATAATCCATTACTGGGTTACAACCTGTAGAAAGGACCAGGCAATACCGATGAGTAATAAGGCAGGGTTAGATGGAGGATGGGCATTAAGGAGGGCACTTACCAGGATGAGCACTGGGTATTGTGTGTGTAAGCAGTGAATCACTAAATTCTATTCCTGAAACCAATAGTGCACTGTATGTTAATTAACTAAAATTTTAATTTAAAAAAAAAGGGGATTCTTTCCCAATTTCCATTGAAAAGATACAGAGGAGAAGACGCATTATGTCACATGGTGTCAAGTTCCCTGTTTTCAGGGTACTTTCTTGCCTGTGTCTGAGCCAACAGTACAGCAAAAAACAGCTTCCGAGCAACACAGGTCACTCACCATGTCACAAAGAACCCACCTACTGTGTATTGCCTGAAAGAGGACACAAGGGCTCATGTTACCATGGACATGGTCACTGGCTTGAATATTCTCCGCTGAAGTCACCATGACCCAGTGCCCTTTAAAAGAACCCAGGCTGGTAGATGACTAAGACATATGCGGAACTAGAAGCCCCGTCAAGCACTGATTCAGCAGCTCTTAGTGCACCATAAACAGTCAACAGGAACAAAACCACAGCATTCTGGAAAACAATGAGAACATGGGTTGCCTGGAGGCCACCCACAGGGCACAAAATTGCTGTGACAGCTAAGGATGCCTCTCCATCAATCACTTTGAGCCTCATGCACATAAACCCATGTTAGAAAGAGTGGTCTGCAAGAGTTCAGGACTATTTAAAATATGGACAGTCACAAAATTTTACTAGAAAAACCCACACAAAACAATGGAATCCTGAGCAATCACTGCACACAGACAGGGCTGTGGTTTTAAGTTTCCCCAGGCAGGCAACAATCCCCACCCGGGACATCTTGAAGCCTTCATTCATTTGTTCAGCAATTGTTAACCAAATGACTAGGCTGCTCTGCACACCCCACACTAAGGGAAGACACCTGGTCTCTACATTTGGGCTGTAAGGTTTAGGAGGGAAATGGAGATTAATCTAGAAACGAGGCACATAAATGAATAACCATAAATTGCAAACGGTGGTGGAAGCCATGAAGGAAATGATGCAATGAAAGCACAAGATGGGGAGACTAATCCAGTCTGGGGGCCGGGGGTTTGGGCTGAGATCCTGGGGTGGGAAGATATTAACCAGGCAAGTGGTGGGCAGTACTCTGGGCAGAAGAAGGCTCAGCAGGCACAAAGGCCTGAGCCTGAGCCCTGGAGGAACTAAAATGATCTGATGTGCATTTCCCCATTGTGATTATTGTTGTCATCACAAACCCAAACCCACACACATACATTTTTTCCCCTAATTTAGCAGGACCTGACCTTAAGCCACCCTTGTTGAGGGTTGTGGCCTTCCTCCACAGGACAATGGAAAGCCATGGTAACACTTTTGCAAAGGGGTCCCTTCTCCCTTCCACCTCTGCAAACAACCTGAGCCAATAGGGAAGGGTACTGGGGACAAATGAGAAGCAGAGAGAATGAGATGGGGGGCCCTGGGGGTAAAACCCTGGGGAGGGCGGTTCCATTTGAAGGCAGGGCCTGGAGAAGATGGTGTGGGGGTCCTGAGGAGCATAGGAGACCCACACCCGGGAGGTGTGGATATAAGAGGGTAAAACCCCCCCAGCAAGTGTGCTAACACGGGACAGAGCCACATGGCACCCTCCTCCTCCTGCGAGGACACGCCTGCTGCGGACGTCTGCACCCCCCCCCACACACACACAGATACACACAGAACCCCAGGGAGCCTGACACATTATCTACAGAAGTCTGAGAAAAGGCTCATCTACATGTCTTTCTCCCCATCTTCTCCACAGGCTGTTCCCCAGCCTCAGAGACAGCGGAGCTGAGAAACTTTTAAAGAAGCTTCTGCTTTCAGAATGTTTCTTATTGTTGTTCTAGGTTCTAAGGATGCTTGGGGCAAGGCAGTCCACTAAGAAGGATAAGAGCCTTAAATGGAGTTTTTAACCCCTAAAACTAATGTAACATCATGTCCACTATACTTCAAAAAAACATTAATTAATGGGGCACCTTGGTAGCTCAGTCAGTTGAGCATCTGACTCTTGATTTGGGAGCTCAAGTCATGATGCCAGGGTCATCGTGCCTGCTTAAGAGTCTCTCTCTCCTTCTGCCCCTCTCCCCTTCTCACACGCTCTCTCTCTCACAAATACATACATACATACATACATACATAAACAAAACATTATTTAAAAAAGAAAAATTGGATCAAAGGCAGCTCTGTGCCTAGTTTATAGAAGATCCCAGAAGCTCAAAGGGGTGTGGCAAGCCCAGCACTTCCAGGGGGCCTCTTGTGGGGAGGGGGGTGGCTGGGCTTTTCACTGCTCACCCTCAGCTCGGCTCTTGGGGACCCTCAAGGAGGCCACTGCCATCTCACACTGGCCTCTCAGTGGGAGGCCTTGGTGCTTCTCTGTATCCACACAAACCCTCAGGTCAGAAGACACATTTCACAGAGAATGTGAAGGGCTGCCTACTCAGGATATGAGGAGTGAAAATGGTGTTGGCTGCTTTCTGGCGGCTGATTGCCCTTGATGACTATTTGTGTCATTTCATTTGCTGAGAAACACTCTCCTGAGAGATTTACTGCCAATTCCCAGCCCTCCCAAATGTGCAGGCAAGCTCCCAATCATGCTTGGCTTGAGATCTCTTCTTTTTAAATGTTTATTTATTTTTGAGAGAGCACAAGCAAGGGAGGGAGGGGCAGAGCGAGGGGGACAGGATCAGAAGCAGGCTCTTTGCTGACAGCAATGAGCCCGATGTGGGGCTTGAACTCAAGAACCTCGAGATCACGACCTGAGCTGAATTGGACGCTCCACCGACTGAACCACCCAGCTGCCCCTGGGTTGAGATCTTTAATGGACTTCTAACAGGGGAGTTTATCAGAGTTTATCAGAGCTCGAACAACATAAACCTCTGGGAAGCATGTAGGATGGAGGTAGATGGTCAGGGGAAAAGAGAGGTGGCTGGATTACAGGACATGTCTCCAGGTGTTTCCAATCCTGGCCATATGCCAGCAGCATCTGGAATGGGGGTTAATACATCCCGAGGCCAGAGAATTTACTTTCTTCTCAAGTGCACATGGCACATTCTCCAAGATAGATCACATACTGGGACATAAAGCAGCCCTCAATAAATATAAAAGAATAGAGATCATACCATGCACACTGTCAGATCACAATGCTTTGAAACTTGAAATCAATTACAGGAAGAAGTCTGGAAAACCTCCAAAACATGGAGGTTAAAGAACACCCTTCTAAAGAATGAATGGGCCAATCAGGCAATTAGAGATGAAATTAAAAAAATATATGGAAACAAATGAAAATGAAAACACAACAATTCAAAATCTATGGGATGCGGCAAAGGCAGTCCTAAGAGGAAAGTACATTGCTCTCCAGGCCTATTTCAAGAGATCAGAAAAAGCGCAAGTCCAGAATCTAACAGCTCACCTAAAGGAACTAGAAGCAGAGCAACAAGAACGCCCTAAGCCCAGTAGAACAAGAGAAATAGTAAAAATTAGAGCAGAAATAAACAACATAGAGACCAAAGAAACAATGGAATAGGGGTTAAAACTCAGGCTCCATCGCTAGAGATTCTCATTCAGCAGGTCTGACTTTTTATCATACACCCCAGCATTCCAAGGCAGTACACTTGCATCTAAGAACTCAAGAGTCCCCATAATCTCCTTGAATGACCCAAAAGATGCTGTTTTACCTGGGAGAGCAGAGGCCCAAGGCTCCTACCTGCTTTTGGGGGTTTTCCAAGCCTCAGTTTGTCCATGAATTTTTTTAAGGGGCAGTGGGGAGGGTATTACAATACTTAATGCATAGTGTTCTGAGGAGGGTTAAGCAAGACCAAATGATTGAAAGCTCCTGACCATTGTAGAATAGTTTCCCTCCCTTTCTAAGATCACTCTCAAACCTCTCCATTGCCTTCTCACTATTGAGCCACCAGAGCCAATCCTCTCAACCATGGAGATGCTGGGGAACTATTTCAAACACTCTGGAAGCCAATAAGAGAACCTCCATGCTTTAACTAGTGGACGTGTTCCAGGGCTCATTTCACCAGGCTCTCTCATCAACAAGGGGCCCAGAGCAAAAGCCTGCCCACTGAATGCAATGAATGCACAAAAGCTAAACAGCAATTCTGTCTCCTCCAGTCTCTCTCCTGTCTGCCCTCTCCCCACTGCCATCTGCAGCCCCCCACCAAAATCCCAGCACAGAAGCTACAGAAGACTGTTCTCAAACATCAGACTCACAGAGAAACCCAGACAGTCCCCAATTTACCAACAACACCTGGCTTGACAACAACTACGTGTCCACATGGTGGCCTGGCCACAGCCCCCCACCATCTCCACCCTAGGACTGCAGCCACTGTAGCCCGGGATCCCTTCCTACCACATTAGGGGGTTCTGCCCAGTCCCGATATTGAAGCTGTGCTTTCAGTGGAGTACCTGGGGCCCCTGGGTGGCTCAGTCGGTTGAGCATCCGACTCTTGATTTCAGCTCAAGCCATGATCTCACAGTTCATGAGTTCGAGGCCCGCATCAGGCTCGGCACTGATGCTATGGAGCCTACTTGGACTCTCTCCCTCCCTCTCCACTCCTCCCCTGCTTGCACTCTCTCTCTCTCTAAAAATAAATAAATAAAACTTAGGAAAAAAAGCCTTTAACAAATGAAATGAATAAATAAATGGGGTACTACGTGCGAGATGTGCCATGCATGCAGACAGTGCCTGGAATGCTTGAAGTGCTCACTAAGTGACAGGGTCATGTGACACACAGCCCCACCTCTAACCTCTCCCCCCCCCACCCTGGCACCTACTACTACAGGTGCTGGGGAGATGTTGGGTGGTGGTCTAAGAGGTCACCTATAGAATCAACATACAACTTCCCATTTTATCATGGTTGGCAGCTTGTGGGGTACCTGCAGCCATAACAACGCAAGTAATTATTGAGCACCCACTATGGGCCATGTACCATTCAAAGTATCTCAAACATATTAATTTGATTTATCCTCATAGCTGTCTCTTAAGAGGAAGCAATCCACCTTTTTCTGGGAGGAAACTGAGGCACAGAGGGGTTAATTCCCTTAACAATGGTAACATAATAGAAGCTGGAAAAACTGAGCTGCAAATACAGATCTGTATTTTTAAAATAATGCATTAGCCATGAAGGTTCTCAGACTTCAGATTCACCCAACAGGTTTCTCAAAACACAAGTTTCTGATTCAGTAAGTCTGGGGTGGCACCCAAGAATCTGCGTTTCTAGGAAGTTCCCAGGCCATGCTGATGCTGGTCTAATGACCCTACTTTAAGAATCACTGGATTAGAGCACTTAACCCTAGCCTGCACATTAGCACCAGCTGGCAAAGACTTAGTTCTACCAACACCTAGATCTCTCCATCCCCGATTCTGACTTTTTTTAATGACAAATTATTGAGATCTAATCCACATACCATAAAGTTCACCCTTGTAGATCATACACATCAGTGGTCTTTAATATAATTCACAATAAAAAAATTTTTTTTCATCGCCCCAGAAGAAACCAGCCTCTCATTTCCTGCCCTCACCTCCTCCACCCCAGTGTCCTAGGCAATCACTACGCTACTTTCTGTCTGTAAGGATTTGCCTATTCTGGACGTTTCATACAAATAGAATCGTACAATATGTGGCCTTTTATGTCTGGCTTCTTTCCACATAGCTTCATGCTTTTTTTTTTAATGTTTATTTATTTTTGAGAGAGAGAGACCGACCAGGGGAGGGACAGATAGGGAGGGAAACAGACTCCCAAGCAGGCTCCACACTGTCAACCTAGATAGAGCCCGACGCAGGGCTCAAACTCACAAACTGTGAGATCATGACCCAAACAAAACCAAGAATCAGATGCTTAACAGACTGAGCCCTCCAGGCGCCCCAAGCTTTATGCTGTCCAGGCCCATTCATGCTGTGGCACAGAGCAGTACTTCATTCCTCTGAACAGCTGAACAAATAAATGTCCATTGCACGGATATTTCTCTTTCTTTTTTCTGTTCATCACTTGATGAGCACTGTAGCTATTATGAATAATGCCACTATGAACATTTGTGTCCATGTTTTTGTGAAGACCAGGATTCTGATTTAATTGGATTTAGGGTTGGGTCCACAGCTTGGTAGTTTTTAAAAGCTCCCCCAGGTGGTTCTAATGTGCAGTGAGCTCTGAGAACCACTGGATTAGAACCTTATTACTCAAAGAGTAGTCCATGGGCCTGCAGCCCAGCCTCACCAGGAAGCTTCTTAGAAACATGGACTTGAGGCACCTGGGTAATTCAGTTGGTTGAGCGTCTGACCCGGCTCAGGTCACGATCTTGTGGTTCATGAGTTCGAGCCCCACATCAGGCTCTGTGCTGCCAGCTCAGAGCCTGGAGCCTGTTTTGAATTCTTTGTCTCCCTCTCTCTCTATTCTTCCCCTGCTTGTATTCTGTCTCTTTCTCTCAAAAATAAATAAACATTAATAAATTTCTTTTAAGAAATATCGACTCTGCAGGCACCTGGGTGGCTTAGTCAGTGGAGCATCTGACTTTTGATTTCGGCTCAGGTCATGATCCCTCGAGTCCCAGGATCAAGCCCCATGTCGGGCTCCACACTGAGCAGAGCCTACTTAAGATTCTCTCTCTTGATATCGCTCTCCTTTTGCCCCTCTCCCCCACTTGCTCTCTCTCTCTCTCTCAAAAAGAAATATGAACTCTGATCCCCACATCAATCTAGTGAATCACAATTCACATTCTGACAGGATCTGCGGATAACTCATGTGCTCACAGAAGTGCAAGAGGCACTCGTGTAGTGAGCTGTCTGCGTCCTTACCTACCTTACCTACCAAGTATAATGCCATTTCTCTGACAAAATATGTACCAAAATCTGGGCAAGAAATATGTTAGGGACTGCCTTTACTCCCTGCAAACAATTCTGCACAAAGTTGAGGTTGAAGAGTGTCATTTGAGCCTCTACAGTGTCCCTGGAGCACAGCATGAAGCAAGTGTGACAGATTCACTGAATGGAACCCCGAGTCCCCAAACCCTTCACCACATCCAGCGTGTGCCTGGGGAACCAGCACCACAGGAGCAGTGGCACCTAGAAAACACGCAGCAGAAAGGAAGCTCTGAAATGGTGACTACCTGTCAGGGGATCCCCTGGGGATTGGAGCAGGAGGGAGAATCAGAGTTTCTGCACTGGGCTCCATTCCCAGGCAGCAGATCTCAGAGCCAGGGCTTTCCAACCTGATGGGTGTCTCCGGGCCAGCTGACAACTAGCAGCACATTCGTGTTTTAAAAGCACACCAAGGAATTGCTTGGAGTAAGCCACCCACCTCCCTGTTACTAGGGCAGATCAGGCAGGAAAGGAGGAAGCAAGCCACCCTCAATCCAGGAAACGAAATCAGAAAATCAGGGTATTGCTCTGACAGCAGAGACCATTACAACGCAGTGCCAGGTGGACAGAGTTAGAAGCAGGTGCCCACCCCTGAGCTTAACAGAATTGGAACCCTTCAGAGTCAAGGGCCTGGACTCTGCAACGAACTGGTGCTCAAAAACCTTTAGTCATCAGTGGAGGGGGAAGTAGTCGTGGTCACTGCTGCGATCACCACTCCTCGATGGTCAGTGTGCCTGGTACAACTAAGCACTGACCAGCAGGTATGACCGATCACATTTTAAATGCAAAACAAAGTCGGGGCTCAGGGTTTAAGTGCTTTGTTCCAGGCCACACCGCTAGTAAATTACAGATCAAGACTCAAAGCTAAGTCTTTCACTTCCAAGGCCCACGCTCATTAACACTCGGCCACAGGGAGGCAAATGAGTCTCGCCTGAATCCCTGTCCCCTCCATTGTTGAGATGAGAAAGCTGAGGCCAGACCCGTCTGAGGTCACACAGCTGCGTCAGAATAAGTCATATCTTTCCTTCTCCTTGAAAAACAGGGATGGTTATGGAACAATGAAGGAACAAAGGGTTCCAACGGAACTCAGATAAGTACAAATATTAGGGATCAGATGTCCCCATGAGGGAGATGGGGATAGCCTGGTCTAACAAAGCGGAGGTGCAATGACTCCCAATGTATGATGGTTTGATTTATGGTATTTTTAACATAGGATGCTTTATCAGGGTGTAGCCCCATCGTAAGTCAAGGAAGATCTGTACGGTGCCACTCATCCTGTCCACTCAAGCCTCTGGGTCTTCAGAAGCATCCACAGAAGAGGGGGAGAGGTTCCTCTGATGTGCCTGGTCAGCCCGTCTAATAATAGCATTATCACACTGACCTCTTCCCTCGCTGCCAGTTAATGCACACACCCTAAAATGTGCAAAACAAATCCCCCAGTGTGCAGGGCTTTTCTCCTTCTTCCCCCTCTTTTCAATTCTGGTTTTGCCTTTATTTGACTTCATCCATCAAAAGACTCCCTCATGGGTGATAAAACAATATGTGTGCAAAGAACCAATTAATGGCCAAAGTTATTCTTTGCTAGAGATCCTAGAATTTCACTAAGGATCTTCAAAGCTGTGCTAAACCCCTCCCAAGAAGGGCTTACTGAGATGCCTCTAAAAGGTCTATCTACAGAGCGTTCCCCTTCCTTACACCCTCCCCTTACACTGAGTATGGCCAGCAGCCACCTAACTCTCCTCTGCTGCTTCTTTCCCCATGGCTGAGCCCTCTGTTCCTGGCCCCTCATCTCCTCCCGGTCTGCCTCATCTACCCTCCACTCCAGCCTTGTGTAGCTGCTTATTACCCACAATGTCTTCCACTTTTCTACCTTGGTCTTTTTTTTTTTCAGAATGCCCTTTCACCACCTTGCTCCCCTGGAGGCAAGACTCACCCCTATTTGGGGTCCTCCCCCCAGCATTTTATTTGTACTTCCCTTTTGGTCACTATCACAAAATACAGTCTCCTATGGATAGGAACCATGCCTTATCAATTGATCCAGGAAATATCCTTTTAATGCATGAGGTCTTTAGCAGATACAAAGCTAAGAAGAACCCAGTTCCTCCCTTCAGAGAGATCTGATCTAATAAAGATGTGTACATCAAAATCTACAATAAAATAGGTCACGATGCATCTTGTTTTGCTTTGTTTCAAAACTCCCATCTAACAGCTTCCTCATTTGTGAGAAAAGATTCATTCAAACTAACTAGATGTCTCTAAATTATCCCTTGACAGGAACCAGATGATTTCATCAAAGGAGGAACAGAAGAGTTCCAAAAGCTTAGGTTCCAAAAATAGTTTGTCAGTTTCTCAACATGTTGCACATACAGTTACCCAATGATCCAAAACACCACCCCTAGGTATAAACCTAAAATAACAGCCTGGAGAAAAATTTTTATATGGATATACCTAGAGCATTATTCATCATAAAAAAGGGAACAACCCAAATGCCCATCAACTGATGAATACATAAACAAAACATGGTCTATCCAAACAATGGATTATTCAGCCATAGAAAGAAATGAAGGAGTGATAAATGCTACAACATGAATGAACCTTGAAAACATTACCTTAAGTGAAAGAAGCCAGGCACAAAAGGCCACATAGTTTATGATTCTGTTTATATGAATGTCCAGAATGGGTGAATCCATAAACACAGAAAGTAAATCAATGGTTGCCAAGGTCTTGGGGAGTGGGGGGATGGGGAGTGACTTGTTAATGGATGCAAGGTTTCTTTGGGGGAGTGATAAAAATGGAATTAGACGGCGGTGATGGTTGTGTGACTTTGTGAATTATACTAAAAATCACTGAATGTATACTTTAAAAGAGTGAATTTTGTGGTATATGATCTCAATTTTTAAATAATTACAAACAACAACAAAATATGTGCAGGCCTCAACTAGAGACAGAGCCTCAAACCCTCTGCCTCTTCCTCTCCCAGCTGTCACATATAGGACAGACTTGCACATGCTGATTTCAGAGGCCATCGGGTACCCTTTCACACCAGCTCCCCAAAACCACGAGGGACCCACTGATGCTTTGAGGTGAAGACAGTTGTGAGAAGCTCTTGATACACATTCTCATTCACAGCCTTGTGTAGTTAATCTCATCCGAGGGCTTTCAAACTATGCTCCTGACAGGATCTGCCTGGGACTGAGGGGTCTCCCAGGACATGGGACTGTCACCTGGTCACCCAAGCTCCTGAGAAGCAGTGAGCAATGGGCAAAAGGTCTCCGGTCCACAGTCCCAACTCTGACCCCTGCCAACAACCACAGCTTCTCTATTTTTACCTATTTTTATCTAAAGCATGCTAGGCTTTGCCTATATATCTGCTTGAGGAAAAAAGCTCTGTGGATAAAAAAAGGATTTGAAAAAGAAGGTCTAAGCCATCATTCTTCTCATCCTTGTCAGCCAAAGCCCAGGAGGTCCAGAAACTCAGCATTTTCTAAAGAGCATGGCAGAATTCAGTGTTGGGGGCTGATGGAGCAAAAGTACCCTGAATGAGTTCTGGGGACCAGCAGTGCTGATACCCTGGGCAGGGCTGGCCCGGGCTCTCACCTGCGTCCACCACCACTGCTCTTCCAGTGACCAAATGTGCCTCAAAGAGGAGAAGCTGGAACTCAGTGGAAAGACCTTAATTTGAAGCTTTTTCGAAGCCTGAGAGTGTTATTGGTGGTTTCTGAAGTCCTGTCCAGTACTGATTCTCCATGATGTTTGACTCCAGCGGCATTCTGCCCACAAACATTTGGCTCTCATCTCTGTACGCTAAAGGCCTCTGATTATGAACATCGGTGACTCTGCCAAAGCTTTCCTTTTCTGGTTTTGAGAGTACATTCGGCCCACCTTCAGAGTAAGCCAGAGTATGAACTCTGCCCTCTGAAGTGGCCTTCCACCAAAATGAATGGGGAATCGGTGGACAAACAGCCTGCACCCTTTGCTGGTCAGTGGGAGAACTCGGAGGTATGTTCTACAGCCTGATAGAGTCCCCCAGCGGGTCTGAGCACGGCTGCCCTCACGAGTGACCTGCTCAACAATATGCCCTATATCGTTTACTGTCCCATCTCTCTTCCCCACTCCCCTACTGGTATGTCCAGAAACCACATCCCAAAGAAACTACTTGAACTCAACTCATCTTGAGGTCTGCTTCCAAGGGAGGCACCCAACCCAAACCAGATTCTGTGAATGGAAAGAACAATGCTAAAAACAAACAAACGGCCCACAGCAATTCTATGGGCGTCACCCAACATAGAGCTCAGGCTTGGCTGGGCCAACAGTGGTTGGGAGTCACCCTGCATGACACACTGAACTTATAATTCCCTTCAGTGTAATAAAAAGGACTGAATTAAAAGAAATGATTATGAGGCTATTTGCAAAATATAAATGGTTCTATGGTGGCTTTAAAAACCTGTGATTCAATGAATAAAGGCTACTCACTTATAAAAGGCCTGGTTCTCCACCCCACACTTCCAAAGATGTTTGCAGGCAGCTGGTGTTGAAGTATGGAATGCCAACATGGCTTTTTTCTAATAAAAAAGACAAAATAAGAATAGGCATGTTAAACATAGTTTGTTTTTCATGTTGCATCCTGCCACCTACTACACAAATTAAAAGTAATTTATGCATTACTATGGTCTTAAAAGTATTGTTGGGGGACCTGGGTGGCTCAGTTGGTTGAGCATCCAACTCTTGATTTTGGCTCAGGTCATGATCCCAGGGTCATGGGACCGAGCCCCATGTCAGGCTCTTCGCTGAGCACGGAGCCTGTTTAAGATTCTCTCTCTCTCTCTCTCTCTCTCTCTCTCCCTCTACCCCTTCCCACCCCTGCTCACATGCACTTTCTCTCTAAAACAAAAAAAGAAAGAAAGAAAGAAAGAAAAGTGTTTTTGAAATGGTGTCTCCCCTTCCCTCACCCTTTGCAGACATCATGAATCTATCTGGGCCCAGTTTCTAACAAAAAACAGCCTCACAATCCTTCACAACACTCCAGGAACCACTCATCTCTCAGTCAGACTTGGATTCCTTTAAAAACGTATTTGCCATCCTTGAATAACCAGTGCTTGTACTGAAAACTAGGGTCAAGAAAAGCTGCAGACTTCCAGACCTAGCTCTGAGGTTCAGAGCCTCCCTAACAGCTTCCTCTCAAATGCATTCCCAGATTAACCCCACCTACAACTGGTAACTTCTTTATGTGAAGACTCCTGGGGCGTCTAGACTCTATTCATGAAACTCTAGCCAGCAGTGGTTGATTAATACAGCTTTGAAAGTATTCTTCACTTGTTTCATAAATCTATATTTTGGCAGATTACAGGGGAAGGAGGTGGTCCCATTTTATTTTACTTTTAAATTCCAGTTAGTTAACACAAAGTGTAATATTAGTTTCAGGAGGAGGCTCCATTTGCTATTTCTCAAGTCTATCTGAGGATATTTTTTTACACAGCAGTATATGGTTCCGCATTGCTCACTGACTTTGGTCTTTTTTTTTTCTTTTCTTTATTTTTTTTCTTACAAATAGTTT
Source organism: Proteles cristata cristata (assembly GCA_017311185.1). Lineage (NCBI taxonomy): Eukaryota > Metazoa > Chordata > Mammalia > Carnivora > Hyaenidae > Proteles > Proteles cristata. Next base: position 2,755,944 of record JAESUZ010004584.1, read on the forward strand.
ATTGTCAAGTTGGTTTCCATATAACACCCAGTGCTCATCCCCACAAGTGCCCTCCTCCATGCCCATCTTCCCCCTTCCCCTCCCCCCCCCACATCCATCAGTCCTCAGTTTGTTTCTCAGCATTCAAGAGTCTCTCATGGTTTGCCTCTCTCCCTTTCCCCCACCATTTCCGCCCTTCTTCTCCCCCTTGGTCCTCGTTAAGTTCCTCCTAATCCTCCTATACGTGCAAACATATGATATTTGTCCTTCTCTGCCTGACTTATTTCGCTAAGCATAACACCTCAAGGTCCATCCATGTTGCTACACATGGCCAGATTTCATTGTTTCTCATTGCCATGTAGTATTCCATGGTATAGATAAACCACATCTTGATCCATTCATCCGTGATGGACACTTAGGCTCTTTCCATGTTTTGGCTATTGTTGAGAGTGCTGCTATGAACATTGGGGTACATGTGCTCCTATGCATCAGCATTTCTGTATTCCTTAGGTAAATTCCTAGCAGTGCTATTGCTGGGTCATAGGGGAGTTCTATTGCTATTTTCCTGAGGAACCTCCACACTGTTTTCCAGAGGGGCTGCACCAGTTTGCATTCCCACCAACAGTATGACTTTTGGTCTTAAATGTGCAAATCCCCTATTTGTTTACCTCTCGATGTTCAGGTGGAGCTTCTATTAGCATCATTAAACTTCAAAGTGGTGGTGTCCTAGGGCTACAACACTAAAGGCACATTTTATGCCTGTGTCCCACTCACACACATGCACACATGCACACACAACTACAGGTAATTCAAAAGCAGTAGCTGACCTCCTTCTGGGTGCCAATCACATAAAATGTCTTCCCTTCAAACTTCAATTTGCAGACATCTGGCCTAAGAAAAGAAAATCTCTTTGGGTGAGATGGAAACAAAAACAAAAAGAAAAACAACCAAAAAAAAAAAAACCCTGGCAGCTAACCAAGGTACCTGGGTTTCCCAGAGGAATCTGGCTGACTCACAAATACCAAGCAGACTGCAATGAAATAAGATATTATCTTATCATCAGTGAAGGCCTAATGAGCAGTGAAAAGCCCCCAAGTGAATTATACAGCAATTTGCCTCCCAAGAGAGTCTCCGTAGGCAGCTCAGAATTATTTATTCCATTTTTTACAGTCAAGTTGCATCTCTCTTCCAAGGAGCTCTGGCAGTTTCGTGAACATTAACGACCAAAACAGTATTAACTGGCCAACCCACTTTGTGAGGTAGGAAGAATGTGATTATTTCAGGTTTGAGTAATGAAATGACACGGATTCACAGTATCTGCCTCCCTCACCCTTTCACATCCATCAGGGAACACACACGACACTGCAAAATTTTCATTTCTGCCCTCCCTGTTCACAGAAGAATCATTTTATTAGATAATGAGATGTTCAAAATTGTGAGGACAACTTGACACACTGGACTCAGAAGAGTGACTTCTGGTTTTATCTTAAGGAGCTGCTCAATTTTTTTTCTTAAATAGTTTATTGTCAAGTTGGTTTCCATATAACACCCAGTGCTCATCCCCACAAGTCCCTCCTCCATGCCCATGCCCATCACCCCCTTCCCCTCTCCCTCACCCCTATCAGCCCTCAGTTTGTTCTCAGCATTCAAGTTTCTCATGGTTTGCCTCCCTCCCTCTCCCCCACTATTTTTCCCCTTCTCCTGCCCTATGATCCTCTGTTAATTCCACCAAATCCACCTATATGTGAAAACATATGGTATATATCCTTCTCTGCCTGACTTATTTCACTCAGCATAACACCCTCAAGTTCCATCCACATTGAAGGAGATGCCCAATTAAAATCTGCCTTAAGTGGGGACCTTAGGTCACCTCCTTGGTGAGAAGATATATGTAGAGAGGAGAGACGAGAGACAATTCTATTTCTATTCCTTTGATCTAATTCCTAGGAGACTGACATGTGCCCCTGTGCTTTTCCTTGGGGAGGGGGGGTTGGAGGGGGACAGTGTGGTCACATTAAGCTGTTCAAACTTAGGAAAGCATTTGCAAGAGTGACAGAGATCAATGGGTGTTAAAAAACAAAAACAAAACAAAACTAGGATTAATGTGGGAATCATATTTGTTTTAGTAACTTGTCCACAGCTGTTCCAAACACACGCACCTAAGCAGAGGCTAGAAAAGGGTGGGGATGACATCAAACGTCCCACCAGGAACTCCAAGACCTAGAACCCAGAAACAAATGGTCTAAGGATTGTCCATCTCAACACTTCTGTGGACCCAGAAAGAAACGGAAGCCAAAGGGGGCAGTGAATTGCAATTAATCTGTACTGGAGACCTGTCAGGTTCTTCCCTATCTAGTTCAGAGTTGAGGCCATTCAGAAACCTGAGGATCTAACATCTGTCAGGACTCCCCAGTCTTCTGTGGTCCTAGGGTACGATTGGAGAATTTCCCAAATTTTCCAGGCTTCCCAAAGTGAGTAGGAATTCTTAGGGAGCTTATTCCGAAATGGCCTGAAGGGTGATTAATAAATGCCCTTTTTTACGAGGTGCAGAAAACACAGAGAAGAAACATAGTCACCCCACAGTGCTACACATACACAAAATGTCAGAGTTTGTGAATCCCACCACTCAGACACAGTCACATCTGCTTCTCCCCCATCTCCCCTCCTCCCTGAAGAGCAGCCAGATATAACTGATTCCTACCTTATGGATGAATACACAGAGACTCTGAAAAGCTAAGAGGTTTATTACAGGTAAGTTTTGAGAACACTCATTGTGGAGAAAGAGAACAAGTGGGCATGGAGGGGAGCTGAAAGTAGGAACTGAACAAAAGACAGTGATAGAGAGGTCAAGGAAGAGATTGGTGAAATTAGGGGTCTCAGAAAGAGAGGGCTGGTTGTAAGGAAGAGCTGATGGTGCAGCAGCAGACTGGACATAAATTGGCTGATGCTAACCCAGCAGAGCAGGTTTGAAGGGGAAGGGGGAGGTGCCAGGAGGACAGTACACAAAGAGAGGGTATTGATAAAGGGGTGCTTAGAAGAAATCCTGAAGGCAACAGAACGTCAAAACCGAGGTTCAGGAAAGTGTAAGAGCATTTCCAGCCCAGGACTGAAAATGGATGCCCACTGGCCCATCAAGAACAACTTCAGACGACAGGGGTGAGCCCACCACCCAGTGAGACAGGATGGGGATGACAAACCTGTCAGGGGCCATCAGGGAGGAAATGAAATCAAGCTGAATCTATGAGTAACACTGAGCCTTTACAGTATTGCATGTATGTTCAGCCTTCTCGCTCTTTGCCCAAACCATCTTGCTCCTTGATTTGACCCAGCAGGTGCTGCTGGTCACCTGTATCCTGCTCCGTCTTCCCACTTCTGTACTGCTGTGACTCAGACTTTTTTCTTCCTCCAGGTGACATGTTCATACAGATGATGCTCTTTTCAGCTGCAAGAGGTAGGTCTTGATTTGACCAGCCCAGTCATGGAGTCCCTACTCTTCTCGGAGGGATTGGTTTAACTAGGTGCCTGTAATCCAATCCTACCCTATTAGATACATGGGAACTCTCCTACGGGGGCTTCTGTTAAACAAGTCATCCTCGTTTTAATAAGAGACACATGGAAGGGATACTCTCCTCCAAGTGCTGGGTATTGCTGTATGAAGATGCGATGGACAGAGTAGCATGAGTGGCCATCTTATGACCATGAGCTGGAGACAAAAGCCACTGCCCAGGGAAGACAGAGAAGAAAATGGAGACCCAGATCCTTCGTGGTGTCGTCAGGCAGTTAGCTTAAAGGATCATGGAAATGCCTGACCTCTGGAACTTCTGCCATGTGAGATAACCAGTCCACTTATTGGTGAGCCACTGTCAGGAGACATTCCTGTTACTTTGTGCCAAAAGCATCTTCACTGACATATTGGATAACACAGGACAATTCTGCAATGAAGCACCCAACAGAAGAGAATGTTGGAAAGTGAGCAGGAGAAGAGGGTCCTGAGTTATTCAAGTGAACTTGCACCTTTACCCTGCCCTACCCCAGGGTCACCCCCCTGGCCAGAGCAGCAGCTCCTGGTGAGGAAACACTGGACGCCTTGTCTCTGGAGACAGAGTCCCTGAGCCCAAGACATACCCCAGGTTTACTGAAGTCTAGGGCAACCTAGATTGGCTTTTATTATGGATGAATAATCCCTTCATAATGACGCTCCATGGCAAAGAAATGAATGCTAAGCGCTCTACCAGACATTTCCAGTATGTGTTCCCACCAACACTGCCAAAGGATTCCCTTTTCTCCAGACATTTCCAAACAAAACAAAAACAAATAAACAAACAAAGGTTGGGAAAGAAAAATAAGATTAAGAAAAATGGTAAGCCAGTTTCCCAAAGAAGTACTTACCATTTTATCAAATGGATTCTCTTATTTCCCTGAAATACCACAAAGCCTGCTGCAGTGAACCCTAAAAATGTTGTTGTGCCTGTTGAATCCTGAAAAAAAATATATAAACAAAAACATATGGATTGAGAAATATATAAATAAATGATAAATGGTATGCTCATTCATCTTCCTCCTGGATTAATTTCAGGTTAATTCCATTGATCATTGCAATAAACTAAGTTTCTGAGATGAGACTTGCAAGGATAATACTTCTAAAATCCAGGGAAGGTCGAGGAATATGTAGCTTTTTCCTCAGAGGAACAGACCGTCTACCTCTCCAGGAACATCCTGAAAAAATACAGATTAGTCCTAAACTACTCTATTTCCAAATGTGTCCTGGGGCCACCTGAGTTCTCAGATCTGCCCTATAATGTGGGCAAACTGTGCTCAGTCATCATTAGCCCCCAAACCAAAGATGCTATGAAACCAATGCCCTGAGCATCTAACTTAACTTCATTCAATTCTACACAAAATTCCTGGCAATTTTAAGGTAAAGAAAGGTCCAGAAATGTCTACTTTGCTTCCAGCCTCAACCAGAGAAACTAAGCATAGATCACTAAAGGCAAAGGAAAGACAACAAAAATCAAGCCCGTTTCCAAGTAATAAATAAAACAAACAGAGGGGCTCAAAATTGTGGATAAAATCTAATTTGCTAAATGGAATAAACCGATTTATACCATTACTAGGAAGAGGATTCTGGCCAATATGCTAAAATACTTGCATGGGCAGAGCAAGAAGCAGCCTATGCCAATGTGAACAAGTACCACCAGCTCTCTGCCTGCTGTAATCATCTGGAGAGCCTGCTCTGTACTCCCACAGAGCCTGATATAATTGGGTGGCAGGAGTATATGAAGTTTTCCAGATGCTTCTAATGAGCAGCCTGCACTAAATCTACAGAACTAGTACTTTATCAAATACCATTAGCTGGTACCATATGGGTAAAGAAATATTCCAGAAGGACTCAAGAACTGACCTTTAAGAGCCTGGCAGATTCAAATGCTTAGTTTAGGATTCCAGTTAGTGTCTGGTTGATGTGTAGCTAGTATAGGGTATGGAAAGGAAAAAACCGTTTTCATTTCTGGAAAATGTATGCATCATCTTGGGGGCTTGTTAAAAAAGCACATTCCCCCACCCTCTGCGATTCTGATTCAGCAGCTCTGGGGTGGAGCCCAGGTGATTCTGATACATTCTTGAGAAAAATACTGTCAAGTGATATGAACAATGGAGACAGGAAAACCGATTATTCCTAATGTCAAAATATAATCTTAAGTCTTTTTTTTTTCTTCCACCTTCCCGAGTTTTCAGGAGTTCGTTCTTGCTGACAATGATCCTGAAAATAAATCTGTCAGGATCCTGTAACTTCTCAGGGGTAGAACCATCCACTTTATGGATGAATGAATCATGTGTGTTAACTGATGAAACACATAGCAATGAGCAAGCAATTGGAAGGCTGCAATGGAGAAAATCAACTACCAGAACATGACACTGCAGCCTACTGTTGTCCTGTCCAATTAGGGGCAATGGATCAGGCTGTAGAAATATCCTGCATGTCAATTAACTCTCTTGTGGGCAAAACAATCATTTTATGTCCACCTGCAATGAGGGGCACTCACCTTGCATGGGTGGGGGTCTACCCCATAGGTTTCCAAAGTGTGAGCTTTCAGGAGTAAGTTAAATTCAGCATCTGGTGGGCTCTGGCCTCTAAAATCACACAAGAATAGTTTAGGGTGTTAATACAGAAAATTATAGAAACACAGAGTCCCTTCATTCAATAAAATGTGATATCCTAAACTACAGAGAGACATCCCTACATAAATAGTAATCAGGAAGGCTGATCACTATCCCTCACCATGAAAGGCCCTTTGCTAAGAAATCTAAGCCCGTGTTCCTTGCCTAATTGTTCCGTAAAAACTTACATGTACTCTGAGGGCTCCAGTGACCCGTACGGTTAATCAACATTATCAAGTTACCAATAAGTAAGCCTTGCAAATTCAATCTTAATATGAAATAGAAGTCAGCATCTGTTCTTTCCCACTCACTTAAAAAGATTATCCAGGGTAAATAAGCATTCCTTTTTGTTCAGGGTAAAATATGGGCAATCCCATTACCCTATCAACAAGCCTGAACAAAGGCATCTGGTAGGATGAACTGTCAACCATTCCACTGGAAAGCTCTGGATTTTGAAAGGAAATCTCAGCCACTAATCTTAGCCATGTCCTCTGGGGTGGTAAACAAGGGCTTGGCCTCAGCAAGGGGGAAAGGGGCCGCAATACAGATGGCCTTCAAGCCTTTTGAGGCTAAATTCCAAAGCAGGATTGCACAGCATTTCAAAGACTCCACTTTGATTAACGTTAATATCCCACACGTATCTCAGAGAATCCAAACCATTCCCTAAGGATAAATATGTAACCCCAACAACCAAGAAGAGCTTGCTAAAGAAAACAACAGGAATTTGTTTTTATTTCCAAAACATAAGATTATATTGTCATATTAAATCTATTTCCACCCACGCTTCTCCCCATGGATGGATTTCCTCCCCTCCCCCTCAAGACAGCTACATCACGATGCCTCTAAATCAAAACAGTATCCCATCTACCTTCTCCCTAAAGCCTTTTGGGATCTTCTCTTTACTCTGAGTGACTGAAATGTCACTACGATATGTCTAAGGAGTGTCTTTACCCATCATGATCAGCACTGTGGGGACACTTTCAATCCAATGATTCCTATTTTTCCCTGGCTATTTCTTTTCTTCCCAACGTCCTTCCTCTTCCCCAGCCTTTCTTTCTTTCTCTTCTCTCCTTTGGGAGCCCCAAGTAAACGGATTTTTGGAACCTCTAGGTCTATCCACCATGCCTTATAACTTTTGCTTCATTCTCTTAAATTGGTCTTTTTATACATTCTGTATCATTTCTTAATCCAAATTTCCAGCTTGCTAATTTATTCTTCAGCCTCATGCATTCTGCTTTCAATACCATTTGAGTTTTTCAAAATATAAATTAAATGTTGCATTTCCAATGTAATATCTAATTGGCTCTGGAAATAGCTGCCTGTTCTTATTTTATACAATAAATTCCTTTTATTCGTCTGAGGAAAGCCCAGGTTGTTCCCTTTAAAGTCCAATCCTGTTTACACCGTTAATGCTGTTTTCTTGGGGATGGTCATTGGTTGGCTGAGTCAGAATCTCTCATTCACGGAGTTGAGGTTTCCTTAAGTGTTTGGTGATCCATGAACGGGAATTCATTTTTGTATTCATTTTACTTGTTTAATGCAGAGCTTGTAGGGAAGGAGCAGGAGGTGGGGCATGCCATCTGGGAAGAGTGTGTGCTAGTAACTTGATTTCAAACTGAAAAGTTGTAGTTCCTCCAGGTGTTGCCCACACACAGGGTACCTCCAGCTCAAGCCTGCTGTTGCCCATGAGAAACCAGAGAAAGAGGTCAAAGCTTCCCATCTGTGTCGAAAGCAGTTTCACACTCACAATGATGGCCACCTGTGTATCTGTTGCTTGAAGCACCCAGAACCACTCCTACCATATGTGGGTATTTAACCTGGATTTGCTCCATCTATTTCCCATCTTCCAGAGACACTGTAGGACTTCTGGCCCAAAAATGGTATTCTTCCCTGAATCTGCTTTCTAGTACTTTTTCTATTATCTATAGGGACTTGGAGAAGGAAGAAAAGGCAGCCATATGTGGTCTTTTCAAAGAAGAGATCATTTTTAATTCATCCTTTACAGAACAGATTTCTGAGGGATTAACCAAAACACCTGCTTTAAGAAAATAAAGTCTTTCTAAAGCCTTTCAGGCTTTCCTCCTCTTGAGTCCTAGTGTTCTAAAGTTTCACCATGGTATGTATAAAAACAGTATCCTTATTCATCCTAATCAGCACTGTACGGGCCCTTTCAATACAATGCCTATCTTTGATTCTTTTTTCAAGTCACAGTCATTGTTAATTATTTCTCTTCTTGATACCATAACAATAGGCTCAGAAAAGTCACCAACTATATTGATGGGGAAGGGAAAAGGGATCTGGAGGAAAAGTTTTCTCAATACATGCAGGTATTTCTCCATAGCTCTTGTGCAAGTTCTAGGAGTAATAGCTTCCCTTCCACTGAAAAACAAATCATTGAATCCAAATATTGGATGCTATTTCCTTCTCTGCAACACTCTCACTCACTCACTCACTCACTCACCACGAGGCTCCAAAGAGGGACAAAGCACAGAGCTGAGCTGTCCAGCATCTGCTGGCCCTCAACGCAGAACTTCAGCCTAATGACCCATATGGAGGCCAAAGGGAGCCAGGACCCCAGGACTGGAGCCAAAGTAGCCCCAGGCCATTAGCTCTACTTGGGATAACCCTGCTTGACATGAAAGGGCTCTACTCCATCCCACACTAATAAGCCGCTCCTGAGAGCTGGCCATTCTCCCTAGTGGTTACATTATCAGCACCTCTGAATAAACCACACAGTGTTCTTAAAATCCAAGTTTGGTTTTTAAGCACACCCCTCTTTTCTATTCATTCTGGGAACAAGTTCATCATGAAATCTGGAAGTTCATGTTGGAAAAGGAATGGGTTCTGCTTGCCTGGGTGGTCTGACCACTGTCCTGTCCTTTGTAAATGTGATAGGCATCTGATTTCTAGCTGCAAACACTGAGCCACAGATGGCAGCAGGTGCAGGGCTACACAGCTCCAGAGAAGGGCGGCCGTGAAAGTCAAAGACCTCCACTCACTGGGAGATCACATCCAGAGTGTGAAATGGAAGCCCCGGTACAGAAGATTTCAGCAACAAATATAATTAAAAAAAAAACAAAAACAAAAAAAGGACTTCTATGTAGAATTTTGTTTAAACTCCCATAAATCTATAAACAATACATTTTAAAATATAAAAATGTATATGTGTGTGTGTGTATATCAAAAGAAGAATCAGCAAAAGACTTAAATAGGCATTTTATCAGATATCTGAATAGCCTACAATTACATGAAAATGGGCTTAACCTCCTCATGATCAGCAAAACGCAAATTAAAACTATGAGAAATCATTTATATGTCATGTATACATTATATACATTTAAATAGCTAAAATTTAAAACATGGTACCAAGCACTCATGAGGATTTGCAGAAAAAGCAACTCCTAGACTGCTGGTGGAACAGCAATCCGGTAGAACTATGTGGGAAATTGGCATTATCTACAAAAGTCCAACATGTTTACCTTGTAATACAGCAATTCCATTAATAGTTTTATACGCAACAGAAACTTGGGTGTGCTGCACCAAGAAATACATAGAATTCTCATAGTAGTGCCCTTTGTAGCAGTAAAAATTGGGAAATTCAAATGTCAATGCACAAGAGAATGGAGAGACAATGGAATGTCTACAGCCACAAATTAAATGAATTAAAGCTACATACAACATGGGCAACTATCACAAAGATAAAACTGAACAAAAGAGGCCAAATATAAATGAGTACACACTGAATGAATTTGTTTATAATGGCTTTTTAAAATGAGCAGAACACAACTAACGTGTTAAAAATCAGAGATGAGATTCCATTTGGAGAGGAGAGGAGAGAGAAGGTAAATGTTGAGAAAGGGGCAGAACAGGAGCTTCTGAGCTGTTACCAATTCTCTCTGACTTGGGTGGTAGTTACACACATGCTTGCTTTGGTAATAATTCATCTAGCTTTACATTTATGTTCTGTGTACTTTTCTGAATCTGTGTTCTATTTCAATTTTTAAGAGCATAAGAGGAAAGATTAAAAAAAAAAGTTATGGGGCACCTGGGTGGCTCAATCAGTTAAGCATCTGACTTTGGCTCAGGTCATGATTTCATGGTTTGTGAGTTTGAGCCATGCATCGGGCTCTGTGCTGACAGCCCATGTTTGGAGTCTGCTTCAGATTCTGTCTCCTTCTCTCTTTCTCTCCCTGTTCCACCACCCCCCCTCCCCCCCGCTCACGTGCTCTCTCTCCCTCTCAAAAAAATAAACATTAAAAAAATTTTTTTAATGTTATGAAGCACAGAGAACCCTCACGTATTGTGGGTGTGAATGTAAGCTGGAACAACTCCATTAGCAAACAAGCTACCACTTCCTAGAAAAGCAAACACTATACAAACTCTATGGCCCTCCAAATTCCACACTTGGGTTTATATCTAGGCTAGGAACTCCTTTACATATGCTCCCATGAGAATTATTCAAGAAGCTGTAATGACTTTGTAATACCAAAAACCTGGAAATAACCCAAATGCCCCTCAACAGAATGGATACATAAAATGTGACATATTCGTATCATAGAGTATTAGTTACAAAGAAGTACAAATAAAGACCTATGGCTACAGGCATCCACATGGCAAAACCTCAAAAGCAATGTTGACAGGGGAATGCTAGATGCAAGAATACAGTATGATTCCATTTATATGAAAGTCAAAAAGCGATGCATTATTTGGTGATAAATATCAGGTACACTTACAAAAGCAAAATAAGAGAGTGAATAACTCCAAATTCAGAACAGTGCAAGGGAAGGAAAGAGGTGATCTGGGAAGGGTGCACAGGAGATTTCGGGGCATCTGGTGATATTCTAATTCATAAACAGAGTTAGCAGGTCATGGGTGTCTTTCCAACTATTTTTTTAAGGTTTTTAAATTTATTTTTGAGAGAGAGAGAGATAATGGGGAAGGGACAGACAGAGATGGAGACACAGAATCCGAAACAGGCTCCAGGCTCTGGGCAGTCATCACAGAGCCTTATGAGGGCTCAAACTCATGAACCATGAGATCATGACCTGAGTTGAAGGGAGATGCTTAACCAACTGAGTCATCCAGGCGCCCCTCAGCTACTCTTTAAATTATATATATATAGTCTTACGTGTTATGTACTTACAATGGTTAAAAAAGGAATAATTCCTGCCCTTTTAACAGAAGAGTTATTGAAAAAAATATCATTCAGTCTAAAAGAACAAAACAGAATTGATTAGGAATATAATGGATCTATACAGGCATTCAGGGCTACCTTTTACTAACTCTACTGTTCCGAGCAATATATAATCATTTATGTTGTCAAACTATATATATAGTCACTTAACACTCATAAAGGAGATATTCTTATCACCATTTCTGTCATTCAAAAAGGAAAAGTAACTTGCTCAAGGTTCCTCAACTAGTAGGTAAGCGCCCAAGTGAAGTTCAAACCCAGGTCTGCCTGGTTCCAAAGCACTGCTCAGTGCCTTCACCACCATCACTACCAACACAATGTGATCATGCCATTACAGAGCAAAGAAAATGACATGGTTTCTATCAATTCTTATTTAAAAAGCCTTTTTCAAAATCTAAACATTGCATCTTCTCAGTGATGAGTCAATCCATCTCAGGTGCCTGATACTTATTTATTAAGTATTTATTAAGTGGCCTAGTACAGAAAAAGTCTGCTGAATTCTTAAGGTAGCAAGTGAACACAGGAGTAGAAAACAACTAAAGCTGTCTTTCTTTGATTCCATAAAACGAAGATAAAAATAATGCCAACACCTTGAAGATTTGGTGTACAGAGTATGAGGTTGACGGATTAAAAGCCAGTAGACTAATGCCTGGCACAGAGTACGGCCTCTCCTCACCCTCTAACAGTAGGAGTTCCCCCGCTGGCACTGCACATGACTGAAAACAGAATCATGAGGCTGAGGGAAATGTCAGGAAGCATGTCAAGATATTCACAGCAAAGACAAGACCCCTCTTTAAAATAAAAGTCCTCAAATTGGCATTGTTTGCCTTGGGTTTGATTGCAGATCTCCAACAGCTAAGCACTGAAAAGACCTTATCTATAAAAGCCAGACACAGAGAAAGGCTATCTGCAAGTGCTCAGAGTATAAAAGGGTTCAAACCCGTGAAGGAAACATGGAGACCCCGATGGCACTGGAAACTGAGTCTCTCTGACTCACTGAAAAAGAAACCAGTGAATGATCAGGTTTTCAGGAAGACACTAAGATCAATTAAACACACTTTTTTATACCCGCTCAGATAACCCTCTGGACGTTTGTTTCTGGCAAAAACTGTTTGGTAATGGAAAATAATGATTTTCTATCCTTTGAATCTTATATCAGAAACTGTTCTACTAAGATTAACAGTGCCTCTAATGAGACGTTTAAATGAAAGACCAGTGACTAGCTGAATTCTTTAAAAGTTACCAATTCTCTAAAAATATGCTTTTCTAATAAATTAGGTGAGGTTGAGTAATTGTGTATTTAGCTATGTATCTCCCTTCTGCCTACTGGTGTTCTTTTTTGCCAAAAGAGACACTCTCTTATTGATCTCTCTTTAGCATACCATTACATAGACTACAAAACTATACAGCATCCTAGGAATGAGTGCAGATTATTCATACACATTAATTGTGCAAATCATTCATGTATGTTAATAAATGAGGTGTGGGTCTTGCCAGCAGGACCTGGATTGCTTGGAGCGCGGTTGGCAGGAAGAGGTGGATTTGGTTTCACCTGATCCATTTGGGTCTTTGAGATGCAGAATTAAACTCAGCAAAGTAGAATTCTCAAGATAAGTTAGGCTAGGCTTGGCTGTAACTTGGTTGAAAACTTTAGATTTTACTCACCACTGGCTTCTCAAGTTTCAGCAGGGCTTGAGATCTTAGCACCCATTAAACTTCAGAAAGTTCTCTATGCTTTATAGCATTGCTGTCAATTTTTTGAGCTTCAAAGAGTCTCCTTTGCTCTCTAGTTCCATCGCTGGCCCTCTGCCCTTCAGAAGGACCTCCCTGTGGTCATTTCCCTGCTGTTGGCTAAAACTACCCTGCCCTGGCTGAAGATCTACAGTGTCTTGGAGGGGTTTCACTCACCTCTCCAATCCTGTCTAACTTCTTTCTTCTTTACTTGGTGAAGGCCTAGGGCTAAACAGTGGTGGGAAAGTGCAACTCACTCTGTAGCTGGAGTCTTTGTGGTCCCAATGAGTTAAGTAAGCCCACCGTGGCCATCAAAGGCTTGTTAAGGGTTCGGCTAGCTCCCCTTGACCCCACCTAAGGCATATTCATATTCCTCCTTTTCCCCCCTCCCCAAGACACCATCAGAAGTGAAAGCAAGTGCAGGTCTCCACTGTCCCAGGAAGGACATTCTGGATTTTAGTATTTAGGTTTCTTTTCTCTCAGATTGATTTCAAAAATAGGATTCTGTAGCCTATGTAGCTTGCGGTGTTATCTTGGTGTTGGGGAGAGATCAATGACTCATGTTTTCTACATTCTAACTAGGATTGGGAGTCCCCAGTTTGTCATTTCTAGTTGTTTACTTAGAGGAACATGAGCTCTTGTGAACTCCTTGGGGACCACTGGGAACCATTCCCATGAGAGCATTAGACAGAACACTACTCATTTGGGTAACCGCCATGCTATGAGGGAGATGTGGTAATGCCCAGGGGCCAGGCAAGGACAGGCTCCCAGGAGAGCAGCCACTTAGGAAGATGTACAGGAAAACTCAGGTTTCAGGTCAAGGGCTATTGCTTCTTATCTGTAGGTCCTTGGATAAATTAATTTTTTAGGCATCTCTTTTCTTATTGGTACAAGAAGATGGTCTCAAACTCAACACCAACAGAGGGAAAAGGTGAATGGGCCAACCAGGGATGGTGGCGATTTGGAGAGCAAATGAGTCTCCCACAGAGCACTGCTTCCTACCTCTGGCTGAGCACTGCTGCATAGGGGAAAGCCTGGCCTTACCACATCTCCTAGGTGCAAGTCAAGCTGGGGTTTTATGGCAACTGACGCCATTTTTAAAGCTGAATTTGGCCCAAAGACCATACATCTGAGTCAGAGCATAATTCAACTACTGTCATTTTATAACCCCTGCTTTGGGCTCTAAGAGTCCCAGAGGTGCAATAACCGGGTGTCAAGTTTTTGGCTTTTGGCTAGTGGCTTCTTGATATTCAAGATATTCAGGTGGTAGTTGTAGCTGTGTAGGACCAATAAAATTATGCAGCAAGTTAATTTTTACTTTGTGAGTATGGTTTTTTAGATAAAAATCTTTCAAAACATGAGGTTATGGGAGAGTATAGATGATGAAGGGGATTCCAGCTTGGTGGTGAAGCAGTTGAAGACCGTGGGCTAGGTCATGCAACACATCCACAGTTCCTAACACAGAGCTGCCTTGCAACACAATAAGTACTTGTTGCATAAACAGATGAACAAACAGATGTATGGATGAATCATGAATGGGTGTTTGGATGGACAGATAGATGCATTGATGAATTATGGATGGGTATGTGGATGGACAGAGGGATGGCAGGATGTTATAAACTCATCTAAAGTTCAAAAAGCCTTTGACTATGCATAATTTACATGTCACATGTTGGGGTGAACAAAGAATACATTAAGTCATGGCTGATTCAAGCTGTCAATACTATCCTTCTCTCCTTCTTCAAAGCCATGTTGCACTTTGGTGACTTTGCTCTTTCACATTTCAAGTCACTGTAGCCAGATTTCACCTGTATAAAAACATTGGTGGCTTGGGTGCATACATGACACATACATGATTTGCCCATGGCCTATCCCTCCCTAGAAATGTCCCCGATTCTAAGCCACATAATACAAGGATTCAGTTTTTACAGGAGAAACATTTGACACCAAATAATTCCTTCTTCCAATTCTTACACCAAATAACAACAGAGAATGGAAATGGATTTGATGATCTATCAGAGAAAAATATTCTAGGGCTTTACAATGAGATACTTGAGAAAATAAAGGGCACAGGAAGGGGGTAGTAGAGATGGAAGAAAGCACAGCTCAAGAAAGATTAGAAGTTTTACAGTAATCTGAGATTTCCCATTTCCTTTTATATAATAAATACTCTTCCCCAAGCTGCACAAAAAAAATTTCCTAAGGGAGCTCTTTTGATCTGTTCATCAGAAGCACAGGTAGAGGGTATTTATCATTGCAGGTCACTTCCAGAAGACTAGACATTTTTTGACACCATAAATCCTTGCCAGGAAGTACATGATTTACAGAGAATGTGAATTTTGAAAAATAAAAAGATAATGACTCTGTACGGAATACACTCAGTGTCATTATTGCTTCCAGAACAAGCCTCACTGCATCAGATCATTATGATGATAGCTAATTGGATGATTTCTCTGCTTTTTACGGACAGGGAATGTACTTCATCAAAACCACTTCACCACCAAGTGAGACTTTTGAATATTTGAAAGCTGATGACCTGTGCCTGAAGCTAATCCAAATGTCTTTGCCTCTAATGAGAAACCTGATAAACTGGTATTGAGAGAACTAGCTGAGTGGAAAGCCTAGGAAACCCTCCAGAGAAGCCTCAGAGGGTTTCTGATAGTGAAATCAATCATATTCTTAATCTTCAACCCTCAGGACTAATGGAATGGGTATTCCATTCCCTTCTAACCCCCATGATTAAAGCTGTGGAAAACAGTAACCAAGACCGGCAAAAATAACAGAATCGTCACACCCCTGGGGATTGTGGCTACAGCTTCTTCCAGCCACCAGAGGGCTCTAGAAGGAAGACTAACCTTAGTGCTAAGCAGCCCCAGTGTTAGGACCTCATCTCCGCATACCACACTCAAATGAAATCTGTAAATTACAAGAAATTTTTTCTTCTACATAGTCTTAAAGCCAAATACGGCTTTTATCTTAAAATTATCTACAGAGGCAGGACAGTGAAGCAGAAATTGATCCCAGACCTGCTCTACCATGTGTTTAGAACAGGAGTCCACAAACTAACACCCGTGGGTCAAATCTGGCCCACCATCTGTTTCGTCAATCAAGTTTTACTGAATCCTAGCCCACTAATTTATGTATTGTTTCGGTCTTTTTTGCTCTACAAAATCATAGCTAAGTGGTTGTAACAAAGATCCAGAAAGCCAAAAAATTTATCTATCCCTGATCTAGAAGAATCATTCAGCCTCAGTGGGTTTTAGCCCTAATCTCTATTCAATAATGTGAATTACATATCCCTGCATCCTCTAGTTTACAGGTTATTAGGCAGCCCAATGATGCCTGTATAAAATCTCTTTGAATAAAACATTCACTGCACACCTATTAGAATAGCCAAAATCAAGAACGCTGAAAACACCAAATGCCTGTGAGGAAGTATGGGGACCAATAGAAACTCTCATTCATTGCTGGTAGGAATGCAGCCACTTTGGAAGACCGTTTGGTGATTTCTTTCAAAACTAAACATACCCTCACCATACAATCCTGCAATTGTGTTCCTTAGTATTTACCAAAGGGGTTGGAAATTTATGCCCACACAAAAACCCTACACACGACTGTTTATAGCATCCTTATCCATAATTGCCAAAGCTTGGAAGCATCCAAAATGTCCTTCAGTAGGTGAGTGGATAAATTATTGTCGGACATACCAAAAATAGAATATTATTCAGCAAGAAATGAGCTATGGGTGAAAATACACGGAGGGACTTTGAATGCATATTGCTAAGTGAAAGAAGATAATCTGAAAAGGCTACACACTGTATGATTCCAACGACATGATGTTCTGGCAAAGGCAAAGCTATGGAGCCACTAAAAACATCAGAGTCTGCCAGTGGCTGTGGGAGAGGGAGAGATGAACAAGGCAGAGCACGGAGAGTTTCCAGGGCAATGAAACCATTCTGCATTATACTCTAATGGTGGATACGTGTCATTACACTACCGTCCATGGAATGTACAATACCCAGAGTGAACCCCAAGGCAAACTACAGGTTGTGGGTGATCATGATGTCTCAGAGTACGTTGATAAATTGCAACAAAGACACCGCTCTGGTGGGGATATGGATAATGGGAGAGGCTATGCGGGGAGAATAGGGGATATCTCCATACATTCCACTCAATTTTGCTGTGATTCTAAAAAATAAAGTTTTTAAATTAAATAAAAGGCTAATTTTAAAATCTTATTAGCTAATGAGATTACAAAGGCCATTAAGAGTTGTGTGGTTTATCTATACAATGGAATACTACATGGCAATGAGAAACAATGAAATCTGGCCATGTGTAGCAACATGGATGGACCTTGAGGGTGTCATGCCAAGCGAAATAAGTCAGGCAGAAAAGGACAAATATCATATGTTTGCACGTATAGGAGGATTGGGAGGAACTTAACAATGGACCATGGGGGAGAAGAAGGGGAGAAATGGTGGGGGAAAGGGAGAGAGGCAAACCATGAGAGACTCTTGAATGCTGAGAACTGAGGACTCATGGGTGTGGGGGGGGAGGGGGAGACGGGCATGGAGGAGGGCACTTGGGATGAGCATCAGGTGTTACATGGAAACCAACTTGACAATAAACTATTTGTAACAAAAAAAAAAAAAAGAGTTGTCTGCAAAAAATAGTCACAAATAGGGAGGGAGGCAAACCATAAGAGACTGTTAAATACGGAGAACAAACTGAGGGTTGATGGCGGGTGTGGGGTGAGGGGAAAGTGGGTGATAGGCATTGAGGAGGGCACTTGTTGGGATGAGCACTGGGTATTGTACATAAGCCAATGTGACAACAGATTATATTAAAAAACAAAGAGTTGTTTGCCAGCTATTTTCAGTTTGTACTTTCCTTGCCATTAGGTAGGACCATGTGACTAGTTATGGCCACAACAGTTAAGTGGAAGTGACATGTATCACTTCCAAGCTGAAGGAAGACCTTCTAGAACTCTTTTCCCTTTGGCTCAACAACTGGCAAATTCAAGCCTATAAGGGCCTTGAGTGACAATGGTGAGCAGAGACCCTTAGCTGACATCTGACAAATACCGAGCTGAACTATAAGCTTCTCTCATTCTAAACACATAGCTTTTGGAGTTGTTCCCTGATCAAAATCTAGTTTATTGTGACTAATATAGAGATGGTCAATAACTATGTTGGTATATTTGCAAAACTGTGACCTCCCTACCTAACCCCCTGTTCAGATGGCACATTTAAGGAAGCAAAGTTGACCCAGCCATAAATTTCAATCTTCATTCACAAATCTCTTAACATCTAAAGGAATCTAAGTCAATAAAAATTCTTACTACTATACCCTTGGTCTTTTATTTTCAAGCACCTCAAAATTCCAAGGAGTCCCTCTCCTTCTGCCCCCTAAAGAACTCTTTTATTCATGGCTGTCTATCATGCCATCTTCATTCCAAATTAAAGCAGTATGTAGCCTCCCGGAGACAATGGTTTTCTTTTTCCTCCCTGGTTAATTCTCTCCTAAGAATCATAGCTTCTGTCCTTTCCTCAGAGAGCACATGAGGAGAACGATTCCAATCATGTAAAAAGGCAGAAGACTGTGAACCCCCATAGGTGAGTACATTTATCTCACTGTAAATCGTCGTCACTATTTCCGCTGAACTTTGTGTAGGAAGCAAGAGGTTAGTTTTGGGGTCCCTCAAACCCCAACAATCCTCTCAGTTTTGGGGGTCCCTCAAACTCAAACAGCTAAATCTTCTCAGAAAGTTTCTGTGATCGCACATTATCCCTTTGCTGTGTGAGAGGGTTATGAGTGCTGCGATAACCTTGGAGGGTAACACCCTGGCACAGTCTTGTATGGTCGTCTTCCCTCTCCAACTCTCTCCTGACACTACTGGGTTTGAAAAGTGATCCAACCACGGGGCACCTGGGTGGCTTAGTCGGTTAAGCGTCTGACTTTCGCTTAGGTCATGATCTCGCAGTTCGTGGGTTCGAGCCCCGCATTGGGCTCTGTGCTGACTGCCAGCTCAGAGCCTGAAGCCTGTTTCAGTCTGTGACTCCCTCTCTCTCTGACCCTCCCCTGCTCACGCTGTCTCTCTCTCTCCTAGAAATAAAATATTAAAAAAAAAAAAAGAAAAGAAAAGTGATCCAACCAAAGGTCCAATTTCCCACACCAGAAAATCAACACTTGCAAAACATGTGTGCAAAGGGCTCACTGAACCCCCAAAATAACCTCAGTCTCTATGGCAGGCTTCCAACGAGTTCTAGAAAGCCTCTCACCCTCTGCATTGTCAGCTTATTCTGCTCTTCTTATCTTCCCATCCAAACCTATAATCTCTCTCTGCTGCACTGATGCAGAAGGAAATGCACAACTACTTGAGGATGAGCAAAAATTCATAGCAACTTGAAATTACCCTCTAAACCTCTCTATGCCATGTCACATTACTTCCGGGTATTTCATCCTTCAACATACAACACTGACTTTTTTACAAGGGCTTTCTGGATGTTATAAATGTGTACTGCTTCAGAATAGCAGCTTTGATCAAGCCCATGGCATTGACTTCCAAGATCTATAAATCATGGCTGATCAATGACCCCCTCTCTTCTTATGGTGCATGACGACTCCTTGCAGGGTTCTCAACAAAGTCAAGTGTTGGCACAAGGTCCAATCTACAGCTGATTATAAAAAGCAATCTGGAATCTTCTTTGATTCACTCATTTACCCACAAAATCCAGTAGGTCACCGAGTCTTGATGTGTGCTTGCTCAAAACTCTCTTCTTTCAATTTTCTCTCTTCCTATTCTGTTCCAGGTCCATCGTGTCTCTTGTCTGGAGAGCAGAAATAATGGACTGGTCCTTCTGTCCACAATCTCCATCCCCTGGCACCACTGCCATGGTGATCACTGTGGAACACCAACAGCACTATCTGATTGGCTTAGGACTGCTCAGCACAGTGAAGAAGAGCGTGTTGGTGTCAAATAAGAGCAAGGTTCAAGTTCTGACTTCGCTGCTGACAGGGCAAGTCCTTTATCCACTCAATGTTGTGCCATTTTCACCTCAGAATGGAAACAATAGCACCTCCCTTGTAGAGTTTAGGAGGGCTGAGCAGACACATGTAACACTCTTCACACAGTGTTTTGACATCTAGTAATGCTCAATAAATGTTTACTAATATCATACGTTCCGGGCACTTGAGCTCCTGCAAATTCTGGTCACAGCAGACCTTTTGATTCCTATCTCCCACCAATCCACACAGTGGATGGGACTCCTTCACCCAGAGGTTCTCGCCCTGTGCTGCCCAGATGCTGCTGGTCCACAAACTCCTCAGCTAGAATATCGGAACTTTATTTTGACTCTAGCATTCTCATGCCCCAAATGTAAAGAGTAGTTAGTGTCCTATATTTTCAACAAAGCTTTTCATTAGGAGACAATACTCTCAAGTTACACAGAGATGATATGTTGCTTTCTGAAATCAGTACAATTTTTTGATGTCTAATAATCTCTATCTGTTAAGAACAAAGGTCATCTTTCAAAGCTGAAATACCTGCCACCTTTAATGCCCATACACATACTCTCCTCAGACTCTCCAGAAGGGGGAGTGCCTGCCTAAAGTAGGGAATTCGAGCACTCCCACGCAAGGGACAGTTACTTATTAAGAATTCCTAATCTGGTGATGCTGTTTATATGTTTATGTGTGTGTGTGTGTGTGTGTGTGTGTGTGTGTGTGTGTGTATAAATTTTATTCTTTTATACAATTTTTAATAAATTTATATATTTATTTATATTATATACAATTACTGGAAGTCCATAAGATGGCAGTATCTCTGTTCTTGCAGGTCTTCACCCATACTTGTCAGAGCAAAGCCCATGATTATTATCAGAGTGAGTTTTTCTGTGATTTGCACAGATCTAAATCCTAGTTACACACTAGAGCACCTGAGTTACTTGATTCTAAGATGGCAAGGATTCCTCCCCATGCTCAAGTCATACCTGGCAGCCCATGCAGGGCAGAAGCATCCCAAGGATTAAAGCACACAGTCTGGCATCAGGCTGCCTGGATTCAGATCTGGACTCTGCCACTTGCTAGCTTGGGTAAAGTGTTTCATCTCTCTGTGCCTCAGTTCCCTCATGTGTGAAATGGAAACTACCATGGCACCTATCTGCTATGTCATTGTCAAGGTTAAGTAAGTCACTAGGCATAAGTACTCAGAACAGTGCCTGGTACACAGCGAATCCTGTGTGCGACTCCGCTACTCCCATCATCACTACTCTGTAGTTAGTAATCACAATCAACCTGGAGCACCAGAGACCAGGAATAGAGCAGACGCTGAGGCTGTCTTCTTGAAAGCTCCGCAAAGGAAATCTCATCGATGGATTTCACCCTACCTGGAAGTCAAAGCCTCCAGCAATGGAGAGGACAACGCAGAAGAGGACAAGGCAATGCAAAATTCAAAACAGAAAAGATCATTCCATACCCTAGATTTCACTTACAGAAACTCAGGGTGGTTAAAACCCATAGGAAAATACAGGGCTCTAATGACTACTGATGGTTCATAAACAGCCACCCAGGGGACCCCACACTATTGAGATGGTTATTGATGGAGGATCTTGATGGTGCCCAGAAATATCACTCTGCTGCTGGAAACCGTCCACCCCGTACGTCATCAATATTCTTCTTTCACAACACGAGTTCCACATTCTTGTCTCTATCATTCTTCCAAATGCCTACCCCTATTACCTGAATTCGTTTTTATGGATATCCACTATTTTTCTTTCCAGCTTCTGGGACTGCTTGGGGAAAATCTCAAACTCACTGACGTAATTCTCGGGATGCTCATCAGGATCGTAATCACCAAGCTCAGCTGTAACCAGTAAGAAATAAAGAGAGAGAAAGATTTAAAACAAGGGTAGGGGACTTGTGGGATAGCTCCTGCCACCCAAATGAAGAGCTGGGAATAGCTCACCCAACAAAATGTATTTGTGTCTATGGGACCACCAAAACCTGTGTGTCTAGAAGCCCATATTCTAGCTCAGATCTAGCTGTAGGAGCTTGGACATTTGCTGTCCTATCCGGGTCTCATTTTCTTCATCTATATAATAAAGGAATTTAAATAGTTTTTTCCCCAATAGGAAACTATGGGCATTTTGGGGACCTAAACAATTATTTATTGCTTCAGACCTTCCAAGGCAGATAGGACATTTATCACCCCTATCCTTCAGGTACCAAGTGTTAGCGGTACACCTAGTCACTGTGATCATCACAGATGCCCCCCAGTAACTGCAAATGTCCCCCAGAATAGTAACTGGAAACACTGGATGTCCCCCAAGGTTCCTTTCATAGCTAATTTTCTGAGTCTGTATATTCTCTGGCTGGAGCTGTCCCACTCTGAGATTTGTACAAGTGTGGTGCATCCAAGGAAAAAAAAGTCACAACATGAAGGCACCCAAGACTGCACTTAAAAATAAATGGAATTCTCATGGGGGGGAGGAGGGGTGGGCATGGAGGAGGACACTTGTGGGGATGAGCACTGGGTGTTATGTGGAAACTAATTTGACAATAAACTATTTGTAAAAAAAAAAAAATAAATGGAATTCTCCTCAGATTGAAGAATATAAATCAAATCATGGGCAAGCGTGCCAGATGAAGGCTGTCACTGGATTCTAATAGAGAGCACCCCCAGAGGGTCTTTAAGGGCAAAAAGAAGTGCTGGCACATCTCTGAGCTCCTAGAGGGTCTAGGAAAGGATGGACCTGGGATGCACATCAACCACAGCCTGGAGCGGCAAAGGGGATCCTCTGGCAGAGGGGATGCATTTTACGGATCGTACAAGCTTGCTAAGGAAAATGAGCCAAAAGGGGAAGTGTCTCAGGCAAAAATGGACCCAGAAAGATTAAAAGATGGAGGGAAAGTTGTATTAGAAGAGCTTGATCACTAACAGGACTTTGTAGTAGATAAGAATCAATATGCCTGAGCACATCTGCAAAATCACATCCAACTCTGTAATTTGTATCTACTGTCCCTTCGCTATTGAGTCATCTAATGACTACAGAAGGACAAAACTGGGAGGAAAGCAAAGCTCTTTAAAGCTTCTTAATAGAATTCAAATTACAGAGTTCTTGCAACTACCTCAAATGTATATCTTACAGGGGGAAGGACTTTTAAAATAAGATCCAGGGGCACCTGGGTGGTTCAGTCGGTTCAGCATCCAACTCTTGTTTTTGGCTCTGGTATTGGTCTTGTGTTTGGTGGGTTTGAGCCCCGCATTGGGCTCTGTGCTGACAGTGAAGAGTCTACTTGGGATTCTCTCTCTCCCCCCCACCCCGCTCTGTCTCTGCCCTTCCCCTCACTTGCTCTGTCTCTCTCAAAATGAAGAAACTTAAATTTTTTTTTAATTTTAAATAAATAAAATAAGATCCAAAATACCATCAACCCTAAGAGGGCAATTGATTAATTGGATTGTGGTGGGGTCTTCTCCCTAAGGAAAGAGGAGAAAAAAAAAAAAAAGACTCAAGGCAACCTGGCTATATGCCTATGTGACGACATCCCTCACGACCTTGTAACATGAGACCACTTAATCATGCATGTTTGTGTGTTACCATATACGGAGGACAAAGAAGTAAAACATATATAAAAAATTATGCCATGTGGCGTTCAGGGATCAGTTCTTTGGGTATGAACCCAACTGAGTGGTGCTGGAAAAAATAAAGTTGCTTCCTGGAAAGAAGAGCCTCGGTGTCAAGACTCTCGGAGAATCTTGCTACAAGATCATATTAAAATCAAAATACTTCTGTTTGTCACAGGTAGTCATACTCAGAATAGTAGATACAGGACAAAATCAAAAGGATATATTTTCATAATCCCAAACTGCCAAGGGCAGATATCTAGAATAAAGAAATCCCTACCAATCACTAAGAAAGTAGGCAGGAAGACTAGTAGGAAAATGATCAAGGAACAAAATGGGAAACCCAAAGGATGAATACAGGAAGAGAGGCTCAAACTCATCAGTAATCAGAACTATGGAAACCAAAACATCACTTGATACCTATAAGATCGGCAAAAAGTTTAGGAAGTCGGAGGATTCTATGCATCAGCAGAGATGTGAGGTAATGGAAATACTCGTATACTTTTGGAGGATCCCTGACGCATGTAGCTCTTCTAAAGAGCAAGCTAGGAATAGTGAGTCAAAACTCACTCACTAATCCCGCTTCTAGGCATATATTCTAGAAAAACTCTTGGGTACAAGAAAGGTTTCAAAGGCAACTTGGATATTTGTTGTTGGTGAGAGCAATTAATAAAACACAAGCAATGTCCCCTAGTGGATACTCTATAACAATTAAAAGCAACAAACCTAGTGGATACTCTATAACAATTAAAAGCAACAAAATAGATGAATACCCAGCAACCTGAATAGATCCCCCAAAAAGTGTTTTGGGCATAAAAGGATTAAAATGAGTTTTACAGCCCCATCTAATTTACAACACTTAAACATGTATACAAACCACACAATATAATCATTTATAAGGATGTATGCAAAGTCAAAGATCTATATGAACCGAACTATTGCCTTTAGGAATGGAAATGGAGAATGATGAAATGGGAAATCAATCAATTAACCAACTGGTGGACCCAACAGGACCAGTGAAGAGAATTAGGCATCAACTGATGATTAAATCAATCCGAGTTACACGTATAACACTCCTATACCCACACCTTCACACCTACACATACATATCACCCTGTGAGTCAGCTATGGACCTAGGAGATGGTATAACCCAATGTCTCCATTTTTCATAGGGAATGATCCACCAGTACAAAACTGGGTCATACTCGATGCAAATGTCAGTTTACATGGTGGTTGGTGATGGAGGGTGTTGTTTGGCAGGGAGTGGGGGAAGGATCTCTTTCCAGGAAAACTTGCGAGATGAAATGGATTTGTACTGCTAAACACTACAAATAAGTAGCTTGGAAAACACCAGAAAACTAAAAGAAGAAATGACATGGAACCTGCACTAGGTTGCTAACAAGGCAAATGTCAATGCCTCCCGCATCACATGCCCTGCTTTCTTATCCCTTAAAGCCTCTCTTTAACTCTGACTTCACCTGAAACAAAAGGTAGTTCATAAATAATTCAGGACTTGTAACTATTCCAACTTTGTTCTCCATACCAAGAGGAGTTGGGTGAACAAAGGCAAAGTTGTGGCAAACGCACATCGGATGCCTTGTGATTTGAAACAGGCCCTAGTGCCTGTCTAAGGGAATTTAACTGTCAGAAAAATCCAAAGAGTTGACGCAGAAGGATGAATGCGATCGGGTGACATTAGTAAGTCAAAAGGGCAAGCCAGGTAATGCGTTTCCCCGGGTTTGGAGAGGACTCATTCCAAAAGAACATGAGACACAGGATGTTACAGCTCCAGGGTCAACTCTGTCAGGAGCCTTCCCTGAGCACCTCACTGGGTCAGGAGCCCGCCTGAGGTCATAGCAGGAACCTGGGCGTTCCTCTGTTGAGCCATTAACACATCATACTGGCCTTTACCAGTCTGTCTACCCTACTCCTCCGTCCCAACCAGGGACTTTGTATGGTACTGCCTGTCATCTAGCAGCTGCTCAGTAAATGTTCAGAGAACACACAAACAAATAAGCAAATGAGGTAGGTTACCAACTGCTCTTTCTAAAATAGAGACATAAAGGCTACATCAGTGCAATTTAGGCAAGTGCCCTCGTTCGCTTAATGTCACTGCTGGAGAACTTCCTGTGTGCCAGACACAGGATACTACTTCCACGGAACTTAGATTCTACATAGACGGAATGTCTAAGAAGTTCCAAAACCAACGCAACAACATAAATTCAGTTAGAAATGCTTAGGGGCGCCTGGGTGGCTTAGTCGGTTAAGCGTCCGACTTTCGCTTAGGTCATGATCTCGCGGTTCGTGGGTTCGAGCCCGTCGGGCTCTGTGCTGACTGCCAGCTCAGAGCCTGGAGCCTGTTTCGGAGTCTGTGACTCCCTCTCTCTCTGACCCTCCCATGCTCACGCTGTCTCTCTCTCTCTCTCTCTCCTAGAAATAAATAAAACATTAAAAAAAAAATGCTTAAAGACCACCAAACAGGGGTATGAGACAGAACGTTGCACAGGAGAGAGGCTGCCTTCATGGCCCAGGAAGACTCCTCAGAGGAAGTGATATTTGAACTGAGTTTGAATTCAGTTCTGAAACTCTAGAACACATCAGGCAGAGGCAATCAAAACGACAATCCCACCATGTTGCTGTTCTGCAGAAGGAACAGGAGAGACACTATTTTTACCAAGAAAAGATATAAATAGATCCCTGGGGTTTTTGTGTATTTGTTCTGCAGTTTGTATCATAGGGTTTTTGTTGTTGTTGTTGTTGTTTTAATGTTTTATTTATTTTTGAGAGAGAGACAGAGACAGCGTGAGCAGGGGAGGGACACAGAGAGAGGGAGACACAGAATCTGAAACAGGCTCCAGGCTCTGAGTTGTCAGCACAGAGCCCAACGCAGGGCTCGAACCCATGAACCGTGAGATCATGACCTGAGCTGAAGTCGGACGCTTAACCAACTGAGCCATCCAGGCACCCCCTGCAGTTCATATTATGAAAGCAAATGCATTGCATGTCTTGGATATGCTCACTGTGTTCAGTATGTACAACCAGCAACACTCTGGGTGCCGCCTGTTTTTTATATACCTGAGAATATTCTGAAGCTTCAAACACGCTCCTGCAGACGTTAGCAAGTAAGAAGCCAACAAATAGTCACATGGCCTCTCACTTTCTAATCCTTTCCTCCACGTTTCCACTCTCTCTCTGTAAGCGTAAGCAGGTCCCAATCTCTACCAGCGTTTGTAATGATCTCTAGAGCTGCTGAAACATCACCCCAACCACCAGAGAAGTTCATGAATCCAGCTTTTACTGGGTTTGCTACAAATGGCCCACGGACACTGCTGTAACTTAGAGCTTAAAGGGCCCTTTTGAGGCCTGCCGGTCCATTTCCAGCTCTATTTCTCCAAAGCATCTGTGCATGTGGCCGGGGGTAATAGCGCCTAGGGCCCTGACTGACTGGAGGGAGACTCAGTGGCTTTATTTCAAACACAAAATAGAATGGCGAGTTTCCCGTTACAGATCCATATTGAGTCTGTCCTTAGAGACTTGACCGTGACTCACTAATGCCTAAATGTGTTCTGAAATGCTCGTGTGCTGGTCTGTTGCTTGGATTAGTATTGATCCGCTCTTCCCTTACAGAGGACAGTGCCCCCTAACCAGGAATTTTCAATCTCACAGGAAAGGAGGAGGCGGATGGGTTCTCACATCCCTCAGCTCTGCTGGAAGACAGGTGGTTTGGGGAAACACATATTCCACCTTGGGGCAGATAGAGGGAGTATGAGGCATCACCCTATCACTGTAGTTCTGACTTCAACTTGAATAGCTCCACGGGGTTTCAATACCTCTGCCAAAATGTGCTCTGCAGCACCAGGTGGACCCCAGGGAAGGGGAAAGCAACACAGACAAGCTCTTCAGAATTCTCAGGAAGCACCCGCACACACACCAGAAACAGAGCCCAAGGAACCATTTCACAGCACAGAGCACCCCACAGGGACCATGGTGGGTGACAGTGGAACCCCAGGGGAACGACGGGTGTCCCTCTGAAGCTCTGAGTGAAGCTTGGAATTGTAACAGGCAGACGGCTGTCACCATCTGCTTAGGACCCATCATCAGCTCCTTTGTTATTCTATATCCTTTAAAACTTTTTTTTTTAATGTTTTATTTATTTCTAGGAGAGAGAGAGAGAAAGAGAGAGAGAGAGAGAGACAGCGTGAGCAGGGGAGGGTCAGAGAGAGAGGGAGTCACAGACTGAAACAGGCTCCAGGCTCTGAGCTGGCAGTCAGCACAGAGCCCGACGCGGGGCTCGAACCCACGAACCGCGAGATCCTGACCTAAGCGAAAGTCGGACGCTTAACCAACTAAGCCACCCAGGCACCCCTATTCTATATCCTTTATAAACAGGACATGCTCACTTGACAACTGCCCCTCTTCCCTTTGCCCCTTCCCTTCTCTTTCCCTCTTCCTCCTCCTTCCCTTCTCTCATAAACATATCATTAGCATTCACACAGCTAATGGCTGAATCACCTGGGTCCCTCCAAAAGGGACTTGCTGCTGCCAGCTGCCTCCCACTGGCCCAGGGGAGCAGAATACCAGAGCCATCCTTTGCTTGGGTCCTGGAACCACCCTTGTTCAACCCTGAAAGTAAGCCTCATGACATCGTCACACAGTGGAGAAGGAAGTAAGTCACCCCACTGAATACACGCTGAGAGAGCGGAAATAATTTGTCTTCGGTGAAAGAGCCAGCAGACGGGAAGGGAGGCTGGACCAGAGTCTGACAGACCGTGAGTCCAGTGCTTTCCTCACGATGCTACATGAGCCCGGAGCTGCTTCAGATTCTGTATCTCCCTCTCTCTGTGTCCCTCGCCCATTTGCCCTCTGTCTCTCTCTCTCAAAAATAAACATTAAAAAAGTTAATAACATTTAAACAAAAGACCTGAGATGAACAGTCAGATGCTTAACTGACTGAGCCACCCAGGCACCCCGTGTGTATAATTTTGTAATTTATATACAAATATATTTTTAATTATTTTAAAAAGTAGTTCTAAAGAATAAATATAATTTATATATATACTTTGACATTTCCTTCCCTGGACATTTCCTCCTCATGACACCCATTAGGCACTACACCTGATGGTCAGAACTCAGAGCATAGAGCACCCCGCATCCCTTCACGGGGATGGGCGGCTACAGCCACGCTTACCTTGAACGATACAGGCACCCAGGTAGGCAGCATCTGAAAAGGAGCAGAGCAGTCGACCATGGAAAATATCCCTTTTAATTTGCAGGTACAAAAGATACCTGTAATACAGAACAAGAAAGAGTCACCCTATGTTGGGGCCAAGGCCGGGGAAAAAGCGGAAAGATTGTTCATGCTTTGTGCAGCCGGGCCACCAGAGCCCCACGGATGCCAAGCAGGGCGAACTGAGGGGCCCGCTGGATTCCGGAAATCTGAAGGGACTGTGGCAGCTTCCAAAATTGGGTGGCTGGCCCCTTTTAGAAAGACCTGAGCGGAGCGCCTGGGTTGTCAGACAGTGAAGATTCTGACTCTGGTTTTCGGCTCAGGTCATGATCTCACAGTTTGGGAGTTTGAGACCCACATTTGGCTCTGTGCTGACAGCGCAAAGCCTGCTTGGAATTCTCTCCTGCACTTTCTCTGCCCCTCCGTCTGTCTCTGTCTCTCTCTCTCTAGTTAATTATCTAATTAAATGTTTTAAAAAGACACGAGAAGAGAAGAAAGCCACAAGCCCAGCAGCCACAGTTCCTGGAAGGAAGGGGGACACCCAGCCCACCTCAGGCCCACGTTGCCCACACTCCCTGTGAAACAGAGAATCAGGAAATGGATTCAGTTCATATCCAGATACGAGTCTCAGGGGCAGACAGACTCACATTCATCAATCTCAAAAGGGCTTGGTTAGGAGGCCAGAAAGCCAATTATTTCACAAGGAGAACTGCCCTTCTGTTCGGCGCCGCGTCCCCCTCTCCAGGGACCCAGGTGGCCACAAGAGCCAGGCAAACCCGGTGACGAGTGCAGGGGGCTAGCGTCGGGGCTCCGGGAGGCAGAGTGGAGAACGCAGCTCCCGGGCCGGGTCAAACGCAGCACAGAGAAGTGGGCCAGC
Source organism: Proteles cristata cristata (assembly GCA_017311185.1). Classification (NCBI taxonomy): domain Eukaryota; kingdom Metazoa; phylum Chordata; class Mammalia; order Carnivora; family Hyaenidae; genus Proteles; species Proteles cristata. Next base: position 2,785,732 of record JAESUZ010004584.1, read on the forward strand.
TTTTCCAGAAACTCAGAGACAGGTTTAAAAATGAAATCCTTTGAATTTGAAATGTTGCAACAAATTCTGTTTTTTAAAACACTGTCGTGCCAAACAGAGAGCATGCACAGGCCCGATTCAGCCAGGGGAGAGGAGACAGGAAGGTCTGCAACCCCTGGCTCAGGCTCACCTTGTCACTGTCCCTTTTGTTCTCCATGCTGACCAACCCCCCTTTAGACTGTCTCCTATTTCTTAGCCACGAGGATTCTTTCCTTCCAGGTTTAGGCTTGGGGTCTATTGTTTCTGACTAAAGTGACTCTGCAGATGTGTGCAGATTCTTTGTTTATTTTCACTTAACTCTGAGACTTTTTTTTATACCAGGTTCTTGGAACCAGGTGGGGGCACCACTCACCTGGTCCCAGTCACCACTTCCAGGGATCCGAGGATCTGATCATTACCCGGTGTGTGAGCCATGTACACAACGCAGATCAGAGAGCATGACTAAGGTGCTAAGATCACACAGCCCCCGAGCCCTGGAGCTCCCCAGCTCTGGCCACTGGATCACCTAGAGCACCCCAGACACACCAAAGTGTTCAGAGGCTCACCAGTGTTGTTGTCTGAGGAGTCTTTATCCCGTACCTGCTACATGCTGTACACTGCGCTAGGCACTGGGGACACTGTAGAAGCTCAAATGACACTCTTGCCCTCAACGTTGTACAGAATTGTTTACAGGGGACAAAGGGAGTCCTGAACACATTTCTGGCCCAGAGTTTGGTACGTATTGTGTCAGAGAAACAGCATCACACTTGATAGGCAAGGACCCAGACCGCTCCCTACAAGAGTGCCTCTCACACTTCTGTGAGCATGTGAGTTACCCAGAAATACTGGCAGAATGTGGACTGTAATTCATTAGATCAGGGTGGGGATCAGAGTCCATATTTCTTTAAATTTTTAAATTAACAAAATTTTTAATGTTTTTTTTAATTTTTTTTTAATGTTTTATTTATTTCTAGGAGAGAGAGAGACAGCGTGAGCAGGGGAGGGTCAGAGAGAGAGGGAGTCACAGACTGAAACAGGCTCCAGGCTCTGAGCCGGCAGTCAGCACAGAGCCCGACGCGGGGCTCGAACCCACGAACCGCGAGACCATGACCTAAGCGAAAGTCGGACGCTTAACCGACTAAGCCACCCAGACTCCCCTTAATGTTTATTTTTGAGAGAGAGCAAGCGCGAGTGAGTGCACGTGCATGAGTAGGGGAGGGGCAGAGAGTGAGGGACACAGAATCTGAAGCAGGCCCCAGGCTATGAGCTGTCAGCACAGAGCCTGATGTGGGGCCTGAACTCAGGACCAGTGAGATCGTATCTGAACTGAAGTTAGATGCTTAAGTGAGCCACCCAGGGACCCTAAGAGTCCATGTTTCTAAGAAGCTTCCTGGTGAGGCTGGGCTGCAGGCCCACGGACTGCACTTTGAGTAATCAGGTTCTAATCCAGTGGTTCTCAGAGCTGACTGCACATTAGAACCACCTGGGGTAGCTTTTAAAAACTACCAAGCTGTGCGGCACCTGAGCGGCTCAGTCGGTTGAGCACCCAACTCCTGATTTCAGCTCCAGTCATGATCATAGGGTTGTGGGATTGAGCCCCACATCAGTCTTCACACTCAGTATGGAGACTGCTTAAGAGTCTCTCTCTCCTTCTGCCCCTCTCCTGGTTCACAGTCTCTAAAAAATAAAATAAAAATAAACTACCAAGCCATGGACTCTACCTATTAAATCAGAACCCGGGTCCTCACAAAAACGTGGACACAAATGTTCATAGCAGCATTATTCATAATAGCTACAAAGTAGAAAAACCCAAATGCCCATCAACTGATGACTGGATAAAATAAAGGCATATCCATGCGATGGAATATTGTTCAGCCGTCCAGAGGAATGAAGTATGGCTACATGCTACGGCAGGGATGGGCCTGGACAACATGAAGCTATGTGAAAAGAAGCCAGACATAAAAGGCCACACATTGTATGATTCCATTTGTATGAAATGTCAAAAATAGGGACATCTGGAGAGACAGGTAGTCAATGAATGGCTGCCTGAGAGGGGGTTGCAAGGAGGGGAAATAGGAAATAACTGGAAGGGTACTGGTTTCTCCTACTGGGGTGATAAGAATGTTCTGGAATTAGATCATGCACACTTCGTGAACACACTAACCCTGCTGAGGTATGGTAATACTTTCCAGAAGAAACTAATGCTTTTGAGAATCCATTTGCCTTAGAGTAGTTCTCAAATTCTGACATGCTTGAGAACTGCCTGGATGGGTCATGAAAATGCAGATTGCTGAGCCCTGTCCCAGGTCTGGAATGGAGACCAGATTCTCAGGTGCTGCCGTTGCTGGTCTGGGGACCTCACTTGGAAGACCTCAGCCATAGACCATTCAGACTACCAAGGTCGCACAAGTATGATCTTAAAGACTGTAAACTACCAGGCCAAATACCATGAAGTTTCTTGTCTACGTGTTAAATGTTACACATTGAACAAAAAGAATCCCTTTCCATTTTTGTTGAGTTTAGTAGTGAAAAATAGTTTCAAATAACTATGGACTGATGACTAAGAGGGCTTGAGTTCTCCTCTCATAACTCAAAATCAAGTCTGATGGAAGCTTGCAGAGAAAAGAATATCTGCTTTCACACATCTGAGCTTGGGTCCTTGCTCATATCAGTGATCTTTAGAGATAATCATAGATTATTATGGGTTCAACATAATCCGCTGAGCCTCACAAATAGCTTCAGGATCAGATATTCATTTTTTAATATAATAGCCACCAAAAAAAATAATATTGCATCTCCTTTTAGTATCACTCCTGTATAAAAGATTAAGCAAAAAAAAAAAGCACAAGAAGCTCTGGAGCAAACATTTCTTGTGCCATCATTCATGATACTGCTTCTCTAACAAGAACTTAAAAATGGTTCTTATTTGTAAAAATATTAAAATCAACACACTTGGATTACATTCAAATTGTATACAGCATTTACAAAAGCCCCAGAAATCTAAAGAACTGAAAGAGGATTGTGTAAATGGAGAGATAAATCAAGAATAAAAATGATCTCAAATATCCTTTTTTTAATGAGTATTTGTGGTCTGACTCTTTCCAACCTGCCTTGGGGTCAATGTTTCTTGACCCCCAAGCATGGTCATGGATATGATTTTAACTTCTCATGTAGAAAATTCTTCTAAAACTTTAGATTAGTCTGGGGCTCCTGGTTGACTCAGTCAGTTAAGCGTCTGACTTTCACTCAGGTCACCATCTCATGGTTTGTGAGTTTGAACCCCGTGTCCGGCTCTGCACTGACAGCTCAGAGCCTGGAGCCTGCTTCAGATTCTGCGTGTCCCTCTCTCTCTCCCCCTCCCTCACTCTATCTCTCCCTCTCTCTCAAAAATAAACAAACATTAAAAAAACTAAACTTTAGGGGCGCCTGGGTGGCTTAGTCGGGTAAGCGTCCGACTTTCGCTTAGGTCACGGTCTCGCGGTTCGTGGGTTCGAGCCCCGCGTCGGGCTCTGTGCTGACTGCCGGCTCAGAGCCTGGAGCCTGTTTCAATCTGTGACTCCCTCTCTCTCTGACCCTCCCCTGCTCACGCTGTCTCTCTCTCTCTCCTAGAAATAAATAAAACATTAAAAAAAAAAAACTAAACTTTAGATCAAAAGAAAAACTAACCTCTTTCAAGACAGAATTTAAACCATAAGTGCCAGGGGCATTCCACAGTTTTTAGATTCATTTTGAATTCTAAGAATTGTATTGACTAAGAAAAGCCCATTTCTATCTGTGCAAGGACTGGGCATTGTCTTAGTTTCCTTTGGAGACCTAAAGATGTTCACAATCTTCCACTATTCATACCTAAGCTACTCAGTCTAATGCAGGGAAATGCTAGCAAATTTAATCAAGAGGAATTTTACTGGAGCTGTTAACTAACACTTTGTATTCTTCTACTTTCAAATGGGACTTTTCTCAACAAAAGATCCATCCTTATATCATGACACATATTCAATTTTTATCCTCCAGACAAAATTATAAAAAACAAATGACAAAAGTGAGCCACTGTGGCACCCAACTAAATAATGCCCAGCACAGTATTCGATTTGATCCTTCTAGTTACATCACGGGCACCGAGAAGCCAGGATGAATGTCTTTTTTTTTTTTTTTTGGTAGTTCATGCAGCCCCTGCCACATATTACATGATTCCACGTATACAAAATGTCCAGAATAGGCAGAGGAAATGAGCAGATGAGTGGTCGTCAGCATGTCAGGGGCTGGGGGAGAGGACCGGGAGTCAGTGACTGCTCCTGGGTATGGGGTTCCCTTCTGGTGAGGAGAAAATGTTTTGGAATGAGACAGTGGTGATGGTTACCCAACAATGGGAATGTACTTTACGACACAGAATTGTACACTTTGAAGTGGTGAAATTAATTTATATTATGTGAGTTCTAATCTTTTTTTAAAAAAAAAAGCAAACCAGATTGCAAAACGCCAGCCACCACTTAGTGCCCATTATTTACGTATCCCTCGTTTCCACACATACCCTGCCCCCATCCCCAAGCACAAACCTCATTAATGGCTGTGTGCAAATTAATAAGAGAGAAATGAACCATCTGGTCACCTCAGTGCCATGATGGTCAAGCTTTACTGGAGACCTGTGAATAGGAGGAGGCAAAATATCCAAGAACCCAATGCATCACCTTGCATCTCTGCTGCATTCTGACCTATGCAGGTTACTTTGAGGGATGAGTGTGCACAATGATGTTTGTAGTCACCTAACCAGAGCCTCATCAAGAACTAAGCATGTGTCAGCTCTTCACCACCCGCCAAGTTGGCCTTTCTGGGACCCTGCTCAGCTGCACTGGCTGAGGCTGCTCTCAAAAGCAAAACCCCAGGAGGAGACCTGGACACGGCCCCAGCCGAGGAAGATCAGAAGGGAAGAGGCTGGAGAACTGGAAAATTCAGAGTTGGCCTGAGAAAAGTCTCCAAGTAGAGGGAAGACTGCCCGAAGGCCGTTCAGCAAGTGCAATACGGGGTGACGGTCGGTACTATCCAGCAATCTTTTCCCTTCCCAAACAGCTCAGATCCAAAAGATGGTCCCAGGGGCTGCACTAGCTATGAATTTACCCATATCCTAAAAACCATCACCTTCTATTTATTTTTAGCACCCCATTGTCAGATGTTTTCAGAGAATACCTCCTCCTTATAACCACCACTTTGTGTGTGTGCAGTTAATTACACTCCCAATGACAACGGTTTGAAAAATCCCAAGGCAATTAAGCGCAAGAGGAACATTCCACACCAAAATGCCGAATTGAGCGTCTGCTTCGTTGACATGTTCTGATCTAGACAGGAGGCGTGGCTAGCCTGGAAGATGTGGAGGCCCTGGCTGGTTAAAGGTGCACGTTAAACATATAAACAAACGAAAAATACCTTGTGAGCTCTTCTTTAATCTTCAAGGGTTCATGTGGGTAGAATTTCACTCTAAAGCACATGGTGTATGGTGGATGAGCTGAAACATCATAAAGAAAAGGCATGAGAAAAGCAGCAAAAGACCATGGACTCCAACACACACAGGAAAGTCAGCCGTGAAGTTACAGCCTAGCTTGGGAGAGGGGGGTGGGGACAGGGGAGAAAGGGATTTTTCTGGAAGAGGCACATCTTATGTCCAAGGAAACAAAGCCACAGTGACAATTAAACTCAAAGAAAATGCTTGACAGGACACCCAAAGCAAATGCGGGACACAGGCAACCTAGTCAGTTAGCACATCTTTCCACGTCACGTTCCCTCCAGGTCACAGCTTCAAATAACATTCTTCCTTCAGATTCTGCCCACCCCCTCGTGACAGATAAATTGCCTGTTGAGGCCTTGGGCCTAGCAAAATATTTTTCAGGCTGTGAGGTGGAAAAATGTCACTGGACATGACTAGTTTTCCCAAGACGATGGTGCCTTTAAACTAAAATCGCAATTTTAAAAATGATTTTAAAAATGAGTCAGCCATGCACAGATCCTACATTATATACATTTTTGGTATTATTTTAGTATTATCTATGAAGCAGTCACTATGAAAATAAATGCTTTTATGACTTCTTGATTTGTATGAATCAAGATAGCATTCTGAAGTTCTGATTGAGGTTCGTGATTCTAGAATGTTCTAAGTGCATTAAGTATCTGGAACTCAAGGACCAGCTAAGTGGATTCCTATGACATCCTTAATTATAAAACCACTGTTGATTTGCAATATTAATCTAATAAGTGCACACGAGTATAGTAAGAGGCATTCAAATTCCAAATAGCACATAAAATGAACACCTTAAAATTAAAGAAATATGACAGTATTATCATTTCTATGGATCCCACATACCCACTCATGTTTTGACTATGTATCAGTATGTCTACTTGGGATCAACTCTGAGTCTACATCCAAATGCAAATAGGAAGCAACATCCTATTGTCCAAATCCTCTTTCATAGTAAAAAGGGGCTAAATCCCCAGCCATCTCTATAATGGCAGGGGCTATTCTGTAGGTAGACAAATTATGTAGAAAGAACTATCAGCATCAAATATGAATGCATATTGAATATAATTTAATATGGAAAACAGTTCTTAAAAATAATTTGAAAGAAAGCATCCAAATCACAGGAAAACACAGAAGCATCTTTCTGGCCACCTCAGCAGAGAAAAACCGATTATACACATACACCCACACACAGAGATGTCAGAGCTCTTTCCATTCAGTGCCCTACTTCCCCACCAGGAACTAGCAGATTTCCTGAGTTGGATGCTCCTAACCCAACGCTGTGTTCCCTGGATTTAAGGAAACATTTTTCTGGAGCACTAGGAGAAAATAAACACCAGCAAAGAAACAACGAAGAAAAAATACACCTGATTCTCAGGTCATTCATCTTTCATGATATCTAGAAGTTCAGCTTTGACTCAAAATTTTTCATCTTTACACATTCCCCAGGTTTCATTTGTTCAAGTCACCACCTTTAAAGGATTAAAGCCAATGGTTTTTCATTATGAAATCTCTGGATTATCTTTAATGGAAAAGTTGAGACCATTTTTCTAAGAGAAGAACAATAGACCAAATAATGGAAATAGCATAAAAAAGGAAATTTTCTTTATTTCTTCTTTATTAGTCTTCAAAATTAATACATGTTGAAGCGCAACCAATAAAGAGGATAGATAGACAGATAATAGTAGACAGTTGGATAGATAGTGGATAGATAGATGGATGGATGGACAGATAACAGATAGACAGATAGATAGATGGATATACAGACAGATGAATGGATAAACCATCCCTTCATTTTTCTTCTTTGTCTCTATTCCTATCCCTTCTGTCCCTCAGGTCCCCACCCACCTTACCCCCAACTCTCCAACCACTGTCAACAATTTCACCCATATACTTCCACCCTCTTTGCCATACTCACACAAATATATGCCCAAATATGATCACATAGGTGACGGATTTTTTTTATAATGTATTCTCACAAAATGAGATCACACTACATATGTTTCTCTTGCTTTTCTCACTTAACTCTATATTCTGTCCATCCCTCTAGAATAGCAGTTATAGATCCTACTCATGGTCTATATTAACTGCATAATAGTTCATATTATGGATACATCTGAATTTATTCCACTATTTTCTTTTCTTTCAGGTTGCTTCCACATTTCTCTGTTTTTATACACATCCTTGTGCAGATTTCATTAAGTATTTATATTTTTATTTCTATAGAACAGACTTCCAAATTTTGAATTGTTGGGTCAATAGGTACACACAAATGTTTCAAAGGGGGCTGAAAAATAAAAGCCCACTGAAAGTAAAGTGGGGAAAGAAGAATCAAAGATGATCCCAAACTAGAGCTGTCATTTTCTCTTCCTCCTGGTCAGCGTATCTGCTTACTATGCCATAGGCTGGCTTCAGTAGGTATCTGAGCTCATTGGCTACAACTCTGACTCTGCCTAAGGAATCAGGCACTGAGCCTCAGACAGCTCCCAAGGCAGCCATCTTTGAACACCCCCCATAGTAGGAAGTCCAACACAGGCATCCTCGTTCATAGCCTGAGGCTCCAGAATAGTCTAATGCTTCTCCCACAGGCAAAGCCCTTCCATCATTTGAAGGAAGCTCTTAAGTAGCCCTTATGGTCCTTCTGAGCCTTCTGTATAATAAACATCCTCCATTTTGTCAACTGTTCCTCCATTGGAACTGTTTGGAGTGCCCTCATTCTGGGTATATTCTTGTCTGTTTTCTCAAGTACTTCCCAGGGATGGCAACAACCACTAGGGTGAGAGCTAGTTATGTCCAGCCTCATCAAGAACCTCCCCCTCAAGGGCCTCATCCCATTGTTGATTCATTCTGAGTTTATGATTAACCAACACACTTAATCTTTTTCAAATATGCTGTTGCTAAGACACACAGAAAGTCACCTCTGACAGCTTCCATTTTCTAGGATGTGATCATGGAAGAAATTAATACAAGGTACTAGGGATACACTCACCACTAGACCCATTATCACAGAAGGGATGAAAGCAGGCAACAGAAAAACAGATACTTCAAGTCTGAAATTTTTTATCCATATTCTTCTACCATCATATAAATCCCTACTAGGTCTTTCTCTCATATTGATCCAGCATCATTGACCCCATGTCACCAATTAAGGAAAAAGTTTCCCTGTAAGTTAAGAGGAACACATGGCTTTGACATAGTGAACCATGTACCGCAGCAGGGACCTGAGCTGACAAGAAGTTCAACCTCCTTGCCCAGGCCTGAAGAAGCCAATGTGGCAACAGGCTTCTCCTTGAGAAATTCTCTTAAGGCTCTGGAAGCAAAATTATATGATAAAGCTAATAGTCAAGTTAAGGAATGTTTTTTGACAGGGTTGGAACAAGCTGAAAAGACAAATTATTTCTCCCCCAAAATGTTAATTTAGTTATGGATGACAAGATTTATGAGGGTAGGGAGCTACAGATCTTGTTCAGCTTTTTATTCCCAGAGCTAATGATTGATAAAAGATGGACTCTGTCTGGCTGAATGAATGATTAACCCCAGGCTTGAGACAGATGTCAAAGAAGAAAAAAGCCATGTCCTACTATCACGTTCATCCCATCAAAATATTAGTCTAGAAGGCCCATAGCCTGAATTTATTATGACGATTCCTACGACTGAGATTTTGAAAACCTCTGGCCCTGTATCTCAATTTCTGCCCTTCAACATCTGGAACAAATTCACGGACGCTAGAGTTGGTTAGAATAGCTATTCCTAGAGGGAGGATTAATTAAGTCAAGCAACAAATGCTTATTGAGTACCTACGAAGTATTAGGCACAAGTTTAGATGTACAAATAACAGTAGCTATGAAATATCAAGTTAGGTCTTCATGGAAGATGTATCTAGTGGAATAAACAAGTGTAATATCAAAATTAATAAGTGAAATACATAGGACATTAGGAGGTCATAAATGCTATGATCAAGAATAAAGCAGAAAGGATTTAAGGGGTGAGAAAACAGCCCCCCACCTCTGTTTCCTTTTCTCTTCCTCACTGTAACTGAATCCATGCAGCTAAGAGCAATTCTCTTTACTACCTTCCAGGAAATCAAAGAAGGGAAGAAATACAATTTAAAATGTTAAGTCATCAAACAAGGGGATAGAGGAAAAGTCACCCCCAAATGTGCTGGCACTGGTTTGGAGCACTGGCACCCACCCACACCAACTGGGTAACTACTGTGAAAGTGAAACTGGTAACCCTTTACCAGTTTGGTAATGGGACTAATAAGTATAACTGTAACTCTTAACCCAAATCTGCTCCTTCTCGGAACACAGCCTGCAGTCATATATCCATAGATGACATTCTTACCTGATACCACAATAGCAAAATGTTGATTTAGTGTTTTGCAGAGGCTCAAGGCTTCACCACAAAACTGGCCAAAACCAGACAGGACCACTGGCCATCTCTTTGAGCATGTGTGTGAGTCCAATGGATGCAGCACAGAAGCTCCTAAAACTCAACCCTTGGATCATACTAAGGATGTCACTCATAACGTAGGCAAAAGGTCTACACAGGTACAGAAATCAAGTACAACCCTCACCTACTTATTATCGGATTCTGAAGATAAGTAGCTCCTCTCCCCTATACCCTGATCCTTTCTCCTTTGCCTTTAGGTACCCCTGACTCTCCCGCTTTGAGGAGGCAGATCTGCAGCTTGCCCCTCACAAACATCTCCTTGTTTGGTTACCTCTCCAATAACCCCTTTCTTTGCTTCATAGTTGATGTCTCAGCAATTGGTTTTGCTCTATATTGGGCAAATGAACTTGGATTCATATAAAAAAGGAGTCTTTCCAGGATCAACCTCGCAGCTGGCTGGGAAATGTCCACGGTGGCGAGTCCCCTTATAGAGATGAGCCTGTTTCCTTCTCCAAGAGACTAGGTCTCGGCCCTTCCAACTTCCATATCTTCTTATTCTTAAGCTACAGGGGGAAAGGGACAAAGGATGGCCCCTATCTGTGCCAACCATTTGGTACATGATCAGTAGCTGGAAATATCTGATGAAGGAGCTACCTGTGGGACAGCCCACACCATGCACTGGGACCTTATGCCATGGTGTCATCATGAACAGCCACTGTGTGTCTTTACGAGACCAGGCAGCATGGTCACCCCATGGGGGAAGACACTGTAGCCCATTTCTACTGTAGTACTCAGGCTTCAGTATCAGTCACAGGTGCACATGGGGTGGTGACAACCTCAAATCTCCCAAGCAATGAGTCCCCAGATTTGGAGGAGGACTCCTAACAGTGACTTTGAGCAAGCCACCTAAATTCTCAGTTTCCTGCCCTGGAAGAGGGGACAGCACCAGGGGCCACATCTGCCTCACACAGGTGTTTGCACAGGCCCTTAGCAAACACACATGGCACACTCCCCAAATATGAGCTTTTGTTTCATTGGGACGTTTAGCCTACTCCTACTGCAAGAACAGAAGGAGATGAAGAGTTGGAAATGGGAGGAGACAGAGAAGACGGAATTGAGCTCAGCTGAGAAACATTTCCTAAGCCACATAAGTGCTTAAAACAAGAATACCACTGAGTAGCAGAGGAGGGGGGAAATGCCAAAACCCACTTCAAAAATGCCTGGAGCACATAACTGCACTGAGAATAAATGGGCTCCCTCTCACAGAGGCCCATCCCCTGCGAGACAAGGGCTGGGGAGGCCAAGCATCTCCCTAGGGCAGCTCGGCAGAGCTGGGCAGCAGCAGATCCCAGGGTATTATCGTTTGGGTAGTTGGTTAACACTGAGAACACAAGAGGAACAGCCATTTATAAAGCAGAGACAGATTTTTCTCATCTCCACTTTGAGATCTTGCCCAGAAATGGGGTTGGGGATGAGCACGGATTAACTGAACAGGGTCCTGGGTGAGAACGAAGAAAACAACTTTCTATTTTTAACCAATGACAGTTCTCAAATCTTTATAAGAATAATTAGGGTTTGGGGGAGGTTTTTTTTGAGAGAGAAACATCACTTAGCAGCCTTCCGTAAAAGGAGTCTTCCTCCAATCATCTATATAGAGCTACAGGAAAACAAAAAGCGTAACTGCAGGAACATACATATAAACACATGATCTTTATCATAAACACTCAGGGTGACACCTATGAAGAATCCCCCCAAACTCCCTTAAACTGCAGTGGAAGCTTAGAGCCCGAGGCCAGCAGGTGTCTAGACCAGGTCTCTCCTGTCCACCCCCCTCCTCTGGGAGTCCCTGGGGTGGGAACTGATCAATCTGTCAGATTTTAAGACTCAGGAGAAACACTGCAAAGCATTTACTATTGCGAACAAGACCTCTAGACCCCTGCAAATAGGGGGCTTGTTTCCCAATGGGCCCCTAGCAGGCATCAGGGACTCCTGGTCTTTTCAGCACCTCTAATATCTTATTTTAAATTCTTAACCAAATGAACAGGGTCCCTCCCATGTCTTTCAGGAAGGGGAGGGGCAGGGGCTTTACAGTGAGAACCAAGGGGCACACCCCACTTCCCTGTGCATGTGGCATGCATAGTGATACTGATGGATTCACCAGTGCTGTCTCTTTCAAGATGAAACCTCTCGGGAGCACCAACTCTCTGCACATGCGCAAAAGGACACTTGAGCACCAAAAGGGCAGAGCATTACTCATTCAACAAACTATAACTCTTGGGATATGTTTTAACGAGCCAGCCGGAGAACTGCTCTCTTAACGACTGCTCTCTTCTTGCTGGAAACGATTATGATCTTGCCACAACTGTTACTATCATCATCATCAAGAGTGATAATCCCTCCATCATTCTTCTACTGAAATGACAACCAGCAGCCTCCAAGATGCTACTGGCACTGTGTTGCCTCTACTTCCAAAGCAGAGAGGGTTTTTTTCCCCCATTGTATTTAATTCATCCTCCTCCTGTTAAGTTCTCTTTGGTTGGAATCACACACGCAGGCGTACCCACGCACACAAACGGATGCACTGAGAACTTCGTAAGGGATCCTGGATCACCAAGCCGCTGCCTCACAAACACTTGTTCTCAGAATTCTCTGGCTGCCTGTGCTGTTTAGGAGAAGCTCTAACAGGGACTTTAGGGTCCAGCACTTCTAATCTCAAATTCAGCATTGGGGCAAGCTTCTATGAACAAACTGAAAACTCTCAGCTTCCATTTCTTCCTTTGTAAAATGGGGGAAATAATGGAACCAACCACCCAGGGTAATGATCAGTGATCTTTCTCTGTAAGGAGCCAGAGAGTAAATACTTTTGACTTTGCGAGCCTCAAGGTCTACATCTCAACCACTCTGCTCAGCTGGTGTAATGCAAAAGCAACCCCAGACAAGATATAGACCAGTGGCATGGCTGTGTTGCAATAGGACGCTGAAATCTGAATCTCAGATCACCTTCACAGGTCACAAAGTCTTGTCTTTTGCTTTTAAAACTATCATTTAAAACTATGAAACCTACTTTGAGCCAATAGGCCCAGACAAAAATAGATGGCAGGCTTTTGGCCCCAAGGCCATAGTTCATTGATCCCTGATACAGAGCCCATGAGGAGGATGACAGGAGTTAATAACATAAAGCATTCAGCAGACTGTCTGATACCTAAGCACTCAACCCATAGGATTTGTTACTATTCTAGAGGGCAAAAAAGGAACTGATATGGATGAGGGAGAGCCCTTCAACTTGACCTAGACCTATGGAAGCATATCTCTGAGATATTGTGGGTTTGGCTCTAGACCACCACAATAAAGCAAAATAGCTCAATAAAGTAAGTCAAATGAAGTTTTTAGTTTCCTGCTCTGCTCCCTAAGAGCATGGTGCAATGACCTGAGAATTTTAGCAAAACAAAAACAAAAGTTAGCAAAAGTACATGAAACTGAAGGCAGGAGACCCAGGTGTGTGCTTGCTGCAGATGTTGTATAACTAACTATACCCTCAGGAATCATGTGGGTAGGTGTGAATCAACTAGTAATAATGATAATTATAAAAGCCAAGTTCAATTACTTATGCAACTGCATACTAAGATTTTATACTATGAAATTGCATCCAAAAATGAGGCATTATAAAGGCTTTCCAACCAAATGGAAACAGATATGAATAAAACCACCTACTTGACCCATGTTTGAATCTCCGCCAGCACTCCCATTCTAAGCACAGAACTTCCTGGTCCATCGGGATTATCACTCACACATTTAGACCACTAACACATCTGTAGTTTTGAATCATGTGGCCCAGGAAACAACATGGGTGCTCCCGAAGGTTAAAGGAAGCCCTGGAAGTATCTCCCAGTGATACAAGGGAGATGCTCTTTTCTTTCGACTTCCTCCTCCTTCACCCCATCACCCACCCTTCTTCCAAAGAAAAAGAGTGTTGGGTCCTCCCCGAAGCCCAAGAACTGACCATTGCACTCAATCAAAATGACATCAATGTCACCAACCATACCATAAGAATAAGGCTAAAAATTATAAACCTGTGGCTTATGAAAATGTGTCTGTCATTTAGAACTGCACACCATAATTTAAGGGTTTTTTTTGTCATTACTATTATTACCATTATTTCTTTCCCTTTTTCATGTGTAACATGAACACCCCTTATTGGCCCAGGCTGCACGGACTTTCTGATATAAGGACCAAATGGGGAAATTTTCAATGACACAGCTGTCCTCGGAAGAAAAAGAGATACCATACCAAACTTACTGAACTAACCCTAAAGTAACAGAAGGTGGCATCCAAAGCTGGAGGGAAGCAACAGAATGAAGAAGCCTGGAAAGAACGAAAACAGCCAACAACTAAACTGCAGCAGTTGGGGACCTATAGTTACTTGATTTATGCAACGGGTTTTCATCAGGTGTGTGCTTGGATTTGTTCTTAAAGAACATGGCAGTTGACCTTCTTTTACCTGGTCCCTAAAAAGGACACTTTTTTATTCTAGTCCACAGGCATTTATTAGGAGCTGATTACATGCAGAGCCCTAGCTTAAGCCATGGACCAGGTGGAGAAATCTTCCAAATTAAATACAGAAGATATGATTAGACAAGTATAGACTGAGGCCAATGGGGCAGGTTGCCCCAAGAGGTCAAAGTTGGGGTTACTGTCACTATGGGCGTCTGGAGAAGTAAAATGTGTAAAGCTCTACTATCAGAAGCATACGGTAAAGATCTGCAAAAAAGAACACATACAAAAAGTGGGGAAATAAGCCACAAAGCAAAAGCATGAAGGCAACTGAAAGAACAAATAGAAGGGACGCGGGAGATCTGAGTGGAGGCCACTCAGTGCAGTGGGCACTAAGCAGTGTTCCCAGAAATTCCTGCCCACCTAGAACATCGAAATGTAACCCTATTTGGAAGTAGCGTCTTTGCAGATGTAATTCATTAGCAGATGTAATTCATAATTCATCAGTATGTAACCCAAGTCATACTGGGTTAGGGTGAGCCCTAAAACCAATGACTGTTATCTTTATAGGAGAAGGGAAAGAGGCTTGGACACACACACACAGAGTAACACAGGCAGAAAGTGATATGAAGATGGAGACAGGGATTGGAATGATACAGACACAAGCCAAGGAAGCAACGCCAAGGCCAGCCAGCAACCACCAAGAGCCAGAAGAGGCAAGGAAGGATTCTCCCCTGGAGCCTTCAGAGCGGCTTCAGACCTGCTCTAGCATGGCCCTGCTGACACCTGGAGTTCAGACTTCCATTCTCCACAACTGCGAAAGAATGGATTTCTGTTGTGCAAGCCGCGCAGTGGGCAGAGTTTGGTTATGGCAGCCCTCGAGGAAACCAATGTACTCAGCAAGCAGAGTGCTTTTGGAAGAACAAAAGTGGAGGAAGGCAGGCATCCAAACTGGCCTCACAAATAGGTACGGGACCTATGGCTTTTCTCCTGATCCTCACCCCGGAGCAAAAATCTAGGCTCCTTGTCCTCTCTCTGTATGCTACAGAAGATTTGTTCCCGTTGAGGAAATTATTCAGCAGCAAGGGAACCGTTCACTAGATCAGCCTCAATGGGTGCTGGAAAGCTAAGGAACGCCACAGAAGCATGAACGTTCACAAACAGCACCATCAGAGACAGAGATTGCATGCCAGCTCAGGCTTCCAGGCAGAACCATCGTAACTTCAAGGAAGGAACACTACAGGCACCAGCCAGCAACTTGACTCTCTGGCTGAGTTACGCCATGCATTATGCAGAAGCTGGCGGTAATCCCCAGCCTGATTTGCATGCAGAAGCCATTTTCAAGCACCCCTGTTCCTTCAGGGTGCGTGGTAGCAGCACAGTGTCTGATAAATAGAGCAAGAAGGTGATCTTAAACTACCCTGCGGGGCTAATCAGCTACCAGCCAGGATTAAGCAGAGAACCTCTTCTGGAGGTGAGCCTCCTTTCATCTAGGTCTGTATTTCCAAGTGCATTTTTAAAAATTTTTATGCTTATTTATTTTTGAGAGAGAGAGAGAGAATGTGCATGAGTGGGGGAGGGGCAGAGATAGAGACACAGAATCAGAATCTGAAGCAAGCTCCCGGCTCAGAGCTGTCAACACAGAGACCGACACGGACCCACAAACCGCAAGATCATGACCTGAGCCTAAGTCGGATGCTTAAGCAACTGAACCACCCAGAAGCCCTTCTATAGTACATTCTTAATACATAATGGACTTTGATTCCTCCCTTCCCGACTCCCCACTTGTCTCCTCCTAACTTTCCCTCTCCCTCTCTTTCTCAGTTTTTACATAAAACGGTCTCTCCTTCTGTTTGTTTTCTCTTTATTACCAAGTGATCTAGGAAAATATTCTCATTGTAAAAGATCTGAGTAGGGGCACCTGGGTGGCTCAGTTCATTAAGTATCAGACTCTTGATTTCAGCTCAGGTCGTGATCCCATGGTTCGTGGGTTTGAGCCCTGCATCAGGCTCTGTACTAAGCATGGAGCCTGCCTGGGATTCTTTCTCTCTCTCTCTCTCAATCTCTAAAAATAAACTTAAAGAAGACCCGAGTAAAACATAAATATTTAAAAATATATAGTTATTTTGAGAAAGAGAGAAAGTGCAAGCAGGAGAGGGACAGAGGAAGAGAGAGAATCCCAAACAGGTTCCATGCACAGAACCTAACATGGGGCTCAATCCTACCAACTGCAAGATCATAACCTGAGCCAAAATCAAGAGTCAGATGCTTAACCAACTGAGCCACCCAAATGCCCCAAAACAAAGCAACTATATATAATAAAATGTATGTTGTCGCCTCCCTCTACCCTATTCTCTTCCCCTGAAGTAACCAGTTAGTACAGACATTTGCGAACCTTCTCTTCACTTACATGCTCATCTAAAATAATCTGTTTATTTTCTTATAGAGGGATCATTCTCTAGGTGGTATTTTTACCTGCTTTCTTAACTCCAAGATCTAATAAATCTTTCAGTGTCAATACTACAGGCTAATGGCTGTCTGCATTCCACACAATTTATTCAGCCTTGTCAAAATTACAGGCTTTTTGTTTCTTCCAATTCTCAATGCTAGAAGCAACACTACAACAGATTTCCTTGCATTAAATATATACCTGTGCTTGGATAAATTTTGCTTTCAATAGATTCATGGAGATAAGCTCATTGGATCAAGAGACATAGGCATTTTTTTTAACACATCTACACTTTCACTTCTGACTTACACTTTAAAAATCCTAGGTATTTTCTTCGAATTTACCACTTAAGTCTCATAAATTTTGATGCTGAATACTGTTAATCATTCTAACCTAACCTATGAAGCATATCATTGCACAGTGCAAAATTAAAATTCAAGAATCTCCTATATAAAGTAGTTTATTCTACATGGAGAGAAAGTTAAAACTCATCAGAGGAGTCAAAATGAGTGATGGCTGATAATTTTAGAGAGAATTTTAATTCAACAACAAAAATGTAATCAAATAAACTAAAACATAATTTTTATATTATCTTCTAGCTACTTTTTTTGAGTACTTCAACAAAAATGAAAGAACTAAAAAAATCCAATGGTTAAATTATTACCGTTTTGTTACAGTTCTTCACTTATTATGCCCGGGACAGGTTGTCTGTCCTAACCATGTGAAGGGACCCAGGCATTTTGAATCTAGAAAGACATGGCCAAATTTCCCTCCCAAATGGCTTTTCTAGTTGATACACACCCCCACTCCTGCATCAGCAGTGTTACCATCCTGAGTGTTACCCTCATCCTCAGAAGTGTTACCATCATCCTCATCAAATGGATATTATCAGTATTAACCATTTTCTCACTGTAACAAAAAATACCTTATTTTAATCTACATTTTCCTTGTTACTAGTGATATTGACCGTCTGTATATGAGTTTACTGGCCATTTATTTTTATTCCTTCTTTGGGTCTTTTCACATTTTTTTTATTGAGTCATTTATCTTTGGGTGTATACCACCACAGTTTATAGATTCTGCACATTTACAACTCGTTAGATATTTGGCAAATGTTCTTCCATTATTTATTTTGCTTGTGTTTTAATTTATTTATAATTTGTTTTATACTCATTTGCTCGACAAATATTAACTGAAAATCTGCTCATTTGCAGTAAGCAAAGCAAATATTTTGGTAGATGAGTCTAGTTTTAACACAAATTTGTCAGCATTGTGCTTTACTTCTGTTTTTTCTATTTTCCTTAGGAAGCCCTATTCCATAATTATAAGAAATAGTCCTGAATGTTTACCTAAAGCTTCTATAGATTATTAAATATCCTGGGTTTTTGAATTTAGCAGGAATTAATTCCATGATCTGAGGAGGGTCTTTAGCTTTTTTTTTCTTTTTCCAATAGAAACGCAATCCACAAAATCATGCCTTGAAATCCATCTTTCTCTGATGGGAAATACAATCTTTATCATAACCCATATTCTCACCAATAATGGGTCAGTTTGAAGGGTTTTTTTTTTTTCCCGTTTGGTTTCTTTTCCTATTCCTGTGTCTACCTTAATGTCTATATGTGTCTGTCATGAGGACTCAATTATAGCTCATATGCCTTAATTTGCTACCTAATAAAATAAGGACCCTGTCATTGTTCTTTTTCACATATTTATTAGTTATTCCGAGGAATTGTCTTTTGTAAATGAGCCTTTTTAAATTTTTTTAAATATTTATTTATTTTTGAGAGACAGACAGACCACAAACAGGGGAGGGGCAGAGACAGAGGGAGACACAGAATCCAAAGCAGGCTCCAAGCTCTGAGCTAGCTGTCAGCACAGAGCCCAACATAGGGCTCAAACTCATAGATCGTGAGATCATGACCTGAGCCAAAGTCGACACTTAACCAACCAAGCCACCCAGATGCCCCTGTAAATGAGCCTTAGAGTCAGTTTGTTAATGCCATAAGGCATCTGGTTGATATTCTGATTTGAAAATTATTTGAATGTATACATTAATTTGCAAAAAAAATTGACCTTCGCAATAGTAAATGGAAACTAAGAAGTCTCCATTTGCTGAACTCTTTTTATCTACAGTAAGTCCACAGTAAAACTTCAAAATTTATATAGATTTTGCACATTTCTTGTTATATTTATGAGTAATTTATGTTTTTACTTGTTATTGCTATTGTAAGCAATAGCCCTTTTTCCCCATTACATTTCAGAAATAGTTGCTGCCTACGAATAAGTATTGTTTTAGGATATTAATCTTGTATCCAAGGACAAAAGCCAGTATTAATTGTGGGTAGGGGGTGGGGAAGGAAGACAAACAGAGAGCCTGGAGAGACCCAGAGAACAAAACCACACTTAAGATGCTATCCAGAGCTATGAGAAGCACCCTCAGCACCCTAGCCTGGCTGAACAGAGTGAGGCATGGGAGCAAGACCAAGAAACTCCAGAGTAATTTGGGCAAGCGTAGTGCTATGACTTTGAAGGACACTGAAGAAATGGCTCCATGCTGTGTTTAAGCAGAGGCAGAACCTTCCATGGTGTACATAAGTTTTCCCAAGGCTGAAGCATGGCACAGAAGAGGCTGAGCAGTGACTGCTCTACCACTGGGTAGTCCTGCTAAGAGCCAATGACAAAGATTCCTGGAGAGGGGCACTGCCAGAGGGACAGTCTGTAGACTTGCAGGGCGAGACCACGGTCAGGAGCACAGGTCTTAGCAGCACATGCCAGTGTACACTGAAAGGCCAAAGGGGACCAATCACATTCTGGGAGGATAGAGCGGAGAAAGACGGCAGCAACCAAAGGCCAAGTCACAGAAGACAGGCTACAGGAAGACTCAGAGGACTGGGCACAAGAGAGACGTCACCCTCACCGCCATGATGGTACACAAGCTTCCCGTGCCTCATGACGCCATTCTGGGAATAAAGAAACAGGAAAAGCTCTTGGTATGGGGGAAATACCCCAATTTAGAAGTATGCACTTTCAAGAGACTATGTTTAAATAATGAATTCACTGAGTAATTTCCTGAAAGAGATCAAATTCTAAACTGGCAGATCTTGAATTACCCTGAAGTGGCAAGATTGAACCTTTTTGCCCCCAAAGGGAAAGAGGCTCATAGCACACTGAATTCAGTCATGGAGGAGAAATGTTACATTTGTGCAATGTCTGAGTCATAATGTGTAACTTTTTAAAGCCTCTTCAGGCTAATATAGTTTGTGTGGTTACATAGATCCTAGAAGACATGAAAGTTTTGTCTCCTGATGTGTGCTACTACATGTGTACACACTAAACTACATTCTACAGTTATGGGAACAAGGCCAAAAACTGTAGGGTACAAGTGAGAACAGTCACTACTTCTACCTGGAAAAGAAAGACTCTGAAAACCAAACATCCAAAATACGCCACTTCATTTAACACTTCGCCTGCAGACAACCCACTATCTGAATACTCTGGATAGAAAAAGATCAAAGTGCAGTCTACATATGTACTTCCGGACATGCAATGATGGAACAGGGAAATGAAGATACTGCCCAACACTGCCCAAATTATGTAGCCTACCTGTATTTTGACCTACTCAACAAGGAAGGATTAAAAGTTTGATTTGAAGGTTCCAATTCCAGGAAGTATTGACTCATTGCATCTTACCCTGTCTCTCCCACTGAATGCAGCTGTGAAACCTGGACACAATATGTACAGCAGCTACCTAAGGACCCTGGAAAGTAAATAATAGTATGTAGAGTGGAAAAAGACAACAAGAATTCAAAGGACCACTGAACTGGTGTTGGGTTCTCCACTGTCTTTTCCTATGGTTTCTGGACAGATCTCTGAGATACTGGAAGGGATGGTGAAAGCTCCCTGGATGGTGAAAGCTCCAAGAGAAGCTCCTAGTTAAGGCAAAGGGGACCCTGGCAGCAACAGAGGGAGAGCAAATGGGTTGGAGATTTTCTTGTCTGGAAGTTTTTTAACCTGTTTTCTTTGATAATTACAAAACTTCTCAAGCTATGTTATTTCATATTGGGTGAGTTTGGTTTGATACTAAAAAAAAAAAAAAAGCTATTATTAGGGGTGCCTGGGTGGCTCAGTTGGTTGGGCGTCCGACCTCAGCTCAGGTCATGATCTCACGGTTCATGGGTTCGAGCCCCGCATCAGGCTCTGTACTGACTGCCAGCTCAGAGCCTGGAGCCTCTTTCAGATTCAGTATCTCCCTCTCTCTCTGACCCTCCCCTGCTCATGCTGTCTCTCTCTCTCTCTCTCTCTCTTTCTCTCTCTCAGAAATAAATAAAACATTTTTAAAAAATTTTAATAGCTATTAAAAAATAACAAGGTAAAGAATAATATATAAAGATTGGTCTCATTTTTTGTTTATAAAAGGTCTTATATACATTGGGGAAGCTTTTCTGTATACATAAGAAATCCCAGACGGATATACAAAATATTGTTAACAGTTACTTCTTTGAAGTGGGCTTGGAGATATAAGGGGGAAGAGAAAGGAAATAGTTTGGGCTTTCATTTTAAATTCTTTTGAACTAAGAAAAATCACGGACATTTAAAACCTACTTTAATACATGAGGTGTGAATATCTATGTGAGGTAATGGGTATTTAATTAATTAATTTAATTAACTAATTAACCAATCTTACCATGGGAATCATTTTGCAACATATATATTTATCAAATCATTATGTTACACATTAAACTTCTACAATGTTACAGGCCAATTATATCTCATTAAAAACTGAAAACCTTTAAATAAAAAGTAAAATAAAAATAAACTATTTTTTAAATAGTAGTAAGAAATAATAATGCCTTTGTAGAGAGTTTGTTAATCAGAGCAGCTGACCTTCAGCCAACCCTGGGAAACCCCATTCCTAGGAACACCCATAGTTAAAGGTATCTCAATATGGTCAGGGAAAAGAACCTGAAAGTCTACGATCAAACCATTCCTCCAAGTTTTGCCCTCATTGGCTACTCAAAAGCAGTCAACGTATAAAAGGCATACCCATAGCCAAGAAGGAAGTTGCCTGGAGTTCCATAACCAGATCCTTTTGAAGGAGTCCCAGGAATTGAACCCAGTTTCTCTGGGTTAACAATATACAAGCCCAGTTTTAAAATTTTTTCCAATTTAGGGGCGCCTGGGTGGCTTAGTTGAGCGTCCAACTTTCGCTTAGGTCATGATCTCACAGTTCGTGGGTTCGAGCCCCGCATCAGGCTCTGTGCTGACTGCCAGCTCAGAGCCTGGAGCCTGTTTCTGAGTCTGTGTCTCCCTCTCTCTCTGACCCTCCCCTGCTCACGCTGTCTCTCTCTCTCTCCTAGAAATAAATGAAAATATTTAAAAAAAATTTTTTTCCAATTTAAAGTTAATGTTTCTAAGATATACATATAAGAGTACAGAAATTCTTGATACTAAAAGATACCATCATCAACAACAAAACTAGATATGTGATCTTGAGAAAATTACATAATTTCTTGTTCAAGTAATGTCCTCAAAAATACAACAGCAGACCAGGTTATGGACAAGACCTTTACCAGTTCCTAGAACTAGTGAGTCACACTGTCTGGTTTGGAAATTGAATTTTACACAGTTCTTTTATCCAGATTCAGATTTCATTTGTCATTAGATTGATATTGTCCAGTAGTCAAAGGTCAATCTTTAAAACATTTTTACCAAACACTATAAATCTCCAGTTGGTTGTTCAGATTTACTTAGCACAGGAACAAAGCTCTTAAGCAGAAAATTCTTCACAAATTAAAAGTTTTTTCTTCTACTAAGCATTGAAATACATTTGACTTTAGAGATATTTATATTTTTAAACTATGTATGTGTAGCCTAAGGAAAATATGCATTACATTGAAGAGCCAAAATCAAAGAATCATTTTGTATAAATAATTTTACTGAAAGATTGTCTAAATACTGTTATATACATAAACAAAAATATCAAAACTTAGTAGCCAAGGAATAAAAACTAGGCATCGGCAATTTTTTTTTGGATATGATAATTCACTTTTAATATCCTGCATATCATTCCACATAAAGCTTCCTGATACCAGTCCTGCTATTTCTTCATGGATGCCTGTCCCAATTCTATTCCAGCTGCACCCCAACGCACTGACCTCTCTGGACCTCACATGTCTACTGCTGACCCTGTTTTCACCTCATACATCTTTCCTGCCAGCTCCGTGCAACAGCCATGGGTCATTAGCCTGCCCCAGAACAACCTGGTTGTCTTTCCTGCATTGATCAGACAGAATTTGCTCCGCAGACATGGTGGAGGGAAGGAAGAATATTGTGAATGCATAAAGGAAGGAGGGATGAGGGGGAAGGGAACAAGGGAGGGTGGACGGCGGGGGGAAGAGGGTTAAGGAATGAATGTATTGGTTGTCAGTTGGCCATCCATGTTTGCTTTCTTCCTTCTCCCACTTAAAAGCCCTGCCCAGAATAATTTCTTCATATTTGAAAAATGAAAGAATCCCTTGAATAATGATAAGTGACATGATATGCACTAAACTGGTTTCCGATGAGAAACTGATTTATCGCCTACATTTCAGAGCCCTGGGAAAGTTGACATGGAAGGATAAATGGATTTCAGGGCAGGCAGTGAATTTCTGAAGTACATTTCAGAAGCCCTCCTCCAAGTCATAAATAAAAGCAGGTTGCCTACAGCCTGGCACAGATGACCAGGACAAAACAACATGCCATCCAACACCCAGTCAACACCCTCTTCACAACACCGAAAGCAGATGACCAGATATTCTAGAAAGATGTTTCCCAAGGCAACTTCCCTCTGTCTCCCCCCATTAAAAAAAAAAAAAAAAAAAGTTCAGAACATGAGGGCCTGAAAACAATTACTCAGGGGAAAAATTGTTGTAGGGAGTTTGACAAGTATAAAAGAATAATACAATCTTCAATAAAGTTAATGGCAAGATTTTAGTTTCAAAATACACCTGCCAAGACTGTACTTCCCATCCTGAACCATCTACTAGCAACCCCCACAATCCAGAGGAACCAGGTACCTGGTGATTATGTTTAACAGATACTTAGTCATCTAATTCCTATGTTCCTGTTCAAATATGAAGTATGAAGGTAAGGTGATAGTGACTTCAAGGAAGGTGAAGGCCAGCAAATAAGAGAAGTTACATAGCACCCACTAGGAGAGAGAAGCCCCCACCCACACATGTTCATCTCCATCCATTTGTTCCCTTGCAGGAGAAACTTTGTCAAGAGACAAAACCCATTGGACATTTCATAGCAAAGGTGAAACCCCAGGTTGACACTTACATTTCATTTGCTTGGAGATGGACTTGTTAGGTTCAAGCCAGTGCTAGGGAGAAAAAAGCAGAGATTATGGGTCAAACGGCTGAACCATACTTATGATGCATACTTAATAACAAAAGAAATTTAACATAGTCTTTTTCCAAAGGACAGTCTTGGTTCCCATAGATATTCCTCACGGTTCTGCCTTCTGAAGATCAACACAAACAATTCCGCAATAAGAATACAACAGGCAAGGGTATAAATTACAGAGAATGAGTACTTTCTGAGTAGTATATGAGTCACACAGTTGCTAAGAGAGAAGAACAAGGGAGAGAACATGCACTTCAATGGGATATTCTCATGGCTCCAGTGAACTCCTAGGTGATGGAGTTCCATTGCTCTGGGCGAGTCACAGATGGCTAAAGATTTGGACATTCATGACCTCAAAGAGTCACAGTCCAAGACAGTTTCAGCACCCTGCTTCCCTGCCAGGGGAACAGGTTCCCCTGTTCAGGTGAACAGTGGGCCAAGCCAGCATTAGCCCCGTCACACAGAGGTGATTCTTCCTTTATAGCAGGGAGGAAGAAAGGACTTTAAACATATACCTTCAGAGGCCTGAGATCCTCCAGAAGAAAAACCAGCTCTATCACAAAACAAGCTGCCCAAAGACTTGGGTGGCTCGGAATGGTGATTTCAACAGGCGTTCAAAGCCGATACCTCGCTGGCCCCAGTGGCTAGCTCATTCCCCACCATGTGTGGAGGTCGTTTCAACATGCTAAAAGCCAGGCGACTTTTGATATCACTAACCAGGATGTCCCGAAGCCACTTGGGAAATGCTAGGAAGCGTCACTCTATACACCTGCAGTTTATAAAGACACTAAGAGGAGTGCCACTGGTGTCCATGAGGAGATCAGAGAGCCCGCACTTACTGGGCATCCTCCACTTTCAATACTAGAGAGGAAAAGAGGATGCTCAGCATCAGCTGAGGCTTCCACCCCATTTGTGTCATCCGGCAAGCCTCAAAGTTCTGTATTGTCCCTACCATGATATCCATGCACAACCATGAAGTTTAATAAGAGCTAGCATTTGCTGAGGGCTTCCGAAATGCCAGGTGTTACTCTAAGCATTTCCATGGGCCATCACTACCAGCCCATTTACAGATGAGGAATTGGAGAGCTCAGGCTATTAAACAACCAGCCTAAGGTCACCCAGAAAATAAACAGCGAAGCCAGCATGCAGCAGGATTCCAGAGCACAGGCCTTTAACCTTGGCCATGCTGCCTCCCAACAGATCAATTTGCTCTAAAACAGATCAGTCTCCTCAACCAACATCGCTTCTTTCCCCAGGAGCTGAAAAATTGAGTGGTCAAAGCAATAGTTTTCAATCCAGGGTATCAGAGCTCTGCAACCTTCAAACACAGGACTAGCGGTCTTTTAATTATGTCAGCATCATGAAGAGTTTTACAGAAAACCATACCTTTACCTATGACATATTGCACAAACTGAAATAGCACGTTTCTTTGCTTCTGATCAAAATTATAGCAGTTTATCTTGAGAACTCCATTTATCTCCTTTTTTTAATTTTTTTAAATTGTAGTAAAATACACAACATCAAATTCACCATCCTAACCATTCTCAAGGGCATAGTTCAGTGGTACTAACTACATTCAGAAGAGCGAGAAACCATCACCACCATCTACCTCTAGAGCGCTTTCATCTTGTAAGACAAACCCTAGTCCCAGTAAACAGTCCCTCCCCAGTTCCTTTTCTCCAGGTCCCTGGAAACCACCATTCTACTTTTGGTTCTGTGTTGTTTTTAAATTTTTAATGTTTATTTATTTTTGAGAGAAAGAAACCACGCAAGTGGGGGAGGGGAGTGTCTCTAGAGAAGGAGACACAGAATCTGAAGCAACTCGAGGCTCTGAGCCATCAGCACAGAACCCAATGCGGGGCTCAAACCCACGAACTGTGAGATCATGACCAGAGCTGAAGTCGGACGTTCCACTAACTGAGCCACCCAGGAACCCCTTGGTTATCTGTTTCCATCAGAAGTGATGCTTGGCATTTACAGGGTTATAATTGAACACTGGAAAATAGATATTGATTGTACAAGGTTATACAGCTAGTAAGTGGCCCAAAGTGTTTTTACTTCTCTCTCAGTTTTCACAACTATAATATGGGAATAGCAATAGTACCTACCTTGTAGGGTTGTTGTAAGGATTTTAGAAGTTAATAAAAAGTTAATAAAGAATAAGACATTTATACAGGGCCTGACAGGTAAAAAATATTTAAAAAATGCTTGTTTGCAGATGCTGAGGTTACTTAATAAGTACAGTTTAATTGGTAGACCACATCCCGTGGAAGAATAAAAGGGGATTCTGATGATTAAATACTTTCCTAGAAATAAATAGGGTAATTCAGAACTAAGGTAAGAAAGCAAATCCCTACGGAGATCAATATCTACTGCAATTGTTTCACAGAGGAGAATCACCAGTCATTTTGCCAATAAATCTGAAACAGACTTTCTGAATTCTCCTTGCTTGGCATCTTTTGAACTCCTTAGCCCCCCCCCTGCCTAACTTCAAACCTGCCTCTCTTCCTCCTCTCTGCCCCCAGGGAGGACAGGTACATTTCACTTAATGTGCCCATACTAGTTAGTCAGTGGCAATCTCCCAGGACCATGAAGAGGGTTTCAGGCTCAGTGAGAATGAGCGTCATGATGGATTGGTTATGTCTGCCGCAGAGGGTAGGGCATATTTAAGGTACACCTGCAAGGTATTTGCCATCTGTGTCCCAAATAGATTTACTCTAAATGAACTGGCCTCCTCACTGTCCTACAAAATACACCCTGAAGTTTCTGATAGGAGGAAGGTCAGAACCTCCTCTTGTCCTACTCATACCCTATGCTAGCCTCTCAAACCTTGTGTATCTTTTTTTTACTGTTTATTTATTTCGGGGGGGAAGGTCAGAGAGAGGGAGACACAGAATCTGAAGCAGGCTCCAGGTTCTGAGCTGTCAGCACAGAGCCCAATATGGGGCTCAGACTCACAAGCTATTAGTTCATGACCCGAGTCAAAGCTGGACGCTTAACTGACTGAGCCACCCAGGCGCCCCAAACCTCGAGTGTCTTAGTTACCTATGCCTACAGTGTGACCACTACTTTTCCCAGACAATGATCCTTATGTGACGGTATAGTCGTGGGGTGTAGAGCCCTAATAAAAATAAGCCAGCAGTAGTCATGTGTCAAGGGATTATAAGAAATCATTTCTTCAGAAAGGGTCAAACTCTAGTATCTATTAAAATTTAAACACCTGGCTGGCCTATGGCCCATGAATTCCTTCTTTCCACAATTTGTCCATGTGTACCTAGAGGAATATCACCAGGATTCTCACTAAAAGATTATATACAATTGTAAAATATTAGAATGTTAATGGCCATCATCAGGAAAATGGTAAATAAATGGCAATCTGTTCCTATAGTGGATTCTGTAGTGTATTATTGGAGGTAGAGCTTTATGTTTAACATGGTTAGATCTCTAAAGCACACTGCAAGATGCAAACAGTGAATTCAGAACTATGGCCGCAGTTCCCAATTCATACACTGAAACGCTCCAGGGAAAAGCAGCCATTCTAATCATCTGTCAGACACCCACTGTGCAAACTGGAAGCTCAAGGAAGTTCCCAGTTCCAACATTAGATCATGCTACATTCCTTTTCATGCCATACTGTTTGAAAAGCTGGGTTTTTAGCGATTTCTGTGATAAAAAGCAAGGACCGTACTAAAATAGGTGAGAGAGGCAATGAGTGTGGCAATATCAGATCTGATCCCACAGTCTGAGGAGCCATGCGGTGCCCAACAGCTGCACACGTCCTGTTAGTAATTGTGGTTAAGAATGAAATGAAATTACTATTTTCATGTATGTCACATTTTAAATGCAACTAAGTTGTGAGGCCATAAATACTAAGTTGGTTGGCTCTCACTCTTACCAGACAGCACTGTTAGATATTCCTTTTACCTAGGGCACCATGAAATAATTACTAAGATACTAAGAGAGCCACAAATAAACAAAGTTGGGAACCTCTGAACTATGGTATCATACAATGGATGTGTTTTCTTTTTTTTTTTTAATGTTTCATTTATTTCTGAGAGAGAGAGACAGCGTGAGCAGGGGAGGGTCAGAGAGAGAAGGAGACACAGAATCTGAAACAGGCTCCAAGCTCTGAGCTAGCTGTCAGCCTGATGCGGGGCTCAAATGCACTAACTGTGAGATCATGACCTGATCTCATGACCTGAGCTGAAATCGGACGCTTAACTGACTGAGCCACCCAGGCACCTCAATGGATGTGTTTTCTAAGTAGAAAGTACAAAACACTACAATGTATTTCCAAAGAACACATAATAGGCATCTAAATGTATTTTTAAAGACCTGAGATGATACACACTAAACTGATACCAGTGAGGGTGAATAACAGAGAGAAAACGAGAATTTAGGGGTGTTTCTCAAAAGAAACCATGACTTCTGTTTTATTTGATGTTTTAACCTACTTTTTACATGTATTCATGCATTACATGAATATTTAAAACTCAATTTTTAAAAAAGGAAGCTAAGCTCTACTCAGAGGTTAAAAGGTGGATTTTATGTAATTTAAACTCAAGAAGAATTTCGTCCATAACGGGCAGATGCCAAGTCCAGCTAAGCCCCCGGCATTGGTCTAGCTCAGGAGCCAGCTTGGGTTCAAATCCCAACTTGGCCACTTATTAGTGATGTGACCTCCAGCAAGTTTCTTCCTCGTTTCCTCACCTACAGCATCATCATGAGGTTGAAGTAGGTTAATGCATTAAGAAGCCCTGAGAACAGAGCGTGGAGCATAGTGAAGGCTCAGTAAACACCAGCTGTTCCCATCTTCTGTGGATGCACTCAGAGACATTTCCAAGTTGGTGCAGTGGCCCCTCTTGGTGAGCCCACCTCTGCCACTCTCTTGCTCTCACACTCCCTCCCCATCTGCCTCTTGCTCTACATGAAGGGAAATTATCCTCACTTTTTATCTTCTTCCTTGTAGAGCTAGGAGTTGGGCCATGAAGCCAAGTCTAGACTACACTCACAACTCCCGCTGTTACTATATGTGCAGGTGGATCACACGTGATGCTGTGTGCTTCATAATTAGAAATAAGGCTCAGGACATTCACTGCATTGCTATTTTCCTTTCAATTGCCACTTGGGATACATGCTAGTTTTGTCTTTTAAGTCTGTTTCCTTACTGGAAACTGAAATTCCCTGAGAGAGGTAGAAAGAAAAGCCTGCCAACCAAATATCTGAATTTGTGGCTGGCTTACAGTATCTGAAAACTTCATTTCCTCAACTCTCATTTAGCTTAAGAATTCCAAAGACTACAGAAGCTAAGGCCCAACTATTAATTCTACCTAATGAGCTTAGGAAGTAAGATGAATCAGAGGATACATTCCCTCAGTGTGAGATCTGAAGGTATCAGGAATGTATCTGCAGAGATAACGCTGGGGCTCTGCCCAGATCCCCTTTGCTGTTTTCCCCTTAGTTATATGGCATCCTGACCCTTTTTTAGGAAGGCTGCCTCAGGTTACTGGAATCCAACAGGGTGACAAATGAGCCTCCCCACTCATCTCTTAACTGAGGGAGCATAAATACCTCTGCTCCCTCACCCCTTGGTTGGGGCAACCCTACGGCATGACCAACCACTCTTCCAGAGCTCCTCTTTGGCTTTCAACCCAAGTTACACTCCACACAACTTTGTTCAACATCACACACTTGTGGGACATCCTTCCAATCTCCTAGAAGTCTTTATTCTTGGGAACAATCCCTAATAAAATTAGAATTTTTACCTCAGGATCCACTTCTGGGAACCAGAGCCAACACAGGCCCCTAACTCCCCACCAACAACTGCCCTCCTGCCAGGGTATTTAAAATCCTTCCTTTGGAGGTTTTATTCCTTTTGCTTCCAGCTTGAACCCTGGTAACCTATATATCCCCCTATGAGAGATCCCAATTTAACAAGGGTTTAGTCTGGACAATCCAGCCTGACCACATTTCAAGCCACCTCTTCGAACAAATTTATTTTGGTTCATAGCGGCTTGAACCAAATAAAAGTCAAAGGAAGCCTCACAAAAGGGGTAAAAAGCAGAGCGCTGACTAACCCTTCTATGTTCCGATTTCCTTCTCTGTGGTCTTGGGGAAGGGGGTTGGGGGGCGGGACAGATTCCAGGAACCCTAAGATTCCTTCAGCTCTCACATTCCATATTCTATGAATCTGAAGGATAAGAGCACTGCCAATAAACGTTACCTCTTTCATTTTGCAAGGCCCAACTGCACTTAGCCCTAAGAGATCATTTTTCTCTACCCCATCAGAGAAATAGTGCATTTCTTTATAATTTCCAATTTGGGCTTCTTTAGGGGAAGTTGCGAGAAGAACGGGGTGGGGGGGGAGTGTGAGGTGGTGGGTGTGAGGTGGTGATTTGTGACTAAGTAGATTGATTTTTAATTGGGTAGCTGCTGAGCCAGAGGGAAAAAAAACCCAAAACTCCCAAAAGTAAACAATATAACACACTTGGTTATCTTCAAATGTTGGGCTTCTGTTGAAACTGATTCACAGAATAAATTACACACCTCTCTGTTATCTTTCCCAAAACCCTTGATGCCCTAAACCAGAATAATCTATAGCCCAGAGAAATGTGTTAAATAACCAACGGGGCTTTAAACAAAAATGAATGAATCTCCCAAACAGGAGATTGTCTTTCCCCTGAGGGGTGACCAGATCCAAAATCTGACCAATTCCCATCACAGCCCTGAAAAGATGGCCTGATTCTCACATCTCGCCTGGACAAAGCCCTAGAGTAACTCATTCTCCCTGCATTATCTAGCCAATTTATGCCATTTGTAGACCCTCCGGCCTCTGCAGGGGGAAAAAAAAGAATCTCATCTGAATGAACTCAACCTTAACAGTGTTCTGGACGGTCCAGTTAGAGCAAGCTCCCAGCTATTTGGCTACCAGTAACCAATGGTTTCCAAGCCAGTTTCAGTGAAATCTACAACACAATGGCAACAACAGCAATAATGTCTGTAGACCTGGCACACTCACGAGTTATTGTCCTTCTGGAAATCATCCTACGTAAGAAGACCTTCACTGTGTCAGTGTAATGTGTTTCTTCAACCATAAGTGCTCTTGCATTCTGGGTTCTCAGGGATGAATAAAATAGAAATAACAGCTGGGAGAAAAAACACCATGGGAAGCAGAGGCGGAAACAGCAAGCCTACAAAAGAATAAGCACGATTTTCTTTTCATAAAGGACTAGACAGTATAAATATTTTAGGTTTTGTGGCCCATATGGTCTGTAAGAACTACTCAACTCTGCCATCGGAACACAAAAGCGGCCATAAACAACACATAAATGAATAGAAATAGCTGCGTCCCCATAAAATTTTATTTACTAAACAAATGGGAGCCATCCTGACACTTGTGTGCCAAGCTCTACTCTACATCCAAGAAATCTTTAATGCATACTTCAAGGAAAAAACAATTAGCAGTCTGAAAATGCAACAGAGGTTGTAAAAATATCAACTGTTTAGGGGCGCCTGGGTGGCTTAGTCGGTTAAGCGTCCGACTTTCGCTTAGGTCATGATCTCGCGGTTCGTGGGTTCGTGCCCCGTGTCGGGCTCTGTGCTGACTGCCAGCTCAGGGCCTGGAGCCTGTTTCAGAGTCTGTGACTCCCTCTCTCTCTGACCCTCCCCTGCTCATGCTCTCTCTCTCTCCTAGAAATAAATAAAACATTAAAAAAAATTTAAAAAAATATCAACTGTTTAACATTAACATAAACTGCTGTTTATTTTAAAGTACGCTGAGACACCAAAATACAATTATAGAGGAAATGATGGGATTCCTTCAAGCTTGTTACAATGGAATTTGTCACCACGTAACACTTGCTGTCTAGCCGTAGATATTTCACATAATCACCAAACTTCTAAATTCAAAGATCTTCTAGCTGCCAGAAACAGGAAGCTTTCGAACTCTTTAAACTACATAGTTTAAAAAAAAAAACTGTTAAATGTTGACAATATGGACTAATGCACTTAAGTAACAACCCTGTGGCATAGGTACTGTTAATTTGTCCCCATTTTACAGATAAAGAAATAGAGGCATTGGTTAAAGAGGCTGCTTAAAGTCATACAATCAGCAAAAGGCAGGGCCAGGATTTAACCCAGCCTTCCTGGTACCAAAGCTCTTAGATCTTAAGCAGTAATGTTCCCCATATTCCTTCCTTCTTGATGTTTAATACTGGAGCCCATCCTCCTTATATATTTTTTTTAATGTTTTATTTATTTCTGAGAGAGAGAGACAGCATGAACAGGAGAAGATCAGAGACAGAGGGAGACACAGAATCTGAAACAGGCTCCAGGCTCTGAGCTGTCAGCACAGAGCCCGACACGGGGCTGGAACTCACAAACCATGAGATCATGACCTGAGCCGAAGTCGGACACTTAACCAACTGAGCCATGCTTCCAGAAGGTTTCCCTCTCCTCATTCTATTCTTTCTGCTCTGAATGTTCCTGGTTGGTCTCCTTTGCCGGTTTCTTCTTCTGTCATCCTTTTCTTAAAAAATTGATGTTCTTTAGGTTTCAGATTCTCCTGTTATTCTTTCCCTCAGCTCTGCAGTCTCTTCTCAGGGTTTTGAGGTAGTGAAAGCCTCAAGTGCTCCAAAACCTCTATCTGGGTCCTAAACCTCTTCATTAAGCTTCAGATCCTGGTTTGCAGCTATAGACTGAACATCTCTACCTCATCATCTCAAAGTATCCCAAACTCAACATGTCCAAATTTACCACTTCTTCCCCAAACCCTCTTTGTACAGTTGATTTGGTAAGTGGCTCTACCTGTACTTGGAACTCAAAAGGGCCCTGTAAGAAGCTCAAACACCCAGCTGGACAGGCTATGTAGAGGGGGGCGGGGCTCTCCTCTTAGCAGAGGGAAGGAACGCCCAAGCCGCACCTTCCAGCCATTACCATGAAGGTTCCAGGCATATGAATGAAAGGACCTTGGGCTCCCTGCCCTCCAGAACAGACCAGCCACTAGCTGAATACCACTGCCTGAGCCCACTGAACACCATGTGGAATGGAAGAATCATCTAGCTGAGCTCTGCTCAAATTTCTGACCCCAAAGATTCTGGCATATGATAAAACTGCGTTCCTTTAAGCCCCTGAGTGTTTGAGGAGACTTGTTACACAGCAATAGAGAACTATAACTCTCTCATTCTTCGCTGTAGACTGAAGGTTTGTCTTCCCCACCCCCACCAAATTCACACACTGAAGCTCTAATCCCCAATACAATAGTAACTTCAAAGCACTAACTTTGAAGGTAATAAGGTTTAGAAGAAGTCATGATGGTGGAACTGCATGATGGAATTACTGTCCTTAAAAGATTAGGAAGACCAGAGCACCTGCATGCTCTCCCCACCCCCCATCCAAGTATGCACACAGGCTAAAAGGCAGCACTCTGCAAGCCAGGAAGAGTTTTCACCGAGAACCAAATCTATCGGCCTCTTGAACTTGGACTTCCCAGCCTCCAGAACTGCAAGGACTAATTGTCCTGCATAAGCAGGTGTTTTCTTATAGAAGCTCAAGCTGACTAAGGCACTCCTCGTTACTCTCCATGGACAGAATACAGCTACAGTTCAACCTTTAAACGACATTTGCTTGAGCACACATGAAGAAGAAATCAACGTCTGCTCAAATTGTCGTTTCCTAACCTATACTGCTTTTATTTCTCCAAGTTATACATTATAGTTACAGTCTAGTCTTCTTATCAGCTGAACCTAAAAATGGTCTCTAGAGCTACAGGAACCTTCCAAACCTGCTGGTCTCCCATCAGTTCTGATGTTCTTACCTTCTGGAAGCTCCTGGTGAGTGCTTCTCTAATGATGTAACTGAAACCTTATCAACCTAATGGATTTCTGCCCTTGTCTGAACCAAGCCCAGGAGGTTCCCACCACCAAGGAGGAAGACTGAGTTACCCTGGATATCCTGGTGGTTTTTTTCCCCCTAACTCAGATAAGGATAAAAATGGCTTTTGAGGGGGCGCCTGGGTGGCTCAGTTGGTTGAACGTCTGACTTCGGCTCAGGTCATGATCTCATGGTTCGTGGGTTTGAGCCCCGCATCAGGCTCTGTGCTGAGAGCTAGCTCAAAGCCTGGAGCCTGTTTCAGATTCTGTATCTCCCTCTCTCTCTGACCCTCCCCTGCTCACGCCGTCTCTCTCTCTTTCTCTATCTCTCTTTCTCTCTCTCTCTAAGAAATAAATAAAACATTAAAAAAAAATTTTAATGGCATTTTTCACCACACTTATTCCTGTGTCTGCCTATTGGCCCAAACAAGATAACCAGTTCATGTGCTTGCTCCTCCCTCCACTAAAACTATAACATCCCAGTTACCTAAGTGACTTACAGATTATAACCTGTCTTTATCAGGCATCCCCTCCCTTCATCAGGTGTAGACAGAGTTGATTATGAGCCATCATTTTAGTTAAACACCAAGTTCTGGTTTCTGCTGGAGGAATATGACAATTTCCCCAAATCTGTCAAGTTAATACCTTGGGCCACAGTTGAACCACTGCACAAAATATCCAATTTTCAAGCTGTTAAAATACTGCTAGGTTTCCTGTAACTTGAGTGCTTTAAGTCCTTTGCCATAAAGCCAAGTTCCTTGTTCATACCTCTTTCCCAAATAGGCATCCCAATGGTCTAGATTTTTAATACACCTGAGACTTTAAAAACAAAAGTGGATTCATTAAGCAGACAAATTCATGACCAGTGACCTAAAGCAGCAGTACAAATCTCTTGAGTGCAGGGCTGCCCTAAATCATAGGTACCACTCTTGATCCTAGTTATAAGCACCTATGGAACAAATGTCCCCAAGAGCAAGAAGCAGCCTTTCAAAGGCAGGAGCAGCTGGTGGGACATAATGCTGTCTGGCTTTCTGGCACCTTCCCCAGAGTAAAACCTAAAATCAATGGGATTTTTTAAAATTCTATTCCAGGTCCTCCCCAAAGGTGCCTCTAGAAAAAGCAAACTATTCTTTTCTATTAAGAAAATTCATTGACAAGTTCACTAGTTCTTTCTGGCCACCAACATAAAAACCCCAGGGCTGTAATTCTATCTGGGGAAAGGAGGCACGTCCTTCTATTTAGGAGATCCCAGGTCATCCTCTCAGAAAGTGTACCCAGTGGCCACATGACCTACAATGCCCAAACACAGGGTGGTGGAGGAGATTGCTCCAAAGGTATCCATTTCTAAAGTGAACTTACAGTCTTTGAGTATGGATCAGAATGGCCCTGAAGTTAGAAAAGTCAATGATACTGATGTAGATGGGTTAAACAAATGCTTAGATATAGGGAAGTTAAAAATCAAAAGCACTGGGCCCAATCTGCCTGCAGACAGTAAACCAATACCTACAACCTAGTCCTGGAAGAAGTCCTCCTCTGACTGGGCTGGTGGGGGTGGGGATACTTCCTCAGTTCTAAAGCGCTGGGGGTGACTTTCCCCTAGCTGGCTTTGGGAAAGGGGAAAAGGCAAAAGGGAAATCCAGGACAATGGACAACCCAAACTACAGCCATAGAAAGCAGTTATGAAATCCAGCTCACTACTTCAAAACTTCAGCTTTCCAAAGAGAAGTTACCTAAACACCTGAGAAGCAGTGGAAAAGAATAAGTTACATTGAAAAAAAAAATGCCTGGACTGAAGCCAAGTACTACATTTTCCTTCTGGGATTATTTCTTCTAAGGCTTCTAAAATTCTAATCCCAGCTTTCTCTAACAGTACAATGAGAGGAATAATCACCTAACTTTTCCCTAATCTCAGGTAACTAAGATTATAGGAGTTCTTCAGAAGAACAATATGGTGGAAAGTGGAGGGGATTTTTACCGACTGGTATTCAAGCTACCCTTCCCTTCATGAAAATTTTAAAATAATGGCAATTCTGAGCCCTTATCATTAAAATAGCAAAAGACCGTCATCATTTACTGACTCAATCCTCATCACTCTCAGAGGATATGGGGCATGAGACATCTTGTCAAACATATGGTGTGCCAAATGTAATAGTGCTAAATATTTAATATTCCATAATGGTTTACAGTAAATCAAGTTGTGATGAGTTGTAGGCAAACCATCAACTCCCACAGCAAAGGTAAGCTCCACTTCAGCTTTTCTAACTAACATGATTTTCTCTGCTGATTAGCTTTCTATCCAAATAAATTTACTGGTTTTTTATTTTCCATTGAGAAAAAGTACACAACCTGATAAAGCCACCAATGGTGGTCAATTAATCTCTGCTTAAAACTCCCATATTAGCAGATCTTTGTGCCTCTGAGCCCATTTTTCTAATTATCCAAGTCTCATTTTCCCCCTTCTCTCCCCAAAGATCATAATAATTGCCATCCTGCCTTTAAAAGAAGTTTTTGACATATATAGATCTAAGACTTGCTAATTATGGTTGGATTTTCTCTTACAGCCTCATACAAGTGCCTCACCTAGACCTAGCCAATGGAAAATAATTACAAAAAATCACAATAAAAATAACACACACCATGTACTCAGTATCTACCATTTGTTAAACATTTGCATACTTTATCTCTAATTCCCCTATCAACCTTACGTGTAGGCATTGTTATCTGTTTTAACGATCAGTACAGGGACTCAGAAAGCTCCATAACTTGGTCAAGATCGCACAGCTGACTGACCAGCACAGGTGGGATTTAATTCGCATCTTTCAGAGTACAAAGTCCAGACAGTTCCATGCCGCAACTACTTTGCAGCCCAAGTGGAGGCTAGTCTCACACTGGATCTTTAGAATCAAAAGGCTCTAATAACTGTAAGGTGGCGGGGATGGGGGAGGGGGGACAACTACTGAAGCAGCCCTCTAAGCAAATTTAGTGGAAACATCAGATAAGACCGTTTTGTGTTGACTGCAGCCCGCATTTTTTCCACTAATCTACTACCCAATCTGGACACTAAAAATTAAGCTAAGCCAAGCCAAAAATATAAATAACAATGAAGCATGTCAATCTAACCACTTCTTTAACTTAAAAAAAAAAGCGTAGACATGAAACAAGGTACAAAAATAGTATAATCACACTCTTCCCCTAATGTTATCATCTTATATAACCACAGTACAATTATCAAAATTAAGAAACTCATATTAACACAATGCTATTAACTGAACTACAGACTTCATCTGGAGTTCACCAGTTTTCCCACTGCTGGCTTTTGCTCAGAATCCTGCATTGCCTTAGTTGATGTGTCTCTCTTGGATTAGAGAGGTCCCCGGTCTTTTTCCTGGTCTTTCATGGCCTCAATGCTTGTGAAGAATATAGGTAAATTGTTTTGAAATTATGACAGGTTTTATGGGTCACAAAAGTGAAACAATCTTCTATTTGGTTCCTTATAATAAAGGTTTACAAATCCCTGGCCTAGGCTATGCTTCAACTTTTCACTTGGGAGAGCAGTGGAGAGAACATGGGTTCAAATACCATCCTTCCACCATTAATCACTAGCCTTAGGCAAGCCACTGACCCTCTCTGCATTTCGGTTTTCCCCTTCCTTATAATGTTGTGAAGAAGAATAGGGACCTGCTCAACTAATGGTTGCTAGAATTACTTCTGCAGGATAGGTTTTTAGAGTTGAGGATAGAATTTTACACAAAAAGAATCTATATTCAGTGGTGGTTAGGTTACTAATATAGCCCACAGAATCTGCTTGACCCGCAGGGATTAGAGTTTGAACCATAATCCTAAACTCAACACTCACTCCATCACTTATTAGCTATAGGACCTTGGGCAAGTCACCATATCTTTGAATCTTTCTCTCTCCATAAAAGGTTAATATCTTCATAACCCACAAGAAGCTACATCTATGAATATCTTTATGCTATGGTCCCCAATACCAGTCTGAAGACCAAAGCTGGGATGGCTACATCAAGTGTAGAATCAGGATGTATTAAAATATATGTTCCTGGTCCTAGCCTCGCTATTCTGATTCAAGAGGTCTAGAACAGGGGCCATACTAAGCAGTGTTAGTAAATCCCTAAGGTGATTTTGTCAGCGGGCCAGGTCTGGGAACCACTGCTAATAGTAGGAAATGCAACCTGAATCCCCCACCCCGCCGTGACCTCATGTCAGCCCCACATCATCACCAGTATCCTGCTACCTTCCTCTCACTCAGGTAAATGGCCCACTAAAGAGTTCCTGCAGGTGCTACAGGAAAGCAAAGTCTCTTTGTGAGCCACTGCACCGTATGTGTTTACAGAAGATAAGGTCCTACTGGACTCTAAGAGCTAAGGATGATTCCCCATGTTTCAGAACAAAATCTAATCCATTCCTTAAACAGCCTCCTCCTTTACAAAAATACACTCTAGAAGGCTCTCCCCATTGTATTGGGTCAGTAAACCTGAAACAAAGACTGTGGGGAGGGAACAGAGGGGAGAAAGATGACCAGCGACATCAATAGGAGGAGAGAAAATTAAAGAAGGCAGCAGACCACTACCCAGATGACCCCTGCTTGGCAGTAGGGAAGGGTAAGAAGCAAAGATCAGAAAAGGTACAGGGCCTCCATACAGAGCCATAGCTGAGACCCACAGCAGGGTTGCAGGAATGGGAAACCCCAAGCGGTGGGAGCTGGATGGAAATTCCTGAGACCTTCTGGATGTGAAGAACATATCACTGAATCCAACATATGTCATAAATATATATGTACTGGCATAGTACCCGGTTCAAAGGGGCAGACTCCCCTACTTTCTCTTATAAAATCAACAGATCCCAAAAGGATAGGTATATCCAGGAACAAGGATACAGTGAGGGCTGTCAAGTTTAGTGGTGTTCAAAGAGCAGCTTTCAAGGTATCTTAACCCTTCATCTGCCAAAGATTTTTTAACTGAAATGAAATTCACATAACATAAAATTAATCATTTTAGTAGTTTCACAATGTCAAATAAGCACCACCTATATCAAGTTCCAAACATTTTCATCACCCCAAGAGAAAACTTTGTGCCCATTAAGCAGTCACTCTCCTGTTCCCCCCTCTCTATCAATAGCTTTTTACAGTGAGAAGTAGATTTTGTCCACAATGAGATTTTATGCCATCACTGTTTGAACCCACTGTTTGTCAAAGCTTCTCAAAGACACAGGAACTGGGTGGGAGTAGCTTTCCGGAAAAGCCTCAGGTAAGTTTTCTGTTCTCCTTCCTGCACTACCCAGTCCAGTGGGAACAATGTCAAACTCTTCCACTCACACACACACTGGGCTGGTCAGTCTGATGTGGTCCATAGCCATGAAAACAAGTATACATCATGATTGCTCTGAGAGGAACTTCTTTGGTCACCCAAAACCAGAGTCATTTCCCCAAATGGGTCCAGACAGAGGTTAGCTCTTACCCGCTGCTTCTCTGGGTCCACATAACGAATGCCAAAATAGTCCTTCTCCAGCAAGCTGTAGTAATTGCAGATGTGGTCAATAAGAAACTGCCCTTTGGTCTCCCTCTGCAAAAGAAGCACATTTAAGTTTCAGCTAGAGCTCACCTTGTACATTCATGTCTAAAATGTGCCTCATTCACCCCATGGGTCTGTCCTTAGAGATTGGATTAGCTCACTCCAGTCCCTGGAGTAAGGACTTCCAAACTCTTAACTATAATCCACAGTGAGAAGTACTTTTTAAGGCTGTCAACCATTACACACACACACACACACACACACACACACACACTCACACAACCAAAGGAACGCTAAAAAGAGAGCCAAAGAGACACCAAACAATACCCTGCATTGATGCATTCTACTCTAATAGGTTCTATTTTATTTTGTTATAGGTCATTTAATTTTTCAAAAGCTATTTATGACCCAGACCACTGATTTAGCAACTCATACCTAGTGGAGACACAGAATTCACAAACCCACACACAATTCCACATGCAATGCCCCTAAACGTTTGCTGTAATTGCTCTGTATATAGTCACTCATTCAGCCCTTACAATAATCCTATGAGGAAGGTCTTCATATTACATCTACAAAAACAGACATAGTGAGAGGCTCAGTGGCTTGCCCAAAGTCACACAACTCATATAGAGGAAGGTAGGAATTGCCCCAGGCCACCTGGTTATAGAATGGGGGCTCCTAGGACACCAGTTTGTCTCCATAGAACATTAGTGAATGCACCGCAACTCTGCTAGAAGGCGCAGGCTGGATGGTGTGGAACTACAGTGAACAGTATCAAATGGAACACCCTGCCTCCCACTAGGAAAGGTGAAAACCTGCTGCTTCACGCCTCAAAGCCAGCACATCATATCCCTAGGGAAAGGAAAGGCACTGTGTGAGATGGCGGGGAGGGGAGAAGGCAGACTGGGATTCAAAGACCACCTGAGTCCCCTTAGGCAAACTCCCCAGCTGGTTCACATGGGCAAAATGAGTTGGTTCGATTATTTTTCCTTCTAAAGTTCTAAAAGTGAGAGATCTGTCAGCCAAATCTGATTAAGATGAATACCATTACCACAAAGCCCTGTTAATAGCAAAGACTCTTCCAAGCCCTCATCAGGATATTTGATAAGATTAATTTCCACTTCAATCAAAGTTGCTGACAGACCCATGAAATATTTTAGGAGTGGAATATGACCAAAAATAAATAAATGAAGAAGTTAGAGATATTAAGTGAGCCGCTCTTCTAATCTACTAAAAATAAATTTTGGAAGATCAATTTGATCTATGTTACATGATTATCTTTTCATTAGAAATTACCACTCTTAGCTCAGGAAGTTGAAGAAAAAGCCACTCACTGGTCTGGGACTCACTGCACTGAATATAGGACTGGGACGTATACATACACATTATGATATGAAGCCCCAATTTCTCCTGAAATTACATTCAGTTTAATTTTTTTTAATGTTTTTTTGTTTATTTCTGAGAGAGAGAGAGAGACAGTGTGAGCAGGGGAGGGTCAGAGAGACTGAAACAGGCTCCAGGCTCTGAGCTAGCTGTCAGCACAGAGCCCAACGCAGGGCTCGAACCCACAAACCATGAGATCATGACCTGAGCTGAAGTCGGACGCTTAACCAACTGAGCCACCCAGGCGCCCCTATTCAGTTTAATTTTGAATAAACCCTGAGCCTGCCATTCCTTTAGAAGAGAAACCATCTGATGTAGCTCAAAAAAGGGACAAAGTATCAAAATGGAATTTGTCTTTAGATTTATCTAATTGCGTTTAACCCAGGAGGGTCAAATGACAAACTATATCTGATGACTGCTGAATCTAATGCCTAGAGTATAATCGATGGATTTAGTTCCTTTTACAGATTTACTCTGTAATGCATCCATCGTTGAGAGGCTGCTGAAGAATGAAATCACTGAACAGAACATGAGAGCTTGTCATTTTATGATGGGATCACTAAGCTTTCTGCATTCGGATTTACTATGGTGGACTGGCCCCACCATGTGCAAGACACACAAGATATGTGGGTCAAAGCAATGCTTTGTATTGATGTGGGATTAAGCAGAACTCAATTGGGCCTGACAGCTAGCATTATGCTCTGAAGATATACTGAAAAGCACAACAAAGATTGTCTTTTAAATGGTTGAACACATCAACCAAAACATACTCTCATACTACGTAAGACCCTTGAGGAAAGGAAATACCACTGTAAATAATGTGTTCACTGAAATACACAAGTGTGGCTGAACCAGAAATCAATGTCTTCCACACAAGCAGGGGAGGCCATTTTCCACGCTTCCAGGCCACCAGGCCCCTGTCCCTGGGAGCACTGCCCACAGACCACCAATCCTGCAGAACAGTGGCCTCGGGATCACCACTAACAGTGGCTCTCACCCGAGAGAGAGCTTATTGGAACCACAATCTCAAGCACAGCTCCAGACCAACTGAAGCTAATGTGCATTTTAGTAGGATCCCCTGGTTATTCACATGTTCATTCAAGTTAGAGAAGCACTGGTCCAGGGGAACTTCCCCCATGTATGAAAATTACAAAAACTGTACATCTCTCCAGACATCACTAGGGGGGTTAAAAAAAAAAAAAAAGCCAATTTTCCCCGTGAGAATGATCTATTCCTCAAGTCACAAAAAAGAAAGTGTTTTCCAATCTTATAAACAAAAATTGCCCCTGCATCTGCAGGCTGCCAGCCAGCCTCATCATCTTGAGATGCTTGGTGTCGCTGCCTCATGCCAAGAAAGCCAGCTTACAGCCTCATGTTCTGCTCTGCCTGGAAATCTGGACAATGTTCTTAAGGCATTTAATTTCCTATTATTATCATTTCTGTGCATGAAACCCAGTGCTTACACTGAATAAAAGACCACCCTGGCCCAGTACCAAGAGTCAGAAGAGCTCATTCAGGGTCAGGTGTGTGAGGGGGTTCTCCTGCTAGTTTCACACACTTCACAGCAAGGAAGGGCCTTGGGATGAACACTGGATCTGTTCCAACCCCAGCTCCTGAATTCTCTTGAAGTGACCCAAATCCTCCACTTGCTTCCTCCTGAGCTTCCCGGGTATATAAGCCACTGCTCACCACCCCATCTTGCTGCCAATGCCAGTGGCTGGCACATTGGAGGTTATCAAATGACTAAATGAGGCATTGCTTTTTCTCATAGGAAACCTATGGTCTAGGAACTAATGGTGAGCCTCAGAAAGACACTAAATCTCCACACTGGAGATTCCACAAATATAGTAGAATTAGCCAACTTTCACCCACATTCTTCAAGGTCTATGTGGAGAAGTAACTGTCAAGGATTACAAGTAGAAAGACTTCTTTTTAATGTCAAAGTTTTTATTCTCCCAGAAGATAGCAGCTGTACTTTCAATACCAACTAAATGAGTGTGGGGAGAATCAAACAACTAATATAAATCATTAGAACTATTACCTAATTGTGTTTTATCACAACAGTGGGACAGAAGAAACACATTAGGACATTTAAGTGTGTGATCCATGCTTCAAGAAAGTGTCTTAAGTACAGACTTTGGATGCTGTCCTAAGTGAGGTTATACAGTCTCAGAAATGCACTCACAGCATTGAAAAAAAAGAATGTATTCAACACACAC
The DNA here is from genome assembly GCA_017311185.1 of Proteles cristata cristata. NCBI lineage: Eukaryota > Metazoa > Chordata > Mammalia > Carnivora > Hyaenidae > Proteles > Proteles cristata. The sequence continues at coordinate 2,828,976 of JAESUZ010004584.1, forward strand.
ATTTAAACTTATATCCCAATACTGGTCCTCTACCTATAGTACATGGTGAATTGTTTTTTAAAAAACCATACTTAAAATATCATGAATATAATTATAATTTTTCCATCGTCGGTTTTGTAATGCATTAAAAATCTAAACCAATGCTAGTCAAGATATGGGTCTATACACCGTGTAAGATTGTGAACTCTTTGTTACTGGTTCTGCATGAAATAAATCCAGAAGTTAAGAGTATTTTATTTTCATTGTGTATGTTTTTGGGTTTGTTTGTTTGTTTGTTTTAATAAGTATTAGTCCAAAACAGATTGAAGGCACAAAATCTAGTACTGGTCTCTGCATAGAGTTTGAGATGCTCAGGTCTAAACTGCCACCAGGTTCTGGGTTCTGTTTGGGCTTGCTTTACTAGAGGAGCCTCAACGTGTGAAGGGGGCTGGGTCCTCTCTCTACTTCCTCTTTCCATTTTCTGACAATTCTTGGTGTGTGTGTGTGTGTGTGTGTGTGTGTGTGTGTGTTGATACCTGAATTTCTTGCAATAATAACACATTCACTCAGGGCCCTCTCCCATAGCCTGGAAAGGAACGTAATTTTTGCAATCCCAAACTAGCCTACTTTTCAAAAAACCCATCTCTCCTCCCCACCCCAGAGTCTGTACTGGAAGGAAAGAGCAGGCCACTATGTTAGAGTTCTGTTTCCACCACTTACCAACTGGCTGACCTTAAGCAAATCATGAAATCTGAGACTTCGATTCTTCTTGTGTAAAAGAGAAATAATGGTAGCTTTCAGAGTAACCCGTTGGGATAGATTTGAGACTCATTCATGTATTTGTTAAATATCTATTATGCAAAACACTGGGACAGGGATTAGAGATATTGAACAAAACACAATTTATAATCTCATAGATTTTAAGATCTGGTTTGTAAGATGTAAAAGCAATTTGCAAACTGCAAAGCACTGTACCCCGCTTAAAGGTCATTACCAATAATATCAAGAATAATCTGAATCTTAAATCTTTGTATCCGATTTCATAGATCCTTTTAGATACAAAGAAAGTGTGAGGAATAGTATTCGCCTCCCAGCATTGGCCTCTGGGGAAGAAAAAGTGAACAAAGAGACAAAGAACTCAATTCTGTTGCTTAACTCCTCTTGCAACTAATTGAACTCAATTCTGTTGCTTAATTCCTCTTGCAACTAATTGCTGATGATGCATTTACTTCAACTCCCTAGTTCCACTGAAGCAAAAACAAAATATTTGTGCTTAATGAAGAAGAGCAAGAGAACTCACTTGGCTAATTCAGTCATGGCTCGCCTTCAGTAAAAAAAAAAAAAAAAAAAAAGCATCACAGATTTCAATCCCTAATTCCTAAAAAACTAAAGCAAGACATTTTGCTAGGGTTTAGATACTGGTTAAGTGAGAAGAGTACCAATCCCAAACCACCCAATGTATTGCTATGAATCAAGGTTTAGAGTTGGAATAGCTACCTTTAGGAATGAAAGTATAAATATCATGAGAATTAACTATTTATTGAACATTTATCATACACCATGAACTATGTTAACTATTTGCATTTAATATCCTGACAACCCACTAAGATAACTAATATTCTCCCTATGTTACAGATTTTTAAAAATGGACTCAGAAATGTTCAATTTGTTTGCAAGGATGTCAAACCCGGGTCCAAGACCTATGCCCAAGATATTGGAGGAACTCAATTCTCCTATCTGCCGCCATTCTCTATGCAGACACAGAAGAAATAATACAAGAACTTAGGAGCAGTATCGAGTATTCCCAGTTACTTGAGTTCAGACACTGGCAGAAAACGGCATTGGATTGTCTACCACAACACCAGGCCTGGACAGTTTTATAAAATACATACATTATAGATGCCATTGGTTAATTACCCAGCATCCATATACCACTTTGTCTTTCCTAATACCAAACAAAATCTGGGTTTTATGTACATGCATACACACAAATAACATACAAGTACATGTGAAGTCCATGAGCCTCAGGAAACTAGAACTTACCCCTAACTCCAGGGATCAAGCTTGGCTTGAATCCCACCCCTCTTGTCTGATTGGTTCATAAAAGGACATATGATCCAGTTTAGGCCAATATGACATGGGAAGTAACTGGAGTTTCTGGGATGGCTCTTGTTCCCTCTTCTGAGAAAGCTACAGGAAGAGACTTTCTCTTTCCTCTGGATGTTGTTATACAAAGGTGTGAGGCCGGGAATTGCTGCAGCCATGCTAAAATCAGGCTGAGGATGAATCCAACACTGGGCAGAGCAAAAATATCTCCAGATTACCAAACATGTTTTTCGCTTTAAGTGCGACCTTCCAGGACTGCCAACAAAATTCCTTATTGTTTCAACTGGTACAAATTGGTTTTTCTGCTTGGTGCACCCAAAATTTTCCACTTAGAGGGAGAAGGTGAATCAATACCTCAGGCCAAGGAGAACAGTACAGAAAAGACAACTTACGGCCAGTGGAAAACACAATCACAGAGATTATCAACTAATGAACCAAGGATCTGAGTCCATCTACCATGTTCTACTTAACCAACATAGTGTTTTTATATTTGTAAATTGGGAATGTGCTCAGAAAAGCTGGATGCTGGCTGCTCTGGAAAAGCTGGAGGGTCTGGAAGCTGGACCATAAAGGTCTGCTGGAGCTCAGTAGCAGCTCCCCTTTCCATGGAGGGTGAACCCTGCAGTCTACAACATTCCCACCCTTTCTAGTATCTTCCACATTCTCCATTTCCCACACTTCCCGGATCCCTAGAAAAATTTGAGTTTATAACCCTGATCTGAAGCAAATTAGAGGTTTTCAAAAGAGTTCCTGGAGTTTTCGCTGAAAGTGCTTGGGAGCCACAGCCAGAAAAAGTCCTCCGTGGACACAGCTTGAGCTATGTAGCCACTGAAGTCCTAGGACCCTTTGGCAGGGAAGAAGAGTCCAGCATAGACCAGAGACTTTAGGGAGGATCACTGGGATAATGGGAGTGGGCAACAACCACAAGGATCAGAAACACAGACCTAGTATAGGAGGAAGAGTTCATTCTGGGGAAGGCACTGTGGCCCCAGGAGCTCTTTATAACAAAAAGAAGTGGAACTGCCAGACTTTGTTTTCTGGTAGTCAAGGCTGTGAGGCTTTTGTTCAAAGGGTCCTGTTGCTTAGCTCCCTATGTTCACATGAAGTTGCTCTTGAAAGGGGCAGCCTCCACAGATACACATCTGGGGAAGAGCAGAATGGTCAGTCTCTGCTGATTCTTTTATAGGGAAAGAATACTCCAATTCCCATCTGAATACCCAGACTCTCCAAAGGGGCTTCTAGACAATTACAAGCCCTGAACAACACCTGAGTGATTTGTTGCCAGGAGTAAGTCTTCTTCCTAGAAGTTGGATTTCTTTTGTGAATTAAGGTCCTCAATCCATTGGTCTTCATAGGCAAATCAACAGAACAATGAGAAACTGGTGAACTAAATCATTTTGCTTCTACTGTGAAGCACAAGCATTTGTTAATTTAAGAAATCCTATAGCTTGGGATGCCTGGGTGGCTCCTTGGTTATGCATCGGACTTCAGCTCAGGTCATGATCTCAAGTTCATGGGTTTGAGCCCCGTGTCAGGCTCTGAGAGCCTGGAGCCTGCTTCCGATTCTGTATGTGTGTGTCTCTTTCTATGCCCCTCCCCTGCTCATGCTCTGTCTCTCAAAAATAAACATTTTTAAAAAAGGAAACATTGTGGCTTAATTGAACTACTGGGGCTGCACCAAAATAAAAAGCTTTTGCACAGTGAGGGAAACCATCAACCAAAAAACAACCTACCAAATAGAAGAAGATATTTATTGCAAATGATATATCCAATAAGGGGTTAAAATCCAAAATATAAGAAGAACTTCTGCAACTCAACACCAAAAACCCCAGATAATTCAATTTAAGAATGAGCAGAGGGGGCGCCTGGGTGGCTCAGTTGGTTAAGCATCTGACTTCGGCTCAGGTCATGATCTCATGGTTCGTGGGTTCGAGCCCCACATCGGGCTTTGTGCTGACAGCTAGCTTAGAGCCTGGACCCTGTTTCAGATTCTGTGTCTCCCTCTCTCTCTGACCCTCCCCTACTTATGCTCTCTCTCTCAGAAATAAATAAATAAAACATTAAAAAAAAAAAAAAAAAGAATGAGCAGAGGGCCTGAATAAACAGTTTTCCAAAGACTTACAAATGGCCAAAAGACACATGAAAAGATGCTCAACATCATTAATCATCAAGGAAATGCAAACCCAAATCACAATAGGTGATAGCATCTCACAGAATGGCTAGAATCAAAAAGAAATAACAAGTGTTGCTGAAGATGTGGAGAAAGAAACTGTAGTACACTGTTGGTGGGAATGTAAATTGGTGCAGCTTCCATGAAAAACCATATGGAGGGCCCTCAAAAAATTAGAAATAGAAATACCAGATGACCCATTAATTCCACTGCTGGGTATTTCCAAAGAAAATGAAAACACTAACTCAAAAGGATACATGCATCCCTCTGTTTATTGCAGCATTATTTACAATAACCAAGATATGGAAGAAACTCAAGTGTCCATCGATGAATGAAGAAGATGTGTACACACACAAATAAATATTGGCCATAAAAAATGAGATCTTGCCATTTGCAACAACATGGATGGACCTAGAGGGTACCATGCTAAGTAAAATAAGTCAGAAATATCATATCATTTCACTTATATGTGGACTCCCTAGAAAGCAAAACAAATAAAGAGTATTAACAAACCTAAAAGTCATAAATACAGAGAAACTAATGGTTTCCAGAAGAAAGGGCAGTAGAAAAATGGGCAAAATGAGTCAAGGGGAGTTGGAAGATACAGGCTTCCAGCTATGAAATGAGTAAGTCACAGTAATAAAAGATACAGCATAATGAATGTACAGCATAGGGATATAGCCAATGGTATTTTAACAGTGTTATCATGACAGATGGTAGCTACACTTGTGTAGTATAATGAATAAATTTACCAAATCACTATAGTGCATACTTGAAATGAATGTAATATTGTACCAACTATACTTCAATAAAAAAAGTTGCTTTGATTTGTGTTATTCAAATATTTTCAGATATTTAAAAGGTAAAACCAAGGTTTGAGGAAGCTAAAGTACCTAATTCTATACATCTGCTATATAGTAATAATATATTATGGCTAAAATAATTGAACATACAAGCTAGATTTATTAAAGGAATTTTTGTGCACAATAATCATAATTTGGGGGATGAGAAGGCATAGTTAGGACTGTAGCAGGGACCATCTACAAGTAGCCATCCTCACAGCTAGAGGCTTAGTAGTATCAAGGCTGGGAATTTTTTTTAAAGCCCTAAAGAAAGAAAGAAAGAAAGACAGAGAAGTAACACATCCATGAAAAGCAGCAGCAGCCAGGACAGGTTGGCCACTTTATGGTCTGGGTCCTGAACAGTGTCTTCTGAAGGAGTGTCATAGAAGTCTAAGCAGGCAGAGTGTCTTGGACTTGGTAATGTCTTCTTCAGGAGTTTTTAGGTTTGGGGGGTTATTTTGTTTTGTTTTTGTTTTTGTTTTTTTGCCACTGTTACCTCCCCTATGTTCCACAGCTTTCATTCTAAAGGATGGGCTGTATGTCTGCACTCAGAGGGTCCTTTCTCCTCTGACTGACAACACAGATCCATCCCAATGTCTGAGGAATCATATCTGATGTTTCAGCTCTTAGAAATTTCTGCCACTTTTCAGTGCTCAAAAGATATTTCCTTCCCTACTTTTTTTTTCTTCCCATTTTGGGGCTTAGTGCCACTGATAGACCCAATTCCTAAGATACTCACTTCAAAATAATTTTAAAGTTTTCCAACTCCAATCCTTTCTGTAATTTTAACATAGTGTCTTTTATTCCCCCTCATGGTGTAGAAACCAAGGCTCAAAAAGCCTAATTAACTTACCCAAGGCCAACACAGCAAGAAAGTAGTCAATATTTAAATCCAGGTCTGCTTAATTTGGTTATTATACCCCAATTTTCAGATAGTTAAGAAACAAATAGTTATACTTGTTTATTTACTTATACTTGTTTGTATACTTAACAATAGTTAAGAAACAAATTTCTCAACTTGATGAAGAACATCTATAAAACCTTATAGTTACATACTTAATGGATAGAAACTAGATGCTTTCTTCCTAAGATCAAAAACAAGGCAAAGATGCTGCCTCTCACTATTTCTATTCATTATTATAATGGAAGTTCTAGCTAATGCATTAAGAAAAGGAAACAAAAGGCATACAGATTGGGAAGGAAGAAATAAATTTTTTTTACTTGAAAATTACATGATTGTCTATGTAGAAAACCTAAAAAAAAACAACAACAAATTTCCTGGACCTAATAAGTGATTATAGCAAGTCTGCAGGATACAAAGCTAATATACAAAACGGTTTTCCCATATATCAGCAAGGAACAATTGGGAGTTGAAATTAATAAACATAATACCATTTACCTTAGCACCAAAAAAAAAAAAAAAAAAAAAATGAAACACTTAGGTACAAATAGCAAGTAAGTACAAAATCTAGGTGAGAAAAACTATAAAATTCTGGTGAATGAAATAAAGACTATGTAAAGAGAGAGAGATCCCATATTCATGGATAGACTCAATGTTGTTAAGATGTCAGTTTTTCCCAACTTTATCTAGTTTCAATACAAGCCCAATCAAAATCTCAGCAATTTATATAAATAATCTTATTCTAATATTTATATAGAAAGGAAAAAATTAATAGCCAACACAATGTTGATAAAGCACAAGGTCAGAAAACTGACACTACTCAACTTCAAGATTTACTATAAAGTTACAGTAATTAAGACAGTGTTGTGCTGGCCAAAGAATATACAAATAGGGCAACAGAGCAGAACAAAGAGCCCCAAAATGGACCTTCACTGGTATGGTCAATGGAACCCTGACCAAAAAGCAAAGGCACTACAATGGGGAAAAAATGGTCTTTTCAACAAATGTTGCTCCAGCAGCTAGATATCCAGAGGTCAAAAAAAAAAAAAAAGGCAAGAATATAGACATTATACCCTTTACAAAAATTAACTCAAAATGGGTCAGAGACCTAATGTAAACCACAAAATTGTACTTGTAGAAGATATAGGACAAAATCTACGCAACCTGGATCTGGTGAGGACTTTTTGGATACAACCCCAAACCACGAGGGAAAAAAAACTCGGCAAGTTAGACTTCATTAATATTTAAAATCTCTGCTCTGCCAAAGAAATGGTTAAGAGAATGAAAGGACAAGCCACAGACTTGGAGAAAGTATTTGCAAAATACACATTTAACAAAGGACTTGTATCCAAAATATACAAAGACTTGACAAGAAGACACAAACAACCTAATTTAAAAGTGGACAATTTTAACAGACCAAAGATACATAGATAGCAAATAATCATATGAAAAGATGCTCCACATCATAAGTCATTAGGGAATCGGGAATTAAAACAATGAGATACCACCACATACCCATTGTATGGCTAACGCTCAAAACCCTGAGAGCACCAAATGCTGACAAGCATGTGAAGAAACAGAAACTCTCATCCACTGCTGATACAACCACTTTGGAAGAGAGTTTGACAGTGTCTTGTAAAACTAAACCCAGGCTCAATCCAGTAACTGTCCCTAGGTATTTACCCAAATGAGTCAAAAACTTATGCCCACACAGACATCTGCACACAAATGTTCATAGCAGTTTTATTCATAATTGCCAAAGTTGTAAGTAACTAAGCTTCCTTCAACAGATGAATGGATAAACAAAGTGGTATATCCTTACATGGGATAGTCTTCAGAAATAAAAAGGAATTATCTATCAAGCAATGAAAGGAAATAAAGAATATTTAAATACATGTTGATAACTGAAAGAAGCTAGCATATTCTGACAGAAGATAGCATATTTGCTATCATATGAAAAGTCTACCTACTGTATACATACATACGGCATTCTAGAAAAGGCAATACTACAGAGATAGTTAAAAAAAAAAAAAGATCAGTGGTTGCTGAGGTTAAGGGGGAGGGGAGAAAAGAATATGTAAAGCACAAAGGATTTTTAAAGCAGTAAAACTATTCTATGTGACACTTTAATGGTGAATACGTGATATACCTGTCAAAACTATACAACATAAAGTGAAACCATAATATAAATTATGAACTTCAGTTAATAATAATGTATCAATATTGGTTCATCAGTTGTAACAAATGTACCCACACTAATGCAAGATGTACATAATAAGGGAGAGTGGGGATTGGCAGAAAGGGAGTAGATATGAACTCCATACTTTGTGTTCAGTTTTTCTGTAAACCTAAAATATTCAAACACATTAATCTGAAAGTAAGGGAGAAAAATAAAGAAACCAACAGAGCAACTCAAAGGATATGAACAGAAGAATTGCAACTCAGGAGATGGACCAAGAAAACAAATTCAAGAAAATAAGGTTATAATTATTCAAAACAAAAATGGACATAAAAGTTTTCTTTCATTATTTAATGTTCCAAAAGGGAAAAAATACATTTAAGAAATTGCTCACTCCAGTAGGAGATGAGTCTAAGCACAGTACTTTCCTAAGCAAACTGTTACACTAATCAATACTTCCAAAATTTAAATACATCTTAATTTAATATCCACCTTTTCCCCTTATTTTAGCTTGTGATCTACAACATTCATTTCTCTAACAAGCACTGTGAAATAGACAGTCCAAGCCCTCTGGGCCCTCTGGTCTCCCTGAGCTACATCAGGAGATAGGAGATGCTAACGTCACCTCCTTTTCTCAGATTAGAATCAGCAGATATCTGCTTAAACCCTCCTTAGCTCCTGGCACTGTAAGCTATGTTCTTTTTTAAATTATTTTAACTATTCATCAGATTTAATCCACATGAGCACTAGGAGCTAGTTGCTTTCCCATTTTCCAGGAAAGGAATATAAAGCTTATAATGGTTGAGCAACTCACTCAAAGTCACACAGCAAGCAAATGACAAATTCAAGTTTGAACTCCAGCTTCTCAGAGTCCAGAGAAAAAGGACTAGAATTATTAGCAGTTAGGAAGCAGCACTCACTTTCTCAGAATCACAGAGTGTTGGAGTTGGAAGATACAGTGGAAAGAATCTGATCCAAACCCCTCATTTCAGAAATGGAAAAACTGAAGCCCAGAAAGCTTAAAATGCAGTAGGAATTATAACAAACCCAAATCCACAAAGCAGTGCTGAAACTGAAGTTTCAAATCAAGAGTTGGAGGGGTGCCTGGGTGGCTCAGTCGGTTAAGCGTCCAACTTTCGCTTGGGTCATGATCTCGCGGTTCGTGGGTTCAAGCCCCACGTCAGGCTCTGTGCTGACTGCCGGCTCAGAGCCTGGAGCCCGTTTCAGTCTGTGACTCCCTCTCTCTCTGACCCTCCCCTGCTCACGCTGTCTCTCTCTCTCCTAGAAATAAACATTAAAAAAAAATCTCAAAACAAGAGTTGAAGTCAAGATGTATCAGTCAGGACAGGTTAGGTTAAGCTGCAGTAACAAAGAATGCCAACTTGTCTGTGGGTTAACAGCACATAGGTTTATTTCTCGCCTATAATATACAGCCAAAGCTGATTGGCAGGTGACAGCTTTTCTCGTCGTAGCTTAGGGATTCAGAATGAAACAGGCTTCCTCTTGACAGCAACTTCAACCATCAGCACAGAAGTGGGAAGGGAAGGTGGTAAATCCCACATTGGCTCTTAAACATATGTCACTTCAGCTCATTAGCCAAATCAAGTTAAAAATCTTTCCTGACTTTAAAGAGGATAAGGAAAGGAAATTCCACCATGTGCCCATAAGGATGAGGAAAAAGAATGTTTGTGAAGACTCCTATACCCATATACTAGGGCTGGTTCAAGACGGGGCTTAATTAGTATAATATACCAGATTTGCCCTCCTCTTCAGAGTATTTTTTAAATACTCGCCTAAAACAATACCAAATGCCACCCATTTTATAATCCTCTTGGCCATCTCTATTAAAACAAGTCAGTGAGTTTGGAGTTCATGATCTAAATGGAATCACCTGCTGATATTTTTAAAAATTGAGAATACAGAGCTCCAAGAAAAAAATAGGGCAATCGTCAAGTAGGAGCTTCCATTCATATACAGGGAGAACAAAGAGATTTTTATTTATGAAATTCTTAATGCATCCAAGAGCTTAATAAGATAGAATTTCTCCTGAAATTGCAAACAGATGTAGACACTGAGCTCAACAATTTAAAAACAGACAAAAAAAACCTGTGGTCCAATTAAGCACAGAACTCCTTCATAGTCCTATCTGTCAAGAGCCTTGGGAAGAAGGATCCCTCTGTTTCTGAGAATAATCTGACAGAACAGCTCTTGGCCCATCGAAGATGGTGAGGCAAAGCAGCCAAATAAGAGTTATTAAATGGTTATACGGTTATGGAGAAATTCAAAACCACCTATGCAGTTAGCTAAGCTTGCTCGGATGGGGGAAAGAATCCCTTCAACCTAGACCAATAAGAAAACTAAACAAGGGCAGGAGATGAATTTAAGAGAAGATTGTATACACATGGCCCTAATTTATGTAAGGGAGTCCACACGGCTCAGTCTGCACAGCTCAGACAGGTTCAAAGAGGAGCAGATCAATAGCAAAAGTAGTTACAAGCAATTTAAGTCTTCATTATTAGTTTTTGAGGAACATTTCAGAGCGCCCAAGGTTGAACACACAATATTTTCCTAAATCCCTTCGGCCTCCTCAAGTTTTCTTGTACCCTCCAGGTGCTGTGAAAACTCTTACCCCAAAAGTCCCTCGCCAATGCCAAACCCAGGAGACTTCATCTTTTATCTCCTACCCCCTACCTCTTCTCTAGTAAGATGTAGGTTAGTAGCCTTATTTGCAGCAAGAAATCCTCTTTCTTCTCCAGGAAAGAAGAGAAAGGAGAAATAGGGAAGGCCAAGGCAGAAAGGGGGCTTGAACACTCATGTCAGAACTGGAACTACACTAACTTGCACTTAGCACTACAGAGGTAATAAGGTTTTGAAGGGCACTGTGCAATGGCCCAAAACAGATCACTGTCCTATTTGGTCATGCTGGTCCGAGAAGCATTCTGATAAAGTCGATAAGGCCAGGCAGAGCTAGAGGGCATCCCACAGGGCAAAAGGTTTTAGTCTTCTACTATGTTGCCATATACATGTCTGGACATGGCTACCTCACAGCAAATAATTCAGTGTGATAAGTAGTAAAGATTGTAACTGTAACAGGCGTTAACAGCTACAAATTACTGAATGTCAACCATAAAGGAGAGCTCATGCTAAGGGAGATTATGCCATTCACCCCTTCTGACAACCCTAGCACCAACTTTATTTGGGTGGATGACCTTCTAGAAATGTGTGATCTCCACCCACATCCATTCCTAATTCCTCCAAGCTGCATTTTTTTCCCTCTGAAACTTTATGCTTTATTCTGGCAAAAGCAACCCAGTATAGTTCCAGAATTTCCACTTTGTGAATGCTGGATGCCTCACTTCAATAGTGGCATTCTCAAAGATTCTTCTATCAACAGTCAGACTATTAGCTGGCCTGTAGCCCACATAGCCTCTAAAACAACCCTCTGTGTGCTGGGGGGATTCCTGCGTGTACACATGTACACACACACACACACGCTCACACAGACACACACCAGAACAATTTATTACAAATATTTAGAGACAGGAAGGCGTAGGCCGGGTTCCCCACCTATCACACTCCCCATTTCTTCAAGTGATTAGTCACAAAGAAGGAAAAATATCTCCTCCTTTGTAAACATAACATCCCTCTGTCTACACAGCAACTCAAGTCAAGGGTGCTTCACTTTTTATGAAACTAAAATTATAGAGAATGATTGATGTGAATTTTAACAGCCATTGTCATCTATTACAAACCAGCTTTAGTCTTTAACTCTCCTCTGCCTCTCCTCCCCCCGCCCCCCTCAGCAGACAGGAGCTTCTTGAGGGAAGGAAAATATCAGATGTAATCTACCAGCACTTTAAACTCAAAGAATATTCTGGTCCATTGTTCAGCAATCCACAACATAGACCCTAATGGTGCTATCATCAACACGTAAGAATGTACTGAAATACTTGCTTAAAATCGAGCATAGAAGTGAGAACCCCTTCATAGATTCACTCTTAAGAAGGCATGTGAGGATATTCAAGACACAACATTAAAATGGGGGGTGGGGAGGAAAGGAAAGATTTTGATAAAATTCCTATTTTTACATATGTACACATATTTATATAGAGATTTACATAAACATATAGACACAAAGAAGAGAGACTTAAAGGTTAAATGTTGATGGTGATATCTGTGGGGAAGGAGTTATTTTCAGTTTTTTTCTTTGTGCCTAATGGCATTTTCCAGGGTTTTTCTGTTTTGTTTGTTTCACAAATAACAACTATTAGGTTGATTATCAGGTAATGTATTTCTTTCTAATCACTTTTTTTTTTAATGTTTTATTTATTTCTAGGAGAGAGAGAGAGTGAGACAGTGTGAGCAGGGGAGGGTCAGAGAGAGAGGGAGTCACAGACTGAAACAGGCTCCAGTCTCTGAGCTGGCAGTCAGCACAGAGCCCGACGCGGGGCTCGAACCCACGAACCGCGAGATCATCACCCAAGCGAAAGTCGGACGCTTAACCGACTAAGCCACCCAGGCGCCCCAGTTTTCATCACTAGGGTTAAATCTCTGGTTTCCTCCCTGAAGGTAACATACAGGCTATCCTTCCACAGGCCAATGGCTAGAAGTAATCTTAAGACACACACCAGGGGGCGCCTAGGTGGCTCAGTCGGTTAGGCGTCCGACTTCGGCTCAGGTCATGATCTCACGTTTCGCGGGTTTGAGCCCGTGGGTTTGAGCCCGCGGGTTTGAGCCCCGTGTCGGGCTCTGTGCTGGCAGCTAGCTCAGAGCCTAGAGCCTGTTTCGGATTCTGTGTCTGCCTCTCTCTCCGACCCTCCCCTGCTCACACTGTCTCACTCTCTCAGAAAGAAATAAAAAACATTAAAAAAAGAAAAAAAAAAAAGACTAACACACCAGAATCCCAGCTACTGTTTTCCAGAAGTCCCATCTCCTTTTCATCCAGAAAGGAAGCAGTGAGAGGCTGGGTATAATGAAGATGCTTCTGACTTTGAAGTCTGGTACAGGCTTAGAGTTCCCTGCCTCTACCAGCCAATGGCCCTAGGCCAGTTAGCAACCTTTCTGGGCTTCTGAGTACCCAGGTGTACAACAGTGGGCTCACGCAGATGATGGCAAGGGTCCATCCCAGACCTGAGCACAGGCATTTCTGGGTTTCCACGCTGCCTCATCCCAGAGGGCTGCTCTGCCTTTGCTAGCACTCAGGGTGACTCATTTGCATTCAAACACAATAGGGGGTGGGGATGAGATGAAGATGGGGCAGCTCTGGGATTAGAAGAGATGAGTTGGAAAGTGTCCATCACCCCTCCAAGCTAACACCTGCGATGAGGGTGGGACCCTGGTGTCTGAGGGGTTTAGCTTGGCAAGTTTGCCAAAAGTGGGACCGGGCTGCAAGATTGGCTCTTACCTACTGTCCTGATGAAAATTCTGCCAATTTTGCTCAGTCACAGATTAAATCAGATGGTAACTTATGTTTCATTTTACATAGCCAATTTCTTATCTCTTGCAGCAATTCTACCACATTCCATTCCATATCCCCACTACACACACACACACACACACACACACACACACACACACACACACACAGCTGGCTATAATGCTTATGCAAGGCAGCAAGTGTTAGGAATCAGAAAATATGAACAGATGAACAGAACAGCTTAGGAACTACATGCAGTGTTAGCCTTCCTTGACCACAGAACATAGTCCTTCTCTGCTTCTTCTGCCTCTAGTCACTTAGCACGCACTTTCCCTACTTCCCTTCACCTCCCTCCACCTGACACCTTTCAACTACTATCTCTGTGAGGAGCCTCCTAATCTTTCCTCACCACCACCTACATAGCCAAAGGTTGGAAGATGAGAAAGATAAAAATCAGAAGCGACCAGAGCCAAGAAATTTTTCATCATGAACTGAAGGGTCTTGGAAGACCAGACTGGAAGCCTTACTCTGGGTCCAGTGCTCCACTGCAGAGTTTATATACAAATGCTTTGTGGAAACGAGGATGACGGGTACCCCCAAAGATTCTACCCAGGCCCCCTGGAAGGGAGGAAATCCCCCGCAGGGAACAGATATTGGTTAACTGTAAAGATCCAGACAGGAAGAGAAGATAGGTTTACTCCTGCAAGTCAAGGAAAGGTCCTTGTGAGAACTTTCCCAGATCAGAAGCCATATTTCGACCCATGAGCGCTATTCCCCCAAGTTATAAACTACATCTCAGAAAGTTAATTTCTTGGGCACTGAACTGTGTATGGACTGGATGTCAAAGGGTACTCATGTAGTGGTCAGTAGATGTTAGCCAAGGCCAGTAAGGAATTGATTCACCAAAAAGAATAGGTGAACCCAGAAACATAAGTAGTATGTATCTGCTGTACAAGCAGTGGAGTTTTTTGTTGTTTACTTTCCACATTTTCCTCCAGTTCGTTTTATCACTTAAATACTCTGCAAAACGCCCCACTACCATGGATTCACCCCTGCCATTCATGTCACTCCCCTACACGAACATGAAGCGCTCCACTCTACCTAACAAAATCCTGTTATTGCTATGTTTCCCCTGCCCGTGCTAGAGGATTTGTTGCAGGACCCGCCCCCACATTACAGCCCTCACAGACTACCCACACCCTCAGGGACCCCTGTGTCCTCCTCTGGAAACCGATGGAATGCTGCCTGGTCCTCAGCGTGGTGTTGTGTTTAATTCTATGCTTATCACTTCTCTCAAGCTTTTCTTTTTTTTTTTTTTTTTCTAGGAGAGAGAGAGAGACAGCGTGAGCAGGGGAGGGTCAGAGAGAGAGGAAGTCACAGACTGAAACAGGCTCCAGGCTCTCAGCTGGCAGTCAGCACAGAGCCCGACGCGGGGCTCGAACCCATTAACCGTGAGATCATGACCCAAGCGAAAGTCGGACGCTTAACTGACTAAGCCACCCAGGCACCCCTCTCTCAAGCTTTTCTTAACTTCTTAGTCTTCAAATTCTTCTTTGGGCCTCATAGAGAGTAAATGGCTCAAAATATTAAGCCATAATGAACTAATGTTTCTTTACCTACAAACTTCACAAAGCCAAAAAAAATCTAAAAATAGCCAAGAATGCAACAATAGAATTACATCCTAATAGGAAGGTCAAAATTTAAGTGGGCATTAGTGACAGTCTGGAGATACTAGATTAGGGAATTTCTGAATGCCTAATTTTCCTGCCCTTACTCAGACTTCCTCCATTGAAGAAGTAGCAGGCTGTGCATTCCCTAACCTCAGGGGATGCATGTGACCGAGTGAAACTTAACAGCTGACAAGACCTCCTGGATTCTGTTTTCAAGTCTTTAAACCTATCGAACCGAACAGAGTAGGAGTGTTCGTATCTGTTGCTGTGTAACAAACCATTCTAAAACATGGGGGCTTACGAAAAACAAACAACCCAGTGAAGAAATGGGCAGAAGATATGAACAGACACTTCTCCAAAGAGGACATCCAGATGGCCAACAGGCACATGAAACGATGCTCAGCATCGCTCCTCATCAGGGAAATACAAATCAAAACCACACTGAGATACCACCTCACGCCAGTCAGAGTGGCTAAAATGAGCCAATCAGAGAACTCTAGATGCTGGCGAGGATGTGGAGAAACGGGCACCCTCCTACACTGTTGGTGGGAATGTAAACTGGTACAGCCCCTCTGGAAAACAGTGTGGAGGTTCCTCAGGAAACTAGCAATAGAACTCCCCTATGACCCAGCAATAGCACTGCTAGGAATTTACCCAAGGGATACAGAAATGCTGATGCATAGGAGCACATGTACCCCAATGTTCATAGCAGCACTCTCCACAATAGCTAAAACATGGAAAGAGCCTAAGTGTCCATCAACAGATGAATGGATCAAGAAGATGTGGTTTATCTATACCATGGAATACTACATGGCAATGAGAAACAATGAAATCTGGCCATGTGTAGCAACATGGATGGACCTTGAGGGTGTGATGCTGAGCGAAATAAGTCAGGCAGAGAAGGACAAATATCATATGTGTGCACGTATAGGAGGATTAGGAGGAACTTGACGGAGGAACAAGGGGGAGAAGAAGGGCGGAAATGGTGGGGAAAGGGAGAGAGGCAAACCATGAGAGACTCTTGAATGCTGACAAAAACTGAGGACTGATGGATGTGGGGGGAAGGAGGGGTGGGCATGGAGAAGGGCACTTGTGGGGATGAGCACTGGGTGTTATGTGGAAACTAATTTGACAATAAACTATTTGTAAAATAAATAAATAAATAAATAAATAAATAATAAAAAAAATAAAAAATAAAATAAAAAAAACTAAAACATGGGGGCTTAAAGCAATGATTTATTATTTCTCATGGTTCTGAGTATGGATAGAGCTCAGCTGGATGGATCTTGCTAGGGTCCCTTATGCTGTTGCAGTCAGATGGTGGCTGTGGCTGCAAGTATCTGAAGATTTCTTCACTCACAAGCCTGGTACCTGTGCTGGCTAGAATAGATAGGGTCAATGAAGTCCCTTTCTACCTCTTTCCCCCACCCCTCTCCCTCCCCCCTCTCCTCTTTCTTTCTTCCATGCAGCCTCTCCACGTGTCTGGCTTGGGCTTCCTCACAGCATCACAGTCTCAGGGAAGCCAGACTTCTTAATTGGTAGCTTGCCTCCCCCAGGATAAGCTTTCCCAAAGGACCCAGGCAGAAATTGCCTTTCATGCAATGTCACTTTTGCTATATCCTGTTGGTTGCAAGTGATTCCTTAAGGCCAGCCCAGACTCAAGGCAGTGGCAATTCGACTTTCCCTCTCAATGGGAGGAAGAGCAAAGAATCTATGCCACTCTTCAATCGATCTCCCTGGGGGGGGTGGAGGGGGAGACTTTTTCCAGATTAAAAAGAAGGGGAAATACTCTGTGGACCTGGGCTTGCTCCCTGGATGTGGTTGGTGTTGGCAGAAAGACATTAGTAAAGAAAGATGTGGTGTATCTAGAGAAACAGAATCACAAGCATTGCACTTTCTGGCCTCACCAGGTTGCCATGTCTCAAGAATATCTACCAAGTCCAAGGGACAAACTGATATGGCCATTATGGCCAATGAATAACATGCACCCCCAAGTCAGGTAAAGGGGAACTCCCAACGACTCCGGCAGTTTGCGAGATCGGCATCAAAATTAGGTTGCTTGATGGAAAATAGAGTTGCCATCTTGAGTTTGGGGACTGACATTCCTTGTCGTGACACTGGGAACTAGGCTTTAAATTTTGTTTCTCCCAACTTGACTCTTAAGGGTAGAAGCATTCAGTCTCTCCAAACTGAGCCCTCTAGTTATCTCCTTTCATCACAATTACCCAAGCAGAGTTAAACTACACACAGACACCCTCAGGCACAATCCACCCTGCAGCGCCTGAATTCAAAGATCAACCATTCAAGTGCCAAGAAGACAGAGGACAGACTAGTCCAGAGCTCCATTTGGAGACGGATTTTCCATCCCCTTATGGGAAAGGGGAGAGAAGGAAGAGGCAGACTCCACTAGAACCAACAGAATGCCTCATCCATTGTCCTAAAAGTCTCCCTAGGCAGCCCCAAGAATGCTTCCACTCTGTTTCCCAAAACACTAAGTTCGGAGAGGGTCAGCAGCACACAAGGGAGTGCTAAGGTTGTGGGTCTGCAGGCATGAAGGCTGACTCCCTCTCTGCCAGGATCCCAGAAAGTGGCCCCCATAGAGGTGGGAAGCTGAGCCCAACGGCCACGAAGAAGACAGTAGAGGGTACTTTGCACACAACAGCCAACCCAGAACAAGACAATGGGCATGTGTAACTGGCATGCCTGCCCCTGATTTTACAAGTTACTAGTTTGAGAGGGAGATGGGTTGCTCTGCTCTGGCTGCCCTTAACTTGCATCTTCTTCTCTAGTATTTCAGTCCGATGGACACCCATTTATTAAGTTTCTACTCTCTAACAGTGGCTCTCTGCCTTGTCACCCAACTCCTGCCCTCCTCTGGGGGCCCAAAGCTCTCTCCATCAGTAAACCTCTACCTGCTTCTTCCCATATTGGTTCAGAAAAAGATGGAGAACCTTGGTAAGAGAATCTGAGCCTCCTCAGAGAAAATCAGTCCCAACACACTCTTGCATACAGTGACAAACCACCCAAATTTCTTAATAAGAGCACACATTTTTAGTGGCACTGTACAAAGCCACCTACACATATAACTTATCAAATCCTCCCAATCACTTCCATAGACAGCACTGCTTTCATTCCTACTTTACAGATGGGAAAACTGAGGCACAAACAGGTATGAGCCAGACCCAAGACAAACGCTCTTCGGTGACTCTCTAAAGTTTCTGCTCTTTTCCTCCAAGTCACAGGTCCTCAAACGGTGTGTACACTTTGAGAACACTTCTTTTTCAATAAGCTCTTCTGTGACCCAACCAGTCTCTCTCTCTCTTTTCCTGAGTATTCATGGCCCAAGTATAGAAGTAACAGTGGAAAATTAAGGGCTGGGTATCTGTCTGACAGCCTCTACTCAAAGTCAGGACCCCTCCTCATCTTGTTCTTACCACATAAGGGACACATCAGCCCACGGGGCGCCTGGGTGGCTTAGTCGGTTAAGCGTTCGACTTTCGCTTAGGTCATGATCTGGCGGTTCGTGGGTTCGAGCCCCGCGTCAGGCTCTGTGCTAACTGCCAGCTCGGAGCCTGGAGCCTGTTTCAGTCTGTGACTCCCTCTCTCTCTGACCCTCCCCTGCTCATGCTGTCTCTCTCTCTCTCCTAGAAATAAATAAAAATATTTTAAAAAAAAGGGACACATCAGCCCTGTGTCTTACCAAGGCTGGAAGATTCTTGACCAAGATCTTCTCTTTCACAAATAGAAGAAGCAGGAAACCTTAAATCCTCTTACAGATTTGCTCCCATCCACCACAGGCCAGAATAATGAGGCCATGCCAGCCCACAAGGGCAAGTTGCTTGGTAACTGGAATCACAGATCCCTGTGCCCCAGAGGCAAAAGGTACCTTCTGCTGACCCTCCAGGGGTTTGGGAACATGATTCTTAATGACCCAGCTCCTTGCTGGGAGGCCTCAGAAGATTTGGGGCAAGAGTGAAAAATCCTCACCTTCTCACCTTCCTCTAGGGTTGTAACATCACCTCTCTGTTAGAGGCCTGGCTTAGTAAGACAGTCAATTCCCATCTGGGCCTAAGGCTTGAGGCCACTTCCTCTTAACAAAGTCATTTTGGAGTAGGTAAGATGAGGCTAACCAGAGTAATTTCAGTTTAATATATCAGAGATTTAACTTTTCAACACTAGTATGTTTACCCTGTGAAAATGTATTAATCCTTTTCTGGAACAGACTTCCTGAAATCTCTTCCTATGTAAGTCAGCCCCTACTGAGGGAGGGAGGAAGCGGCTAGAGAGAAAGGCTGGGAAGGTCTATCATTGAGGCCTGCTTTGTGCAAGCCCTGGGCCGGGTGCTCCAAATACACTATCCCATCTAGCAACAACACTGTGAGGTAACCTCATTTAATGTTTGAAGACACGGAGGCCCAGAGAAATACTTAGAACTGCTCCCTCTGCCCCAAGATTCAAGAGCTAAATTTTAAGCTCCAGTTTGATTTAGTTCCAAAGTCTAAGTTTCTTCTATTCTATCACACTCTTTACACGTGTCCAGAAATTTCTCAGCAGGGCAGTGCAGGAGTAGGGGAGGCAGCTGCAGTTTAAATAAGATGGTCAGAGTAGGGGACGCCTCGGTGGCTCAGCTGGTTAAGCATCTGACTTAGGCTCAGGTCATGATCTGGCCGTCTGAGTTCGCGCCCCAGGTTTGGCTCTGTGTTGACAGCTCAAAGCCTGGAGCCTGCTTCGGATTCTGTATCTCCCTCAATTTCTGCCCCCTCCCCATTCTCTCTCTCTCTCTCTCTCAAAAATAAATAAACATTAAATTTTTTTAAAGAATGGTCAGAGTAGACCTCATTGATTCAATGACACTTGAGTGAAGACTTGTAGGACATGAAGGCATTAGGAGATGAAAAAGAAAAATGCATCCAGCAAAGGTGCTAAGGCTGGAGTGTCGGATGGCTTGGGGGACCACTGGAGAGGCAGAGATGAATCCAGTGCAGAGTGAACAAAGGGGACAGGAGTGATGCAGTCAGAGAGGTGAACGTGGCCAGGACCTGGAGGACTAAGGAGAAGGTAGGCCCCAACCCACCTAGGATGCATCGCCCAACTAAGCCAACAATGACTTCAAGTATTATCGGGCAACATCTCAGAAAGGGATGGAGAAGGGGGGAAGTCCTCAAAAGTACAGACCATCACCACACCATATATCCCTTTGTAAAGCTAGGCTGGCTCTGTTAGGCGAGTAGAGAGGTAGTAGGAGGAACTGGCTGGGAGTTCCAAACCCAAGTCTCTTCATTTAACATCTTAGGTGAGAAGCAAGCAGTTTCAGACCAAACTATTCCACAGAAGCTCACCATTATGCATTATTTTCCACCTGCACGCCTGGTGGCTAGACACAGCACATAGATCCTAGTTTAATAAACAACACATCTAAAAGCTGAACTCCTAAAAATGAGCGGAATGCTCGTTGTCAGGCTGGGGAAAACGAGGAGATGTGGGTCAAAGGGTACAAACTTCTAGTTACAAGATGGGTAAGTTTTGGAGACCTAGAATATAGCAGTGACTGGTTAATACCGTGCTGTATACTAGAAATCTGCCGAGAGCAGATTATATGTGTTCCTTTCTTATACACACACATGCACACACGCACACAAATAGCTACGTGAATTGATAGATGTGTTAACACTATATAGGTGTATCAACATAGTATCCACTTTAAATACATGCAATTTTGTTAATTATACTTGAATGGAAAGAAGAAAAAATATTTTAAAGAAGAAGGGGTGCCTGGGTGGCTTAGTTGGTTCGGTCTCAGACTCTTGGTTTCGGCTCGGGGCAAGATCTCTTGGTTCATGGGTTAAAGCCCCACGTTGAGCTCTGCACTGACAGCACAGAGCCTGCTTGGGATTTTCTCTCTCACTCGCTCTCCACCCCTCCCCTTCTCACTCTCTCAAAAATAAACTTTTAAAAAGGGACAAAGAAACAATCCCTTTTTGGCACTTCGGGCCCTCACCATCAGAGAATCCAACTGTACAAATGACTAGGATCTGCTGTGGCCAGAAGCCTGCTTCCGACGTGTGGGATTTACCAGAACCATCCGGCCCTCCAATTCTCTAGCTTCCTTAGGTCCTCCTAGTGCATCAGAAATCCACAGGCATGAACATTATGGTAGTTTCTCTCAGAAGTGTCTCTACTACCCTCATCTGGGTGAGAGATCATTCCTAGACTCTTAGAGAATGGCAAAAGACATAACTAACTATTCAAGATTTCTAGATTCCCTGACAGAAGGCAGCCAAAGAAAGAGTGTCCATGACCCAGTGTCTTTTATAAAAGGATACAAATAATTCTTCCTGAAATGATAGAAATGTAGTCCTAGCAGGGATCAGCCAAGAGTACCTTGCAGGGGCACCTGGGTGGCTCAGTAGGTTAAGTGTCCGACTTGGGCCCAGGTCATGATTTCACAGTTCCTGTGTCGGGCTCTGTGCTGACAACTATCTCAGAGCCTGGAGCCTGTTTCAGAATCTGTATCTCTTTCTCTTTCTCACCCTCCCCTGCTCATGCTATCTCTGTCTCTCTTCTGACCCTCCCCTGCTCATGCTATCTCTCTTTCACCCTCCCCTGCTCATGCTCTCTCTCTATCTGACCCTCCTCTGCTCATGCTCGCTGGCTCTCTCTCTCTCTCTCTCTCTCAATTCTGACCCTCCCTGCTCATTCTCTCTCTCTCTCTCAATCTGACCCTTCTCTGCTCATGCTCGCTGGTGCTCTCTCTCTCTCCCTGACCCTCCCCTGCTCATGCTCTCTCTCTCTCTGACCCTCCCCTGCTCATTCTCTCTCTCTCTCAGAAATAAGTTTAAAAATTTAAAAAAAAAAAAAAAGAATACCTTGCAAAGCACTGGGATTCCCTTTTTCTCTGGCTTCCAGAAAGCTTGGAGTTGAGGTTTGTGCTTAACAGCTACATATCTCTCTCTCTCTCTCTCACATACACACACACCTAAAAGGCAAATCTACAGAGACAAAAAATAGATTAGCAGTTGCCTGGGGCGAGGCGTGGGAAGGGGGAGTGACTGCAAATGGGCACGAGGCTTCTTCCCTGGGTGATGAAAATGTTCCAAAATTAGATTGTGAAGATGGTTGCCCAACTCTGTAAATTTACTAAAAACAAAACAAAACCCCAAAATGTACTCTTAAAATGAGTAAATGTAACAGTATGTAAGTATACCTCAGTAAAGCTGGTTTTTTTAAATCAATCTAAGATGGGTAATAGACATAAATGTGAAAGGAAAACCAATAAAGCTTCCAGAAGAAAATAGAAGACTATTGTCATGATCTTGGGACTAGGCAGAGATTTCTTGAACCCTGGAAGTACTAACCACATAATAAAAATAGTGATAAAATGGACTTCATTAAAACTAAGAATGTCTGTTAGACAAAGGATATCAATAAGATAATGAAGAGGCAAGGCACAGGCTGAGGAGAGATACCTGCAATATTTGTATCTGACACAAGACTTGTGTCCAGAATGTATTTTTTTTAATGTTTATTCTGAAAGAGAGAGAGAGAGAGAGGGAGAGAAAGAGAGAAACACAGAATCCAAAGCAGGCTCCAGGCCCTGACTGGTCAGCACAGAGACGGACGTGGGGCCCAATCCCACGAACTATGAGATCATGACCTGAGCCAAAGTCAGACACTTAACCAACTGAGCCACACAGGTGCCCCCAGAATATATTTTAAGACACTCCTATAAATAAACAGAAAAACAACTCAATTTTAAAAGGGCAACAGACTTAAACAGGTGCTTCATAAAAGAAGCTAGATATCCATTTGTCCAATATACATGAATAGGCATACAAAGGTGATGGACATCTCCATTCCTAGTTAGGTGTCCCTATGCCTCTCAATTTGTTGAATGATGTTTATCTCTGTTACATTTTGATATTCATATTTGCCAAAATCCCAAGCATACAGCACAATTTAGAATATTTTAGTAAGTTTTCCTTCCCAAAGAAATTCATTACAAGAATGGGGGTTGGATGGAAGGGCACCAAAAGACATAGTGTAGAAACCAGGCAAGGACAGCAAAACTGTTACCCCCAAACACACACACACACACACACACACACACACACACACACACACACCACATCACACACCACACACCACACACCACACCAGGTGCAAAGGGATGAAGGAAGCAGGTACTGGGACCCAGTGGAGAGTGTCATGTAGAACAGCCTCAGAAGAAGTAATGACCATGGATCCAGATGCAACCAGCCCAAGGTCACCTCATATTTTACTTCCTGGAAGGAGCCGGGGAAAAAATACCAATCCTCGCTCTCTCATCCATGCGGCCTCTTATCTGGGGTCTCCATTGGTCAAATCCAACTGGAAGCCAAAAAAGACAAGGTAGCTCTTGTATCAGTGACATTGACCAGGTCAGCCCTCTGGGGCAAAGGAGGCAGAGAGTAGCTTAGGAGGGACAAATGGAAGAGAGGTGGCACTCCACCGTAAGCTGTCTGGAATCGCTTTTAAAATATGCAGGGAATAGGGGCGCCTGGGTGGCTTAGTCGGTTAAGCGTCCGACTTTCGCTTAGGTCATGATCTCGCGGTTCGTGGGTTCGAGCCCCGCGTCGGGCTCTGTGCTGACTGCCAGCTCAGAGCCTGGAGCCTGTTTCAGTCTGTGACTCCCTCTCTCTCTGACCCTCCCCTGCTCACGCTGTCTCTCTCTCTCTCTCCTAAAAATAAAATAAAACATTTAAAAAAAAATATGCAGGGAATAAATAATGAAAAAATACCACAACCAGTAAAACTATGCTCCTGGAAAAAAAAAAATGAGATTCTTTGAAGACATTATATTTGTGAAGAAGAAGACGGAAGAGGGAAAAAGGATAATGGCTCATTAGATGACCAACCAAGGTAATGCCTTACATAATCTATTTTCTATTGATTAGACATAGAGCTGACTCCTGTCTAAAAGTGAATAAAACATCCTTAAGATTAAGTGATGCAACTTCTCCTCAATCTCATTTCAGAGCTAGCATCTGGCGACTTGGGGAAGATTATTATCCCACAGAGATACAAAGGGAGCCTCCTCTTCCACAGGCACCTCTTAGTTTGAACAGCTTGTAAGGAACCTTCCAGCCTTTCCCTGCCTCCCCTACACTTGCTCAACTGCCCACCCCACCCCCCAAAAATCCATTCTCTTCTCTTTATCACTTACTTGAATTCAGTTCTCAACCACAGTTTCCATTAGTGCAGGATCCAAGACGTTGTCTACATTGATTTTCTTAAAAGGCATTAAGCTTCAGCCTGCAAGGTGATCTGGGACATTGTTCAGATGCTTCCTATTCTAAACCTGTCTGTACTGTTGTGAAAAGCAAAAACCAAGCTGTTTCACGCAAGAGGCTCCTCTGAACCCAAAATAATCTTGCATATTTATCAGTATATATGTCTGTTGTCTTCCACTAGAATGAAGGTTCAGGTGAGCAGGGATTTTGCCTCTCCTTTTAAAATTTTTTTAAAATGTTAATTTATTTTTGAGACAGAGACAGAGCATGAGCAGGAGAGGGGCACAGAGAGAGGGACACACAGAATCCGAAGCAGGCTCCAGGCTCTGAGCCTGATGCAGGGCTCAAACCCACAAACTGCGAGATCATGACCTGAGCCAAAGTTGGGCACATAGCCGACTGAGCCACCCAGGTGCCCCGGATTTTGTCTCTTATTCAGCTTGTATCCTCAGTGTCTTGCATAGCATCTGCCACCCAGTAGGCTAAATGAACAGTAAATAAGTACCTGAAGGTAACACCCTTTCTTTGAATTCTCCTTTGGCAGCACTCAGCCTAAATCTACCACCTACTCTAACTACCTTTGTAATAAAAGTCCACTTGTAATAAATTAAGAAAACTAATGGAGGTCTCTAAAATATCTCTGAAAAGCTCATTAGCCAGCTGGTCCACCATCTTGTTTCACATCACAAGTGTTCTAAGCCAGTCAGCTCGGTAGTGAATCCACACCCAGACCTCTGACCACGAGATTTCACCTAGCCCAAAGGTGGGTGATTTTCCTGATCACATTCGTCAAATACCATCCTTTGGTGATACCAAATATTTTTCCTACTATTGGGACCTCTCTAATGTTAAGAACGCCAAGTGAAAATAATAAGGGTTCTGCATAGCTCTTGGCCACTGGATGGGGAGGGGAGGAGAATGAAAAAGAAAAAAGAAAAAAAACAACAACTGAGCATTGAAAGAAAAATACAATTAGGTTATAATTTTTAGTTTAAAAGGATATTAAAAAGCATCTGATCCAATAGCTTTCAAATTGTTTGACCACAACCCATAATAGAATAAACATTTACATCACAACTGAATACACATTCATCTTTCAACAAATATAGAGTTGGTACATGTGCCAAGCTAGATGCTAGAAATAAAACAGGAAACAAAACATATTTTAAAAAACAAAAACCCTGCCTGCTCTCATGGAACTTACCTAATGTAAGCTAATGTAATAGAAACTAACCTGTATGTATATCTTCTGTTTGCTTACTTTCCGATTTCTTTGTGTTTTCTTGTTGTTTCTGTTCTAATTTGAAAGAGAGCAAGCAAATAAGCAAGGGAGAAGAGCAGAGGGAGAGAGAGACGGAGAGAATTTTGAGCAGGTTCTTCACTCAGCATAGAGACCAACACAGGGCTCAATCCCACAACCCTGGGATCATGGCCTGAGCCAAAAATCAAGAGTCAGATGCTCAACCAACTCCTTGTTTATTTTAATGCTGACTACAACCCTCTAAATTATTTCTCAGATTCACTAAGAGGTCAAAATCCATAGCTTGAAGACTACTCATCTGATCCTACACTTTCATTCTGCAAGTTTAGAAAGGGTGACAGGGAGTTTGACTTTAAATCCATTTGCTGAAGGCACCTGCAGATATCCAAGTAAAGATACCTAGGAGACACTTAAGTATACAGGTGTGAAGCTCAGATAGGATGTTTAGACTAGAGACACAGATTTGACACAGTCCGTTATAGTCATGGAATGAATAAAGTGTTGCAAAGAAAGCACATACATTTTTTTGCTTATTTTTAAGAGAGTGTGCTATAGGACGCTCTGAAGAATACCAACATTTAAGGGATGTGCAGAGGAAGTCAAAGAAGTCAAGACAATCAGAAAAGGAGATTAACATGAAGAATGTCCTAATAAGGGTGGTAGTGTCCACACTGCAAAGAGATAAAATAAGGCCCATAAGCATGCATTAGATTTGGCAATTAAAGCCATCCGGTGACCATTTCTTCCTAGAACAGTTACAGTGAGACTTGGGCAGAAGGTAGGCCAAAAACACCCAAGACATAAATGGATTAAGTGAAGACTAAGCTTTCAACAAACTTGACAAGAAACGGAAGGAGTGAGCAACAGCACAATATACTGACAATGGGGAGAGACTGGAGGGGAGGAGCAGGATATTTACGATAAAAAAGATGACATATTCACAAGGCTGAGGGGCAAGAGCCAACAGAGATGGAGAAACCAAATATCAAAGAGACCAGAGCAGTGGGATATTAATAGACAAAGTTGTTACAAAAGCACAGGTAGAGAGAGCAGGTTTAGACAGAAGGAAACTCTTCTGCTTGAATTAAGTGGGAAGAACAGCTTACAGTCAGATGTAGTGAATTGTGGTAATTGTAGTATTTTGAAATGATCATCAAGTCAGTATGCTGTACTCCTCAAACTAATGTAGTGTGCCTCTCAAACTAATATAGTGTTATATGTCAATTATACCTCACGAGAATCTATATTTTTCATCACTGCACATCATAATGATAGAAGCTTCAAAGTTCCTGTTATACACAACAAACAGAAGACACAAACAAATAGCAGCCTGAATATACAGGAGGGAGCTTATTTCCTCCTGGAAAGAGCTCCACGCATCCTACAGCTGGCTCGTCCAGATATTCTCAAACTTAATGTGCATGTGAGTTCCTTAGAGAGTGTGGGAGAACACAGATTCCTGGGCCCGACCCCCAGAGTGTCAGTGAGAGGGGGTATCCTAGAATTTTCACTTCTAAGTTCCCAGACACATGTGTTTCTACACACATTTAGTTTGTCAATTTAAAGCAACACAAGATCATTGCCTTATAGCTTTGGAATTCAGAAGTTTAAGTCCAAAATGGATCTCACTGGGTTAAGATCAAGGTTTTTTTAGGGCTGCATTCCTTTTCAGAGGCTCTACAGGAGAATCCATTTTCTTGCTTCCTCCAGCTTCAACAAGCCACCTGTATTCTTTGGTTCATGGGCTTCATCTTTCATCCTCAAAGCCAGCAATGTCTGGGCACGGCTTTCACGCATAGCACAGCTCTAAGACTAACTGTTCTGCTTCCGGTCTCCACATTTAAAGACCCTCATGATTACACTGGAACCACCTGGATAATCCAAGCTACTCTCCGTATCTTGAAGTCAGCTTCGAGGCAACCTAATATCACATGCCACCTTAATTCCCCATTGCCATGTAACTTCACGAACTCACAAGTTCTAGAGATTAGGGTGTGGACCTCTTTGGGAAGCTATTATTCTACCTACCACACCAGGTGATGCTGAAGCTACTAGTATGGGACCATACCTTGAGAACCACTGGTGTAGTGGGATGCTGGCTGTGATGGAACTTAACACCCCAGGATCCTGTAAGGACAGGGAAGGAAGAGCAGATAAGGCCAAGAAACATGGAGAAGCAAGATGCAGTGGGATCCAAGACAAGAGAGAAGGGCTCAGGGACCACAGAAACACCACTAATGCAAACAGTCATCAGAGTGAGTCTCCCAGGCATGACAGAAAGAGAGAGAGGAAGAAGCACAACCCTAGGGGTGGTGATTAAGAAAGAAACTCTTCCCAGGTAAGAAGAAACGGTGCCCATCAAAACTGTTCCTTTCACCAGTGCTGCTCTGTCAAGGAAAGTCATTGCATATTGACTAAAAATGCCTAAGTCCAGATGCCTACATATTTCCTAAGGGATCCATCGGTAAAATACACCTGGGGTACAATAATAAGATTTTTCATAGTGGCAAGGCACATAAGCCAGTGCTAATTTTTATTCTGAATTGGGAGCTTTCAATTCCTAGAGAATTTGACTTTTGAAATAACATACTGCTTTTAAATAAAGCCTACAGCTGACTTGGCTTTATTTTTTTTTTTAATTTGAGAATGGAGAAGACTTCAGAGAAAATATTTGTTAAGAGTAGTTTTATTAGGCATTATGATGGGTCCCCAGATTCACAAGTGTGTTATGTACAAGAGAAGTTGTCGTGGTTTTCATGATCATGAGGAGCTGATGTGTGTGTGTATATGAGTGTGTGTGTGTGTGTGCACACGCGTGTTTACCCATGCGCGTGCTGTGTGGGTATGGTGGGGAGCAAGACTGGAAAGATCTGGGAGGCATGATTCATATTCTGTGTTCACCCTGTTCTAAGTATTTATATCAGCCAACTTAACTCTCTCAGCTGAGTGTTTTATTATTATCATTTTAAAGCAAATGTTCATCTTTCACACCAATTCTTACAGACATTTTTTCTTACAGAAATGGGAGAAAGTGAGTTGAACTATGCCACAAAATCATCTAAGACAGCCCATGGACTAGAAACTGTATGTTCCCTTAATGTGAAGATACATCTGCGGCCTAAAATAGAAATTCATATCCTTCTCCTATTTCTCCCTTGAAGACAGATCCGTGTTTGCCAAAAACACAATGTCTTTATTACTCTGTTCCCAAAATGGTATGTCCAGCCATCACTTAGCTTCCTATAAGATCATGTGCTCTGTTTTCCTGTAAACTCTACTGCAGGAAATGGAATTCCAGAAGGCAGATGGGCGCGTTTCATGGATGGTGATAGAAAGAGAGTGGAAAAGCTAGTGAAGAAAAGAATAATCCACCACATCATTCTTTTAATTCCCTCAGAAGGCTGAACAGTGGAAAGTGAACGGTTGGCTTCACAGATCAGACATTATAGGCAAATACCATTGTACTTCTGCCTCCTGCATTCTCCAAATTAACAAATATAAGTATTCCATAATCATTCTGAGAAGCTTGGTGGTAAGCTTTCTCAGGAATTCTGTTTCCTCAGCTACTCACCCCTCTGCTTATGATAGTGATAAACTCAAAGGGTGCCTTTTGATCTAGAAAGACACAGGTCTTCCCCTAGCCACTCTGAAACAGTCAGCAGACAGTAATAGGAATGGTTATCATTGGTGGAGGGTCTGCTATGTCCTCAGCACCCCATATGCATTCTTCCACTGACTCCTCATCACAGCCCTGCAAAGCAAGGACTAATCCCAGTATTTTTAACTGAGGAAACTTAGCTGCAAAAGAAAAATCATTTGTTCAAAGTCACACAGTCAGGAAGTGGCAGATCTGAACCCCAAGCATATGTTGCCAGGCTCCAAAATCTGTAAAGCACTCAGAGAGCTATACTTCAAATAAGAGGATGGCCTGCTGTCCCCTGGTCACTAAGATGACAGCTGAGAGCTATCACAATGATGAGATTCCTCTGAATAACCTAAATATTCTTGCCCTCTACCTCCTTGAAGCCAGTAGTCACCAATGGCAGAATGGTATGTAACAAAGTTCTCTCCCAGTAGAGCTAACTTCTCTGTATATCATCATGATCTAGCAAGTGTCCTATATGCCTCTTCCTAAATCTGAGAAGTTGAAAGTCAAAGTAACCACCAAATCAGAAGAATTCAAAAGGACAAATATAGCATGATGCGAGTAATGGAGTCTTTGAGACTCTAACGAATGCCTTGGATTCTCTGTCCAAGAGAATATATATCTGCACACATATACAAAACCATGCTATAATTTTAGGGGTTCATGGACCCCCCTGAAGCTCATTTATAGACCAATAAGTCAAGAGACCAAAGTTTTCCTAAACTAGATTTGCTGCCACTCCCAGAGAAGCCCCACAGAAGAATCTTCACTCATCTGTACAATGAGATGATCACACCATCCCTTCCCATTCTCAAGGTTTGAAAGTGGGTGCCTTGTAATCAGACAGGCAATACTTAAGGACAAAAATGATATAAAGAGATGAATTTCCAAAGAGGACACCCAGATGACCAACAGACACATGAAACGATGCTCAGCATCCCTCCTCATCAGGGAAATACAAATCAAAACCACACTGAAATACCACCTCACGCCAGTCAGAGTGGCTAAAATGAGAACATCAGAGAACTCTAGATGCTGGCGAGGATGTGGAGAAACGGGCACCCTCCTACACTGTTGGTGGGAATGGAAACTGGTGCAGCCCCTCTGGAAAACAGTGTGGAGATTCCTCAAAAAATTAACAATAGAACTCCCCTACGACCCAGCAATAGCACTGCTAGGAATTTACCCAAGGGATACGGAAGTGCTGATGCATAGGGGCACATGTATCCCAATGTTCATAGCAGCACTCTCAACAATAGCCAAAACATGGAAAGAGCCTAAGTGTCCATCAACAGATGAATGGATCGAGAAAGTGTGGTTTATCTATATGATGGAATACTACATGGTAATGAGAAAGAATGAAATCTGGCCATGTGTAGCAACATGGATGGAACTTGAGGATGTTATACTGAGCGAAATAAGTCAGGCAGAGAAGGACAGATACCATATGTTTGCACGTATAGGAGGATTAGGAGGAATTTAACGGAGGACCATGGGTGAGAAGAAGGGGAAAAATAGTGGGGGAGAGGGAGGGAGGCAAACCTTGAGAGACTCTTGAATGTCAAGAACAAATTGAGGGCAGATGGGAGGGAAAGGGGTGATGGGCATGAAGGAGTGCACTTGTGGGAACGAGCACTGGGTGTTACATGGAAACCAACTTGACACTAAACTATTAAAAAGAAAAGAGAGATGACAAACTCCCTTATATCTGATGACAAAATATTTCTGAGATGGAATCAAATGTACATTTGTCAATAATATTTCCATTTTAGATAAAAGTTCTTTGCTATCACATCAAGCTTCATTTTTATTCACCAAATGGCTCTCTGAATTTCCTCACTTCAACAGAATCCTGGGGTCACACGGGAGGAGGGGTGGAAGTCAGATGGTCACAGAACTCCAGTTGGTGAAATATGAGGGCTACCACAGCTAGAACAGGTGTTTACATCATTGCTTAACCATTTATCACCAGTGAAAAGCTGGAAGTGTGTTGAATTGCCACATTTGATAAAAAGAGTTTAAGTTTAGAACAATGATTTGAGATGTGTAACATGGAGGAGGCAGAAAACAAGAGAAGTCTTAAAGATACAGAACCTACTTAAGTCACCACAGTAATAGGTGACATTTAGACAGCAGATGCCACCACCTGAGCAGTGCTCAGGCCAAGAGAACAAAGAAGGTATGTTTGAGCAAATATGTACGAAACAATGAATTCAGCAAAATCTCAGGATATAAAATCAATGTGTGGAAATCTATTGCATTTGTATACACCAATAATGTAGCAGCAGAAAAAGAAATCAAGGAATCGATCCCATTTGCAATTGCACCACAAGCAATAAAATACCTAGGAATAAACCTAACTACAGAAGTAAAAGATCATATAGTCTGAAAACTATAAAATATTTATGAAAGAAATTGAAGAGGACCAAAGAAATGAGGACACAAATTCCATGCTCATGGATTATAAGTAAAAATATTGTTAAAATGTCTATATTACCCAAAGGCATCTACATATTTAGAAGTCCCTATCAAAATACCACCAGCATTCTTTGCAGAGCTAGAACAAACAATCCTTAAATGTGTGTGGAACCACAAAAGACCCAGAATAACCAAAGCAATCCTGAAAAAGAAAAACAAAACTGGAGGCATCACAATTCTGGATTTCAAGCTATATTTCAAGTCATCAAGACAGTATGGAACTGGCACAAAATACAGGCACATAGCTCAATGGAATAGAATACGAAACCCAGAAAGGACTCACAACTATATGGCCAACTCATCTTTGACAAAGCAGGAATGAATATCCAATGGAAAAAGACAGCCTCTTCAACAAATGGTGTTGGGAAAACTGGATGATGACATGCAGAAGAAAACTGGGCAACTTTTGAAACTAAATTCAAAATGAATGAAAGACCTAAATGTGAGACAGGAAGCCATCAAAATCCTAAAGAACACAGGCAACAACTTCTTTGACATCAGCAGAAGCAACCTTTTACTAGACATCTCACCGAAGGCAAGGGTAATGAAAGCAAACATGATATTGGGACTTCATTAAAATAAAAATCATCTTCACAGTGAATGAAACAATTGACAAAACTAAAAGAAAGCCTGTGGAATGGAAGAAGGTATTTATAAATGTTACATATGATAGAAGGTTAGTATCCAACATTTATAAAGAACTTATCAAACTCAACACCCAAAAAACAAACAAGCCAGTTAAGAAATGGGCAAAAGACGGGGCGCCTCGGGGACTCAGTTGGTTAAGCATCTGACTTTGGCTCAGCTCATAATCTCACAGTCTGTGAATTTGGGTCCCACATCAGGCTTGTGCTGACAGCTCAGAATCTGGAGCTGCTTGAGATTCTGTGTCTTCCTCTCTCTCTGCCCCTTCCCTGCTTGCGTGCTTGCTCACTCTCTCTCTTTCTCTCTCAAAAACAAATAAATATTAAAATTTTTTTAATTAAAAAAAAGAAATGGGCAAAAGACATGAATAGACACTTTTCCAAAGGAGACATCCAGATAGCTAACAGAGACATGAAAAAATGCTCAACATCACTCATAATTAAGGAAACACAAATCAAAACCATGATGAGCTACCACACATCTGTCAGAATGGCTAACATTAACGACACAAGAAACAGGTGTTGGCGAGGATGCAGAGAAAGGGGAACCCTTTTGGTAGGAATACAAACTGATACAGCCATTCTGGAGAAGAGTATTGAAGTTCCTCAAGATACTTAAAATAGAACTATGATGCAACAATTGCACTATTAGGTATTTACCCAAAGAATACAAAAATATAGCAGCATTATCAACAACAGCCAAACTAGGAGAGAGCCTAAAAGCCCACTGACTAGTGTATGGATAAAGAAGGTGTGGTGTATGTATGTGTATGTGTGTGTGTGTGTGTGTGTGTGTGTGTCTGTGTGTGTGTATGTATATAATGGAATATCAGCCATCAAGAAGAATGAAATCTTGCCATTTGCAATGACATGCATGGATGGAGCTAGAATGTATTATGCTAAGCACAATAAGTCAATCAGAGAAAGACAAATATCATATGATTTTACTCCTATGGGGACTTTAAGAAACAAAACAGATGAACACGCAGGAAAGGGGGACGAGAAGGGAGGGAAACAAACCACAAAAGACTCTTTTTTTAATTTTTAATGTTTATTTATTTATTTTGAGAGAAAGAGAGAGAGCACGTGAGCAGGGGAGGGGCAAGGAGAGAGAATCCCAAGCAGGTGCCACACGCCACCACAGAGCTCAGCACAGGGCTCAAACCCACAAACCTTAAGATCATGACCTGAGCTGAAATCAAGAGTCAGATGCTTACCGACTGAGCCATCCAGGTGCCTCACCACAAGAGACTCGTAAAGAAAGAGAACAAACTGAGGGTTGATGGAGGGAGATGGGTAGGAGTTGGACCAGATGGGTGATGGGTACTAAGGAGGGCACTTGTTGTGATGAGTACCAGGTATTGTATGTAATGATGAATCACTGAATTCTCCTCCTGAAACCAATATTGCACTGTATGTTAAATAACTAAAATTTAAATTAAAAAAAAAAAAAAAAAGGTGCCTGGGTGGTTCAGTCGGTTAGGTGTCTGACTTCGGCTCAGGTCATGATCTTGTGGTTCATGGATTCAGGCCCTACACTGGGCTCTGTGCTAACAGCTCAGAAACCGGAGCCTGTTTCAGATTCTGTGCCTCCTTCTCTTTCGCCCCTCCCCCACTCATTCTCTCCCTCTCTCTCTCTCAAAAAAAATAAATTTTTTAAAAAACTTAGAGATCTAGAAACAGAAGTTTCCCAAGACTTTTCAGGAGACCATAACTAAAAGAATTTGAGCTAGAGTTCCCCATAAAGGAAGAGTAATATTAAACGATAAATAAAGCCAATAGAAAGTATCAATATATATTTTGTAAGCCAGATACATTGTAGATGAAGCAAAGTAGAAAAATATGTCTCCTGATCTTCAGGGATTCTTGAAATAATAAAAAAAAATAACATAATTAGAAACTGGTAGCTTTCCAAGTGTTGTTTTGGTTTAGTTCAGGTTTTTGGTTCTCAAGGGTTTCTCCCCACCATGCAGTTCTGGGACTGACCAACTAACTATTCTGAGCCCCTAGAGAAGAAAATAAGTGTGTCAGCAATGCTGACTCTTGGACTCTTTCCAGGGGCTATGCATTGAACCACAGTGATGCACAAGAACCCCAGACAATTCAGCGGTACCTCTTGGCCATGCAAGGACTATCACCTGGCAGTGACAGGGGCTTGACATTACCTTCATGAGGAATCCTTTAAGCAAAACCTGGTAGAATCTCATGCTGTCCCCCTCAGTGTGCTAGCCACAAAACACATGTGACTAATTAAGTCTAAATTACCGGTAGCTAAAATAAACAGTAATTTAAACTTTCGTTCCTTAGTTGCACTAGCCCTATTTCAAGTTCTTACCCACATGGCTAGTGTCTACCATATTAGATAATGCACATGTAGAACATCATTGTCACCACAGAAAGTTCTATAGGACAGCGCTGGCCAAGAGCAAAGCTTCTTTAACTTTAATGTAAATTTGAATCATGTGAAGATCTTATTAAAATGCAGCTTCTGACTGAGTAGGTCTGGGAAGAGCTTCTGACTGCCTTTCTAACAAGCTCTGGGCGATGTTCATGGTCCTGGTCCATGGATCACATTGAGAGGCCACAGAAGATTCACAGCAACCCTGTTAAATGCTGCCCTTGGGCTGAATGGAAAACGTTCTTCCCATTCTAACACGGAGAGCACCTTTTATGTTCAAGTTGCTGTTCTACAGAAACAATGAACATTAGACAATACATAACTTGTTAAATCCTTCTCCCTTGCCTATCTCCCTACCTTAGCACTTTCTGGTTTTAAACATTTCCAGCAAAAATGTGCAGAGCTCTGAATCTCTATCTTTGCTACATTCCCACTATCTCCAATGGAGATTTCCTCAACAAAAGCTTAGCCTGATATAATTGAAGCAGCTGTGTTTTCAGACGATAAGAGCAGTCCTTTTACATCTTGACACAGTGGTAACTCAAAGAGGAACAGCCAGGCATGTACAGGAATTCAGTGTGGCTGCATTAGCAAAATATATTTAGAGTAATGGACAGGGAAAAATACGCATTACATATTCTTAAATGTAATAGCTTAAAACCAGAATATGCATCACAATAGAAAAACACAGTGTCAGACTAAATACCAAATAATATATTTGTAGCACTGCCACTGTTTGCAAACAGCAATAACTCAGTTGGTCCAGTCTTTGAAAACAAGAGAAAGTCTTACCTGTGGTATGCGTAACTCAGCATTTCCACGTTATCTCAATTAATCATCATAGCTACCCACACAAAGTAGGTCTCATTATATTCACCTTTACAGGTGTGAATACTAACTCTCAGAGGAATTAAGAAACTGCGTGGGGCTCACCCAGGTCTCTACGGCTTTGCAACTAACACTCTATCCATTGTCCTAAGCTACTGCTGCAAGCAGCACTGAAAAACAAGTTTATGAATAGATGAGAAGAGAGCCATTCCACCTTTTAGGCCAAATAACTATTATATCCTGGCAACCTTTTCTAGCGACTCCTTACTCACCCACAAGTAGAATGCCTCACCCATCAGTCCATTAAAGGATTAATACAAACATTAAGAGATTTCTGCTCAAAGTGCTGTGGGAAAACAGAAACCACTGTGTTCCTTATTTGAGCTTGCTGGGTTTCAGAGAATGTACAGGAATTACACATTAAAAGAGATACACACTCTGTTTACAGAATAACTACCCATAGTAAATGCACAATCGAACCAGTAACGAGGTCCCCTTTATGAGAATTAGCAGCCAGAGCTGGAAGCCTGGAACTCGACAAGTGGCTATGGGCAGAGCCCAGGTCAGTAACTAAAGGGTGCCAGGACTAGGGCAGTCATCATTCATCCTAACTAGGACACCTTTGAGAATGAAAAGGGGACACTCAAGGACAACAGGAGTTAAGTGTTGACCTTCCTGGGCATCCTATTCATATGTGATGATAGAAGATTTGGACTTTTTCATGAAGGGAGAGGGAACCATCAAGGGTGACGTAACCCAAATTCGCATTTCAGAAAGCCTATCCTGGCACCTGTGTGAAGAATGGGGTCAGAAGAGGAAGAGGCTGTTAAATCTCAGAGACTTATTCCATAAGAGATGCATACATGTGTGCTCACAAGCATGAGTTGAACCATCCAGATGAAATACAAAATCCAGGCTAATTTTAAACCCACTAATCTTGACCTAAATTAGGCACAAAGTTGAATTTTTCCAATGCCGAAGCTAGTCACCCACTCCTCTGCCACTCCTTTAGAAAGGTCTGTTGTGTTACAGAAAGTGGAGCCAAAGCTTCAGGCCACAGGACACCACCTGGGAATGCAACGAGTCATTGGCCTCAATAGGGAAACAGCCACAAACAGCAAAAAACAGACAAAAATCTGTCTGGATGATTGGGGTCATCAGTTTGTTTAGCAGGTCTTTGTTGAGTATTTCCTATATGCTGGGCACTGCCAATGTCAATAAAGTAAACAGGGCATAATTGCTGCCCTCAAGAAACTTAAACATAGACAAGGCGGTTATTACATTACAGAGTGAGAAGCATGACCGAGGTTGGCCCAGGTGCTAAGAGCACAGAGGAGGGGCAGTTATAACTCAGGAAGGAGCACTTGATGACTCAAAGTGTTGGTCCCCAGATTTAGCAACACCCTGAAAACACCTGGAAGTTTGCTGGGAATGCAGAAGCTCAGGCTCCATTCCAGACTAACTGAATCAGAATATGCATTTTTGCAAGATCCCCAAGATTATCTGTGTGCACATTAAAGTCTGAGGAACTTGTGGCGTGTGGGTGGCTCAGTCACTTAAGTATCAAGTGACTGAGATCAAGTCCTAATCTCAGCTCAGGTCTTGATCTCAGAGTCATGGGTTCAAGCCCCATGTTGGGCTCCACTCTGGTGGTGAAGTCTACTTAAGTCTGAGAAACATTGTCTTAAAGGATTAGGATGAGCTAACAAGAGGGAGAGAAGTGGGAGGAGAGAGCTAAGATACAGGAAAGAGCAGAGGCAAAATGACTGGTGTGAGAGAGATGGTCCCACATTCCCAAACTGTAGAGCTCAAATGCCTGAAGCACTGAAGAATTAACAACCAACACCCACCCCCTCAGAGGAGAGGCCAACCCAGACCAGGCAGAGCTCTGTGGTCCCAGGACCCAGATAGGTCTTCCTTAAGGGCTCTGTGCACCCTTGAAAGATCTGATATAGGGAACACTTAAAACACTGCCCTGGCAGCAGTGGGGAAGAGGCAAGTTTGGGGACCATGAAGAAAACTGCAGGACACGTCACTGTACCTGACAGTGGGGACACCAAGGTGAGGTGGCATAGAGCCCGCTGCAGGTTGGAGGGAGCCTAGAGTCATCTGGCACAAGTTTGAGCACTTGCAGAGGGGAGCTTTGCTAGTTATGTGAAACCAAGAAAATTTCTTTCTAGAGTCACTTGTTTTCCCCTAATTACATTGTTTCCCAGTTAGATTGGTGCCAAAGGAGTAAAAGGAAAAGCACTCAAAAGGCCTTTCCCACTGGATCTCAGGTCTTAGAAGGGGCTTGGACAGGATTTCCTGAAGTCACCTAGAAATAGCAACTGCCTGGAGTGTTTATTCAAAATTCTGATTCCCAGGCCTCAGCCAAACCCTGTGGAATCTGAATCCCATGGGAGTGGTCTGAGGACCATGGCCAGGTGACTGCACAAATAAGGATACCTGGCATCTCTGGGGTGTGGAGAGCACCTGGCTTCCATCACACAGAGGCAGCACATCTTGGCTCCCCTCTCCCTCAGCCACAATAACCCAGGAAGTTGGAAGGTGCTGACTTCCGGCACCTTCAATGAAGGAGCTATCTAGAGGAACTATTCAGGTCACACAATCCTTAGGGGCAAAACATGAAAAATAGGCTTCTATGGTACTAATTTAGAACAGTAGCACACTTGAAGGGTTCACTGTACATCTTTAATGACAGGTTTGTTTTTCTCCCCATATTTGATTCATTTAATACTCATCATTCAGCACCTGTTATTACAGATACCTATTAGGTATAGGCAATAAACTTAATTTTTCTGCCAGATAAAAGTGTTGATTAATGTTAGTATGAATTGACTCTTGAACTCTGGCATATGTACATATACGCCCTACTCAGTGCCTTTATAACTTTTAAAAAGGTGAGTCTAGGAAAAAATGTACAAAAAGCATGAATAGGCATTTTACAGAAGAGGAAAACCAAACATGTGAAAATATGTTCAATAGATCAGTAATCAGGGAAATACTAATTTAAAAAAAACAGGATACCATTTCTTAATCATGGGGGGAAAAAGGCAAACGTTTTAAAGTCTGACATTTACAAGAACTGGTGGGATTCAGAGCAACCATAAATTCTCAAACACTCCTGGCAGGGCTGTAAAGGAGCACAACCAGCTTCTGCCAAATCACAAAATGATCTGGCATTACTTAACAGAGGTGAAGGTGGGCATCGTGAGAAAGCCTAGAGAGAGTCTAGCACATGTGCACCAGGAGATATGTATAAGAATGTTTACAGTAGCAGGGAGCCTGGATGGCTCAGTCAGTTAAGTGTCCTACTTTGGCTCAGGTCATGATCTCATGGTTCGTAAGTTCGAGCCCGACATCAGACCCTGTGCTGGCAGTGCGGAGCCTGCTTGCCTAAGCCCGGTCTGTCCCACAATCCCGCTCCTAGTCTCTAATTGCTTCTCCTCGTTTCCTCATCTACAATGCTGGGTAGCCACGTCTCTTCCAGGCCCTCATGAGGCTTCAATGAGAACATGTGTACTATGCCAGGTACCAAGTGGGAGCTCATCGGTCCTCCGCTTCTTGAAATTCTTTTCCCTCTTGGATTCCATTGAGCTCCCTATTCTTAACCCTGGACCTAGGTCTTTATCTTTTAACCTCTGTCTGTTATTAGCTCAGGGAACTCACCAGTCCCCTAGATCCAACCATGAACTCTATGCAGAGAAGCAAATGAAGATTTCAAGATATACTACAAAACTGTAGTAATCAAAACAGTATGGTATTGGCACAGAAATAGAGACATAGAGCAATAGAAGAGAATAGAGAGCCCACAAATATACCCATATTTATATGGTCAATTAATCTTTGACAAAAAACACAGAATATAAAGTGGGGGAAAGACCTTTTGTAAAATAAATGATGCTGGTAAAACTGGAAAGGTACATGCAAAAGAATGAAACTAGACCACCTGTTTTACACCACACACAAAAATAAACTCAAATGGATTAAAGACTTAAATGTGAGACCTGAAACCATAAAAATCTTAAAAGAAAACATAGGCAGTAATTTCTTTGACATTAACCATAGCAACACTTTTCTAAATATGTCACTTCAGGCTAGGAATACAAAAGCAAAAAGAAACTATTGGGACTATACCAAAATAAAGAGCTTTTGCACAGCAAAGAAAACCATCGACAAGAGGAAAAGGCAACCTACTGAATGGGAGAAGAAATTTGCAAATGATGTATCTGATATGTGGTTAATATCCAAAAAATATAAAGAACTTATACAACTCAACACACACACTCACACACACACACACACACACACACACACTCCAATTTAAAAATGGACACAGGACCTGAATAGACGTTTTTCCAAAGAAGACATACAGACTGCCAATAGACACATGAAAAGATGCTCAACATCACTCAAAATCACAGATATGCATATCAAAACCACAATGAGCTATCATC
The DNA here is from genome assembly GCA_017311185.1 of Proteles cristata cristata. Classification (NCBI taxonomy): domain Eukaryota; kingdom Metazoa; phylum Chordata; class Mammalia; order Carnivora; family Hyaenidae; genus Proteles; species Proteles cristata. Next base: position 2,869,223 of record JAESUZ010004584.1, read on the forward strand.
TCACACCTGTCAGAATGGCTAGAATCAAGAAGACAAGAAATAACAAGTGTTGGCAAGGTTATGGAGAAAGAGGAACCCTCATACACTGTTGGTAGGAATGAAAACTGATACAGCCCCTGTAGAAAACAGTATGGAGGTTCCTCAAAAAATTAAAAATAGAACTACCATATGATCCAGTAATTCCATTAATGGATATTTACCCAAAGAAAATAAAAACACATATTCAAAAACATATATTCATCCCTATGTTTATAGCAGCATTATTTACAATAGCCAAGATATGGAAGCAACCCAAGGGTCTATCAATAGACGAATGAATAAAGATGTGGTATATATATAAATATATGTGTGTATATATATATATTTCCATTATATATATATATTCCCATTATAATGGAATGTTATTCGGTCATAAAAAAGTAATGAGATCTTGCCATTTGGGACATGAGTGGACCTAGAGAGTGTAATGCTAAGTCCAATAAGTCAGATGATATAGTCATATGATTTCACTTATATATGGAATCTAAAAAAGAAAACAAAGAAACCAAGAAGTAGACTCTTACATATAGAGAACAAACTGGTGGTTGTCAGAGGAGAGATGGGTGAGCGGATAGGTAAAATAGATAAAGAAAACCAAGAGGTTCAAATTTCCAGTTAAAAAAATAAATAAGTTAGGGAGATGAAAAGCACAGCATAGGGAACATAGCCAATAAAAAATAGCACTGAATGGTGACAGATAGTGACTATACTTACCATGGTAGGCACTGAGTAACATATAGAATTATTGAATCAATATGTTGTATACTTGAAACTAACATAACGTTGCATGTTAATTATACTTCAATTTAAATTTTTTAAAACTATAATAAAGTTTAAAGCCAGAGTTAACACACTGGTGGCCCAGTAACCATAGCTAAAAGTTAATGTTCAAAAATCAGGTTTTCCCTAAAATCTGAAAAGCTGGCCCTTGAAACCTCACTTGATCAGGTAACATTCTTTCAGCACTGAGCTCAGGACAAGGATGGCAATCAGCTGGAGGAGAATAATAAATGACTGTCTCTTTGGCCAGAGCACCCACTCTACTGTAATTAGTACACGTAGATTACCACCTACAAATCTGATGCTTTGATTGCTAGTTTAAACAATACGGTTTTACTGTAGTTTATATACTACAATATTGGAGCCCTCTACCACACAAAGTATGCCCAGCAAGTTCACAGAGCAGCATGCCCTTGTAGATGGGATCGATTGGCTCTTCACAAACCCATTTAAGAAGCCTATGTGCTTCAGACCGTGCATTTCTCATTTCTTGGGACTGTCCAATAGCAGAGTGTTTCATTTTATCAACCACTTTAGATGTTCTACTTCCCTCATCCAACAGGACTTCCAGCCACAAATGATTATGACATTGGCCTAATATATCTCTTGTTTTGCAAAGTGAAACTCACACCATGTGTGCTTCCAAATGTTTATAATTCCCTTGTGAATAATTTATCCTAGTACATTTCCAGGATTATGAATTAGGATGGCTGATTCTGCTCTCCAACGTCAGCTCCGTTTTCTTAAAAATCCTCGAACAAACTTAATTCAATCAAAGTTTGAATTTATCTTATTTCCAATCCTTTTCTTCCTTATTCTACCCCGACTTTTTCTCCTCTTCTATTTTAACTTTTCGCTTTGTATTTCACAGGTTATAATCTTTAACAGGTTTGTGGTTTCGTTTAGTGTGTTGTGTGCATGTGCGTGTGTTTTAACACGGAGGTTAAACATTCGACATCTCTACTATTTTCGTTTGGGGGAGTATCACCTTTTGCCGAACCTGTTAAGGTGTCAAAAGTGTCGGTTGCCTTGGTCTTTCCTTTTGTCTGATTCATTTATTCTAATACCTATATTCATTTCTGCAATCTCACCGCTCCCTTATGATCTTGGCTTCCCCGGTTTTGTGCCTACGTTTGGTATTATGTCTCCATAATCTCACCCCATGACCTGGCCTGAGTTCTAACCGGAAGTTTCCATTTGCCTTTCAGGAATGAGCTCTTATCAAAAAATCACTGAGTCATAAACACACTTGCTTGCCAGCTGCCGGCACAGCGTTCTGCAGAAAGAAGACACTGGTTAATGTGGGGCTTTGCCTTATCCAGAGAAATCCTGCGACTCTTCAGAAGCTGCCGGGGGCAGCTCTAGGCACAGACCATCCTCACTATATACAAAACACCCCAGATAAGATCCACACCTCACCCAGTTCCCTTCCCTAACGCACTCAGCAACCTGGCGGCTGGGTGGGACCCTGCCCCATGCCCAGCAAGGCGAGAATCAAAACACTGCATTTCAAGAGTCTTCCCCTACCCTCTCTGATGCCCAGCCTCCCCCTGGGAATGACGATCCCTCCAAGAAGCCCTGCCACCTCCTCTGCAAACTGTTTCTACAACTCTGGCCTTGCCACTGAGCAGGGGGCAGTATCTGCCTAGGTCACCGTGCTTTCCCTGCATCAAGGAATCCAGGAACCGGCTCCCAGGAGAATGCCAGAGAGCACTGCCAGGTGGCAAGCAGCCACCACGCTTGCCGGACGGCCCCGGAGGAATGTGACTGTGTGCCCTTTGTGTGGCTGCCTCCCCGCACAGCCTGGCCAGCCCACGCTCCCCAACAGCCCACCCACATTCCACCGTCTTCTGTGTGAATCATAGTGAACACCACCACCACCACACTGCAGAAAATGCCACTCACGGCTCCGGCCCTCTGGAACTATCAGTGCCATCCAGCCCAGCAGGTTAAACTTTTAAAACAAAAGCCACAGATCACTCACTCAAAACCTGCTAAAATATCTGTCTGCAAGTACAATGTAAAGGGATAGAAGTTCACGTGCAATAGAAGTTCAAGGGCAAAATGGAAGCACTTGAATCACTGTTATTCTTAAAATGTATGTTTATGGGGGGTGGGGGGTAAAAGCTCAAGACAGTGAGAAAGCTAATTAGAGATTGTTTGGTGCATTATATTAACAAAGGACATGCCTGGAAATGACCTTTAGCCACATCATAAAATCCTGCTTGTTCAGCAATAATGATGGAATGAGGAGAGCCGATAAGACAAGGGGAAGAGGAATTAGGCCTTCTCCCAGAACCGTGCCTTGTCTGCTCCCGTCTTCCTTATGGCAACAACACTCTTTAAAGGGAAAGAGTCAAAAGCCACCATCTTGCTCAGCTCTGCAAATTCCCCTTTACTGCCTGGTCTCCGGGGCAGCAAAGGGCACAGTTTGAAGCTCCTGAACTGAAGGGAGATGGAACTTCTTCCTAAACTTCCTTCCTCATGCCCACAGGCTTAGCAGTTAGCTGTCACAAATATCAGATTCTTCCCAAAGTAAAAGAGGAACACCACTACCAGCTAGGTTGTCCCATGCTTTGATTACCAGACCCGTGGTCACCAGAGTTTCAGGTGGAGTTCAAGGTCACTTTTAGGATGCTGTACAACTGGGCTCCACAGGCCAGAAAGAAAAGAATTTGACCTGCCGTCCCAGGCAGTGACACTGGACACAAAGGGACTTCAGTTCCCATCCTGGTCCTTCCTGGCTATGTCACCTGGGACGAGTCACTTGGCATTCTGAGCCTCAGTTTCCTCAACTGTGAATCCGGGCCAACGTCCATCATTAAATGAGATGGTACATATGAAACACTTGGCACCCTACCTGGCACATGGCATGAGCCCAATAAACCTCAACCCAACCATCCCTTTGTGCTTAACCAGCAGCATAACAATAGGGTTTCTGGATTGTTAAGACATTTTGCAAGCTTTTAACAGCAAACTAACTCATACCAAAGCAGACACAAGCCATGTTTATGAACAATTCTCTCCTAATGTCTTAGACTTAAAGCTTAGGGATTCTTGTGGTTTCCAATGTACAAGCAAGAGGGATTGGGGGTAAAGTGTGGCATCGTGATCAGTAATTTACAGCCTTTTCCTGAAAAAGGAAACTACAAATAACATAAGATGCTAACATTTGAATCCCTTATGTAGACCTCCTTGTTCAGTGCTTCAGTTCTGCAGATGCCCGTGTGGAAACTGGAACGTTACTCCAATGATGATTGTTCTTTTATCTCTGTTTTGATGTATTTCTAGAATGTGACCATATCATCACATATGATGTATATTATATACACATGTACATAAGTGCACATACACACATGCACACACAGAGAATGACCAAAAAGATTGGAATACACATGCTAGGCATGAATGTGCTTAGCTCTCAGGACATGACATGAGCATCACACACAGACTTCCATATTATTTCTCCTCAGACATGTGCTCCAGGGCTTACTGAACTCAAATATCCAGGTACATTCAGGAAATCCTCTTGTCCAGCCTAGTTTGGAAAGAAGAATTTTCATAAAATCAAGTATCCTACTCAAGAGAAAGCTGGTGTCTCTCAAAGTGGGTCTAAAGCCACTGTAACCCAGGAAGCCAGTGGGGGATGCTCATGACTCCAGATCAAAAAGTTCTCACCGAATGCCAGGCCTCACTGGTGAGTCACCCAAGATAACAAAACCCTTCCCTAAACCACAAACACCCTCTGGAAGACTGTCTTTCATCATTTCCTCCTTGGTATGAATTACTTTAACTGATAGCTTTTGCCTTAACAAGAAGTCAGATCATTTCAATGAAAGAATGTTTCATTTGTTTTGTTTTTATTTGGGACAAGGGTTGAAGGGTGATGTAGAATTAATACAACATCCATTTCAGTGGTTCTCAAATTATGAGAATTAACTAGGGGGTGGGGGGTTGTTTAAAATGGAGATTCCCTGACTCAACCCCAGATTCTTTTTTTTTCTTTTTTTTAAATATTTTATTTATTTCTAAGAGAGAGAGACAAAGTGTGAGCAGGTGAGAGTCAGAGAGAGAGGGAGACACAGAATCTGAAACAAGCTCCAGGCTCTGAGCTGGCTGTCAGCACAGAGCCCGACGCGGGGCTTGACCCACAAACCATGAGATCATGACCTGAGCTGAAGTCGGATGCTTAACCAACTGAGCCACCCAGGCGCCCCTCAACCCCAGATTCTAATTTAGTAAATCAGAGGTCAAAACCAGGAACACATATTTTTGACTCACCTGCCCAATGACTCTAGGGTGGTGCCTACACCACAATATGAAAAAACTGGACCAGGATGTACCACTCCAAAATTCCTAGAACTCAGAAACTGGCTTGAAATAAGAGTTAAATCTGCACAAACTAATTATTAGGAATAGAACATATGTCCAAGGACTCCTGGAGCACCGATGTCTCCCTGGCAGCCCCACACCATACCAACTCCTTTTACTCACAGTCCCATTTCTGAGAAAGGGGAGTTGAAGTCTCCAAGCATAATAGTGGAGTCATCTGTTTCTCTTTGCAGTTCTATCAGTTTTTGCCTCATATAGTTTGCTGCTGTGTTGTTAGGTGCATACATGTTGAGTATTGTTGTATCTTCTTAGAGAAGTGACCCTATATCACATAACGCCCCCACTATCTCCTTTCTTTTTCTGAAGTCAGCTCTGTCTTCAATGAATATAGCTACTCCCACTTTTTTTAAAGTAGTGTTGACATAGTGTATCTTTCTCCATTCATTTACTTTTCATCTATGTGTCTTTATATGTAAAGCATCTCTTGGACAACACAGTTGGGTCATGTTTACTGAGTCACAGCTCTTAGCCTCACTTTGACTCCAGCTTACCCCTGCCCCTGCTCCCAGAAATTCCTTTCCTAAGATTCTGATCTTGGACTCTGACTTTGCAGCACCTTCCTCAAAATTAAGCAGTTCCAAAAGAAAGAAATGACCGTGGACATCCATTAAAACCATTTGCTGTTCTATCACACTGGGGGTCAAATCATAGCTCCTGAGACATTATAAATCAAGTAATTGACACATAAAACACTTTGCACAGCAGACATTACAAAGGACTCAAAGGGCTTCATGATATTTGGCTTCTTACTAAATAAGAATCCAGTGTGTCTGAATTAATCACACATTTTTCTTTGATGAAGTCTAGACTAATAAGATTTATTGTATGTGTGTCTGCGTATTGTGTGCCTGTGCATGCATAAGAAATAAACCCATCAGCAAAGAAAACCTCACTTCCAGAGGCAATAAAGAAACAATTTGCAAGTTTTCAATTCAAGGATAAAAAAATGTTGCTTGTAAACTTAAAGATATTATTAGTCATTTCCTTTATTGAAACCAGTTACTTCATAAGGTTTGTTTAAAACCCTGTTCTGGACCTAGATAAAAATACAGTTTTGTCTCGATATCATACCTTCCCCAAAATGATTGTGCTATTTAAAAATAAACATTTTTTACCCTATGACTAAAGTTTTCCAAGCTGGACAGGAAAAGAATATTAATCCAGATGGTTTTCCTAGGAGCCATCATCCTGAAATTAGTCACAATAACACACTGGGGAGAAAGACAGAGAAAGAAGAGACAATATTCAGGCCATAGAGACCCACAAAATAGGTGACCATTTATAATAAATACCAAACAAGAGATCAGAAAACTGTTCAATGGTCCCATAGGTACTGTCAAGAAAAATTACCCAGAGGTGCCTGGGTGGCTCAGTCGGTTAAGCATCCGACTTTGGCTCAGGTCGTGATCTCACGGGTTGTGGGCTTGAGCCCTGCATCGGGCTCTGTGCTGACACTAGCTCAGACCTGGAGCCTGGTTCTGATTCTGTATCTCCTCTCTCTGACCCTGCCCTGCTCATGCTCTCTCTCTCTCTCTCTCTCTCTCTCTCAGAAATAAATAAAAAACATTTAAAAAAATTTTTTTAAAGAAAAGAAAAATTACCCAAAATTTCTAAATAGGGCACAATTATGACTAGGTACCCTTTCCAGGTCACAGAGAGGATTGTGTGACAGAACCTCATAAGAGTACTTGATGATTTACAGAATAAATCTTGGCTTGACTTAATATTTACTACTCCTTAGGGTCCAGACTCTGTAAAGTTAGATATTAGCTTATGGAAGAGGAATAAACTGCCAATGATTTAAAATGACCCATTTTTTCTTCAAAGAGCCCAAAATTGTGATTTTGTCACTTTCTATAATACTGTATCCCTCAGCTGTGCCTCAGCAAATCTTCTGGGATTTTGTCTTGTTGGCAAAAGTCTCCACACTCCTCCTTGAATCAGCTTCTCCATTCTGTTAGTTGTTTCATTAATGAGTTAAGTAAATCTTTGCCACATGCTCAGTGTATGTTTGTAATAAGAGTCATGATGCCAATGTATGAAAAAAATTATACATCAAGGCTTTCTTTATCATTTGGTCTACCCATCTTCCTGTCCTGGAAACAAATGCCTTCTCTGTTCTTTCTCACTGAAGTCTGAGCTGAAAAATTATTTCCAAAATCATACCAGGAAGCCTGGGAAGGTTCCATCTGGTTCACATAATCGTCTCTGGTCAATCACCACCGACTGAGGCCACGGTGATTCTTCCTCCAGCCAACACCAAATGGCTATTTCCACGGACTTCACCATCCTCTAACCAGGTTAAGGCTCAGCATTTAACCAAGGTGCACACACCTGGTTTTTCTTTTCATGGAAGTAAAGAAAAGAAACACAAGGCACACTTGCATCTTTTAAATCTGGTATCCTATTTCTTTTTTGCTCCAGGGCATTTAGCTTCTATCAGACTTATCATTTTGGAAGGATGTGTATGTCACTGGACGTGACAGACCAATGCTACGTGAATGAAGCAGGGGGTATCTTCAAGAGCACAAAAGGCGGTGTGGAATAAAAGGAGCCAGAGAACAGAGAATGAGGGCATGTGAGGTACACGTGGGAAACACGCTTAGTTTTGAAGAATCAGCCCCCACTCTTAGCTTGCCTCCCACACACTGGCTGTTCTGGTGCTATAAGCAGACTCCCAGGGAGGCTGCAAGTACCAGCGCAAGTCTAAAAATTTCTGCTAAATTACTATTAAGCATACCAGGAAAAGATCTGACTCAAGGAAACACCTTACCGGATTTTCCCCAAAATAAGAATATGCATCTTCCAAAGCAAGCCACAAAGTATAGGGTGGCTAAGTGTATAAAGCATTACCGCCAAAGGGACAAAACCTATGAATTCCATTTTTTTGAACTGCTGAAATAAACATGGTGTGGCTATTTGGGGGAAATCATGATTGTTATTTACAGAAGAAGTCCTAAAATGGGTCTTCGGAGGAGCCACAGGTAGTTTCCCTGTATCCAGCATACGTGGCTCAGAAAAGAGTGAGTTTTCCCCACACAGCACCTGAATTAGGCCAGATGACCTCATTGAAGGCAAGATATAGAAACAGCCTTCCGTGCTCTGTGCATTCTGTGTATCACACAGTTCAGAGGCCATCGGGAGTTGTTTCTGCCTATAGGCTGTGCCTCGGTGTAGCCCTCCTTCCCCACAAGGAATAGCTACAAAGGGCCACTATCCAGAGGGAGAAAATGCTTCTGGACAAAGGGAGGTGGTCCTTGAAAACTCCAACCCACATGTGTGTGAGCTTCACCTCAGATACATGTGAACTTCTTTTAAAAGGTATCTGTAAGGGGCGCCTGGGTGGCTTAGTCGGTTGGTCGTCCGACTTTCGCTTAGGTCATGATCTCACGGTTCGTGGGTTCGAGCCCCGCGTCGGGCTCTGTGCTGACTGCCAGCTCAGAGCCTGGAGCCTATTTCAGAGTCTGTGTCTCCCTCTCTCTCTGACCGTCCCCTACTCACGCTGTCTCTCTCTCTCTCTCCTAGAAATAAATAAAAATATTTAAAAAAATAATAAAATAAAATAAAATAAAATAAAATAAAATAAAATAAAATAAAATAAAATAAAATAAAATAAAATAAAATAAAATAAAAGGTATCTGTGAGTGCTGCTCACCAGACCTGTCCCTTCTAAGCCCCAGAATCTTGATGCTCATCATTAAACAGGGGTCACATCCAGTCTGGGAAACTACATATAGTAATTTATTTTTGACCTAAGATTTGATTAATACGGTAAAATACGATTAAGGCCATGAGAGCCATAAAATGTTTCATGGTAATAAATGGATAATGTCCACACAGGCTCCAGAGTGGGTTATGATTTTAGTTTCCAATTCCTCCTCCTTAGGGACATGACAAGAGCCCAGAGCCAACCAAAGGAGGCTCCCCAAAATGACTGGGTCTAAATCCTTTTCTTCCTGTACTCACATGGGATGTTTCTCCCTTAGGACTGATCTACTCTGGGGAGTGTACTCCTGGCTTATTTTGGACCCTCAGTCTTTACCAGTTACAAAACACTAAAGTGTCCATCTAATGACCACTTCATGTCCACCATCTTTCTTGGAGTTAGCTTCTCTCTATAGGATCAACATGTTTCAAGGTGGGGAGGAAAGATTAAAGCCGTCTGAGATAATAGAAAATAAATATATTGGTCTCTGATCCCAGTTCCTGACACAAAGCTCCTAAAACCCTTGTAACTTCCTTAGTGATAAGAGCACTAGGAGCATATTTGGTTCTAATATTTGGTCTTTGAGCTCAGTTCCTAACACAGAGTTCCTAAACCCCTTGGAATTTCCTGGATGACAACACTGTATTTTGTTCTAATGAGGTGACAGTTGAATGGCTCCTGGATGGGTGCTAATCACCAGAAAGACAAAGCCATGATTAGAAGCTTGGAATTTTCAGCCATGCCCCCCCCCCACATTCTCCTGAGAAAGGAGAGGGAATGGAAATGGAGTTAAGAGTCAATCATGTCTACATAATGAAGCCTCCATAAAAATCTCAAAAGTACAGTTCAGAGAGCTTCAAGATTGGTGAACATGTACTAAGAAGGTGACATACCCCAACTTCTCAGGGACAGAACCCCCCCCCAGATTCCACCCTATGTATCCCTTCATTTGGCTATTATTTGGTATCCCTTATCTTATCCTTTTTTATATAATATACTGAAATAAACATAAGTAAGTGTTCCCATGAGTTCTGTGAGCTGTTCTGGCAAATAACCAAATCCAAGGAGGAGGAGGTCACTGGAACATCCAATTTATAGTCAAGTTTTGGGTAGCCTGGGGACCTACTTCTTGCAATTGGCATCTGAAGTGGGGAGCAGTCTCATGGGACTATCTCCAGGTAGATAGTGTCAGAATTGAGTTGAATTTCAGGATACTCAGCTGATATCCAAGAACTGCTTGTTGCATTATGAGTGTGAGTATTGAGAGTAAAGGACACACACAGGAAGGAGGTCAAGATCTTCTCTACACTCTCTCACCAGGAACTCTTCTTTTATGTTTGGTAGCCCATTGAAAATGGGTCTTCCATCATACAGAAACTTCCTAAACAGCACCATTGCATACATATTATGACTATTCGATTAGTAGATGGAGACAAGATCACAAAGATCTATGTGTGCCTTGCTAAGGTATTTCACATTTACCCCATAGGCAATGAGAAGTCATCATAAGTAGTTCAGTCAACAAGGGACAATAAGTTATCAGTAAGTTAACAAAGGTAATGCTAGCAATGGTGTGTATAAAGTAAGGAAAAGCTGATAGAAAGACCAGATGAGAGACACAAGTCTGTATTTCAAATTCATTTCATTATATTTCTGAAGATTTTCTTAAACAAGGAATTGCTTTTCAAGATCTATCTCAAGGTCCCAAAACTCACTACGTCTATCTCAGTGGCGCTATTTCCCTGGTACTAGTGATGATAAGAACCAGGGAGAGTGATCTTGGATATTAGTAAGTTTACTGGCACAGACTGGCTGCCCAAGAGAAAGCTCTTGTCTCTATCAGCAGCAAAGACCAGCCCTACACTTCTTTCTGGTCACTGACCACAGGCCTGGGTCATGTCAAGGATAGCACTTCACCTATATTCTAAATCTGCAATCCAACTCATGCCCAGGTAAGTTTTCTGACCAAATTGTCACTTAGATACATAAAACACAAAGCTCCCCTTGTAAATGTAAGCTTAATCAATGTGTCAGGTAGGTGTAAGTCATATGGCGGTGGTCCCTAGACCCTAGGGACCAAGGCGAGTATTTGTCCTGCTTCTGACTATCGCCAGAGACCCTCCTATTGCTTCTCTAGTGGCCTCAGGACTCCTCCATATCTCCGAAGATGTGATTCAGTGAACCAGCTCTCAGATGGACCACTCTCATGGGGCCATAAGCAATTATTACACACAGGCTCCAAGGGCAATTTTCAACAATCATGGGACATATAAAAATTGATCACAGGAGAAGGCAACTGGCAACATTATTATTCAGGAGAAATGTCCAGTTGGGGAAAAAGGTGAAAGTCTAAACTATCAAAGGCAGTATAACATAGAGGGGAGTGTATAAATTTTAGTATCAGACGGGGGATTTCAATACCAAGCCTGTGTGCCCATGGCCAACGCACACCTTACCTCTCTCTGAGTCTGTTTTCTCATCTACAAAAGGAAATAGGAGCCTGAACCTAGCAGAATTAGGGTAAAGATTACGGATGATATATGGGAGGCACCTGACACAGCCTGGTACCCAGGAGGTATGGTGGTCATTAGGGCAGCTCTCACGCATTCTGGCTCTCCTCTCCTTGCAGGTACATGGCAGAATTGTACATTTCAGCTCCATTTGAAGTAGGTCTTAGTCATGTGACCTGTGTTGGTGAATGAAGCTTAAAGAGTCAGTGAGGGATTCATACTCCCTTCCCTCTTCTGGGTCATTCTGGGTCACTAGGTGACCATGGTGGGAAGAAAGCCCCTACAGACCCACAGGGTGCATTACAGAATGAGCAAGAAATGCTGTAATAAGCCAATGAGATTTGGGAGAGCTTTTGTTACTGCAGAATGACCTATCCCATCCGGACTAAGAGAGTACTCCAGGAATTCTAGCTAACATGATTCTGTTTTTATTATTTCAAAATGCTACCTTTGAAAGGAAGGTGGGAATACCTAAAAAATCAAAGATTTGGACTGAACTGAATAGACTGATCCCAAGGCAGTTCACCAGGCAAGGAAGGACCTGGTACATTAGTTATTTAGACTCAAAAAGAGAAAAAATAAATAAGGCCAGATCCTGAATCTGAACTCTGCTTCCATGAATTAAGGATTTAAAAGGTCACTTTGAGCAGAGCAGGATAAATCCACAAAAGAATTTCTGCAGATTAAAAGCTCTAGAGCGCTGGGACCCAGCCAGAATAATCATAATCCAAGAATTGAGGTCAACAGCCCTGGAAAATAATGCTTAAGTATTTCCAGCCTTTAAAACTCTTCAATGGACCAGAAAACAGCTGTTTCCTAATCTAGTGGAAAAGAGCTTCATTGCTAACTAGTAGTAAGCATCCCTAAGCATGAAATTCATTGCCATTTTTCCAGGCAAAACAAACACATACATTAACCTTTCCTCCCTTGTTATCTGCAGATGCTGCCAGCTGTAGATGTCACTATGGAAGGGGGAGCTTTACGCCCAAACAGCGAACAGAATGCTTCACTCTCCCTGAAGTTGCCAGAAAAGGCCGACATGAATGCTCGAACACTGGCAATCCCTACGGACTGCAGTTTAATGTGGAAGAAATGAAATACACTGGACTCCTGACTGGATAAATAGAATCTTTTTTCTTGGCCACTGACCTAGTGCGATATAAAGGTTGGGAGCTCCAAAGTCCCGCAGACTGGAGTTCAAATCCTGTCTTTACCACTCACCAGCAGTGTAATCTAGGCATTGTCCCCTCACTGAGATTCAACTGACTCATAGTTAGAATTATATACCAATGACAGCTACCACTTATGAGGGCCTGCTGGATGCCAGGTGGAAGCACTTCGCGTGCCTTATATCTCTTTACAACAACCATGTGACGAGTTTGTGTGGATCTCACAGATGAGAAAAATGAGGCTGTAAACTAGCATCAAGTAAAACCAGATGCAAATTTGGACCCATCTGGCCCCTAAGCCTGAGCTCTTACTCCTGAGGACACTGACTACATAAGCCCACTTCTCAGGGTAGCAGAAACCTCAGCATGTAAGGTAAAGCCCCCGTACTCTCCCTACCATCCTAAGTCAACACTCAGCCAATGTTCGTTCCCTTTCCCTCGTTTGCCCCTGTCTGTCTGTCTCAATTTATCCACCAGCAACTCTTGACCTTGCCATCTTTTTTCCCAGTGGTGTATCTGGACTATCCCTTTGGAACCTAGAATCTCCAACAGTCTTAAAAAGATTTCTGGGGGCATATGTTGATGTTCATACTAATCTTCTCATTAATCTATGAACATCAATATAAAAATATATATGCTTTAGGGGCAACCTGAGCGGCCCAGTCAGTTAAGTGTCTGACTCTTGATCTCAGCTCAGGTCTTGATCTCAGGGTCATGAGTTCAGGCGCCATGTTGGGTTCCGTGCCCATCATGGAGCCTGTTCAAAAAGAAAAATATATATATATACAGCTTTATATGTACATATAAAGAGATATAAATACAGGGGGAAATGGAAGGAACTGTTAACCAATTATCTCTGAGTAGTGGAATCACAAATAACTTTTAAAATCTTTAAGGTTTTTTTTGTCTTGTGTCTAACGAGAATGCATTTCTTTGATAAGAAAAAACAAATAATTTTCAAAGTCATGGAAGGAGATTACCAGGCTCCTTTTAATTTTTTCGACACTCACATTTATCATTTCCAAAATAAACAAGGGTATTTCAGTCACTAAAAATACATTTCTTTGTTTTTGCTTACTTAAAAAAAAAGTTCAGATGCTGCAATTAATGCAAAGAAAAAAAATTTAGTCCGCACTTAGAGCTGATTAGCCTGACATTCCTCCCACATTGTGAACAGGCGGCGGTAACCACAGGACACCAGGACAACAAGCAGCTACCAGAAGGAGGTGTGGACACCCACTAGCATGACCATGGTTGGGGCGAGACCTCCACCAGAGAGCCAGGGTCTTCCAAGCTCCTCCTGACAATCTAACGATCTTCCCCTGGCGGTGATCAAAGTGACCAAGTTTATACATAAAACCAACCGTTGGTCTGGTTTAAGCCTCCATGTCACTAATGCAATGACTGATGATTCTCCCAGACAGACAAGGCTGCCATCCCAGACTGCCTCGGAAAATTCAAGACAAGAATAAGATACAGCCTGTCCTCTTCAAATCTTCCAAGGCACAATAGAGAGCATTAGGGGGCTATCTTTAGTATTTCCTTCAAAAATCAGGGACACCTAAGTGGCTCAGTCGGTTAAGCGTTCAACTTCGGCTCAGGTCATGATCTCATGGTTCGTGGGTTCGAGTCCCGTGTCGGGCTCTGTGCTGACAGCTAGCTCAGAGCCTGGAGCCTGTCTTCAGATTCTGTATCTCCCTCTCTCTCTGACCCTCCCCTGCTCACACTATCTCTATCTCTCTCTCAAAAAGAAATAAAACATTTTTAAAAAATCATTCATCCTTTGGGTCCAGGTAAGTGAAGTCAGTTCTCAGTGTCCCAAACTGAAGTCAGTACAGCAATAGAAAGCTGTACATTTAGGCTACATTGACCCAAAGTGGCAGGCTACCATTAACACCAGGTTCAGGAAGTTGTGTGCCAAAAAACAAGAGGTAGAAGCATGCTCCTGATTTCACTGTTAAGATGTTATGGTCACAGTTGACTACGTCTCCTACTGTCTGTGCAGCCCCGGGGTGGAGTTAAGCATAAAGAAATCTCTGCCTTCCAGAATAACCAATCAATTTTTTTCTTTCGTGACTAGACTGCATTTTCTTTCTCAAGCTGCCTTCCAAGATGCTCACAGTCAGATGCACGCTCTCCCCACCCCCACAACTGTGCAAATCATGTAGTCAACAAAGTAGCATTCAGCTTCTTCCCATGATCTTGACAATCCATTTAGTTTACATTTATCCTGATTCTTACTTTGTATTCTTTCTTAATATTTTAATATTTTATTCTACTACCCTTTGTTAGCCAATTCAAATCCTATATAAAATATGTTGGATGTAAATTAACAAGACACAGCTGGCTGCCACCAATCATGTCAAAGGGATGCCAACCAGAGGGTATGTCCCAAAGAGCACCAGAAGAGGCCACTCCTCTTCCCACCTAGCCCCATCTCAAATGTATGAGAGTTTACCATTTGAAATTCATTCATTTGGCAAAACTACTTTCTTCTGTTCTTGGGAGAGAAAGCAAATATACTTGGAAAGGATGCCTCACTGTTTACCCTTGCAGAGAAGTTTATGCTGACCCTGTCTAATCAGATATAGTTCGGCACAGGTGTGGATTTAGGAAATGAGAAAATGTAAGGAGAAGGTTAATTTGAGTTTGATGAAGGATTTAGGGAATGTTTGGAGATCAGGAATATTTACAGTGGGGAAACTGCTTTTCTAGGACAAGCAAGCTGATCGGCTACAGGACTTTTTGATAATGTGAGAGGGGGTGGGAAGGAGCTAAGACTCATTTACCTACTTCACAATTTGGTACAAACATCCAAACTCAAGCCTAATAGCCCACAGTGAAGGTCTTGATGCTTACAGTAAATAGCACTTCAGAGCAAGGACTGCTTTATCAATATTATCACATTTAATCTTCAAAATAACCCTGCAGGCTTCTATAATTCTTATTATCAAGTATGAGGACTGTGGGTCAGAGAGGTTAGTAACTTGTCTAATGGCACACAACTTACTCAGTGGCTGAGGGGAGATAAGAACACAGGTCCCTTGCACCAGAAAGTGACCATTATGGTATAATATCGCGAGCAGAGCAGATGAGAAGGAATGCCCAGAGCAGGGTGCTTCAATGCATGAGGTCGGATCTCACCATGACTTCTGCAAGCATCCAGAGCTCCATTCCATGCAGTCTTTTGGTAACTGTAAACACAGATCTCCAAGCAAAACTATAACCCACACATGAAGATAAAAATCCCATCTTTCATGGCCAACATCCACACTCAAGAAAACACCTGCCCATTAGGAAGGTCCTTTTCTCGTACTTTGCACTGATTATTCCACATTTTCCCCATGTACGGGAAAGCATTTCTGGGGCACTTGAGGAGGAGGTGTTAAATTTACTGGAGTCCAAATGTCCTCATTTATTTAGAATCAAGAATATGTGAAAGGGAAGGAAAATGCAACCCTGAACGGTGATTACACCTTCCTGCCTCACACACATTGTCTGCATGCAAGGCCTCCCCACAGATGGCAGATCATGGTTCCAATGAAATGAGAACAGGACTGCTGCCCTCCTCTGCTGCGGGGACCCTGGGAGCGGACCTTGGGGCCCTGCGATCACGGTCACGCTCTATGCGATGAAGTTCATGTCTATGCCTAGCAAGCACCTAAACCAAAGAGGACAGGGATTCAAGCCTTAGGACTGATAGTCAGACCTTGAGATAGTCAGACCTTAGGACTGAGTCAGGCTGGATGGACACCAGCCACAGGTCAAGGCACCGTGGTGGCAGGGGTGAGACCCTCCCTGGGGCAAAACAGGGATTTGCTGTCAGCACTGCAAGAAATGGGCTGTGGATGAGAGCCTGGACCTCGGGACGTCAGAGAGTCATTCCAAAGCACACGGGTTCCAGAAAGGGCAAAGGGCACCCATCGGCAATGGAGGAGTCCAGAGGGTAGCAGCGGTCATCAACCCAGCAACACCATGGTGCCCGGTGGGAGCTTCTAGGCTGGGGACAGAAGTCAAATCTTAACGCCACCATGTTCTGGCTGTGTGACTCCACATGACTTACCCTCTCTGTGCCCCAAGTTTTTCATCTAAGAATTTGAGATGAGAGACCTACTTCACAGGGTTGTTGTGAGCATTAATTGAGATTATATTTACAAAGATGCCAACGCAGAACCTGGCACATAGTAGGTGTTCAGTATATGCTTCTTTTCCTTGTAGGACTCTACTGGAACAAGCAAATTCTCAGTGCCCAAGCTAAAGACCTCCAGATGTGCATCTGGATTTTATTGATGTTCATTTTTCAGTCTGAATACCTAAAGGTTAGTTATTGAGTGTGTGAGTCCAAATTCAATGTTATTCCCTTTATAGCCTCCATATGTTTCTAATCTTCCTATAGGTATTCCTAAATACCTTCTCTAACAGACATTATATCACATACCTAAAAATAAACATCTTTATCTAGTAAGGGGCATGGCCATCTCTGCCACAATCTCCACTACTCCCTATTGTATTGCCTGTGGCCCAATTTGCACATTTATGCCCCATGCCTGGCCCTGTAAGGCATCTGTCCTTAAGCCAAGGATCAGAGTAAGTGACAGGCAGACACATGAGAAGTGAAGAGCAACAGCTCACATAGCCCACCCTCAAATCCGATCACAGTCACAACTCCCCAGTGACCACCCACCACTGAGAGTAGCTACGTTCCCTGTCAGCTGAGCCAAATCTAACAGAGCAGCTTGAAGTCCTCAGGTGCACCAAACAGTAGCCCTGGTGAGGTGGGGAGGAAAAGGAGGTGCATCAGCAACCTTTTGGGGTCAATAAGGTAGCAAGTCAGCATCAGCTGGGTCTCCAAAGCTGCACGAACCTCAGAGAAGAAGCAATTCCCCAGGTAAGTGAAGGAACCAGAGCTGCTCCCCAATCCCCTCCTTCAGCCCACAAAGTGGGGAAAATGCTTGAAATTCTATTTGATTTTCAAGTTTCCGTTTTGCTTTGGCTAAGATGACCAGCCATTCACACCATCCAAAGCACCCAGTTTCTGCAAATCCCCAGTGACCGTGGCAGCAGCAGGGTGAGCAGCGACCAACAGCTTCTTCTAGGGATTTCCTGGGGTCCTATGGGTCTGGCTAGAGGAAGCAAAGGCAGAGGACATGCAGACAGCAGGTCCAGCCTTTGTGAGAGACTCCCTGTATCCTGCAGCCTGTAGCCACGCTTAGTTCCCACTCGTGATGTAGCCAAACAGGCCTTGGGGGTCTTACTTACACAAAACATGACTGCGTTCACAAGCGGCAAGTTTGCTGAGCTACTGTGGCTGGCAGAGGAATCGGCAAGGAAAATATGGGGGGATGTACTAGGGGTCTCATCAAATGCTCTTGGGGGCTAGGGGCCACTTTCGAAATATTTAACAATCAGCACCACAGACTCACTGCCAAATCAGATGGTGGACTCACTGTCCTACCAGCCAGCAGCCCCTTGGAGAAAATGGTATTATTTAGCCACATTCTGCAGCTTTGAAAACACAGTGCAAATATTTTAAAAAAAAGAGAAAAGAAAAAGAAAAAGAAAACCCTAGCACAGAGCTAGTGAATGGCTCCATAAACTTGCACCCGGCCTGCTGAGAGGCCTGGCCACTGCCTCGGGGAAGACAGAATGAGGCCAGAGAACAGCTGTAAAATGCCTTTTAGAAAAGGAACATCTGGTCTGGATCCTGGATCAGATAAGTCTCCTGGTTGAACTCTGGGGTTAAGGGGTTTATTGCTGGTACAGGAATGGCCATATTTCCACTGCCATCAGATTGTAGAGCAGGACCTCAGAAATCAAACCCAAACCTCAGTGAGGTTCCCTGCTGGCTGGTGACAGAACCGGGCCCAGAACTCAGGTGCCTCTGGCTCCCACTCAAGTCTCTCCAGGCAACAAATGCCCACCCCACCCCCCCGGCGCTGTTCATGCCCTTCTATCCTCCATGACACTGACCTCAACTTCGTCGGAGGTGAAAACAGGCGCAGATGTATGTCAGCTGTGGAGTCACTTTTGTGGGTTGGAAATTACAACAAAGTGACAGACGTCATCTCAGAAGCTTTACATGAAGATTCAGGAACAGGGACCTGGGCTGGCAGGGGTAGGGAAGGCTAGTGGTGCTACTCGAAGACTAGAAACTCGGTCTATTCCTAAGGTGATCAAATCAAGGCCCCATCCACCCAGATTATGGAAGTACTCTCATCTGTATCTGGGCTGCTGGCTTAGGAGAGCGTCCCTGAGACATTTACTGCATGAATTTCATGTTGCAACAAAAAAAAAAAATAAAGCAAAGCTATAATATGTTTATTCTTCACAGTGAATACCCCTCTGAAAAGCCTAGGCTGAAATTTAAAGATATTCACAGAAGTGCTCATAAAGAAAAATTACCAAGCCTGATGCAACCCAAATGGCAATTTTTTTTAAAGCTGAAGCAAGTAAATTACATGGCACAGCCCGAAATGCCTGCCGCACCTCCAGACGCGCAGGGACACACATACACAAGCATGCGCACATGCACACACACACACACACACGTGCAGTTTCAGCTCCTTAGACACAATCAGCCACATGCCCACGACCTCCTTCCCGGATATACTGTGACAGCCACTAAGCTAATGAGATCCCAACTGTCACCCTCGGTTTTTACAACTGTTTCTCATGTTTTCTCCGCAAGACCATTGCCCAAAAGGCAGTTACAGGCAAAATGCATATCATCAGCGCTCTTCCTTCTCCTCTTCAGAGTAGCAGGGTCCCCACGTGGCAGTCTAGAACAAAGACTGTCAGCTCCCCAGGAAGGGGGAGGGCTGGGACTCCAGGGACATGACAAAGCCAGGTCTCTGTGGCCATGGCTGCTGCTGCTGCTGCTCGGAAGACACTGCCCATCATCCTGGACAGGAGAAACAAAATTAAGAAACTGCCTGTCTAGAAAAATATTGTGCCAGAAATCAAGTGCCAAAGCCAGCAACAGAGTCATCTGAATGCTCACCCTGGCGACATTATTCAAAGTCGAAGCAATGGGAAAAGACATTATTTCAAATTGGAGGTGCGGGGCAATCTTCCCAACTGGATAAAATGTAGGAAACGAGGCTCTAATGAATGCTCATTTAATGAGAACCCGAACATGAAATGCGGCATACAGAGAGGCTCTGAGACATAAGCAATCCACTGCAAAATATCCTCAACCCAAGAGCACTGACTACAAGTCCTCTAAGCGACAATTTGTTTGCTTGTTTTTATGGCAAAAAGCAAAGACAACAACAAAGAAAACTACTACACCTTATCCTTTAAGACAAAGTCAGTGGGCTTTTTCATAAACAATTGTTTCGTAAAGGAGAGCGACAGGCTACTTCAGCAGCTGTCTTGAGGTAGGGGATTAGGAGAGGTTATGTTGTCCCTTGTGGGTTTCCATATATTTTTTAAAATTTTATTTATTTATTTGCAGAGAGAGATAGAGTGGGGGAGAGAACATGAGCAGGAGAGGGGCAGAGAGAGAGGAAGGGAGAGAGAATCCAAGCAGGCTCTGCAACTGTCAGCATAGAGCCCGATGTGGGGCTCGAATTCATGAACCCTGAGATCACAACCTGAGCCAAAATCAAGAATGGGATGATTAACCAACTGAGCCACCCAGGCGCCCCTGTGGGTTTCCACATTTTTCACAAAGTACATATATTCATCAGAAAATGTAGTTGTTAAGCTTCTTTTTTTTTTTATGGCAAGTCTGCTTTTTTTTCACTGAAGTATAATTGGCATACAGTATTATGTAAGTTTCAGGTGTACAACATCATGGTTCAACAATTACATACATTACAAAATGTATATAATGCTTTAACTTCTCTTAAGAGCAGTAGGAAATAGTCAAGTGCCCCAATGTGTGTGTGTGCACATACACACACACGTAAATGTGGAGTACTGTTGCTGTGTCTCTATTTTAATAGGGAACAACAGTCACCCGGGTGCCTGTCTTTGAAGCACTGCAAAGTGACAGAGCCACAGTTGGGTGTAGGCTGCTTCTTACATGAAGTGCTCTGAAAATCAGGCTGAAGGTTTAACCAGGCAAGAAGGCAAAGGGGAAGTCGGCAGGGGTGAGGCGAAAAGAGATAGCCATTCCTCCAACAAGTGAGTCATCCATGGAGTGATGCTACAAAAGAGCACTCCAGTCAGATTTGGTCCCTTCTCTGCTCCTCACTTTGACAGATAAAAATGCCTGTCAAGGTGTCTATACATTATGAATAATTATCTCAGGGATCCCAATGAATTGTTGGTGGAATATAAGTTTAAGGGGAAGAACTAATTCTATTTCCTATGAAAATCCCAAGTCCCTGGACTCCATTCCTCCCAACAGGATATCAACAGGGACACAGGTGCACAAAAGACCCTTGCCCCATTTCTCAGGGCTCTTAGAACATTCCAGCAGCCATACTGATGGGGGAACAAATAACTGTGGCCTTCCTCCAACGGTTCTCATCTAGTTAACTGGAACTTTGACATGATAGATGGCTCATATCTACATTAATATCCTCCTACGTGATACGGGAAGTGTCAAGAATCTACATTACAGTCTACACTCAAAATTAGTTGCGGGGGAAGGGAGAAATAGGTGAAAGGGATTAAGAGTACACTTACCATGATGAGCACTAAGTAATGTATAGAATTGTTGAAACCCTATACTGTATACCTGAAACTAACAGAACATTGTATGTTAACCATGTGGAATTAAAATTAAAAACTTAATTAAAAATTTTTCAAATTCTACTACTATACGTTCAGCAGTTAAATTAGCTATCCCCTTGTTAACAAATTCTTCAAATTCACTTAAGCCATGAAATTACAGTATCTGTATTTTTGGACGTTCCATTCAATTATTTGTGGATGAACTCTTTTATGTTCAAATTTATTATCTTTCTTTCTCTAAATACTGGAAAGTTAAATATCACTTTTTAGGGTTAGAGTTACTTGGATGTTTTTGACCTGAGCTTAAGTATGCTTGTGAAAGAATGATCACCCAGAGTTTTATTCACCTTAAATCTCAAATATCAAACCTGAGTTCTCAGAACTCAAAACAATATGTACATCTGCTTTATTATCTACTCAAGAGTAGGAATAAGATTTTATAATCTACTCAAGAGTAAGAATAAATCTAATTTTTATTACATACCCTCAAAAGCATATTGACATATAGATTCTCAGAATCAGGGGGGAAAATCTAGTGTAGAAATTCATGAATACGTTCCAAGTCTTGCACTGTACTGAGCACTTGAAATGTGGCTAGGGAGACACAGGAGCTAAATATTTGATTTTAATTCATCCTAATTGAAACACTGATGCCCAATTCAGTTCCTGAAAAGTCTTTCAGTATGTATGGAACAACTTGGGTATGTGAATCTACACAGTTTTCAACTGTAAATGTCCTAAAATCTAAATCCAGATCGAGTATTTCTGATGAGACCCCAGCACCTGACTGCAGCTGTAAAATATACACAGGATTTCCAAGACTTAGTACAAAGAAAAAGAATACAAAATCTCATTAGTAATCTTTACCATTAATTTTGTATTGAAATGAAAACATTTATATTGAATTAATACAAAATATATATAAAATAATAAACTTCGTTATTCATTAAAAAATTTTTCACATTTCTTTATTTTTAAGAGACAAAGCGAGACAGAACACAACTGGGGAAGGGGCAGAGAGAGAGGGGGGACACAGAATCTGAAGCAGGCTCCAGGCTCTGAGCCATCAGCACGGGGCTCAAACTCATGGACCGCGAGGTCATGACCTGAGCTGAAGTTGGACGCTTAACCTACTGAGACACCCAGGCGCTCTTCATTATTCATTTTAATTAGACATCTGTTTCTTTTTGGGTTTTTAATGTGGATACTAGAAATTTTTAAATTACATATGTGAGTTACATTTTTATTTGACAGCACTGTTCCAGCTCACTAGCTACGGGGGGATAACCAAAGGCAACAGCGTATCATGCACGTATTGTCTCCATGTATTAACACACAGAGCTACTGCAGGGTGGCCATGTTTACTTTCCCACACTCTTTCTTGATCCTGTCTCTAAATATTAAACAAATATGTGAGCCAAATGACTGACTGCTACACTTAGAAGCAAAGGTTATTCTGCCACTGACAGTGGGCAGTAGTAAATGCCAGTCATTTCTAGTTACTCCCATACAATCTGGCTCCGGGGCCAGGCATACAGGCAAGACGGATGGGAGCAGCATTGCCGAGGAGAACTCAAGAGTTACACCCACATTAGCCATCTTAACCAAATACATGGTACAATTGACGCTTGTATAGCACCAACACCCTGTGCAGCCGAAAATCCATGTATAACTTTTTTAAAAAAATTTTAAATTATTTTTTCTTCTGTTTTATTTATTTCTGAGATAGAGAGACAAAGACAATGCGAGCAGGGGAGGGTCAAAGACAGAGGGAGACACAAAATCTGAAACAGGCTCCAGGCTCTAAGCTAGCTGACAGCACAGAGCCCGACACAGGGCCCGAACCCACAAACTGCGAGATCACGACCTAAGCCGAAGTCGGACGCCCAACTGACAGAGCCACCCAGGTGCCCCCATGTACAACTTTTCACTCCCCAAAAACTTAGCTATTAATAGCCTACTGTTGAGCAAAAGTCTCATCAGTCACACAGTTAATTAGCACATGTTTTGCATGTGATATGTATTATGTACACTGTATTCTTACAATAAAGGAAGCTAGAGAAAAGGAAATATTATTAAGAAGATCATAAGAGGAAATAAATTTACAGTACTGTACTGTATTTCTCAGAAAATCCACATATGAAGAGACCCATGCATTTTTTTTAAATATTTTTATTTATTTCTAGGAGAGAGAGAGAGAGAGAGAGACAGTGTGAGCAGGGGAGGGTCAGAGAGAGAGGGAGTCACAGACTGAAACAGGCTCCAGGCTCTGAGCGGGCAGTCAGCACAGAACCCGACGCGGGGCTCGAACCCACGAACCGCGAGATCATGACCCAAGCGAAAGTCGGACGACCAACCGACTAAGCCACCCAGGCGCCCCAGACCCATGCATTTTAAACCTGTGTCAAGGGTCAACTATATTCCTAAAGAGGGCCACTGAATGTGACACATAAAGAAAACATCCAGTCTTACTGCAAAACATCATAGGGTCTTTTTCAAGCTACGTGTCCTAGAGTACAAGAGGCGAATAAATTTCATGACAGACCCAATCGCCTCTTTATATTTCATCTTTATTTCCCGTTATTGAGAAAACTCTCAAGGTTCTTTTTTCCCTACCCATCTGAATGGTTGCAGACATCATCAGCTGTGTCCGCTTCTTTCCTGGGATCCTGTGACACAAGATGATGCACCAGAAAACTATACACTACCCGTCAGACTCCATTTCAGCAGCTCAGAGGGCTTTTGCGCCGATTTATTCATCTTTACAAACACTTTGGTAGGTCCCACCCTCTGCCAGGCTCTCTTCTGTGTACTGGCAGGAAACAACAGAGAATAAGGAAAATAAAGGTCATTAATTCCCATGCTGTTGCTGCATCCTCTTATAAGTTCATGGAACTCAGACTATAGTATCCGGCAGTAAGTCAGAAATAGTTCTTAACTTTTTAAATTATTATGCAATATTTGAAACATGCAAGAAGATATAAAGAAAAACGTAATGAACAATCTTGCACCCATCCCTCCTGAATTCCTCTCCCTAGCTCCTTCACCATCGACCTCACTGAATCCGTGTGGAGTATGTTTGTGCATTTCTTTATATTCTTTCCACATATTCATGTGTCCCTAAGCACTATGTGGTTTGAGATGTTTTTAAATTGCATATACATAAGTGTGTTTTAACCAGATGTTTTTAAAAACTTACATAGAGTTGAGGTAACTGTATCTGACTACACCAGAAACTTCAACAACTTGTCAAATTTGCGGATAGAAAAATAAGTTTTTCTAGGGGCGCCTGGGTGACTCAGTCAGCTCAGCATCCAACTCTTCGTTTCAGCTCAGGTCATGGTCCCAGGGTCGTGGGATTAAGCCCCGCAGTGGGCTCTGTGCTGAGCATGGAGCCTGCTTGAGATCCCCTCTCTCTCCTTCTGCCCCCTCCCCCCCCACTCACTTTCTTCTCAATAAAAAATTTTTTAATTTAAAAAAAGAAAAATAAGTTTTTCTTTTTACTCACCACCCCAGCCACATACATATGGGTATAAATTTAAATTTATACATGATTACTTATGTGCATATGCATAGCCTACAGAGCTCACAATAAGAATAATAGGAGGAGTTTAGTGTATTCCATAATCATTAAAAACTTTGAATGGGCAGACTGGAAATCACTTGCATATGTACTTTTTTCCCCTCTAAAATAGACTTTAAATTAGGATTTTTAAATGGTACGAAGTGTATACAAAACAGTCTACAGTGAAACAAAAGCCTCCTCCATCCCTTGCCCCCAGTCACACAGTAACCCACCCATAGGCAGCCAGTATCACTTCTCATGTATATGACCAGAGAGATATGACACATATAAACAAGCAATCTTACATATGTTCTTCTCTTTTCAAGACAAATGGTAGCACCTTGTTGTTTTCAATTAATGGAATATCTTGGAGACTTTTTTCATGCTGGGAATGTAGAGCAATAACCAATTGAATAGATGCGCCATGATTGATTTAGCTGCTCTCTCCCCTTGGCTGAGTAATTTCAAATCCTTTAAAACAAACAGTGCCACTCTGAATGCCCCTGTATACATGCAGTTCCACAATGTGCAAAAATATCCTCAACATGAAACTCTAGAAATCTAGAAATAGAACTACTGAGTCAGAGTGGTTATTACATATATACATATATACACACATATGTATATATATGTATGTGTGATATGTACACATATATGTGTACTATTTTGATGGATATTACAAAAGTATCCTCCACAGAGGTTATACAATTTAACTCCCCCAGAGGTATATAAGAACATCTTTTTTCCCTGTCCCCTTGCCGACATAATGTGTTATGTATCCTGCCCACCAAGCTAAGTGATAAATGGTATCTCCTTGAAATGATACTTTATGAATGTTTTACTTTAAAAATTCTCAATTTTAAAAGCAATAAGCATGACGCAAAACAATATAAGCTAAGGGATATAAAAAGCCTAATGAATAAAGAACTGAGTAGTAAGTAAGGGTATTGTAACCCCAAGAGCTATCCAAGAAGCCAACTGACAAGGGTATCTATTATATCACATACCATGACTGAGAAATACATGCTGAATGTGACACCTAGAATCAATAAGCTCAGTGAGAATTAAAATCAATGGAGCACAGAACCCACTCAGCTCAAGCCCCCTGCAATGGGTTCATGGTTCCTGAGGATTCCCAGCAGCTGTGCTCTCTATGGAAATGAAAAGCAGCGGGATTAAGAAAACAAGAAGATATATTTAATGAGCTCAAAATCCAGAAAAATCAAAAAAAGTGCAGAAAATATCCAAAATAAAAATTCAGTCATGACCTCAAGGCCATTATGCTAAGTGAAATAAGTCCGAGAGAAAAAGACAAATACTGTGTGATCTCAATTATATGTGGAATCTAAAACTTTGAACTCAGGGCACCTGTCAGCTGGTTAAGCATCCAACTCTTGATTTCAGCTCAGGTCATGATCTCACGGTTCATGGGATTAAGCCCCAGGTCAGGCTCTGCACCTCTCTCTGCCCCTCCCCTGCTCATGCTCTCTCCCTCTAAAAATAAATAAATAAACTTTTTAAAAACTTTTTTAAATTAAAAAAATAACATTGAACACACAGACTAGAATGGTGGTTTCTAGGAGTTAAGGGGTGAAGAAAGTGGGGTCAAAAAGGCACAAACAATACAAGCTTTCAGTTATACAAGGAGTAAGTGCCGAGGAGAGGACGTAATGAACAACATGGTGATTACACTGACAATACTTGTACACTTGAAAGTTGCCATGAAAGTAGAGCTTTCAATGTTCTCACCACACAACAGCAAAATGGTAATTATGTGAGGTGAGTGTTAACTAACCTTATTGTGATAAGCATTTTGCAATATATATATGTGTCAAATTATCACACTGTATAATTTAAACTTATATGATGTTATATGTCGAGTGTATCTCAAGAAAGCTGGGGAAAATGCAGTCATAATGGTCATCGTTATCAAATATAGAAATTCTAAAGGCCAAAACACAGATGCTAAACGATCCAAGGGACTTGGTCAGGGGAGAAAAAAATCTAAAGAAACAAAACTGATGACTTAAAATGGGAAGAAAAGTGCTCAGTTGGCCAACCACTGATTTCCACTTATGAATTAATTATTCATTCATTCAATAAATGTTTATTATTTGAGACATTTTGCTATACTCAGTGACCCTGCTTCACCTGCCATCATGTTATTTCAGTGTTCATTAGCTCTCCCCCACCCCCACCTAATAGAGTGGACAGAGGGAAAAGTTCCACGTCTGGCAGTTGGCCTTACTCAGGTAAGTAGCAACAGTAAAAGGTTGTGTAAATAATGCAAAGGTAGAAGAGGAAAAATTGAACTTAAGTTCTGTGGAGAATCTACATTTCATTTATTCATCATTTGAGAGCCGTCATGGCCATTAACCCACACACTCCTCAAAGCTCTGGCCAATGGACCCTGGCTTTCGGCATCACACCAATGAGTTCACCTTGCCAGGGTGTTCACTCCCTCTCTCCTAATCCTGGGCCTCCTGACCCCCAGCTTGGGCATTTCCAGGTCTCCATGAGCAGACACATCTGGTGCCGCCACTCACACGCTCTCCACCTCGCCCCTAATTTCCACCAAGTGCCATGCAGACTCCAGCTCGCTTCATGCTGACGGCATCTGTCATGTGCTGCTCATCCTCACTTCAGCCCCTGGGGCTTCCCCAAGACCACAGAGGCTACAGAGAGATGTCTGGTCACCTGCGCAGTCCACCAGTGTGGGACAGTTAACCCTCCCTGAGCCCACACTGGACCACTGGGGTAGAAGCCAAAGGTAATGCCTGCCCTGGCTCCTGTTCTCTGGATGGAGAATTCTAAAGCCTCTTCCTCAGAGGATCTCAGCAGGAGTGAGACCCCACTGCCCACAGGCTGATCTCCACGAGGCATCTGTATTAACCTGCTGGGGCTGCCCCAATAAAACTCCATAGACTGCATGGCTTAGACAATAGGAATGGATTTTTTCAGAGTTCTAGAGCCTGGAAGTCCAAGATCAAGGTGCCATCAGTGTTGGTGTCTGGTAAGAGCTCTCCCCATGGACCCCATGGCCGCCTTTCCTCAGTGCTTCCAAGAGAGTTCTCTGGTGCCTCTTCTTATAAGGACAACAGTCCTATCAGATCACAGCCTCACCCTTATACCTTCATTTAACCCTAATTATGCTTCCCTGGAGCCCCGTCTCCAAATACTGCCACACTGGGGGGGTAGGGCTTCCATGTAGGAATGGTGGGCACATGAACATTTGGTCCATATCAGCAGCTTTATCTTGGCTCTTCTCTTTCTCTGCCTTAGTCCTTCTACCCCCTCATTCTGGCTCCCTGGGATCACCTCTCAAATAAATCAGCTCCACATAAGTCCTTTCCTCAGGTTCTGCTTTCAAGACCCAGCTAAGATGGCCCGTCACCTGAAACCCGCTTTGATCCCACCCATCCGGATATTCTCTTGCCAGTCCTGTAGACAGTCGTCCTCACAGGCTGGTCTTCTGTCTTCTGGTCTCTCAATTCAATCCAACCCTTCACCTAGATTTTAAGTTGGCCACTGAGTTCTACTATTCATTCAACAAGTAAATGTATGGGGTTCCTATTACAGGACAGGATCCTAGTGCAAAATGCCCACAGGTATTGGGCAGTTGATGCATATGAGAGATGGGAGCCAAGTGAGAGTGCAGATCTCTTGAATCGCATGCCCAATGTTGCCAAACTTTGTGCTCCCCATAAAAAAAGGGGACTCACAGTTATTATGCAAAGCCTCCTAATTGTTCAATGTTGGTAATGAGTTTAAATCCATCCATAACACTGCACAGATCATGCCATCATCCTAAAGCTTCTGGTTTGAAATGTCTGTACAAAACTTCTGAGAAGACAGCAAGAAACAAATACACTGAGCCCTTAAAGTCTCAGATGGAGACAGCCGAAGTGAGAGGCAATCACCATACAGTGTGACAAGAACATCGATGGGATGTGACAGGCAGAATAGTGCCCGTCCAGTGACGCCCGTGCCCTTACTCTCAGAGCTCATGGATATGTCAGGTCACATGGCAAAGGGGAATTAAGGGTGGCAGGTGGCAGTAAGGTTGTTAATCAGATGACCGTGAGATGTGCAGCATATCCTGGATTGTCCAGGTGGCACTGTAATCACAGGGGCCACTGATGTGGAAGGAGGCAGAGGTATTGAGAGTTAGGAAGATATTTGAAGATGCTGGCTTTGAAGATGGGGGAAGTGGCCACAAGCCATGGAATGCAGGAGGCCTCTAGAAGCTGAAAAAGGTAAGGAAACAGATTCTCCCCTGGGACCTCCAGAAGGAATACAACCCTACTGATACCTTGGCTTTTAGCCCAATAAGACCCATTTCTGACTTCTGTCCGAAACTGTAAAAGAGTAAATTTGTTCCAAATGACTAAGTTTGTAGTAGTATCTTACAGCAGCAATAAGAAACTAACTCATGGGGGTAAATCCAGAATACCAGGAGAGATACCTAACCCAATCCTGGAGAACAAAGATTATCAGAGAAAGCTTCTCAGAGAAGATGATATTTGACTGAGTCCTAAAATACAGACATGGTTTGGGAGTGGGAATTCCATGGAGTGGAAGCAGCATATGCAAAGGCCCTGTGGTATCTATTCAAGCCATTACAAGGCATTTAAAATGGCACGATTACAGATTTTGTTAGCCAAATTCCCAATTTCATTAATTTCTCAAACAATTCTCTTGGGAATTCTACTGGGAAATTCCCTTTATTGGCAGATCATGGAGAAGAGACCTAGAGAGGTTGAAAGACCTCAAAGAGTTACACAGTTCGGAGTTTAACTGTCTTCATTTGTGAATAAGGAAGTTATATTAGGCAAACCATAAGCCTACCCATGACTACTTAGCAAATGAGTTCAAGGGGACCAAAATATAACATTTCTCTATTTTTGCCATATAATCTGGTTCTGATTCCTCGTACTACTGAGTTGGAAGGAGGAATTTCAACCTCAGTTATTCCTGATACATTTTCATGCCTTCTGCCAGGGTTGTGCTGAGGTCTCTGAAACATCTAAGCATCGAGGAGGTTTCTGCGTTCTTGTCAGTCAGGTTGCTGATTATGGCTAAGATGCTCATTGTCCCAGCCAGCATCTCTGGTCCAGTGGCTTCAATGAGCTTAGGCAATCCCAGAAGCCAATGTCCCTGGGGCCATCTTCAGTGGGATAATGTGGTACCACCTCTTCTGTGATATTCCACTCCCCCGCCCCCCAGAACCTTGGTCCTGTGCGAAGCACTTCCCAGGCTTTAGGAATCTTCTTCCTCTCACTTCCTGGATCTGAAAGGTTTATCCCCTCGTCTCTATCCATCAGGAACATGAAGAGATTTCTCTTTCTAGAGCCTTACCTTTTACAGAAGAAAGGAAGAGCTAGTCTTCCACTACTTTCGGCTTCCTCCCTAATTTGATCACAGAGGAGAGTAAGTGATGGAGGGAGACCCCATGTCTACTAATTAATCTCTCAATAAACTATCTTGGCATACCTAGGTTTCAGAAAGGCAGATCATGATATCCTGTGAATATAGAACTCAGTTGGGGAAAAAGAAAAAAAACTACTCAAGCACTCATAGCTATAAAATTACCTCTCTTAACAAGTATGAACTTCAAAACAACAGCCCCTTCATAGTCTATGGTCCACACACACGGTCACATTTGCTCGGTGGCTGGCAAGGGTCACGCAAATATTCTCTACTTGACATGTTGCGTGGAAAGGGTATAAAAATGGCACCACGCGATTCTGGGGATTCTCTGACAGCAAAGGAAATAAAGGGAAGTAAGGAGACCAGAAGAGGGATGCAAAGGCTGGTCAGCAAGCATCTTGCGCCCAGTATTTTTCTATTCTACTCAACAAGATGCTAACATTAAACACTGAAATATTTATTATTTGGTAAGAATAAACAAGAGGGTGGCTTCTCCCTGTCTAAATAAATTGCTTGCTTGTCATTTTGCTTTTGCCAAAGAAATTCATGTCAGCCTAGAAAGAAAATGCTCTGCCCCTTCCCCGAAGGAGGACCCACTCGGAATTAATGTAACATTTACAAAACAGCTCACAACTAGTGGAACACATACCTGCCACCACCTCGTGGACGGATCGGTCCCCTGCCGCAGGACGGCCAAGGCATCCACCTGAATGTTGCTCTCTGCCAGGCAGGGCAAGCAGAAGACGTGTCACCTGACAGGCCACCAGGTCCCATGGGAACTTCAGCTTCCTCTCCACACTTCTCCTGCTGCACAATAGCCCCTGTTGCCTCAGGATTCCTGAGCACGTCCCCCGATCCTCGGCCTCTCTGTCTGAGTGTCCAGCCCTAACTGCACACACCCAATGTGCACACCCCCGTTATTCTCTGGCAACCAAGACCATCAAATTTTCTCCCATCATGACACTTGCCAGGAGCAGCCAGCACCCTCTGAACCTCAGATAGGCCCATTCCCATTGTTACCGCTGACGCCAGTATTCACGAATTCTTCAGCAGCTTCTTTACCTGGGCGGGTCAGGAATGGCTTTTCTGATTGGAGGCATAGTGTCATCCAGCCATCACTTTTTGGATTCTCAGCAGACAAGACAGTTGCCTCCCAAATTAAGCCCAAACACTCAGTCCATCAGGGGCCAGAGATCTCTCCCAAGTGGGGCCAGCTGGGTTCTGGCTCTAGCTCTGTCACCTTAGACGTTGGAGGGCAGGAGAGCTCAGAGGTCACTGTCACGCCTGTCCATTTTGAGATGAAATCCTCACTCTCCCAGAGGCCAGATTGGTCAGCATCTCCTGGGGAGGGAAGGCTCTTGGAAACTGGGCCTGACCAGAACTCACAAGGGGTGGACCCGTGTCGGAGAGGCAGTTTAAAGATGGACAACTCTTTTCGACAGACACCATGCTGACTGTGGCATGGGCTCTCCTTCCCTTTGAAAAGCTCTCTCCCACTTGGGACATTAAAATTGATCAAAGATTGGGGCGCCTGGGTGGCTTAGTCGGTTAAGCGTCCGACTTTCGCTCAGGTCATGATCTCGCGGTTCGCGGGTTCGAGCCCCGCGTCGGGCTCTGTGCTGACTGCCAGCTCAGAGCCTGGAGCCTGTTTCAGTCTGTGACTCCCTCTCTCTCTGACCCTTCCCTGCTCACTCTGTCTCTCTCTCTCTGTCCTAGAAATTTAAAAAAAAAAAAAAAATTAAAAAAGGCGACATGAAAATAATAGGGACCTAACAATGGGAACGGTCTATAAGCTGCACCTTGGCAGCTGGCTTTCTTGGCTAAACTGAAACTATCTCTCAGCTTTAAAGTCAGAAGGTGGAAAAGAAAGTACTAGAAACGATTGCCTATTGTCCACTGAACCAATTATAGCAGTGTTCAACTCTTTTTTTCTTTTTTTTGAGAGAGACAAAATACAACACAGACAGAGAGAGGGAGACACAGAATTAAAAGCAGGCTCCAGACTCTGAGCTGTCAGCACAGAGTCTGATGTGGGGCTCGAACCCACTAACTGCAAGATCATGACCTGAGCTGAAGTTGGATGCTTAACTGACTGTGGTTAAGCAGGTGCCCCTCAACTTTTTTTTTTTTAATTTAAAAAGGTCTTAATCATGGACTATAAACCGACCACAACAAAGCTCTCAGTAAGGTTCTTGAGACAAATCATAAAATGCCTGAAAGAGCCCATCTGTTTGGACCATTCTGGGATTTTCTACAAGAAAAGGTTACCACTTGGACATCCCTCATCTCATTCATAGTCACCAACTGCTGTGACAGTCTGCAATCAGTTTCCTCAGTACTCTGTCACATGAGAATTCTAAGCATCTAGTCCTAGAAGCAAACAAAAGGGAACAAAACAGGAGACAAGCAGGGCTATCAAGACCCTGTTAATCAATCTGGCCATTAGTGGCTTTCCCTGCAATTCCTGAGGGACCTCTGTGCAGAGCAGAGCTCCTGCCTGTCAAATTATCACAACCAGTAGAGGTGCATTTGATTTTTCTGCATTTTGTTTCTTTACAAATTTGCATTTCAGTTTGGGCCATATACCTCCAAAAGACATTGTGCTCTCTTTTTTGGCAAAAAAAAAAAAAAAAAGATCACCTATCAAGGTGTGCATTTGGTTGCCAGGGCTGCCATAACAAAATAGCACAGACTGGTGGCTTAAACAACAGACATTTATTGTCTCACAGTCTTGGAGGCTGAAAGGCCAAGATCAAGGTGTTGGCAAGATTGATTTCTTCTGAGGTCTCTCTCCTTGGTTTGTAGATGGCCGCCATCTTCCTGTACCTTCACATGGTCTTTCCTCTGAATGTGTCTGTGTTCTAATCTCCATTTCTTTTAAGGATGCCAGTCATATTGGATTAGGGTCACCATATGACCTATTTTACCTTACAGATTAATCATTACAAGCCACTAGGGGATTGGGATTTCAACAGATGAATTTTAGGAGGACCTAAGTCATCCCATAACAGGGTGGAAAAACTCCTATAAATTGTTGCTTATGTAGAAAGGCTATGAAGCGGAGTTCTGCAATTCTGCTGGGCCCAAATTACTAGGACTCCGTGACAATGTTTGTTCACTATGCATTTCTGGGAAAGGAATCTCAGTATGGTCACCAGAGAAAATAGCAGGCTTACACACTGTGTGCTAAGCAGTTACCTAAACAGATGTTGAGTCCCACTAGGTCGCTTTGAAAGCCAACCTTTTCAGGTATCCCAGTTCATAGAAAGATTGCAAAGGAAATGCATACCAGCTGGCCCAGGCAAATATTGAGAGCTTGAAACGGCATCTGGAGGTGTGTCGTTTCAAAATAGATCTCTGTCATATTGAATAGTAACTGTGATTCTCTGTGAACAATTGAGAGTAATTCTAACGTATCTCTGCATACACAGCTGTGCATGGGTACAAGGCTTATATGGGCAATTAGCTACAAAATGCCTGACCGTTAAGTAAATAAGGCAGAGATGGTGGCTGTGCGAATGCTTAAAACCAAAGAATGTGGGCCATCCAAAGAGATGTTGAAAATCCAGAAAAATCACATTCTAATTGTGACAGACAAGGCTCCACCT
Organism: Proteles cristata cristata; assembly: GCA_017311185.1. NCBI lineage: Eukaryota > Metazoa > Chordata > Mammalia > Carnivora > Hyaenidae > Proteles > Proteles cristata. The sequence continues at coordinate 2,903,107 of JAESUZ010004584.1, forward strand.
ACCTTTTCCCTCCTAGCAATCAGTATCTGATTCCCAAACCTCAATCTGATAAAGAAATCCTAAGACGTCCATTTTAATACCCAGCAGGTTCGTAAATAGCCAAAAGAATCTCAAATTTATCAGTCCCTTGGGAAGCCATGGAACTATTTACCATGAAGATATCAGAAAACAGAACATTAGTGATATAAAGATTTCTTTCACAAATCATGGATACAACGGCAGGAGTCATCCAAATCAAACGATGTTGCTGATTAACTGTAAAAATTACATCTCAGTGGAGCCTGGGTGGCTCAGTTGGTTAAGCAGCTCAGGTCATGATCTTGCAGTTTATGAGTTCTAGCCCTGCACTGGGCACTGTGCTGACAGCTCAGAGCCTAAAGCCTGCTTCGGACTCTGAGTCTCCCTCTCTCTCCCTGCCCCTCCCCCACTTGCACTCTGTCTCTCTCTCTCTGAAAAATAAACATTAAAAAAATTTTTTAAAGAATTACATTTCAATCTTGACCTTAGCAGGAATAACTATTTTACCACAAGAATTTGAAGAAATTTTACTGAGAGGAAAGATAATAGAATGCAAAGGTCGGGCCTGGTTTCTCAAAACACCGTTAAGCATAATGGTCCAAGGTACCTTTTAGAAGCCCTCCAAAAGATCTTCCTGAATTTTATACCTCCTTCTAATCTGCTTCAGAAAAATAACGTGGAACACTGCACAGGAGTTGATGTCGTGCATCATGTTAAATAAAAATAGACCCTATTTGAGGGCACCTGGGTAGCTCAGTTGGTTGAACATCCAATTTTTTTATTTCGTCTCAAGGCATGGTCCCAGGTTTGTGGCACTGAGCTGAGCTCAAAGCCTGCTTGAGATTCTCTCTCTCCCTCTGCCCCTCCTCTGCTCATATGAACTCTCTCTAAAATTAAAATGTATATGTATACATATATATGGACATGTACTTTTGAAAGCCATCCAAGCAAACCTCCTTTCACCTCATCAAGGACCTGCTGGATTTGTGAGACCATGGCGGGCCAGCACTCCAGAGCACCCGCCAGCTTGTCTCCTGTCTCCGGAAGCTTTAAGACTTTACTCAATGTCACCTTCAGTGTGATTATCGCATTGTTTGCTCACAGACAACTTGCTGCCACCAAAATCCTATTTCTTGATTCCTGTCACAGTAAATAGTTCGGTGGTGGTCCCAAGGGTTAACACACATGAGATGCTTTTAATCATACAAGGACCTGCTGGATATTAAGATGCAAGTCTCACTGCTTCTCCATCAGACAGCATCAGATGGGTGTAGGTCAGTTTCTGCTACCAATAGGAAAAAAAAAAGTTGGGGTGCCTGGGTGGCTCAGTTGGTTGAGCATTCAACTTCAACTCAGGGCACGATCTCGCAGTTCATGAGTTCGAGCCCCATTTTGGGCTTTGTGCTGACAGCTCAGAGCCTGGAGCCTGCTTTGGATTCTGTGTCTCCCTCTCTCTGCCCCTCCCACACTCATGCTCTGTCTCTCTCTCTCAAAAATAAATAAATATTAGAAAAGAAAAAAAAGAAAAAAGTCTAAAAAACTCAGTGGGAATAAAGACATCAGCCCCAAAAACCACCTACTTCTGAGCTCACTGTCAGTAACACATCCTAATACATACCAGCTTAAAATGACATTGTAGAGCCCTAAGCCCATTAGATTCAATGCAGTTTTGTGATCATCTCAGTAAGAAACTGAAGTGTAGGTTTTGTAATCATTTGAAATCATTTCTAGAAGAAACTGGAAGACAGAAACAAGACAATGCCTTTACAAACTTTATTTCCATAAGAAACAAAGATGTGACTTAAGTCATTTCTAGTTATGTGCCCTTCCCAGGAATATCATCTGCCAAAACCATAACCACCACCTGAAGTTGCTTTCTCAAATTATGTTACATGACTCCTTACTATAGAGACAGAAGCAATGAGACCAGGACTGTGGGTGTGCAGAGTACAAAACCAAATGATTCCAGAAGCACATGGCACACAGTGTTGTAGAACGCGGTCAATGTGGCTGGTCCAAGTTTCAGGTTCTGAAAAGTTTAGTTTCTTGTCTTTATCAGCCATGAGGAAGGATTTCGACTCTGGGCCCTTAGACAAGTCAAGCCTTGCTAGAGTTAGTTCTCGCCCCTACTGTCCGATTGCTCAGGAAATTTGAGACCTGGTAAATTGTTCCCACACTCCCCCACAGCAGGATTAGTAAACTTGTCTGCGGAAATCTTTGGGCAATTAACAGAAAGGAGAAGCACAGCATGTGCTCACCACAGAGTCTGCTGGCCTTTGCTCCAGCTCTGGGACAACAGGGACCTGGAAGGTAAGCCGAGAAGGATAGGGAAACTCCTCTTTGGGGCCAAGCCCACAACAGCAGCCAAGCAACCGAGTAACAGCTACGGCTTTGACTTCTAACCCCACCCAGAAGCCCCAACAGTAAGCTGACTAAAGGGCTGTATGTCCAAGCCTTCCAGTCTGATAGAAGGCATCAGCACAGAAATGCTCAGACCTGAGAGGCATCTACCACTGAAGCTAATTCAGGCATGCTGTCCTGATATATTCTGCAATGTCCAACTGCACAGCAAGGCATCCTAAGAAGGCTGAACTGACATATGACAAGATAAAGATAAGAGGAGAAATGAGAAATTCTGGCTGGAGACAATCCAACACCAAGCGAACAAAAGCCACCTAAGTCAGAGACAGGCAGACAAAAATTGAAATTCCAATTTGCCCAAAGCAAGCTGGGTAGGGATAGAATCTCATCTCCACGGCTGGTAAACAGAAGTTCACTGCCAGGGGTGAACTACCATTCTGCATGCTCTAAGAGCTCAACTGTGGCAAATTAAACATCCCCTTGGTAAAGCCAGAACTAAGAAACTCGGCATGCTTCTTGGACAACCACTAGATCATATATCCACAGGTCAAGAGACTTGAGGATTTCATATGTGCCATGGAGAATGTGAATTTCCACAGGACAAAATAGCAAAGGCAAACTAGAGTACCTGGCAGGGAGGGAGCGGCCAGGGAAGAGTCTGGTGAGAGCCAAGAGTTATATCTTATTCATGAGGCTATCACTTGGAGAGGAGAAACTTAAAACCAAATAACCACCTTGTCAAAGACATTGATAAAAGTGCATAAACCACCTCACTGAAAGCATGGAATCAAATGAGAGCAAGAAAAGAACATCCTTTTTAACCAATTAAAAAAAAGAGACCTTAAATTGAGGAAGAGAGAGATGCGTGAGTTCAAAGTCAAGATGGAAATTAGAAACCAACGTTGGTCTGGTAAAGGCTCTGTGGTCATACATAATTAAAACTCCTACGGCCAACAGCTCCTCACCCATGGGATGCCTCTGCAAGTGAAGACCGGGCCTGGACAGAAAGTAATGAGTTACAAAGGCCAGAATGAGTCACTGCAGGTCCGCCCGTTCTCAAACCCCGATGCATGCTGGAATCCTCTGGAGCTTTGTAAAAGCAGAGCCTCCTAGGACAGGGCCCTCTGGGGACAGGACTGGGCAGCTGTAGTTTTTAAAGTGCAGCTAGTCCACGGGTTGAAACCATTAAGTCTGGAGTAGAGGAGCTAAGAGCTCAGAACTACTTCCAATTTTCCTGGAAAAAAAATGATGCAGCAAATTTAAAAGATTTTTTTTTAATGAAGGAAAGGTCGTACTACCCACAGCCCCCAGTTCCAGCTGCCTCAAAGTTCCACTGGCCATTCGCCCTCCACCAGAGCACATCTAGAAAACCCCAGAGAAGGTTCTGGAAACTACCCTACTGGACTTCACATCAGAGAGGGAGTGATGGGTTCCCCACTGGATTTAAAGCTGATCTGAGTCCCCATTCTGGACAAGTTCCCTAACTCTTCTGAGTCTGTTTCCTCAAATCCTCCGCAAGGGGTTGTTTTGAGATGTAGGAGAGAGTATATGTAAATCACCTTGCATAATGACTGTCCAGGGCAGGGGACCAATAAATGTTCATGTGTTCATTCATTCGAGGAACTGTGCTGCTAATGGCAGATTGTCAGCCTCAAAAATCCCTTTGGCAGTAACAACCCAGCTCTCCAAGTCTGCAGGACACCAACATATGCCTCATCCAGAGGAAGGTGCTACATTTTAACATCCCAGGAGGGTCTGGATTCGTGAACAGAACACACAGACTAATCTGGTGGGATCTGATTTCATGATTCTTGGTGTTCAAGATCATGCATAGCACCTTGAATGTTGCAGATAAGTAATAAAGGAAGGAATACTTGATGGCTGGGCAACCCCAAGAAAGCTTGAGGATAACCTGTGAAATGCATCTTAGGGTGAGTCTCTTTTTCCCTCACTTCTAATAAAAGCAACTGAAAAATAGAGGCTTAAACAAGCTGGAACATTTTCCTCCATCTGGTTAGTTTCTAAGTCTTTAAAACTAATTAATTGTTACTAACAGAACATTGAAACAAACAGTAGTTGAGAGCAATTGAATGGTGCTGCCTAAATGCCGGAGGAAAATTGCTCACATCTGACTCTATCCTATAAAGCTCCAACTTTAGGGACAAAGGTACCATCTTTCTGCCTCTTTGGCAGGTAAAGTTGGGTGGGTTTTTGACAGGTAAAGGGAAATAGAGAAGAAAAGATGAACAAACACACCCTCAATAAGGTACATTTAGAAGAGATCCAACAGCATATGGAGCTACTCTGGCCTTTTTTCTCTCCTGGCCAAACGATGACACATCCTGAAAAGAAGCAGGAAAAAGAAACAAACATTCTGAGCACCTCCGAAATTCCTAGGCCCATCAGAGAATCCTGCAACCCACCAATGACCTGGAAAAACAGGTCATTATCTACACATCCCCGGGCTATTTCCACTTGTCAATGTTCGGCCTTAGGCTGTGATGCTCAGAAGGTGGCTGTGTTTCTCTGTGGCCATTCTGAACTAGTGTTCACAAGGGAAGGACCGGAGAACACGGTTGTGGATCGGTGAGGATGGGCGGAGCACCAGCTCCAGGAAATTGAAAGAAAGGAGGTAAGAACACAAGAGTCCACGTTGCTTAGTGCAAAAGAAGAGAGGTGTCAGTGAGCACGTGTAGCCAGGATTCTCTCCCTGGGAAAGGGCCGAAAAGGAACTATTACAGACTCACCTGGTTCAATGCTTTTCTGAACACAGAAAATGAAATAGATCACTTCTGAAAACACCTGGGATATATATTTTAGCAACAGAGGTATTTGTATTTAAGTGGCACAGCATGAAAACTTTGTGAAGGAACAGCTGTCGTTTTATTGACAGACCCTAAAATCTCACCAGTGAGCCAGCAAAGGGATCCTCGCTGGACTTGGGTTGGTCTGGACTCCAGTCTGGCCCTGTCCTTTCCGACCACAGAATGTGTGATAAGTGTCCGAACTCACTGAGCCTCAGTCTCCTTAGATCCACCTCAGAGGGTTGTTTGAAGGGAGAAGACGTGTAATCCCCTTGCCTTGCAACGACACAGAGTAGGGGCCTCATAAGCACTCTCTTGCTCATTCATTAAAGGGACTATGCTGCTATCAGGGAGGCCACCCGGAGGAACGCCTTTCCCCAACATGGATTTCAACACCCAGGTGTTAGTAAGTGTAATGCAAAACTAGTGTTCCACAGTCCAAGAAGGATAGGAGACAAGAAGCTCAACATTGTTCAATCATTTTCGTCACCTGCCCAACTTAGAGCCATTAAAGATGCTCCTGTGCACTGAACTCCAGAGAAAACTCAGAGCCCTGAATAAAATATGCAGCAGTTCTCAACCTTAATTCTGTAAGGAACTCATTTTCTGGCAGACTCAACCCAGGAGAATGTTCCACAGCCCACAGTTCAGGAAATGTTCATCCAGAGCAGAGGTCAGTAATGCATGTGAGAGAGTGGCTCGTCCAGCCACCCTGTGGGGAATGGTATTTCCTGACAGGCCTTGACCCACCCACTATTCATGACTGAAGAGACATTCTGCGGTCACAAGTGATCCGTACTGCTACCAAAAAAGGAGAGCGCCAGCCAGAGGACCACAACACCTGCCAACATGAAGCCATTAATATCAGTCCACTGGAGGCCAGGCCCTTCCCAGTCTCTCCTCAGTAGAGGCCCACTACAACATCCATTAAGGGAGGAGCCTGAGCGGCTCAGTCAGTTAAGCATCCGACTCTTGATTTTGGCTCAAGTTTGTTGAGATCAAGCCCTGCGTTGGCCTCTGCACTGACAGCCTGGAGCCTGCTTGGAATTCTCTCTCCCTCCCTCCATCCCTCCCTCTCTTTCTCTCTCTCTGCCCTTCCTCTGCTAGTTCTCTCTCTCTTCCTCTCTCTCTCTCTGAAAATAATTTTTTTTTTAATTTATTTTTAGGAAAGAGAGAGAGGCAGCGTGAGCAGGGGAGGGTCAGAGAGAGAGGGAGTAACAGACTGAAACAGGCTCCAGGCTCTGAGCTGGCAGTCAGCACACAGCCCGACGCGGGGCTCGAACCCACGAACTGTGAGATCACGACCTAAGCGAAAGTCGGACACTTAACCAACTAAGCCACCCAGGCGCCCCTGAAAATAAATTTTTAAAAAAATCCTTTAGGGATCTTTTATTTTGATGAGAACATATCACTAAACTTACACAGCATAGCAACAAAAAATCAGACTCTCCCTACTGAAAAAAAAACACTTTTGGTGTGAATGGATCCACTCTGTAAAGTGTAGAAACCTGTACTGTTCAAGCTGACTATTTGTCATAGGTGAGCAGGAAGGGTTTAGGGTTATTTGAAAATCTTTCTCATAAGATAACCTTTGCTACTATTTTCATGTTGCACTACTCCAAATGCATATAACTTACATTTGCTAAAACGTCAACAGTCCCTACTCCTAGCCGATCAGTCACCAGTGTTCTTTCGAAAGCATTCTCCAGTCTGCCATTCCCTTTTCGTTTCCATGTCACCAACCCTCACCACACTCACTGGGGTCCTAGAGAACTGCCTACCCTCCTTCCCTACAATATTTCCCCCTTCCAACTCGGTCTGCATGCTGCTGGCTCAACTTCCCTAAAACAGTCATCACTGCACTCCCTCATTCAGAGACCTCTGATGCCCCGCCTTGGCTAATGGGATGTCCAAACCCAACCCAGCAACTGGCATCTGAGGCTCCCCACAAAGGGGCTCCAGTGTCTCTGCCCAGGTCTTCCCAGTCATCTTACATGGCACTTTCTGAGACCGTAAGGCTGCCCTGCTCCTCCTAATCCCCAGGCCTTATACCTCCAGTCTCCCCAACAAACGCATCCAGCCTGAGCATTGCCAACTCTAAGTCCATAAGAACTCCCAATTCTGAGGTCCGGGGATCTTTCCATGTGACTCTAGTCCAGCCCTCCCCCTAATGAAATTTCTATAGCAGGGTCTGTACTCTCCATTAAGTACTTTGCCTTTTATTACCTTCTGTTGGTATTTAACTTTTTCTGTTGATACTTAATCTTTCATGTATCTTTGACTTGGTTCCACACAACTAAATTCCAAGTGCCTTAGGGACAGAAAGCCTATCATCTGCTACCTCTGTGTCCTGCCAGCAGTATCAATAGTGGGAATAATGGGAAGAAGGAGAGAAGGAAGGAACAGGTTGGTCAGCTTGAATGGGAAATCCATCCCTCTGAAGGAAAGCAATCATGCCAACCTCCAATCTCCAAAGAGGGCTCCACCCTCAAAATTATCATAAGGAACTGCAGGCTGGCCTCCTTAGGGTTCCAGGTTCACCGCTGGCAGAGAAGGAGACAGGAAAATGAATAAACATGGCAGATGTACCTGTACCAATTAAGACAGCAAGGTGATGAAATATTACAGCCCTAAACTCCTGCCAAGGTTGGCAACCTCGTGGTTTAAATTTTCTGGAATTTCCTAAAGGTTGAGACTGGGGAGAACCTGTGTTTGTGGGGGGTGTGTGTGTGTGTGTGTGTGTGTGTGGCATTCAATTTTTGAGAACAGGGGATACCAAAAAAAGTGACTGTGGTACACTGTATGTGTTTAAATGCACATGTTACCAAGACACCAACACAGAGAAATAGCATTGAAAACATTTCAACTTATAATCATACCCTTCAAAACTGCAAATCTTCAAAGGTACAAAGCACAGTCAAAATACCAGCGTGGTAAGGCAACTAGAAGTCCCCATGGTCTTCCCTTCCTTTACGAAAAAACTATCGCTCCTTGTGACTGCCCGGGACACCAAAAGAGGGATCTGAATCTCTTGAGTTACCTTTGTCTTTATCATTTATTTAAACCTGTTCCCTGCTAAATAAAGCTTTAGGTTCTACATCTGATAAAGCACATAATATTCAATTCCTCATCTTCGGGTTACCTCCTCAGAATACAAAGCAAAAGTTACAACAAGGGAAAAAGCCAAAGGTTCTTCTGGGACCAAGAGGTGGCCTAGTTGCCTTCACCTGAAGGGCAAAGATCTCTCACCTGCATATCTGAACAGCACCTGATTTGGGGGCAATCTAATGAGTCAAAAACCAGCCCAATTTACTTAAATTCCAAAGCTTTAAAATTAAAACAACAACAAAAAGATGTCACCTTCCAGCAATGATAGATAAGCACATAGAAAAACTGGATAATATTTAAAAACAAAAAAATCTCTTTGAAGGCGTCTAAACACCTGGTTGTAACCAACACAACCAAAGCCTGAAAGGCGAGTCCTCAGAGTAAAGAAGCATGGAGATTTCCCAAAACTTTCTCCCCACCACCACTGCTTAGGCATTTGCTGGTTTGTGAGTTTCCCAGGCAGAGAGGAGAGAAGCAGAACAGAAAATAGCTGCTAGAGGGATGATAAACTAAGCAGAGCGTTCACCCCTAATAAGGAAATACAACTGGAGATCAAGGCCTAGCAAAGTGGAGGAGCCCTGCAATACACTTCAGGCTTTCAGTTGGAACCCCTGAAGGGTTACATCTTCTGGATAAGAGAGGCTGAATTAAGATGATCTGCTCCTCCTATAAAACTCTTCCTGGCTGTCAGAAGCAAAAGAAAAAAAATCCTCTGTGGAAGAACATCTCATCAAGAGCCACCATAGTTTTTTATTTATAATGTCCAAGAATCAGTTAAAAGTTACCAGGCATAAAAAGAGACAGGATCAAGAGGAAAAGAAAAACAGACAATTGAAATAATCTCACAGGTGGTCCAGATATTGGGGATATTAGAATAAACTTTAAAATAAGTGATTAACATATTTAAGACAATAGATGACAAGATGAGAATCTCACCAAAGAACTGGAATATATATATATATTGGGAGAGAGGCAGAGAAAGAAAATTGAATGGAAATTCTAGAACCGAAAAATACATTGTAACAGAAGAAATTGAGAACGCTATACATGAATTTACAACAGAATAGACCCAGCTGAAGAGAGAATTAGTGATCTGAAAGATGACAGTTCAGTAGAAATGTCCAGAGTGGGGCACAGAAAGGAAAAAGAAAAATCCAAAGAAAACCAAAAGAGAGTATTTGAATCTGTGAAAAAGGACAAATATTTATTGATTATGCCACGGGCTAGACATGTGGGCCTTCTTTTTAAATAACCAAGTCCGATTTTATAAGACATATGATTTATATTTTACACATTTGAGGAAAAACATTTAGAATTGGTATTTAAAAGAGACTTTATTTTAAAAATATATTCACAGCAATAGCACTGTAGAGAACACTTTACCATGAATAAAGTGTGAAGCCTAGAAAAAGAACACAATGGTCTTTGAAGTTGGAAAAAACAAGGTTCTCAAGCTGCTGTCAACTGTTACCTGGACACACTGTGAGTCTCAGCTTCTGTATCTATTAAAGGCAACAATGTCTTGGATACTAGGTTACTAGGCTACTAGGATAATTAAATTAAAGTACATAGATACAAAGCAAAAACCCATGGACTAAACATTAGTTCTCTTCCATCTTTCACCAAGTCTCATTTATTTAAAAAGCATTCATTGATTATGTGATTTATTCCATGAACCAAACACATGAAATATACACCCTTTACAGATTCTATGGCAAAAATATATGCTACATCCTTGGGCCAACAATAGTCAAGTCCACATCAGTTCAAAGAAAATGCTGGGTTCTGCCTAAAAGAATAGGGACGATGCTGTCAGAAATGCTGAAAACGCTGGTTTGGTGAAGAAAGGGAGGAGTGTGTTCCAGGATATGTCGAATTTTTAGGGGATAACATGTCTCCTAATTGGAGATGTTCATCAATAGTTAGAAATCTGAACCTGGAGCTTCAGAGAGAGGCAGAAATGGAGATTGGGTGGATAAGGCAAGTCAGGGGATTGGCTGAAACCCATGGGGAAAATGTACAGCAGGAAAAAAGGGTCAATATACTAAATATAGCCAGTGCTTTGGGAAGCTTCAGGAAGAAGTCAAGAGTTCCCACAGGCCAGAATGAGCATCAGAACACATGGGTCTCTTGGGGCTTGCTTTACCTCATGAGTCACAATCATGTTCCACTCACTAGATCTAGGCTCTTTGTCACATGATTTCCTAGCAGCCATTTCCTTTGTGGTCCTAATCATAAAGCATTTAAGTCATTTCGTGACATGGTTGGTATATTTTCTTCCCTCCTAGATTTTATGATCCTTGAGGGCAGGGATTGTCTCCTGTTCACCACTGCGTCACCAGTACCTAACTAGCAAAGTGTCTTGCAGACAGCACCTTTCAATAGACATGATAAATAAAAGAATGAGTAAAATCAGCTCTCTGGTTATGAGCCTAGAATCCTGTTTCTCAAAGTGTGTTCCAGCAGCATCATCGTCACCTGAGTACTTGTTAGAAATGCAAATTCTCAGGCTCACCCCAGACCTACAAGCCCCAGGTGATTTGTATGTGCATAAAAGTTTGAAAAGCACTGGCTCAGTCTAGGCGCTTTTGATAACAGGGCCAAGAAAACCTCCCCTTCAATGAGTGGAGGAAGGTGAGGGGAATGATTTTGACTCAGTCGCCTGTTTTCAACCAAAATTATTGGGGAACTTGTATTTTTCAAAGACAGCTATGATGTATAATGACTATCTGACTGCTTGCTCTCAAATCAGATGTTCTGACTTTGGCTGCACGTCAACACCAATCAGGAATTTTAAAAAATACTGATACCCACTTCCCCTTCCCAGAGATTCTGATTTAACGAGTCTGGAGGTTGACTGGGCCACAAGGATTTAATAAAGTCCCGGGTGACTCTGAAGTGCAGTGAAGGTTGAGAACCACTGTCCTCAATAATTGAGCTCCTACAACTGAAGCATCTGAACCAGGTGTCCCCCGACTGTTCTAAGCCTCTCTCTAGCTATGGGTCATGCCGAGCCCCAAGGAAGTGGATGACCAGCTTAACCTTGAGCCAGCTGGCTGCTTGTCTTACTCAGAACCCGATCGTATTTGAATTGTATTCTAAGGCACATGAAGGATTTGTTGCCAAGCTCTTTAATGACTACCCTTCTCCCAGTCAATTACCAACACCTTCCCATGTCAAGATTCTATTGCCAGTGAAGAAAAGTTTTGCCTCACACGCCAGCACCATTTGATTGAGCCTGTGGAACAAGAATTCGGCTATGATTTAGTACTTCCAGATACTATCTGTGACTCAGTTATTAGTTTCTTGGCCCTGTATCTTCAGTCTCCTTACCATTCCCATCTCTGCTTTCAGGCTTCTTTGATGCTATACCCATCTGACTTCTGGTTTTCTACACTACTTCCACTCTGTTTAGACATTCCAAGCCTTGGACTATGCTTGGATCTTTCCTTAAAAAACTTCACATATTGCTTGTCCTTTCCGATTATGACTTAAGCTCCCAATATGAGAAAATCCATCAGACTCTCACCTCTTCCCGTGAGTTCATCCAAATGAACTCATGTTTGCCCTGTTCAATTGCTCCTTGTCTGGAGTACAGCCTCAATCATTGTTCTCAGAACTGATTTTCTTTCTTTATCCTCTCTCTCGCACCAAAAACTGTATCCTGAAGAATGACAGCTCCTGTGTCCAGAGATTTATATTTCACTTTAGAACTGTCAATTTGTCATACTTCTTAACAAAAGTTAAAACCATGCAGTCCATTCTAAGCAATGGCTTGGAGAGAGATACTAACCATAATATTAATCCTCTAATAAGGATTCTAAACCCGGGTCTGAAGCTCCCTATGTGGGCATCAGGGGGTTTGTGATGTCTTTCCCTTTGTTGTCAGGCAAAGTGTGTATGGTGAACATACTGACATTTTTCTGTGCAGGGAAGTCCAGAATTTTGATAAGATCTTCAAAAGAGTCCTGAGGCACATTAAATTAATCTTTTGGAAAATGCAATCAAAACCACAATGAAACACCATTTTACACCCATTAGGATAGCTATTATGGGGGGGAAAAAGAAAAGAAAACAACTGTTTTTGCAGAGAGATGTGGAGAGATTTGAATCTTGTGCATTTTTGGTGGGAATGTGAAATGGTCCAGCTGCTGTGGAAAACAGTATGGTGGTTCCACAAAAGGTTAAATGTAGACTTACCATAGGACCCAGCAATTCCACATCCAGATATATACCCAAACGAATTGAAAGCAGGGACTCAAACAGGTATTTGGATGCCCATGCTGTATAGCAGCATTCACCATAACCAAAAAGTGGAAATAACCCAAATGTCCACTGACAACCAAATGAATAAACAAAATGTAATATACTGAAAACAGAAGGAAATTCTGATACATGCTACAACATGCATGAACCTTGAAGTCATTATGCTACATGAAATAAGCCAGACACAAAAGGAAAAATATTGTATGATTCCACTTATACGAGGTACCTAGAACAGGCAAATTCATAGAGACAAAAAGTAAAATGGAGATCAATAGGGGCTAAGAAGAGGGGTATATTGGGATTTGTTGTTTAATAGGTACAGAGTTTCAGTTTGGGATGATGAAAAAGTTCTGGAGATAGACAGCAGCGATGGTTATGCAACATTATGAATGCACTTAATGCCATGAATTGTATACTTAAAAAGAGTTAAAATAGTAAGTTTTATGTTATATTTTACCACAATAAAAAGTGTTTTAAATATAAACTGTGTGGTAGATATATGTTACCACAATAATAAAGAGTCCTAAACCCAAAAAATATACAAGCCTCCACCTTGATGCAAGGAGATGCTGAGCCTCAGACCCATTCACCTGTTACATATATTTGAAAGGCTTGAAAAATTCCCCCACTACCACCCTGCCTCATCTGTTTCATAAATTATCCCTCAAAACTTAGATCAAATATCACAGCTTTCAGGAAGCATCCCCAGGTGCCTTCAAGCAGAGTAAGGACCCCCTCTTCTGAACTCCCCAAGGTTCCTTGGACAGAACTCCTACACATTATATTGTAAAACATTGCCTAATCAGTAAATGATAATTGAATGAATTTTGAATGAAAGAATGAACAAATTTATATATGTATTTGCTTCTATAGTTCTCCTTAACAGGGAAAAAGAGTAACAAAACTTCCAAGCTGGAAAAGCTCTTAAAAGTCATTCACCTAGGGACACCTGGATGCCTCAGTCACTTAAGAGTCTGACTTCGGCTTAGGTCATGATCTTGTGGTTCTTGGGTTCGAGCCCCACATCAGACTCTCTCCTATCAGCACACAGAGACTGCCTAGGATCCTCTGCTCCCCTCTTTCTCTCTGTCCCACCCCACTCATTCTCTCTCTCAAAATAAATAAAGTTTTTAAAAAAGGTAAAAAAAAAAAAGTCATTCTCCTAATTTATCAAGTGATTTCAAAGAAAAAAGCATGTAATTCTTAACAAACATTTGTTTTCTGTTTCCTGTCCTCTCTTCCCTCAAATTTTATTTCTGTCACCATAATCACTCCTACTCAACAATGTCTTGAAATTGCCACTGAAATTACACAATAACAATGGCTAAAGGAATTGGGAACAAGGAAATAAAATTGCCATTATTTGCAAATGATATTACTGTCTGCCCAGAATATTGAAAAGGATCTGCTGATAATACATTAAAAATAACAGAAAAGTTTATGGGGAGCCTGGGTGTCTCAGTCATTAAGCATCTGACTTTGGCTCAGGTCATGAACTCACAGTTGGTGAGTTCAAGTCTCACATCAGGTAAGCATGAGCCCCACTTCTGGTGAGCTCCAGCCATTTTGGGTGAGCACCACAAGACCCACTTTGAATAAAAATGTGAGTTCTAGGTGAGCCCCACCTCTCTCTCTGTTTCTGTTTCTCTCTCTCTCTCTGCTCCTTGCTCACTTGCACCCTCCCTCTCTCTCTATCTGTAAAAGAACAAATAACAGAAATGTTTAGCAAAGTTGCTGGATATAAAAATAATATACAAATATAATTTACATTTCTATTCAACAGTAATAAACAACCAGAAAAAGTAATTAAAAAGAAAACATTACTTACAGTAGCACAAGAGAATATCAAATTCCTGGGAATAAACCTAATGAAAGATGGTATGATCTCTTTAGGGAAATTCATATAGCTTTATTAGGAGACATTAACTTGCTGTTATAAATATGCCAATCTTCTTCCAAAATGACTGAACAATTCAGTGCAATTCTAATCAAACTCCCAACAGGGTTTGGGCTGCCTTGCTGGCTCAGTCAGAACAGAATGTGACCATTGATCTTGGGGTTGTGAGTTTTAGCCCCACACTGGGTATAGAGATTAGATAGATGATAGATAGATACATAGATAGATACATAGATAGATACATAGATAGATAGATAAGCTAAAATAAATAATCCTAACAGGGCTTCTCATGAAACTTACAAAGTTTATATGGAAGAGTAAAGGGCCAAGAATAGGCAAAACACATATGATTAAGAAAAACAGAGGAGCACCTGGGTGGCTCAGTTGGTTAAGCATCCAACGTGGGCTCAGATCATGATCCCATGTTTCATGGGTTCAAGCCCTGCATCAGGCTGTGTGCTGACAGCTCAAAGCCTGGAGCCTGCTTCAGATTCTGTGTCTCCCTCTCTCTTTGCCCCTCTCCTGCTCACAAACACACACTCTCTACCTCTCTTTCAAAAATGAATATGTGTTAAAAATTTTTTAATAAAAGTAATACAAAATATTAAAATTTTAAAAAAGAAAATTAGAGGGGGGATGCGCACAGAGGAGGACACTTATGGGGATGAGCACTGAGTGTTATGTGGAAACTAATTTGACAGTAAACTATTTGAAAAAAAAGAAAATTAGAGAGAAGAGACTTGCCCTATGGGTATTAAAACTTATTATGAGCTACAGTAATGAAAATCATGGGTATTAGCACAGAAATGAACAAAGTGAGCCATGAAATAGAATAAAGAACACAGAAAGAGACATTTACACATTTGGGATTTTAAAATCTGATAGAAGTGGCTTGTCATATCAGTGAGGTCAGGAGTGAGTTTTCACTATCCAGAGCTAGAAAAACTAATTCCCCATAAGAAAAGTATGAACTTGGATCCCTACTATACACCACATAAAAAATACACTCCAGATAAGTCAAGGACTTAAATGTTGCTATTAAATGAGTGTTTGTAAATGCAAGGAAGGAAGGAAGAAGGGAGGAAGGAAGGAAGGAAGGAAAGAAGAAAGAAAGAAAGAGAGAGAGAGAGAGAGAAAGAAAGAAAGAAAGAAAGAAAGAAAGAAAGAAAGAAAGAAAGAAAGAAAGAAAGAAAGAAAGGGAAAGAGAGAAAGAAAAGGAAGGAGAGAGAAAAAGGAAGGAAGGAAGGGAGGGAGGGAGGAAGGAAAGAAAGAAGGAAGAGCTAATCAAAATCAGTAGTAGTACTTAGGGAAATACAAATCAAGACCACAGCGAGATATCATTTTAAATGATTCAACTGACAAGAGTTTTCAAGCCTGATAATACTAAGTGTTGGAGAGATGCGGATGCACAAGATCTCCTGCACACTGCTAGCAATCATATAAATTAGTGCCACCTTTGGGGAAACTGTTAGATAGCATCTGTTAAAGTGGAACATTTTCACTTCAACAATTCCATGCTTAGACACAGACTGCAAGAGATGGTTGCTGAAGTACAAGAGAAGACAGGTACAAAAACGTGCACGGCACCTCTGTCATGCAAGTGAAAACCTAGGAACAGTCACAATGTCTATCAACAGGACAGTGGATGAATAAATTGTGGTCTATTCGTACAACATGACATTATTCAGCAGTCAAAACAAATAAATTCAAAGAACATCAAACAATATGACTGGGTCATAGCAACATAGTTTTAAGTGAAAGAAAAAAGAGACAAAAAACTTAAGTTCTGAAAGATTACCCAGAGCAGAATGTAACCATTTTATAAACTGAAAGGTAACTGAAATCTTTTTAAATCCTTTATAGGAAAACATGTAGGAAAGAAAATTAAATTCAAGGAAACTTGGTAAAAAGAAATCCAAAAGAATGAACTCAGAATCCAGGAAGGTGGAACCCTCAGGAGAGGAAGTAGGGAGCTGTAAGTGAGGTGGGCGCATGTCGCTGTCCCTTTCTGTTAAGGTTCCAGGTTTATGGTGCTCACTTCGGCAGCACATATACTAAAAAAATAAAAAAAAAAGTTCCAGGTTTATGGATGCTTATTGCACTACTATAAACAGAATAACAAAGGAGAGGGATCCCTTGCATGTTCCAATGGTATGAGTGTGCTGTGAACTAGGGATCATGATTAATCCAATTCTGTGTAGTAGAGGTATTTTAAGGAAAACAAAAACCAAAGGAAAAATGGCTTTTCTAGGGGTATGATAAAAAAGGACAGTTCTATTCTTTTTTATTTTTAATTTTTTTTTTTTTATTTCTAGGAGAGATAGAAAGAGAGTGTGAGCAGGGGTGGGTCAGAGAGAGAGGGAGTCACAGACTGAAACAGGCTCCAGGCTCTGAGCTGGCAGTCAGCACAGAGCCCGACGCGGGGCTGGAACCCACGAACCGCGAGATCATGACCTAAGTGAAAGTCGGACGCTTAACCGACTAAGCCACCCAGGTGCCCCAGGACAGTTCTATTCTTAAGAAAATGTCTGCTTCCAGCTATTTAAAACGATCCTCTTTTAAAAGGCTATCCATACACAGACAAAGCAAATACTGCAATCACAACACTAAAGGAAAATCAATATATGATCATATGAATTTACATTAAACATGGAAGGAGGAATGAATCACATTAAGGAGTCCAATACTAGCTGTTGTACAAGTTAAGTGTCTTCATTTATTTAAACCAATTCCATGTATAAAACTTTAGTTTGCCCAAAATTTCCAGAGTATTCAACTTAATAATTCTATGGAATCTTCAAAAGTAATTGGGAAAAGGTGCGGGGGTGGGGGGGGGTGGGAGGGAACATCTAATAAAGAAGGGAAATTCTGAAGGTTAAGAAAAATTAAACCAGTTTGGGGGCACCTGGGTTCAGTAGGTTAAGCATCCAACTCTTGATCTCAGCTCAGGTCTTGATCTCAGGGTGGTGAGTTCAAGCCCCACATTGGGCTCCACAGTGGACATGGAAACTACTTTTTAAAAAAATTAAACCGGTTTCTTCTTCCCACAGGGCTTCTCTGAGCACTTTACATGCTAACATGCAGTTTGATCACCAAGAAGGGGGACTATGGGTTTCCCAAGGGTATCTGATCACAGAACCCTTTTTTTACACAGAGTGATATCCTATAGAACATAGTTGGGAAATGCTATTGTGGTTTTTTTTAAGGCAGTGGGAAGGATTTGGTTTTTATAAAGTAAACTCAAGACAATGAAGGAAGGAAACCTAACAAGTCAGACAGAAAGCAAAGCAAACAAAAGTGAAGACAGCACGTCACTCGCCCTTTGTGAGGACACTTTTTTTGTGGCTCCTTGCTGACTCGGGCCGGGCTGTCTGCTGGGCCTGGGGCATCACAGACAAGGCTTGTGTGCATGAGAAAAGCGTTTTTTACAGGGAGCTCCACCGGGTACGTTCTGGGAGGTAGCAAGCACCCCAACTGCTTGAAAACTTCAGACGGTGCATTTGCAAGATTCTCTGTGATATGATTTCAACAAAAACCACGAAGCTTTTTACAACTGTGTATAACTCACAAAATAGCGATGGATGAAGACTCTTCTTTTTTAAAGGAAACAACAGGTACTATAATCTGTCTGTAAGGAGGTCAACATCATCCTAAGCACCAGGACCAGTGGGATGTCCAAGAAACACCAGACCCCGTGCTTTCAGTGATTGTGGTTCTTTATCACTGACAACAAATATCTATAGGTCACTTACAGGAGATTCTACCAGGCTTGGCAGATGAAAACAGGTATAAAATATGGGGTTACAAGCTAGTCAGAAAGGCGAGACATGTAGATTTTTTTAACTTTCTTTTTTTATTTGTTTGTTTATTTTTGAGAGAGGGAGAGAGAGAGAGAGAGCAAGGAAGGGGCAGAGAGAGAGGGAGAGAGAATCCCAAGCGGGCTCCACGCTGTCAGCACAGAGCCCAATGTGGGGCTTGAACTCATGGACTGGGAGATCATGACCTGAGCCAAAGTTGGATGCTTAACTGAGTGAGCCACCCAGGCACCCCATAAACACTTTTAATATAACAAGCCAATGGTATATGAAATAAGTATCCTGTCAGGATGGATGGTATCAAGAAGATAAAAGATACCAATTGTTGGCAAGGATGTGGGGAAAAGGGAAGCCAGGTGTGCTGTCACTGGGAATGTAAATTAGTAAAGCCATTATGGAAAACAGTATGGTGGTGCCTCAAAAAAGTACAAATAGAACTATCATATGATCCAGAAATCCCACTTCTGGGTATGTAACTGGAGGAAATGAAATCAGTGTTTCAGACATACCTGCACTCCTGCGTTCACTGCACCATTATTCCTAACAGCCAATATATAGAAACAACCTGAGTGTCCATCAACTGATGAATAGATAAATTGTGGTATACACACACACACACACACACACACAGTGAAATATTCAGTGTTAAAAAAAGAAGGAAATCTTGTCATTTGCAGTAACATGGATAAATTTGGAGGACATGTAAATAAAATAATCCAAACACAAAACTACTACATGATTTCATTTATGTATAAAATCCTAAAAGTCAAATTCATAGAACCAGAGGGCAGAATGGTGGTTAACTGGAGCGGGGAGGGGGGGATGGAAATATTGATCAATGGGTACAAAGTTTTAATTATTCAGGAATAATAAGTTCTAGAGATCTGATGTACAATACGGCACCTATAGTTAATAATATGGCATCGTACATTAAAATTTCCTAAGAGAGTTAACCCTTCATAGTTCTTACCACAACAAGAATATAGGAACTATGTGAGGTGATGGATAGGTCAATTATCTTGACTACAGTAATCATTTCACAATGTATATGTATATGTAAGCATCATGTTGTAAGACTTAAGTATAATACAATTTTTTTTTAATTTTAATATTTTTGAGAGAGAGACAGAGTGTGAGTGGGGGAGGAACAGAGAGAAAGAGAGACACGGAATCCAAAGCTGTGAGCTCTGAGCTGTCAGCACAGAGCCCGATGCAGGGCTCAAACTCATGAACCATGAGATCGTGACCTGAGCCAAAGTCGGATGCTTAACCGACTGAGCCACCCAGATGCCCTCAATTTTTACTTTTAAAAGTAATATATTCTAGGACATTATGAAATAGGAAAGTTCCACAGAACGCCTAAGTGGCTCAGCCGATTGAGCATCTGATTTCAGCTCAGGTCATGATCTCGTAGTTCGTGAGTTCCAGCCCTGCATCGGGCTCGCTCCTGTCAGTGCAGAGTCTGCTTCAGATCCTCTGTCCCCTTCTCTCTCTCTACTATTCTCCCACTTGTGCGCGCTCTCTCTCTCTCTCTCAAAAATATATAAACATTAAAAAGAATAAGAGAAAGAAATCGGAAAGTTGCTGAAGCCCGAAGCTGTTGAAGGTTGACTTTTGAAAAAAGTAAGACAGCTCGGGCTCCGTGCCAAATGAAGGGTGATCGTGATCAATCAGAAGGGAAGAAACATAGGTGCTGCAGTTACGCGGATGGGGGCATGCAAACTCACCAGCAGGGAGGAGCCGAGATGCCAGCAGCACGGCAATTTGTGTCAAAGAATGCAAGCATGAACACTGGGCCCATCCCCTCCCGAGAGCCACTTGTTCGTAGAAGTTTACAAGGTGGCGGAGACGGGACAGTTCTGGACCAGGCACTGTTAGAGGGCCATCTGAGTGTAAGCACAGCAGGAGGGTGACACCTTTGGCGGTCTGATTCTGCGCGTGCCTGAGTTATTCCCAGGAGCTTAGCCCGGAATTTGTTTCTGACTCTGCCAATGAGTCTGTGAGCTGTCTACACCACTCAATAAATCCTTTTGTGCTGAAATGAGCATTGTGGTTTCTAAATTTCAGAGTTTAAGAATAAGTACCAGTTCCTTAAGAGTCTATGTTGAAAGGCCTCATAGTAATTAGCATAAAACTTACCTCCACAGTCCCTATCAACTTTTTAAAAGATCTTACTTAGATGGAATGCTCCTTATCTGTATCTACACTAGCTGTGGGAAGGGATGTTATAGAAGTCTGGGGCACCCATGTGAGCACGTTTCTAAATAATATTCCTCACCAATATAGAATACACATAACACTGAAATTTCTGCAAGTCATAAAATTCCCCCAATTGTGGGGAAATGTGGCAAAGGACAAGGTGGTCATGAATGTGTGTAGACATGGGTATAATATGTTCCCACTTTTCAAAAGGGTGTAAAATATCAATTCTTAACAAGCAAACATTTCAAATCTACTGAAAGGGAAATAATTCATGTTTGGGAAATATCATTTGCATCCTAGTAAAATCAAAGCAGCTAAAAAAAGAAACCATATCAAAAAATGCTCTATCTTTTTTTATTTAAAAAAAAAATTTTTTTTAATTCTGAGAGAGAGAGAGAGACAGCATAAGCAGGGGAGGGTCAGAGAGAGAGGGAGATACAGAATCTGAAGCAGGCTCCAGGCTCTGAGCTAGCTGTCAGCACAGAGCCCAACACAAGGCTTGAGCCCACAAACCGTGAGATCTTGACCTGAGCCAAAGTCGGATGTTTAACTGACTGAGCCACCCATGCGCCCCGAGAAACGCTCTATCTTGTAGACATAGAAGTCTAGAGATACAGATAGTCTAATAATTTTTTTAAGTAAAAGAAAGTCCACAGCTGTGGGTACTATTATGGCGATGACTTAGCTTCCATGTACACTGAAGGACTGTTGTAATTCTGTGCCTAGGGCCTCAGCCAGAGAAACAAATATCAATGACCAGCTCACTAATAAATCCTCATGAAGATAGCAGATGAGCCTAAATCAGAATTCTATACCAAGGCGCTGGGGAAGATTGTACTTCAACAACAAACCTGAGTTATGCTCTTTGTTCCCTGGTGTGTAGAATTACACATACTTCCTGTTTATACTTCTGATGTTAGAAGGCTCTTCAAAAATCTGATGTAGAAAATCAGCTGGTTTGCCTTCAACGCTAGCAACATCTCATCAGACAGCAAGGTAATTCATAAAGAATTTGACAAGCATATGACGAATTTTCCAGCTCCTTTTTGATCTTTAGGAGACGGGATAACTGGAAATAGCTCTTTACTGCATAGCACTTAATTACATTAAGCTATTTCATTAAGCCCAAGAAAAATAATTTAGAAGTATTTAAGTCTTTCAGGTCATTATTCTGAGCAAGAGATATGTTGTGTCTCACATCTGGAACTGGCTTTCCTGTCACACCCCTGGGGATGCACAGTGTATCCTACACAGATCCCCAATTTCAGGAAAGTATGGGCCATACCTCTTGAATCACCGACTTCGCTTTTGGGATTCCCACTACCCGGATATGATTCAGGTCAACCAGGGAAGGGTGAAGAAAGAACAAGTTAGTGTGACATAATTTAAAGAATGTAAGGCTAGACATCAGAAGACTTGTATTATGGCTCCCATTCAGGCACTAACGAACCATGTGATGTACACACACACACACACACACACACACACACACACACACACACACACACATTGCTTACCTATAAAAATCAGATGAATTTTACCAAGAAAGTTCAAAATTCTCTCAAGGCCAAGGATTGTAAAACACCTTCAAAATTTTAGGGAAAGAAAAACTCATCAGATTCTAAGATGCTAATAAATGTATCTTATAATGCACTATATATTATATATAATATTATACATTACATAACATATGCTAATATAGTAATATAATCCTACAGCAAAGAATTACTACTTTTTGCATGAACATATATCTGTGTTGATCAACAGTGAATAAGAGCTTATGTATACTTCCACTAAATTCCATCCAAAGGCACAATTTTAAAATTTGAGACCAATAGAGTTAGAAAAACCTACTTTTGGAGGCAGCTGGGTGGCTCAGTTGTATAATTTTGATTTCAGCTCAGGTCATGATCTCAGCGTTCATGAGTCTGAGCCCTGCATCAGGCTCTGTGCTGACAGCTCAGAGCCTGGAGCCTGCTTCGAATTCTGTGTCTCCCTCTCTCTTCGCCCCTTCCCTGTTCGCATTCTCTCTGTCTCAAAAATAAACAAACATTTAAAAAAATTAAAAAATAAAAATTAGAGGAAGGGAGGGAGGGAGGAAGGAAGGGAGGGAGGAAGGAAGGAAGAACGAATGAACGAAAGAAAAACTACTTTGTCTACTCATGACTCTGAGGGCTCACCAAGGTTGACCATAACCAAGCATCTCTTCCAGGCTGTACACTTTATAAAAACCTAAGGACTTTACCATCAGGGCTTCCACAGTCCCTTGGGAGCTATATTCCATGGCTAGCAGGCAACAGAGAAAAGAAATGTCCATTCCCAAATATGGCACACCACAGTGCCTGACATCCAAGTGGCCAACCCTTCCCCAGCTCATCTTCTCAGCTTATGTATTATTCCAGGGAGGCCGATCTGGTTCCATTGGCCCATGAATCTATGTCTAAGCCATTAAAACCAGAAACATATGAGGGCTTATTCTGTGCCTCTGTTCAAAGGAACATTAGTTAATGTTATAATTTACACACATAAATACCCCACTACGACCTCTGGTAACACTCAGCTCTATGCCTGAGTTTTATTTTTTTATTTTTTAATATTTATTTACTTTTTGAGAGAAAGAGAGAGACAGAGCACAAGCAGGAGAGAGGCAAAGAGAGAGGGAGACACAGAATCCCAAGCAGTCTCCAGGCTCTGGGCTGTCAGCACAGAGCCTGATGCAGGGCTCAAACCCATGAACCATGAGATCATGACCTGAGTCAAAGTCAGACACTCAACCAACTGAGCCACCTAGGCACCCCTCTACGCCTGAGTTTTGAAACATAAAACACTGAAGTCAACTCTCGCATTAACAATGACACCTTGAATCAACATGATGCCATAAAGTGATTATGAATATTCTCCCAAGAACCTCTGGGAGCATGTCTTATCTAAGCATTTGGTTAGCAGGGATCCTTGCAACACCATGTACATGGCAAATAGCATTATTTCCCATCTATCCCCTGCCATTCACCTCATTTGACATGCTACTTATTTTCAGCAGAGCAAGGAAGAGAATACTAATGGTGTCACCCAAGGTATCATCACCAGGAAGCAAAATTTACACCAGTGGTCACAATCTTGTGTGGAAAATACCATTAGCAATGGATGATAGGAAAGGTCACCGAACAGCCATCTCCCAAAATGAATCAAGTGAACTTCATCAAAAGCACTTCCAAATTTTCTCTTGTGGCTAAAAACCTCCTCCCCTCCCCACCCCCAAAAGCCCATCTCAATGGAATAAGAAAAAGCTAAAGCTCATACGTGGTATATTTCTCTTTACTTGTAAAGAATTTAATGTTAATACAAACCACCTTTTCCCCTTCTCAGAAATCTGTGCTGAAAGACGTCTGAGGACATCAGTGGGATGTAAAAACAGATACTCAGGTTGCTGCTGGAGTTGATCTTCACAGACCACAGTCGTATCTAGGACCTCAACAAATGCATTTAGTGTGACAAATATTTACTCAGCACTACCTAGCTGGCAGCCCTACTCTGCAGACTAGTCACCCAGATGTAACGGGAGAGCCCTCCGTTAGTACAGCTGGGGAGAGGGATTTCACCAAAGATTGCCCTGTGGAAGGAACAACAATGGAAACATGAACTAGCACAAAAGAGGGAATAATTAAGTGCCTCAGGGGAGTATGAAGAGCTCCCAGGGCCAACTACACATCATAAGGGCTTTGGGACACGAACAGGGTTGGAGTTTGAAGGGAAGGATGTAGCACCTCCAAAATGATAAAAAAATTTCACCCCAATGTCTTCACTAGAAGCTTGCCATGGGTTGACCGCCCGTTGCAGGCAACCTAGTTCGGAATACATTCTCGTTCAAGTCCCAATCAGGAACCACAGACACTGAATTCTCACCAATTGTTGGTTACAGCCAGAATAGAAATAGGATCCAAGCTATTAGGTCTTAGATTTTTCTCCTATCAGCATAACTAGTCATGAGACTATCTGGTTATACCAAAGTATATACTGCTTTACCGCCTTTTAAAAGAAGCACACTTAGCCACTGAGGTGTTACTGCAAGTCTATTACAGTTATCTAATTTACATACAACTAACTAATTGGCATTGAGATGCACAGACATCTTGGTGATATGCTCCCCTTGAGCTCAGGTGCAGAAAAAGCATAGCAATTGCTCAAGAAGGAAGAACAGAATGAAAGTATGTTGTTTGGAGCCCCTTTGAAACACCTCTCTCTGCATTAGTCCTGAGCTAATAATCAAGTTTACACAGCTTCATTGACTTAGCCATCTTTAAATGCAAATTTGGTCAAGGAGGCCGCTGAAACCCAAGAAGAAATTGATCAACAGTGAAAGAAAATGCTCCTCTGCTTAAAACTATCGATTAAGACACATAGGGTTACAAAAGAAGATAATGAAGCCATAACAGAACATCTACAATTTAGAAAAGAGGACCTCTGTTTTAAAAAAAAAAAAAAAGTTGGATGCAATACTACCACTTCCTTGATATATGTGAATCATCCTTTGCATTTCATTTCACACTGAAAACCCCATATTTCCATGAAGACCTCTATGGCTAATCAAAGGTCTATTCACTCAATGGTGAGGTGGGGTTTTTTTTCCTTTTTTTTTTTTTAATGTTTGTTTATTTTTGAGAGAGTGTGTGAGTGGGGAAGGGGCAGAGAGACAGAGGGGGACAGAGGAAATGAAGTGGGCTCCATGCTGACAGCAGTAAGTCTGATGCGGGGCTCAGACTCACAAATTGTGAGATCATGACCTGAGCCGAAGTCACATGCTCAACAGACTGAGATCCCCAGTTTCGCCTCAATGGTGAGGCTTTTAAGGGCAGGCTTTTATTCATTGGCAAGTCTCCTTTCCACTCCCCAAAACTGGTACTGGACCATCAGCATCACCCTCACTAAATGTTAGACCTATTAAAGAATATGAACAGTAAAACAAATGACTTCAGACACTGTCCATATTCCATAATGAAGAAAACCCTGTAAGAAAAATGGGGAAAAGAAATTAAGTAGGCCACAAGAAATAGGAGATTTTCAGACCACTGGGATGTCTTCCATCTCCCGCTTAGTTGAAGCTCAGTCCCACAGACATATGTGTATTTTTTTAATGACGGGAAGAAACTCCGCTCAAGTCTCAGGTCATTTTAACAATCTTCTCCAATGGACCTGCTGTGACCCATGGCAGAAACCCGGAGGACCTCATATTAGGTAAGCAGGGATGGAAGGAAAGGAAAGGATTCCAATTGCTGTGCTATGGGGACTTAGCACCACGTCTTAGGACCACTTGAGAGATAAGCATTAGAATAATAAACTAACATAAGCTCATTATGAAACTCAGCAAAACCACCTGGGCAGTCCGGCGGCCCAAAGGATCGAAGATGCCATTTCCCTCAGTCTCAGACATTTGGTCACTGGACTTCCATACAGTCCTGTTGAGTTCACTTTTTTAGTCATTACTTGTAAATCAACCTCAAATAGCTGTAGACAAATTATTTTAATAGCCCACAGACACATGAAACAACGCTCAGCATCCCTCCTCATCAGGGAACTACAAATCAAAACCGCACTGAGATACCATCTCATGTCGGTCAGAGTGGCTAAAATGAGCAAATCAGTAGACTCTAGATGCTGGGGAGGATGTGGAGAAACGGACACCCTCCTACACTGTTGGTGGGAATGTAAGCTGGTGCAGCCCCTCTGGAAAACAGAGTGGAGATTCCTCAAAAATTTAATATAACTCCCCTATGACCCAGCAATAGCACTGCTAGGAATTTACCCAAGGGAGACAGGAGTGCTGAGGCATAGGGGCACAGGTACCCCAATCCAACTGACGACTGGATCAAGAAGACGTGGTTTATCTGTACGATGGGATACTACATGGCAATGAGAAAGAATGAAAACTGGCCATTTGTAGCAACAGGGATGGACCTTGAAGGTGTTATGCTGAGCGAAATAAGTCAGGCAGAGAAGGGCAAATATCATATGTTTGCACGTATAGGAGGATTAGGAGGAACTTAACAGAGGACCGTGGGGAAGAAGAAGGGGAAAAAATAGTTGGGGAGAGGGAGAGTCATAAGAGACTCTTGAATGCTGAGAACAAACTGAGGACTGATGGGTATGGGGGGTGGGGGAGGGGGGTGATGGGCATGGAGGAGGGCACTTATGGGGATGAGCCCTGGGTGTTATATGGAAACCAACTTGACAGTAAACTAAAAAAATAATAATAATGCTATTAAAAAATGTTTAAGTAAACACTGTTAAAAATATAACTGCAAGCTATCTATCTGGTAGACCATTTGCTAATCAAAATCTCAACAGACCTAACTACCAAGTACAAGAAACACAGAGAAACTAGGGGGCTCATGACTTATACCCAGCCTCCCCAGGTCAGACACCCCCAATCGGCCAGGTCATTGAGATGTCAAAGTCATGGGGGTAACCAAACTTTGTTCCAGTCCTAATAAATACAAGTTATGCTTCCTGCTCTACTGCTCTTCAATTCTCCCCACCCTAAAATATACAAATGCCCAACTCTTTTTTATATTCTATCACCTTACTTTTTATCTGCTAATTGTGCCTTCCCCCCACCCCCACTGCAGTCATTACAGGAACTTCCCAGGGGCCTGATCACCCCAGAAGCAGAAACACCTGCAAATCTGTCAAAAACACTAGACCATTAGCGGCGGAGCCCATTCGAAGATGGACACTCTTAGGAAAGACTGCAATGGAAAAACAAACAGACATTTTTCTAACTTCCTTTTGCAGCTCTACATTCTATAATGGAATTAGCACTGAATCCGTTTGGCACAAAAGAGCTTTGGAAAACGTAGGAGACAGGAATACTAGGAAAACAAAATCTTTTTGAAAAAAAGAATGCCTTTAATGAGCTTTCTATAATTCGCAGATTGAAAGCCTGATTAACTAGTTTGTAAAAGATTCACTTTGTTAGCCTCTTCCTCTGTCTC
Organism: Proteles cristata cristata; assembly: GCA_017311185.1. NCBI lineage: Eukaryota > Metazoa > Chordata > Mammalia > Carnivora > Hyaenidae > Proteles > Proteles cristata. The sequence continues at coordinate 2,930,567 of JAESUZ010004584.1, forward strand.
CCTCTCTCTCCCCCCTCTCTCTCTGTCTCTGTCTCGCTGTGTGTCTCTCTGTCTCTTTCTCTCTCTCTCTCTTTCACACACACACACACACACACACACACACACACACACACACACAGTCCCTTGTTGCCAGTAGCAGCCATTTAAAAGTGAAAACTGCATGGAAAGTCAAACATTACGATCTAGCAGATCCCAGTGCGTCCTGAGCCCACTGTTTCACGAGATGCTTTATTCTCTAAAATTCCAGGTCAAATGACTTCTATAATCACCACATATACATTTCAGTCCTGGAGAACCGCAATATCCTGCTATATCAAAGAAAAAAAAAAAAGGAGGAGGGGAGCGGTGAATTTAGTTAAGCCTTATTCTCCCATGAAATCCCTTTTTTAGTAGAATACCTAGAATATTTCAAGACATACAACTTCATCATTTTGCACACTCCTCACTACCTTGATTACATTTGAGTACAGAACCTTGAGATAAAAGAAACCTTACTAGTCAGTTTACTGTTCCACCAGGGGCAAGACGGAAGGGGTGAGATAATAAATTGGGCCCCAATCAAGAAAGCATAAGGGTGACTGGAGGTGACATAAAGGTGATGCTCTCTGGGTTTCCAGATCCCCTGGACCCAGCGTTCCCTGCCGGGGTTGGGGGGCGGAGACACATGCCAAGGAGCCTCCTCTAGCAAGCGCTTGGGCCCTGCCTGAGTGATGAACCTCAGAACCCCTTCTCCCCCACTCCACCTCAGAAAGAGATGCCACACGAGGCAGAGGTCACCAACCAGTATTGACAGTCTGTGATGAGCTGAGCCAGCAGGGGTCACCTGTCTGGAAGATTCTGCCACGTTGGCGAAAAGCTTTTGCTTTGATGACCCTTGTCCCTCCACACGAATCCTCCAGGACCAGCACAATGGAAAAAGGGAAAGCCAGCCAAGAAAGCCACTTTGGAGGCCTCCTGACCCTCACCACGGGTAGGAGAGTGATTGTGTTACACTAAGTCAGGAAGTGGTATTTTGAGCTCTCGTCTACTTAACTGGATACGGTTGCCTGGAAAAGTTATCCTCCTCAGAGACAACTAGCATGCATCTCTAGCACCAAAGCCGGGATGCCAGGTGATGCTGGGAGGGGAAAAGGAGACAGGCATGGATCGGAGTCTGCAGGGGATCCGCTCATGTTTTGGAACATTCGTGTTAATGTGCTATTTCTCAGGCTGCATGGCGTTTCGTGGTGTGTGCTATCATCCACTCTCGTATGTATTTGTGAAAGGTGCAGTTTCGTTTTTCATTTAAAAACATATATGCGGTGGGGCGCCTGGGTGGCTTAGTCGGTTGGTCGTCCGACTTTCGCTTAGGTCATGAATTCGCGGTTCGTGGGTTCAAGCCCCGCGTCCGGCTCTGTGCTGACTGCCAGCTCAGAGCCTGGAGCCTGTTTCAGTCTGTGACTCCCTCTCTCTCTGACCCTCCCCTGCTCATGGTGTCTCTCTCTCTGTCTCCTAGAAATAAATAAAACATTAAAAAAAAAAACAAACCATATATGCATTCCACTCTGGGCCCCCAAGGGAAAAAGTCCCATGTACACCAAGAGTAAGTCAAGACTTCTGTCATTCTTTTAGGTCGCTCCAGGACAATCCAGCCTTAAATTAATTAATGCCCTAAATGGAAAATGATTTGATTAAAGCTTCTTCCCACTGGAACCTAAAACGGATACACTGAAAGAGTTCAAGAGAAAGATTCCAACTGCACCATGGGGGCCCCTCCCTCGTGGAGGAGATATAATGAAGCACCTGCGCCTATACATTAAGACATCACATCTCACTGGGCTACGAACATGGCATGGGGTCGGGTTGGGTTTTTTCCCCCAAAATTGGTCCCAAATGTGTTGCATCAAATTCTGCTTTCCTAGTAAATTCCTTAAAGCTAACCAAATTTCCTGACTTTTCAGTCACTCTCACATACCAGAAGAGGTTCGTGTGGGTATTTAAGACACAGTCCCAATGCATTAAAGAGTTCACCCTCAAGCTCAAGTCAAAACCCGTTCCTCCTGGGGTCGCCTGGGTGACTCAGTAAAGCATGTGACTTTGGCTCAGGTCATGATCTCACAGTCCATGAGTTTAAGCTGCGTGCTGGGCTCTCTGGTGTCAGCAGAGCCCACTTCGGATCCTCTGTCCCACCTCCCACCCCTTCTCTGTGCCTCTCCCACTTGTGCTCTTGCTCTGTCTCTCTCAAAATAAATAAAGAAGGGCACCTGGGTGGTTCAGTCTGTTAAGCGTCTGACTTCGGCTCAGGTCATGATCTCATGGTTCATGAGTTCGAGCCCCGCATCGAGCCTGCTTCGGATTCTGTCTCTCCCTCTCTCTCTGCCCCTCCCCTGCTTGTCCTCTCTCTCTCTCTCTCTTTCTTTCTCTCAAAAATAAATAAAACATTAAAAATAATAAATAAATAAATAAATAAATAAATAAATAAATAAATAAATGATAAAATAAGACGTAACTCTGGTGGCGTTGCAGAAGGGTTCTGACTGAGGAGCCAAAAATTAAGTCCTCCATTAAGAGCAACCTCGGGCTGCACGTAGCCCCAGTCCCAGTCCCAGGAAAAGCCTCAGACTGTTCAAGGCTAAAGCCATCCTCGGACCGCCCTCAGTTCAGCTAATCAAAAAAACATTCCTATGGTTGAGTCAAGGCTGGGAACTGCAGATACAAACTAGCCAATTTCTCACCGCTTGCCTGAACCCCATGTGGGTCCTTTGAACTCACTTCATAATTTTTCATTTCCAAAGGATTCTCAAAAGTCATGACTGGGTCCCACCAAAAGTAATGAACACCTCACAGATACTGAACGGTCAAAGCTGTAACCAGGGGTGCTGTACAATTGTAATTGGTGCTTATGTGATGATGCTACATGTACTGGAACACCCCCATCCCTTAGTCCTTAAAAACCCTGTTCGCTATTATTCTTGGCTTCATCTTGCTGCCACAACACCGGTAGGCGGATGAGCCCCTGCTCGAGCTTGTAATAAAGACCCTTTTGTATTTGCATCGGTGCCAGCTCCTTGGGGGTCTCTGGGAACTCGTGAATTGGGCATAACATGACCTTTCCACACCTGACCCTCCTTTCCATCCTGGCTCCTCAGGAGGAGAGGCAGGGAGGAGCGGCAGGGGGTGCAGAAAAATGCTTACCCCCCTTACCTTGACTGGCCACCGAAGCCTCTAGGGACCTTGGGACACTGGGATGAGCAGCATTGAAGCATTCAGCAAAGGGCTCTACTGGGGTCAGTCCCCCTCCACTCTGTTCCAAGACACAGGAGTAACTGTGCCCCCCTCTCCCACCACCACAATTTGCCAGAGTCCCTGGCCTCACGGCGCAGCCCTCCTGGTGGACGGCAGTTGTTCAGCTCAGGCTCAGCGACCATCTCAGTCACCCAGTTGATTGATGGAAGATTCTCCAAACTTGCCCTCACAGCAGCCCCTGCTCCGCCACCCTCTCTAATCCCCTTGTCTGTTGAGGGAGCACAGAGGTGGGACAGCAAGTTGGCTATAAGACCAGTCTCCCTTCTTGCAGATGCCCTCAACTGTACTGGCGACCCTTCTGGGGTCCCTCCTCAACTTTGGGGAGGAAAAGCACCAACCGCCTCTTTCTCCCTCTCTCCATGGACACTGTCCTGCCCCAAACCTTTTGACACACACACCCCACCCCCCGCCTGCCATCTTCTTGTTTCAATCACCTCCAGGAGGGTGCACGGCAGGGGGGTGGGGGGGTGGGGGAAGCATGCTGGTGGTAGGGTTACTCTTCTGAATTGGCGCTCAGTAAGCCCGCAGGGAGGGGGCTGGCCCCAACTGCTGGCACCTCTCATGTGTGCAGGATCCCTGCCACCCTCTGCTTTCCAGCTAAGCCAGTGCTTCCCAAAACCCATTCCAGGAAACAGTGGCTCACACACTGGCTCAGCAGGAGACATACAGGTGCCTGGGAAGAGGGCTCTGTGGCCAACCGCTTTTGGGGAATTCCGAGTTGAACACAGTCACATAGCTGATAATTAAATCAGTTTGTTTGTTTGTTTGTTGTTAATTTCAAGACCTCTCAAAGTTTTCAATGGGCTAATGTGACCTTGTGAATTTGCAAGACAGGGATACGACACACAGAAGTTCTCAAACTTACTATTCGTAGAACACCTAAATACATCTCAAGGAACAGACTTTGGGAAATGGAGATTTTACCCAATCCCTTCATGCCCAGCTCAAGCCCCTCCCCGCCCTGAATCTTCAGAAACTCTCACAGTGTCCTTTGTGAGGCACTTCCTGTGATGCTATTCCCATCATTAGTTAAGGTGAGCAGAGGGCATATAATCCTTTTGTGCTAAGCTTATCTTGCTGTAACTCAAAAGCCCATCCCAAGCCCCTTCTTCTTCTCCATCTTTCATTATAGAGGCTGGAAAACCTTGATAGTCACTTTCCTAAACTCCTTTGTGGAACATTTCATGTGACAGCAGTGGGAGGGGTTCTAAAAAGGTCTGCAACCTGCCGTTCTTCTTTCTGCCTTGAATACTCATGTGATGCCTGTACCTTGGACAGCCATGTTGTGACCATGAAGAAGAGGTCAAGGGAATTTCTGAGAAATGGCAACACTGCCCTCAGTGAGCCCCTGGACAAGCCTGCAACCGTGTACCTCTAGATTCCTAGTTCTGTGAGAAAATTAGGCCTGGATCTGCCTAAACCATTAAATATTGTCTATTACAGCTGATTTCCTTCCTAATACACTCACCAATCAAAATAACAGCTACAACACAGCAAGAATTACACCACATATTTCGTTATGCACTCCATGATAAAGAGTACAGCATGGTTCTTATTTCCATCTATTTGGAGAGTATACTGATTTAAAAACAAAAAAAAAACAAGTCACTCCTCTGTCACTTGACTTGTATACATTCATATATGATCATGATATTATTTTTATTGGGGCACCTGGGTGGCTTAGTCGGTTAAGCGTCTGACTTTCGCTTAGGTCATGATCTCGCGGTTCGTGGGTTCGAGCCCTGCGTCGGGCTCTGTGCTGACTGCCAGCTCAGAGCCTGGAGCCTGTTTCAGTCTGTGACTCCCTCTCTCTCTGACCCTCCCCTGCTCACGCTGTCTCTCTCTCTCTCTCTCCTAGAAATAAATAAAAATATTTTTTTAAAAAAGTATCTGACTATTGATCTCAGCTCAGGTCTTGATCTCGGGGTCTTTTTTTCCCTAAGTTGTATTTATTTATTTGGGGGGGAGAATGAGCAGGGGAGGGGCAGGGAGAGGGAGAGAGAGAATACCCAGCAGACTCCATGCTGTTGGTGAAGAGCCTGATGTGGGGCTTGAACTCACAAACTGCAAGATTATAACCTGAGCAGAAACCTAACGATGCTTAACCAACTGATCTCAGAATCTTGAGTTCAAGCTCTATGTTGGGCTCCATGCTGGGCATGAAGCCTACTAAAAAAATAAATGTGGGTGTCTGGATAACTCAGTCGGTTAAGCATCCAACTTCAGCTCAGGTCATGATCCCACAGTTCCTGAGCCCCGCTTTGGGCTCTCTGCTGTCAGCTCAGAACCTGCTTCACATCCTCTGTACCCTTCTCTCTGTCCTCCCTGGTTCATGCATGCACAGGCTCACTGACTCGCTCTCACTCTCTCTCTCTCTCTCAAAAGTAAATAAAAATATGGGGCGCCTGGGTGGCTTAGTTGGTTAAGCGTCCGACTTTCGCTTGGGTCATGATCTCGCGGTTCGTGGGTTCGAGCCCCGCGTCTGGCTCTGTGCTGACTGCCAGCTCAGAGCCTGGAGCCTGTTTCAGTCTGTGACTCCCTCTCTCTCTGACCCTCCCCTGCTCACACTGTCTCTCTCTCTCTTCTCCTAGAAATAAAGCATTAAAAAAAAAAAAAAAGTAAAAAAGTAAATAAAAATATTTAAAAATAAATAAATAACATACATTAGTAGTAATAGTGTGTAAAAATGAGAAGATGAAGAAAATAAATTTATTTAATAATTCTCAATCCTCTAGAGTGTGGGAATGTCATACAGTACTTTTCAATTACTTGTATTAATGAAACAGAACAAAATATTTTAAAATAAAAGATTCTGAAAATCACACCAAGTTTTCCCACATATATTTTTCTTCTAACATTAGAAGATGAATGTGTGTTATATCCTTGGAAGTCATGCCAATTTAAAATTAAAAAGCAACATCAGAAGATGTGATTCAGAAAGATCTGGAATATTCCTCCACTGGTCCCCTTGTCATACCCTTCTGGAAATCAACCCATGGAAGCAGGTCGTTCTCACAGCTTCAGACGTTTTGCTTTCTTCTTCAAAAATTACTTTCTTTTTTGGGGCACCTGGGTGGATTAGTTGGTTAAGCGTCCAACTTTGGCTCAGATCATGATCTCATGGTTCATGGGTTCAAACCCCACATTGCGGGGGGTGGGGGGGCTGGAGCCTGCTTCAGATTCTGTGTTTCCCTCTTTCTCTGATCCTCCCCACCTCGTGCTTTGTCTCTCTCAACTTCTCAAAAGTAACATTAAAATTTTTTCAAAAAAATTACTTTCTTTTTAATAGTAATACATATTCCTGTTAGAATTTTTTAAAAAATAGTTTACATGTGTTAAAATTATTATATATTTATATCTGCCTTTTGTCTATACATATATGTGCTACCTATGAGTGTATGTATGTATATGTGTACATGATCTTTTATAAAAATTGCCTAATTCTTGGGGCACCTGGGTGGCTCAGTCAGTTAAGCATCCAACTTTGACTCAGGTCATGATCTCACAGGCTGTGAGTTTGAGTCCCCCATCGGGTTCTGTGCTGACAGCTCAGAGCCTGATGCCTACTTCAGATTCTGTGTCTTCCTCAATCTCTGCCCCTCCAGACCCCCGCTCATGCTCTCTCTCTCTCTCTCAAGTATAAATAAACATTAAAAAAAAATTTTAATGCCTACTTCTATAAACACCACTGTATATCTTACTTTTATTTAAAAGACCATTAACATTTCCAGTATCATTCATTATTCTTTGAAAAAAGTGTTTTTGCCAGTTGCTCAATATTCCATTATATGGACATTTCATGATTTATCCAACCATTCCTATGAATCCCAATTGTTTGTTTATATAAATTATGCTGCAAAACATCGGTCTACATTCATCTTTGTCATGATCTCACTGTCTTTATTTGAATCTAATGGAAAAGTGGTGGGGGCGGGGGAAGATGAGGAAGACTCAGCCAAGGAGGACTGAGAAGTAGAAAGGCCCAGAGGCGGGAGGAAACCATGGTGGTGGGGGGAAGAGAGTCCAAGAAGCCACAGGAGAGCCAGTTTCCAGGAAGAAAGAGCAGCCATCTCTGCCAAGAATGGTCTATTGGTCACGTAAGATGATATCTGAGATCTAACCACTGAATTAAATGAAATGGAGGCACTGGTGCCTTGATAAGAGGGAGAAAGGCTGATGAAGTAGGTTAAGAAAGCCAGGGAAAAGCAAAATTGCCATTCAAGGAATTCTGTTATAACAGGTGGTTACGGAGAAGGAAGTGGGAAAAGAAAGGGTATTAAACTGGTGGTAAATACAAGAAAAGAGAAAGGATGTTACTATCAATTAAGCTGGGATTATTAGCTATTATTTCAAATTGCCAAAAATACCAACAATCCACACATTTAAATTTATCTCGCAGAGGAGTGCCTGGGCGACTCAGTCAGTTAAGCATCCGACTTTGGCTGAGGTCATGATCTCACAGTTCGTGAGGTTGAGCCCCACATTGGGCTCACTGCTGTCAGGCTATCAGCACAGAGCCAGCTTTGGATCCTCTGTCCCTCTCTGTCTCTGCCCCTCCCCTGCTCACTTGTGTGCATATTATCTCTCTCTCTCTCTCAAAAATAAACTAAATTCATCTCACAGAATCATCCCCAGAACATGGGAAATCTTCCATATCTGAACATGGATGTCCATGTGTTTATTTAGTGATATGTATACTGAGCATCTTAAATAAAAATCGTGATAAATAAACTTCATATTTACTAAAACAAAAACAAAAATAAATCGGTCAATGTGAAAACAGTATTTGGGTGTGTGTGTGTGTGTGTGTGTGTGTGTGTGTGTGTGTGGTCACCATTAATAAACACTGAGATAGGCACATCCGACTAAAGACAGGGCCAAACAAATGATTAAATTCACAGTGACATTTTGGGGTGACAGTCATGATCACTGGAATATTTGTTACTGTAAATGTTTTGCTTCAATGAAGGCTACTGATGGCTACGAATGAAATGTAAACGCTTGAATCTTCACAAGCACGTTCCTATGTCTCAAGCTTACATGATGTAACTCGGTCAACAAATCCATAAGCTGATACTTCATAAGAAAGAGACCTTATTACACTGGACCAAGGAATTGTTTGACATCATGTGTCCTAAATGTGGTACCTGCTTCACAATGAGTACCTGAAATCATATGAAGTGGTACACAAAATTTTTTTAATGGTAACATTATGATTTCACACCATAACATTTCCATTTAAATAAGTTAGTTTAAAAACAAATAAATAAACAAACAAGTTGGTTGATGTAATTGAAAGAAAAATGTAAATAACTATACAAATGGCACGAGACCATGCAGAAGTTGCGGAAATAGTAGAGCAAGGACTAAAGCTTGGGAAGCTGATGAAATCTAACCCATTGTTCTTTGGCAAGGACACTATCTAGTATTTTGTCATTAACCTGACTTAGGTGACAAGAATCTAGCCCTCCCCCCACCCGCCATTCCTAAACTTAGTTAATTGCCTTAAAATTAAGATAAAGCAGAGTTCCCCAAATAATGCTAATAATCATCAAGAAGTACTGATCAAATATACATCTGAGAGTTTTTTTTTTTAAGGTTATTTATTGGGGGGGGAAGGGGCAGAGAGAGAAGGGGGAGAGAATCTCAAGCAGGCTCCACGCTGAGCCCAATGCAGAGCTCGAACTCACAAACCATGAGATCATGACCTGGGCTGAAATCAAGAGTCAAATGCTTAACCAACTGAGCTACCCAGGCGCCCCTTAGAGATTCTTAGACTCTATCTTGGATCCACTGAAAACAGAGTATTTTCCATTTTTGGCAACTGCCTTGTGATTTCTATGATTAGGGAAATTTGGGATATAATGACAGCACACCTCCATAAGTTTGGTGTGATAGTGGAAAAATGATAGTTGATGAAAGAAGAGATTTGGGAAAATGTTTTCCACTTTAAAGGTGGCTGTTGTGAATGAAAAATGCATTTCACCCAGATCCACAGTACACCAAGTTTTGCAAAGCTAAAAATAAAACAAATCACAGGGTGCTTTAAACATGTCATAGTGACGCCCAAGTTCAGTACAAGCTTGAAGCAATTGTGTATGATATTCTTTCCATTTGTGTTTCAGTTCACATCCCAAAAGAGGTGAACTAAAATTATTCAGTTAGATGGTGAAATTATTACCATAACTTTTCTTATTTATATGTACCTATGCCCAAAGAATCTCAAAGCGAATTAGCACTGTAAATGCAAATGTTAAGAATGAAAAAGAAGTTGGGGCTCCTAGGTGGCTCAGTCGGTTAAGGGTCTAACTCTTGGTTTTGGTGCAGGGCATGATGTCACAGTTCATGAGTTTGAGCCCCACATCAGGCTCTGTGCACAGAGCCTGCTTGGGATTCTCTCTCTCCCTCTCTCTCTACCCCTCCCCAATCTGCTCTCTCTCTCTCTCTCTCTCTCTTTTTCTCTCACACATACACACACACACACACACACACACACACACACACACACGCATGCACACACACACAAATAATTAAGTAAACTTTTAAAAAGTGAAAAAAAAAAAGCCAAATATACTTAGAAACAAGGTGTCCAAGCAAATTCCGAAGAGGTACTAAAGCCTAGAAAGAAAATATTCTGTACACCCTCCCAAATTATATCTAATTGACTTAATGGAAATAGTTTAAAATTCCAAAAATCATTCTAGAGGGTTGGAATCTATTTTTTTAAAGTTTATTTATTTACTTTTAAAGACAGAGAGAGAGAGAGAGAGCTCTGAAGAGGCAGAGAGAGAGGGAGAGAGAGACAGATTCCTAAGCAGGCTCTGCATCATCAGCAAAGAGCTGAATGCGGGGCTCAAACTCACCAACCGTGAAATCGCGACCTGAGCCAAAATTAAGAGTTGGTCGCTTAACTTACTGAGTCACCCAGGTGCCCCCAGGTTGAAATCTTTTAAGCACAAAAGATTTGGTATGGAAAATATATTTACTAGTCACCAAATATGCACAGGCTCCCCCATATGCCCCAACCCCCTTGCATGCTCAGGGCCATGGTCAAGAGCTGACTGAAGGAGTGTGAGCCAAAGAGACTGTGTCATTCTGGGTCTAAACACTTAAGAGCTAGAGTAGAATCCACCTACACTCCGTTTCTCTCCTGCATGGATCTTGGTGGTGCCAATAATGAAGGAGCAAAATGGGAACAGCGAGGATCACTGAGTGATGGCAAAGAGGGTAAATACGCTGAAGCATTGCCCAACCACACTACATCCTGGAGGAGCAGGGCCTGACACTGTGTGGTGGTAAGGCCCAGAGATTTCAAGGTGAACCTAGTGCCACAGCATAACCTAGCCAATCCTGGTTAATTTACTTGTCAGTCACCTGGCTTCCCGAGTTTCCAAATCGGAATTCTCTTTGGGGCACCTGAATGGCTCAGTCAGTTAAGCACCTGACTTCAGCTCAGGTCATGATTTCACAGTTCGTGGGTTCAAGCCCTACATCAGGCTCTGTGCTAATGGCTCAGAGCCTGGAGTCTGCTTCAGATTCTGTGTCTCCCTCTCTCTTTCCTCCTCCCCCACTCGCTCTCTCTCTCTAAAATAAATAAACATTAAAAAAAATTTTTTTAGGGGCGCCTGGGTGGCTTAGTCGGTTGAGCGTCCGACTTTCGCTTGGGTCATGATCTCGCAGTTCGTGAGTTCGAGCCCCGCGTCGGGCTCTGTGCTGACTGCCAGCTTGGAGCCTGGAGCCTGTTTCGGTCTGTGACTCCCTCTCTCTCTGGCCCTCCCCTGCTCGCGCTGTCTCTCTCTCTCCTAGAAATAAAGCATTAAAAAATAATAATAATAAAAAAAAAAATTTTTTTAAGAATTTTCCAGAGCAGAGGGGATGCATTCAACTGCTCTGCCCACATCATATCTTAATAAGGCTAGATATCTTAAGAGTGTTCTCTCCATGGTCCTCATTACATGTGGGAAACTGAAGCTCAGACTGTTCCAGTTCCTTGTCCTGGGGCACAGAGCACACCTACATAAAGACTGAAGCTTCATGTTCCTCAAACCTCCTATGCACCATTTATAAACTTCTTGAGACCCTTGTAAGGCCTGAACTGACACAGAAAATCAAATGAAGCAGCATTTTTTTAGGTTAATTTATTTATTGGGGGTGGACGGGCAGAGAGAGAGGGAGACAGAATTCTAAGTAGGCTCCCTGCTGTCAGTGCAGAGCCCCATGCAGGGCTTGATCCTAAAAAGTATAAGATCATGACCTGAGCCGAAAACAAGAGTCAGATGCTTAACCAACTAAGCCACCCAGGAGCCTCTTAAGAAGCATTTTTTAGGAGTCACTTCAAATCCCATGATGAATGGTAACAGGCCATAGGTTTTTCAGATCTGGTCTAGTTACATCTCCCATAAAATCTCTGTAACTCTGCCATATGAGAGAGCAGAGCGAGCCCCTTCAATAAGCAGTTTATGTGCTCTCCTCCACTCCTCAGCCGTGAGCCACAGTGGGCTACTTATGTTTATATTTAAATTCATTCAAACTAAGTAAAATGAAAAATATAGTTCCTCAGTCAGACTAGCTGCATGTCAAACGCTCAGTAGGCTCACGGGGCAATGGCCACCATCCTGGACAGTGTAGGACATCTCCACCCCCAGGCAAGTTTCATTGGGCAGTGCTGGCCTAGAATATCACTATCGACCCTCAAAGCCATATACAGTGGATCCTTGAACAACATAGGCTTGAATGCATGGGTCCACTTACATGCAGATTTCTTTGATAAAGATGCTTCCATCCTATAAATGTATTTTCTGCCTCTTATGATTTTTCTGGTAACATTTTCTTCCCTCTAGCTTACTTTTACTGTAAGAATACTGTGTACAGTACATAGAACATACAAAGTATATGTTAATCGGCTGTTATCAGTAAAGCTTCTGGTCAACAGCAGGCTATTAGTAATTAAGTTCTAATTACTTAAAGTCAAGAGGAATATGCTGATTTTCTACTACACAGGGGTTGGTACCTCCAACTCTCCCCAATGTTGAAAGGCCAACCCTCCATACATTAGAAGCCAAACAGTACGCTTGCCATGTATAAACAGCTGCAAGACAAAATTCCAGCCCCCTTCCCCAACTAATATTATCAGTATTAATGGCATAAAATTGAGAAAAGTAAAATGTAGGAGAAATATCTGTGATCTAAAGAAAGGCTTTACTAAGATCGGTCATATTAGGTTTTCAAACTAAGGTCTGAAACAAAGCAGGACGTGCCAGGTGTATATGTTATGTCTAACGTGGCAATATCCTTGTAGATCTGCCAGGTCTTTGGTTTTTACCACCACGATGCAGAAGTCTTCCTGAAACAGGTAGAGTCGGTAAAGCTGATGATCATAACTGTTACTGACACTGACCGTCGTCAGGGCACCAAAGCAAACTCAACTGAGACAAATATCATGGGATTGTCGATGTAAACAGAACTCCGTGTGAAGAACCAGACAGAATGACACCAGAAGACATCTTACAGCAAGATGTTTTTCCCCTGAGGGCAAATCAGCACAAACTCACTGCCCTGACAATAAGATAAAAACCCCAACAGGGCTACTTCTTTAAAACTGAGGAACTGTAAAGGATATCTTATAGACTGTGAAGGATATCTTATAGATATCTTATAGAAGGAAACAGCTTGAACAGGGGAGTTGATGAGGGAGCCTCACAGAGGTCTCACTATATCTGACACTTGACTGAAAACAGCTACATTGATGAGTACAATGATGAGGAGGAAATTATTTTCTGAAACACAGGGCTCTGAAGATGTTAGTATGTCACAGCTTTCCACTCCTGCCTATCTGTGCATGTGCATTTATGAGGCTTACGTGCCTAGGGTGCTGTGGTAAACTGATCCTACAGGGAGAGGCCACCACACTCGCATGAGCTAAAATCCAAAATGACGACAGCACCTGATACAGGCAAGGATGGGAACTCATTCATTGTTGGCAAAAATGTAAAATGTTACTTTGTTTTGTTAATTTTTTTAGTGTTTATGTATTTTTGAGAGAGACAGAGCACGAACAGGGGAGGGGCAGAGAGAGAGGGAGACAGAATCCGAAGCAGGCTCCAGGCTCTGAGCTGTCAGCACAGAGTCCGATGTGGGGCTCGACCTCACAGACCATGAGATCATGACCTGAGCCGAAGTCAGCCACTCAACTCACTGAGCCATAAGCGCCCCTAATGTTAGTCACTTTGCAAGACAGCTGGCAGGTTCTACAAACCTAAACCTTAGCATATGATCCAGGAGTTGTGTTCTTAGTAGTTACTCAAACAAGCTGCATAAAAACATGCACGTGAATGTTTATAGATGGCTTATGCATGACTGCACAAAGGTGGAAGCAACCATAGCAGAACACCCTTTGACAGGCGAACAGATAGCTGTAGCACATCCAGACAATGAGATACTCTTCAGTGATAAAAAGAAAAGAGCTATCGAGCCACAAAAAGACACGGAGGAATCTTAAATGCACATTGCTGAGTGAAAGAAGCCAGGCTACAAAATTTATGATTCCAGCTAATGACATGCTCGAAAAGGCAAAACTAGAAAGAGCAGTAAAAAGATTTACTACTTTAGCATATTCCAGGGCTATCAGCATGTATACAGGGCACGCACGTGTGTGCACACACACATAGAAACAGACACACACACACAACATCAATATGGGGGTAAGACCACACTTTGAGAACTGGTCGATAGACTCCTTAAAGGTAAGGCTCCTCTATAGGAAAGCACAATCTCAAAGAGATATCCATGCCCACACGTTAACTGCAGCATTATCCACAACATTCACGGAATGTTGGACACGGAAACAACCTCAGTATTCATCCACAGATGAACAGATAAAGAAAATGTGATATAAAGGGAGAGAGAATATTATTCAGCCATATGAAAGAAGGAAATCCTACCATTTGTGACAATGTGGATAACACTTGAGGGCATGAGGCTAAGTAAAATAAGCCACAGAAAGACAAATACTATACGATCTCACTCATATGTGGAGTCTAGAAAAGCTCAACTCAGAAAACAGAGAGAAGGTTGGTGGTTGCCAAGAGGTTGGAAGGTGGGAGAAATCGGAAGATGTTGGTCAAAGGGTATAAACTTCCAATTACAAGACAAATCGGTTCTGAGGACCCGACGCACAGCCCAGTGACTACAGTTAACAATACTGTATCATATACTTCAAAGCTGCTCGGAAAGTAGATCTGAAATGTTCTCACCACAAAAAAAAAAAAATTTAAGTTTATTTATTTTTTAGTTTAGAGAGAGAGAGAGAAGAGCATGAGCCAGGGAGGAACAGAGAGAGCACACGAAAGAGAATCCCAAGCAGGCTCCACGCTGCCAGCACTGAGCCCAACACAGGACTCAAATTCACAAACAGTGAGATCATGACCTGAGTGGAAACTAAGAGTCAATTAACTGACAGAGCCACCCAGGTGCAAATCCCCCACCGAAAACATTTTTTTAAAAGGGAAGGCTGCTCTATCTCTTATGGAGTGTTTCCTTCTCTTCATCTCTAGAACTGTGATCTAAACAAAGGAAAGGCCCAGAGCATGGTCGCTGAAAGAGTCAATTAATTAGTCAATGCAACTAGCTAAAAAGGGTACAGAATTAATATATTCTTTGGACTCTAACAATGAGCAAAAATCTAGAGACAGCGAAATACGCATTTGGAAGACAGAAGCATGGAGAACAGAGGTTAGCTTCTCTCTCTCACTATAACTTACAGTTCAGTGCTCTGTAATTATCTCTCAGATAATTATTAGTCACACTATTGGGAAAGACAACAAATAAAGAATCAAACAACTGAAATCCCCTACTTAGAATGGTTAGCTCTATTTTAAAAACTGATTTGCATAATACTTGCGAAATAGGGGCAGATCAGAGTTGTTAAAAACAAACTAATCTAGTTGATTCTGATACTTATCAAACAGTATTGAAAGATAATAAACAACTGTTTTCTGTAACTGCTTTTCTACAGATCTTATAAGACACAACTAGAGCTCATCCTATGAAAAACCTGCTTACAAATAGCACTTGTTTACACATGGCAGAAATCAGTAAATACTTGTTGGAAGGAAGAAAGATAAGCACTGTGAAGTCAAGGAGAGACTCCTTATTTGAGATATAAAGCTCTGCAGTAATTTTTCAGAGAACAGAGCTACCCCCTGAAATTTTTATAGATGTGGAATGTTCTTTCATCGGAGCAATCTAATACATTCAGATTACAGAGCTGAGCTACTGAGCTGGTGGCTATAACTTGCAATTTCTTGACAATAAAATTACCTACGTTTTTTTCTGCAGAAAAATGAGACAAATGCGTCCATTAACTACATTATGTAAAACCATGCATGAAACCAAGCAGTCATGCTAGAACATTGCAGCAGATACCCACCACGCATTTCCACATGCGCTGCCTCTAATAAGGTGACTGCTACGTACTCAACAGCAGGGCGAACACATCTCTTTCTCCCTATATTTCTTGGGAGCAATTTCTTACTGTTAGTGGGGGTTCATTTCCATCTCTGCAGCAAGGGCCACATTGGGAGATGCATCTGATTAAGTGACTCCATGTACTTGAGAGACAAGAGAAGGAAAATCAATTTCATGTTTAATATGATCTGTTTTCCTCTGTCATGGATTTACCTCCTCCTTTTGCCCTGCAACACTAAATGAGGGACAATTTAAATCAAGCACCAAAATTTGTTACTTACGAAAGCAACTTGGCTCAAGTGCCTGAATCATTAACTCGTTTTATTATTTATCTATGTACGTGCCTTGTCCTGGAAAGGATTTAAGACAGAAGACATTAACTGTTTCTAGGTAGAGAGCTCGGGCGGCTCACAAGACTAAAGAATATTAACTGGAGAGAACATGCATGCACCTCAGTTCCAAAGAAGAGAGCATCTCATCAACAAATATTTATTGGTGCCGACTACATACATTGCAATGTGCTAGGAGCCAGGGTGCAGAGGTGAGTACCACAGAGAAGCTTCTCATCCTCGACGGAGCCCATATTCCAAAGGCATACCCAGCACCAGAAGCAGACATTACATGCCAGGTTGCCTGTCAGAGCCGGAGCCTAGCTAGGAAGACACATTCCAAGACTTGTTATCTGCCTCTACACATTTAAAACTCCATATTTTAGGGGCACCTGGGTGGCTCAGTCGCCTAAGCATCCGACTTCAGCTCAGGTCATGATCTCGCAGTTTGTGCATTCAAGCCCCACGTCAAGCTCTGTGATGACAGCTCAGAGCCTGGAGCCTGCTTTGGATTCCGTGTCTCCCTTTCTCTCTGCTCCTTCCCCACTGGTGCTCTGTCTCTCTCTCAAAAACAAACATTTAAATTTTTTTCAAACGATATTTTAGGGCACCTGGATGACTCAGGCGGTTAAGCGTCTGACTTTTGATTTCAGCTCAGGTCATGATCTCACAGTTGGTGAGTTTGAGCCCCACATCGGGCTCTGCGCCTGCCTAGGATCCTGTCTCCCTCTCTATCTGCCCCTCCCCCACCTACTCTCTACTTCTCTCAAAATAAATAAAATTAAACTTTAAATTGTTTTAAATTTTAAAACACCATATTTTATAAGAGAAAAGAGGCATTTGGTGCGGCTCTAGACCACAAATGGATATGCCGGGTGAAAGTCAGAAGGAAGCCGATATGCACCAACAATTTTTTAATAAATAGACCTGCCCAAAAATGGAACAGACTGCATTATAAGGTAATGAGCTCTCAATTGTGGGAGATTCCAACCGAGTTGGTAAGTTATCAGAAAGGTGGCTGTGATGGATAAAAAGCAGGTTCACAGGAACATTAGAAGCTACTTCCTATTTTATGATTCAGAAGACTAAATCAAACCCAAAAAGCACCTTGAGTATCTCAGGTTACCCTTAATGACAAGGATCAATGATCATATCATGGTATAGCAGGCCGGAATCTCCTCGGTCCCGTGCCATTCTGTCAGACAGAAGCACTAAGCGTGGATTTCTGACTGCCATGCTGGGTTCCGGGGCCTCGGGTGGCCTCAGAATGCCCACAGTCTCTCTAAGAAGGAACTCGGGTCCTGGAAATACAATCACCCTGGAGGCATTGCGAAGGCACAGCAGTCATGGCGGCAAGGCAGGTACGCGAATACTATTGATATTGGAAGCAAAAGAATCTGTCATGTAGACAGAATTTCTAAATCGGCCCCATAATGATGTCCTGCCCTAATCCCCAGAACTGTAACTGTGATGAGAGCTTATTCCCACGTGCTCCGCGCGCGGCACAGCAGACCTCCAGATAGAGAGACGGTCCTTGCCTTACACAGGTGAACCAAACATAATCACATGAGCCCTTAAAGGCAGACAGCTTTCTGCAGCTGGTAGCAGAAGAAAAGTCAGAGAGGCTCAAGGCGGGGGAGGGATTTGGTGCACCACTGCCGGCTTGAAGATGGCAGGGGCCACATGGCAAGGGATGTGGGTGACTTCTAGAAGTGGAAAGCAGCTCCCAGCCAACAGCTAAGAAAATAAGGACTTCTGTTCTACACTCACAGAGAACTGGGTTCTACCACCATGAACGGCCTTGTTAACAGATTCTTTCTCGGAGCCTGCAGATAAAAGCCCAGCTCCACCAAACCTTAACTGAGGCCTTGTAATTGCCCAAGCATCAGACTTCTGGCCTCCAGAGCTAATTAAACGGGTGTTGCTTTAGGCCACTCAGTATGCCGTCATGTTACACAGCCACAGATAAGCAACACAGAATCCAGATGGTGACATGAAGACTGTACACTAGAAGTAAGGGTTGGAATGGCCCACACTCCGGAGCCACGCCTCCCTCAGCTAAGTGAACCAGGTGACCCCAGATACAGAGAAGTCTGAGGAAAGCATCACCACAGCTGACTTAGTTGAGATCATGCATAGGAAAGGCCCAACTCCACCTTACACCTGTTAGAAGGGCTATCTAAAAAGACAAGTGTCAGTAAGGATGTGGAGAAAAGGGAATCCTTGTGCACTTTTGGTGGGAATGTAAACTGGTTCAAACACTACAAAAAACAGTGTGGAGCCCCCTCAAAAACTTAAAATTAAACTAGGGCCACCAGAGTAGCTCAGTCAGTTAAGTGTCTCACTCAATTTCAGCTCAGACCATGATCTCACAGTTCACGGGTTTGAGCCCTGCATCAGACCCCATGCCAACAGCGCTGAGCCTGCTTCAAATCCTCTCTCTCTACCGCCCCCCACCACCCCTTCCCTGCTTACGCTGTCTTACGCTCTCTCTCAAGACAAACAAAAAAAACTAAATAGAACTACCATATGATCCACTTCTGGGTATATATCCAAAGGAAGTGAAAACAAAATATCAAAAGATATCTACTCTCCTCTCCTGTTCATTAAAGCATTAATCACAGTAGCCAAGGTTTAGAGACAACCTAACTGTCCATCCATGGATGAAGGAATAAAGAAGATGTGGTGTATATATATATACAGTGCAATCTTATCCAGCAATTAGAAAGGAGGCTATCCTTCCTTCCATTTGCAACAACATGGATGGACCATGAGGGCACTATGCTAAATGAAATAAGTCAGACACAGAAAGACAAACATGATATGCTACCACGAACAGGTGAAATCTAAAAAAAAAAGCTGAATTCATAGAAACAGAGAGTAGAATGGGAGTAACCAAGGACCGGGGGTGCAGGAATCAGGAGGGAGTGTTGTTTAAGGGCACAAACTTACAACTAGAAGATGGATAAGTTCTGGAGAGCTAATGCAAAGCAGATTGACTATAGTCAACAATATTGTTTATTACATACTTCAAGACTGCTAAGAGACTAGATCTTAAATATTCCCACCACAAAAAAATAAACGGTAGTTACGTGACATGACAGAATTGTTAGCTAACGGCTATGTAGACAGTGGAAATCATATTGTAATATACAAATGCAACAACTCAACTCAATACACTGTATACCTAAAACCTACACAGTCTTATATGTAAATTTTATCTGTTAAAAAAGAAAGAAATTATTTTTTCATTGCCATATAGAGAAGTGTTCTCTCTGAATTCTCAGTTGGTAGCACACTGTTTTGTGGTAACAATATTTTCAGATCCAGTAAGTAATAAAACTCTTCAGCTTGTGAAGTCAACATTAAGAATACTGCTTTATGAAAGATCTGGAATCCAGGTGAGACATTACAGCAACCCAGAATCTCTGGCCTGGCTGATGGTGAAGGACTTTCCTTGCTGAAGAAGTTTCCTCTTGAAGAAACATCTGCACTCTGATATTCATGGTCACATTATTCACAGTAGCAAGACATGGTAGCAACTTTATCGGTTCTTACTGGGTAGAGGGATATAATGATCAGATGTCCAAGTCTGGTTCAGAGAACAGCACTTTAACCAGCACCACCTTTAGGCACAGCCGACTGTGGCCCAGGCCTGGACTTGGGGCTTGGGCTTTAGGGGGTCCTGTTTGGCTTCCTTCTCTCTTCCCCCCCTCCGCGTCACTCTCCACAGCGTGAGGGTCCCGCAGAGTGTAACTCAGTCTCCAAACATCTAGGCCCTCAGAATCCAAGGCCCGCACAGCTTCAGGCCCACCTCCAACGCTTGCAGCCCTCTTTCCACCGAGGGCGTGCCCCCGGCATGAGAGCGCCCAGAGCTTGCCGGTGAGGGCTGAATTCAGGGACGACCCAAGGGTGGGGCAAGAAAGGGCCCTGGGTTAAGCCCCTCCGTCTTTTGGCCAGGGCAGGCCTGCCTTCCAAAGAGCCATCAGGTGCAGCTCAAAAAAGAAAGAAATTATTATTTTGGCAAGGAGAGAAAGGGGGACCTATGGCTTGTGGAGGCTCTGTCTGATTAAGCAAGGTAAAACTCTCCAGCTACGTAGGGGAGCGGGCTACCCTGCAGCTACTGGCAGTGGCAGTGGGGGTAAAGACGAAGGATATACTTGGGGTCCTACTGTAATTTGGGGTGTGTCCTGAGTGTTGGTGACACCCAGATGCTACACGGCTTTGCTGGAGTTTGTGCCTTATAGTGTTCTGTGGTGACGGCCGTCAGCAGGGAGAAGGGGCAGGGGGCTGGGATGCAGGGCAGCCCTTGCTGGCTCCCTCTGCAAGGCCAAGATGGTATTCATCCCCCAGGTTTGAAATTCACACAAAAGGAGAACAGTGTGTTCTGGACCACTGAACATTCTGGCATCTTAGGGTATTCAAAAATTCTTGCCACGCAATGAAACATCTCTCACCCGGAGTCATGCGCCAGCCTCCCCACTGATCTCCCTACTTTGCTCTGTCC
Source organism: Proteles cristata cristata (assembly GCA_017311185.1). Lineage (NCBI taxonomy): Eukaryota > Metazoa > Chordata > Mammalia > Carnivora > Hyaenidae > Proteles > Proteles cristata. Next base: position 2,951,153 of record JAESUZ010004584.1, read on the forward strand.
CCGTGGGCCTATTCTCAACACAGCAGCTGGGCTGCCTCTTCAACGGCATAGGTTCTGACTGTGCTGTCCTCTACCAAAGCCTTCCAATGGCTTCTGATGCTTCGGGTAACCTGTAAGACCTTCAGGGTTGACCCGCCAACACCTCTATGGGCTCCTCTCCTGGCCTCTCATGTTCCTCAAACATACCACACTCCCTTGGGCTTCTAGACCTTTCGACCTCTTCTTTTTTCCTGGAATGCTTTTCTCCTGGATAGCCACTTGCCTCTATCCTCACTTCCTTTCAGGCCCTCCTCAAATACCACCTTATTCAATGAGACCCTCCCGGACCACCCCATAAAGAACACACCTCTTCCTCGCTCTACTTCCCTCTCTTCCCCATACCCACTTCATTTTCCCACATAGAATTCATCACCATCTGCCAGAAAGGGTTTTGTCTAAGTGTTTGGTTATCATCAGTCTCTCCCCTCTGGAATATAAACTCCATGAGCTATATTGTCTTGTTCACTGCTGTTTTCCAAGATCCCCTTGTGCTGCCTTTCATGGTAAATATGTGACTAAATAAATAAATAAGTGAATGACTGAATGACAGGAAATCTAGGAGATGCTGGGTGGTCAGACTGAGGCAGCCAGACTCAAGCAGGAGACCCCAATATAGCAGGATGTCAGTTACTACAGAATATTCGAAGACATACTTTCCTTATTCATACTTTCAGCAAACAACTTCCACACATCTCCTCTGTGCCAGGTATCTATTCCTGTCACAAGAATTTCTCCCACATGAGAGGAAAGCACCCCTCCTACAATAATGAACCACGAGAGCAGTATTTTACAATTCTCATAGTAGCAATGGAATAGTCTCGAAATAGCCATGCTATGGAGAAATCCTAATACAGCATATATCCAGAAACAGGTGAGAACATTCAGAACTGCTAACCTGGAAGGCTGCCTTCTCTCTTGCTTTTTCCAGCCTAATTTCCTCAGTTTACCTGCTCGTCCTCTTGAGCTCCTCAGTTTAGAATGAGTTCACAAGGAGAAACGTCCCCCTCCAGTTCAATCCGCTTGAGAAGGGCACCGAGGCTGCATAAGCCCCATTTGGTGGCCCGGGTGTGTTCCAAGATTAGCCAAGTGCTGAGGCCACCAGATGGGCAGCTGCGGCCATGTTGTTTACTAAGAAGATGGCTTGCAGATGGCGGTGGGGGCAGGGCGGAGGGTGGGAAGGGGGAATGTGCTGGATGAACAGAAAGGTGTCCGGTCAGGTGGCCCGAGACGGCAGGGGAAAACGGGAGAGCCACCAACATTCTCCTAATACGGTGATCAGATTTCTGCCTCATGACTCCACAGCTACCACAGTCTATCTGGTCTGCATTTTCAGCACAAGAACCGAGTTTCCATAAAGGTCAGCTTCAAAATCATCAAAAAGGGATCAGCTGGCGGTGGTGCTTGGCCACGTCATGAAGGACACTCACAAACATCTTCCCTTCTCCAGGCAGACTCCACTCTGAGCTGCTTACATTCTTCAGTTCCTTCCCTGGATGTGGGAAGGGTTGTGATCTAAAAAATATAGTCTCCCTGCAGGGTGTGTTTACAGACTTAAAGAGCACAGGTGTAGAGGAGGAGCCACTCTGGAACAGACAGACAAACATCTGCTAGATGGATGTCAAAAGGGAAAGGTCGAGAGTCCTAACCACCGCTTGAGCAAACCACACCAACTCATGACACACGCCCGCGGCACAGCTAGGCCTGGGGGCAGTGGCAAACCACAGGCTCCCACCTCGAGCTGCCGCAGGAAGGTAACAACCTTATCTCTGGACAAGTCTGGGAATGTTCCAGCCCATCTTCCAAACGCTCCAAACTCCTCTCACTATTTGGCTGATTCTGTGTCATGTAGGAGTTTATTATCTATTTTAAGAGTTTAAAAGGGGCACCTGGGTAGCTCCGTCGGCTGGACGCTGGACTTTTGGTTTCAGCTCAGTCATGGTCTCAAGGTTCATGGGATCAGGCCCCACATGGGGCTCTGCACCAACTGCCAGCACAGGCTTGGGGCCCTCTCTCTCTCCCCCTCTCTCTGCCCCTCCCCTGCTTGCCTGTGTGCACATGTGTGTGTGTGTGTCTGTATGTGTGTCTCCCTCCTTCTTAGAATAAAGTTAAAAAAAAAAAAGGTAAGTAAAACATTTAAGAAGTTAAAGGGACACCTGGTAGTTCAGTGGATTAAGCATCTGACTATCTCAACTCAGGCCATGATCTCACGGTTTGTGAGTTTGAGCCCCACCTTTGGCCTTACACTGAGGAAGGAGGAGCCAAGTTGGGATTCTCTCTCTCCCTCGCTCTGCCTCTCCCCTGCTCCTACTCTAAATCTCTCTCTCTTTCAAAATAAATAAACAAACATTTCTTAAAATTTTTAAGAAGTTAAAGTTAACAAACCAGTCTGTAATGGTCAAAATGGAAATAACCTAAATGTCTATCAATATGAAAAAGTAATTAAATAATATGTTCAGAGAACTGACTCCCATATGTCAATGACAACTAAAGAATTAGAACTATAAGCAGCAACTAGGAGGAATCTCAAAAACATAATGTTAAACATGAGCGACCAGATGCGAGAGGACAACCGAGTCCAGACTACATAATGCTTTTTACGGAAAATTATATGAAGTTCAACAATGGGCATGACCAGCCGACAGTGTTAGTGGCCAGGGTGGTGCTCGCCCTCCGGGCACACTGCTTGGGGGGAGGCACAGGAGAGCCTTTTGAGATGCCAGCCAGGTCGTGTTTCTGGATCTAAAGTGTTCATTTTATAAAGTGTGTCATGCTGTACACTTACAATTTTGCATAATTTCCTGTGTCCATGGCATGCTTCAATTGTTTAAAAAAAAAAAAAACAGTTCAGGGGCGCCTGGTGGCTCAGTCATTTAAGCATCTGACTTTTGATTTCGGCTCAGGTCATTGTCCCAGGGTGATGGGATCAAGCCCCACAATGAGCTCCATGCTGACCGTGGAACCTGCTAAAGATTCCCTCTCTCTCTCTCTCTCTCTCTCTCTCTCTCTCTCCCTCTCTCTCCCTCTCTCTCCCTCTCTCTCAATTAAAAAAAAAAAACAGTTTATTGATTAGTCTTCTGAATATTCTTAATCAACATGTATTCAGTTTACATTGGCCTACATACCCCCAGAGGGCATTTCCTTCCACCTCTCCCACTTTATCTACTCTTCTACATGTTCATTCAACTCTTACTGTTCTCTCAAGTCAGCCTCAGAGCCTTTGCACTGGCTGTTGCTTCTGCTTGGAATGCTCTCCCCACAGAAATCCACAGGGGCTACCATACAATCCACTACCTCAAAAAATGATACTTGTAGCCCCATGTTATTGCAACATTATTCACAATAGCCAGCACATGGAAACAATCCAAGTGTCCATCAATAGATAAGTGAATACAGAAGGTGTGATGTACACACACAAACACACACACACACACTAGAATATTATTCAGCCATGAGAAAGAAGAAAATCCTGCCATTTGCAACAACAAGAATGGGCCTTAGGAGTACTACGCTAAGTAAAACAAGTCAGACGGAAAATGACAAATACTGTATGATCACACTTACATGTGAAATCTAAAAAAACAAACTCACAGATAAAGAGAACAGATTTACAGTTATTAGAGGGGTGGGGGAGGGGGTGAGAGTAATGAGTGACAGCAATCAAAAGGCACAAACCTCCACTTATAAGATAAATTAAGTGCTGGGGACATAATGTACAGCCTGATATTATTCCAGAGAATACATTATATATAATAATTATATTCTGGAGCATATAAGCCCCATGAGGGTAGGAATTTGTGTGTGTTTGGTTCTCTAACTGTATCCTTAGCACCCCAAGCAGTGCCTGACACAGAGTTATAACTCTATAAAGATCCATGGAATTAACAAGAGCATCACACACAAATGATACGCCAGGTATTACACTGACCAATTTTATAATCTCTAGCTCATTTACACTCTTTGCCTCATTTAGAGGATTTCTTTTCCCCATCGTGGGTAGCTCTAAGTTAAAATGAGATCTTTGCAGGCTTAACTTCCTTTAAAAGTTAACGGATTAGGGGCAGCAGTAGCAGCCAAGGCAGAAAGGATTCAGTATTAGCAACTGACCCTTAGGAACAGGGATGAGAAGAAAGAGAGACATAGCATTATTACACTTGTCTACTTTAAGTCAAAATGAATCGCAAAGCTGAATAGCCGCTGTCGATAAATAACCACTCCTCAGGAGCAGCTCATTTGATTGTTGGATCATATGGCCCTCATCCTGGGAAAAGCAGGAAACTGATGGCAACAGAAATAGTTTGAATTCTTGGCACACTTCCAGGGTTATTTTCCAGTCCCTCAGTAAATCACTTTCTCCCACAGCTAAACAGTTCCAAGGATGGGATCTCTTAGTATTACTTTTTACAACTGGGTGTGAATCTACATCTCAAAATAAAGCATCTAATTTAAAACAATATAACTTACTCTAAGGATTTGGCTCTGCTAATCTATTCATTTTATAAGACACTGAAAAGCTGGAAAACACACACAGCCTTCTGTGCTGTGGGCTTGCTCTATAGTGTCTTCGTCAAAACACAGTGAACTTAGAAACTTCCATAACTTTGGTTGTGGGTATGACGGGATAACATCTGTAATGGACTTTAAAAAGCAAGCTGCCAGGGCGCCTGGGTATCTCAATCAGTTAAGCATGTCCAACTTCGGCTCAGGTCATGATATCATGGTTCGTGGGTTCGGCCCCCAAGTCAGGCTCTGTGCTGACAGCTCTGAGCCTGGAGCCCGCTTCGGATTCTGTGTCTCCCTCCCTCTCTGCCCCTCCCCTGTTCACACTCTGTCTCTCTCTCAAAAATAAATAAACATTTTTAAAAAAATTTTTTAAGCAAATTGCTTTAAATCTTTCCTTTTCTTGTGGGTGGTATATTAAAAATGACCATAACACAGGAGGCCAGCTCTGAAGGGAGCAAACCATGGGAAGGCATGGGCAGTGGTTCAGTGGGTCCACAACCCAACAGCCCTACCGGTGGAAAAGCTCAAGGGTAAGGGATGTCTCATGGATGTGAAACTGCCTGAGGAGAAATGGGCTCCGGAAAAGCCAAGCTAGCCTCACCTGTTCAAACATGAACCCCTAACAGAATGTCCAGCAGCCTGGGACAAATTTACTGTCCAGATGCTGGTTGACGTCACCAGGGAAATGCAAATCCACTTCACCACTTCACAACCACTAGGATGACTACAAGCCAAAGGTCAAGGGCACCTGGGTGGCTCAGTCAGTTAAGCATTTGAGTTCTCAATTTTGGTTCAGGTCATTATCTCATGGGTTCGTGAGTTTGAGCCCTACGTCAGGTTCTGCACTGACATGAGGACCCTGCTTGGGATTCTCTCTCCTTCCCTCTCTCTGCCCCTCTCCAGCTTATGCATGCTCTCTCTCTCTCTCTCTCAAAATAAATAAATAACTTAAAATTTTTCAATAAAAAAATAAGAATGTAAAAAATAAAAATAAACAAAACTTTTAAAAGTAAAGAAAATTTTATTTTTAAAATCAGATAGTAACCAGTGTTACTGGTGAGCACGTGCTATAATTGGAACCCTCGTTCACTGCTGGTAGGAATGTAAATGGCACAGCCACTGTGGCTAACAGTCTGCCAGTCCCTCAAAAAGTTAAACACAGAGTGACCACATGACCCAGCAATTCAGCTCCTAAGTATGGAAACAAATGTCCACGTAAAAACTTGCACACAAATGTTCCTAGTAACATTATTCACAATAGCCAAAACATGGAAACAACCCAAATGACCACCAACCGATGAGTGGGTGAACAAATTACGGGGAAATCCATACGATGGACGACAACTTGGCAATAAAAAGAAATGAAGTGGTGATACAACATGAGAAAACTGGAAAACATTAAGCTAATTCAAAGATGCCAGTCACACTGTATGACAGAGACAGAAAGTAGATTTGTGGCTGCCTAGGGTGGGAAGACATGCAGGGGTTGGAAAGAATGACAGCTAAGGGGTCTGGGGTGAGGGAGTGACTGTGGTGATGGCTGCACAACTCCATGATACACCAAAAATCACTTAAAGTGGGTGGATTGTATGGTATGAATATTACATCCCAAGATAGCTGTCTGGGGAAAAAAAGATAGATGTGAGAGATGCGGAACCACACCAACCCTCATTAGGAAGATGCACTTGGTCCCTCTCAAGAAGGCTGCCCTCAAGGGTGCCTGGAGAGCTCAGTCAGTTAGCTTCCAACTGGATTTCAACTCATGACCTCAGGGTCGTGGGATCAAGCTCTATGTTGGGCTTTGCACTGGGCAGGGAGCCTGCTTAAGATTCTCTCTGTCTCTACCCCCGCCCCCATCCTTCCCTCTGCCCCATTCCCCAGCTCATGTGCACCTGCTCTCACTAAAAAAAAAATTTTTAAAGGCTGTCCTCACCATGGCTAATTTGCTAGGAAAAGCTTGGGCATTGGGTCTAGATTCTTCTGAGTTCTCTTCCTTCTCTACCTAGTGACCTCCTTAGAACACGACCTGTAAACTGAATATGAGGCATTTTACAAATATACGGTGCTGTATAGATTTACAACAATAGGCTCGACTGACCCCCCAAATAGCATAACAGCAGTAGAGGCGGGAAAGCAAGGGAGGTCTAGAAAGGGCCCCGCGACACAGGGAGTTGGCTGGGACGAGGGTGCTCATTAGGCCTCTGAATTCTCTTGGCTGAAGCTCTCCTGGTAGAAAAATGGATCGAAATGAGCCATCTCTGGACATCTAGAATGGTGAAAATGGCTCTCAGGTAGTTTGCAAAAATCTGACATAATAAAAATAAAAAGACTCACAATGCACCAAGGGGCTTTGGTGAGCCAGGAAGGAGTAACAAAAGGATGACCCAACTGGCTGAAGTGCTCTCTCCCCACTTTCATTAACACAAAAATAAATAACGGCTGGACCTCTTGACTTCAGTTTCATGCACCATTTTCCTTAGGATTCAATGCCAGAGAGCACTGAGGTTTCTGCCTCGAGACCTAAACAATTCACAGCTGCTCAGAATATCTACCCGGAATCCACAGGAGGGATAAACCCACTCCGCAGAACCGAGTTGGCAGCCTGCGTGGGCGTCTGCATCTCAATTCCTGAAGAGCAGGTGTCTGGTCTCTCACCCACCAGGCAACACTCACTTGGAAGGCAGAAGCCTCCTCCTTTGGCAGATCCCCCTTCCTGAAGTTACCGCCCCAGGTTGACATCCCTAGGGATTACACCTTCATTTACTGAATTTGGTGGTCTTGGACAGACCAGGGTTCAAATCCCAGCCTGCCACCTGGGCTGTGTGATTTGGCACAGGAGACAGCTCTGCAGCTCATCTTCTTAACCTTTAAATAGGGATGAAATGAGATAAAAGGTGCTCAGCCAGGGGGCCGGCACACAGTAAACGCTGAACAAATGGTGTTGATCACAGTCATTATGATTTGGTAAAGTGTATTCATTTATTTAATCAATATTTGTTCTGAGCACCTATAATATCCCAGGTGCTGGGCATGTTCTACACAGTGGGATGCAGGAGCATCCCTGACCTCACACAGCTGCCAGTGTAGAGGGGAGGGGAAAGGTGAGAGGAGACAACAGCAAACAGGTGCCCAAAGCAACGAACAAGTTAATAAACAGCCATACGTGCTATGAAAAAATGCGACCAGAAGCAGTGTGATTTGGAGTGTCACTTCAGAGAGAAGGCTCAGCTAGTATGTGGGACGGGCATTAAAATTGTGTTGGTTTATTAAAAGCTTACTGGCTCATCTATTGATCCATTGGAAAAATCTTTCAAAGCCATCCAGCAAAAATGAGCATGGGGTCTACCAAGGTCATATATGCAACCAATAGCCTCACTGCAAGTCACACTCACACCCTACCTGAGCAAATCGTTTCCCTTTCAGCTCTCCTCCTCCAAGAGGCCAGGCCTCTCTTCTTCTTGCTCCTCAGTCTCCGGGGTCCTCTGGGATCTAAGTAAGTCACTATTCTCTGGAAGGAATGTCACACGTCAGATGTCTTTCAACATCTCTGACTGTTCTTCACACCTCACTGAGGGAGTAGAATCTTAAACAGGGCCCTTGGGAGGAAAGGTCCTCTTTGAAGACAGCCTAAGTCTTCAGGACAGGGAGGCAAGCAGAGAAGGGGGAAGAGCATTTATTCCAGTCACACAGCAGAGGAAGGAACAAAAATGACATGACGGAAGAAGAGGTGAGGACACTCCGACCCCAGACATGGCTGTCTATCATCCAGCACACACGCACAAGCCAACCAAAGAGAATGAAGGAGTTTAGAGAAACATAAAGCAGGCTCTACCACTTCTGGCAGCATTCAAAGCCTAAGACCAAAAAAAACCCCAACATGTCTTACCTCTAGTTCTAGAAGTGGAGCCAACCTAGCCCTCTAAAATAATTCTCTAGGTCACGTGGCCCATACACACTATGCCCCAGTGAGGTTGTTGTCACTCCCTAATAAGAGGTGGTTGATAATCATTTTCTGAAAGGAAGCAGAAAATTCTGGAAAGATGTACCAAAACAATCTGTGGAGAGTGATGACCTCTGAAGAGTACACTTGAGGTAAAGTATAGGAAGATTTCTTTTTCATTGGGTAATCCTTTATATTATTTGAATGTTCGCTGTGTTCTGTAGTATTTATTAAAGATAAAATATATTAACTCCAAAATAAATGGTGGAAGGAAAATGGCTGACATGAGGAGTGCTATTTATTTATTAATAACTACAAGTTTTAGCAGTTAGTTTCCCTTGTCTAAATCACTGGATGATCCAACAATGTATAAAAAGAATTACACACCAGAACCAAGTGAGATTCATCCCAGGCATGCAAGGGAGGTTCAACATTAAAAAAATGATTAATGTAATCCATTACAGCAACAAACTAAAAAAAGAAAAATCGAGCACCTGGGTGGCTCTGTCATTAAGCATCTGACTTCAGCTCAGGTCATGATCTCACAGTTCATGAGTTTGAGTCCACATCAGGGGAGCCCATTTCGGGTGAACGCAAGGCCCACTTCAGGTGAGCTCCACTTCTTTCTCAATCTCTCTCTCAATCTCTCTCAATCTCTCTCTCTCTGTCTCTCTCTCTGTCTCTCTTTCCGCTCTCTCCCCCGTCTCTCTTTCTCTCTCTTCCTCTTTCTCTCTCTCTCCCTCTCCCTCTCTCTCTCCCTCTCTCCTTCTGCCCCTCCTGGGATTCTCTCTCTCTGCCCCTCGCTCACTTGAACCATCTCGAAAGAAAGAAAGAAAGAAAGAAAGAAAGAAAGAAAGAAAGGGAAAGAAAGATCACATGATCCTACCAATAAATGCAGCAAAAGCTTTTGAACAATATCCAATACTAATTTTTTAAAAAACCACTTAGTAAACTAGGCTTGATTTAAAAATCTACCAAAAAAGCCCTACAGCTAACATCTTACTCAATGGTGAGAAACTCAAAGTTTTCCCACTAAGATCAGGAACAAGGAAAGGATGTCCCCTGTCACCAACTCTTTTTCAACATCATACTGGAAGTTCTTGCTAAGGCAAAGAGGTAACAAAAGAAAATAAAAGCTGTACAGATTAGGAAGGAAGTAATAAAACTGTCTTCGTTCACAGATGATGTGATTGTCTATGTAAAACATCTGAAAGCAACAACAGAAAAAGCAAGGTTAATATACAAACGTCAACCTCTTTCCTATACACCAGCAATCAACAGAGGAATTTGAACTTCAGTCATTGTATGTCACATGTTTCTAGGTACAGAGAAAACACATGGCAACACTGACCAGGATCACATAAACAATGTCTTATCGTGAAGTCAAAAGAACAATAGAAAGGGAGGTCTGGATGCCTAGGTCCCAGCCAATTACTCACCAGTGTGAGTGCCTCTTCTTCCCTGGATGTCAGGTGCTCCTGAGAAAGACACAAGCTTTGGACTCCAAATCTAAAATCCTTTCCAATTTTCTAAGTCCTCTCGGAGAATAAAAGCATGCATCTTCCTCAAAGTGTCTCACGCTTTTAAAATTACAAAAGTGAACAACACATGCTTATCAAAAGTTCAAATGACACAGAAAGAATACAGAGAAGAGCAAGACCGTTTTCCGTCGCTACTCCCCAAACTTGCCTCTCCATTCCTCCCTCCTCCCAGAGTTAACCACCGCTAAGATGCTAGCACAGGTGGCTATTTAAATTTATATTTGTGAAGAATTAAAATTAAGTAACATTGGAGTTCAGTTCCTCAGGTACATAGGTCACATTCTAAAAGCTCAATAGCCACCTTCGGCTAGTGACTACCAAGTTGGATGGCACAGATATAAAACAGATTCATCATCACAAAAGTTCTGTTGGACAGAGCTTGTCTAAAGTATACAAGGAGGCCTTTTTCAAGTCACCTCATTTCTGTTCAACACTTACTTCCCAGAGCCCCCACAACGGTTTCCAGCAGGCCCTTCCTGGTTGGGCTCTGAACTCCCGTAACAAGTTAATGGAGTGGGTTACCTTGGAAAGATCTGTCAGGTTCCTGATCTCTAATTAAGAAAGATTCCTTCCTCACTGGGCTCACAGAAGGTTCTAGAACCATCACCACCCCCAACAACACATGAAAGTTTAAAACCTTCACTAAGAACTCGAAAACTCCATTACTCCTCAGGGTGGTGCTTTTCAAGAAGCACTGAGAACACCCAATGTGTCTTACTTCTAAAGGTAAGAACAAAGCCTCAAAGCCTAAGAACACCCAATGTGTCTTACCTCTAGCTCTGGAAGTGTAGCTTAGCTGCAAATCAATTCTCCAGGTGATTTTGGCCCATGCAAACCATGCCTCAATGGGCTTATCTTAATTATTCCCTAGTAAACAGTAGCCACATTGTTTTCTAGACTCCAACTGTCCACTTTATCATCTACATAGTCTGAGCAGGTAATTGCCAACTCTCCACTGCATAGTAGAGACCTCTCTGTTGATATATAAAATCATAATGCATTTCTTTAAGCTTCCCACAAACACAATGCCTTTGCCTATGCTCAGCTTTCTGCTAGAATGTCCTTCTTTCCCCAGCTGTACACATATGTACATACTCCCCCGATTTATCGGCCAGACAATACCTACCTTTTGTTTAAAATTCATTGAGACATCATCTCCAGAAAATCTTCCCTGTCCTTCTCAGGCTAGATTAGGAGCCCCAGGGGCTACTCCAGAATTTCTATATAGGAGACACTTTGTGGGTGAACATCTAGTAGGAAGCAAGTAAGGGAGTTTGTGACTTCTCTTGAAATCGCATTATATAGCAAGGCACAATTTTTGCTGAGATATTTGCAAGAAAAACAAAGTTCTTAATATGATTTTTTAAAATTTTTCATGTTTATTTATTTATCATGTTTATTTATTTGAGAGAGAGAGAGAGTGTGTGAGCAGGGGAGGGGCAGAGAGAGGAGACACAGAATCCAAAGCAGGCTCCAGGCTCTGAGCTGTCAGCACAGAGCCCAATGTAGGGCTCGAACTCAAAAACCATGAGATCATGACCTGAGCCGGTCAGAAGCTTAATCGACTGAGCCACTCAGGTGCCCCAAGAAGAGCAAAGTTCTTAAAGATGTTCTTATTTACAATTAAATGTGAGTGAGAAAATATCAGTGATCTATTTCAAAGAACATCCTTTTAAGGAGCAGTGACTTTGGAGTAACCAGAGAGTAAAGGAGGGATACTCCCCCCTAAAGCCACACTTCGACTCTACTATTGGCTGCTCTGTGTGTTCCAACAATATCCTGGTGCCCTTCTCTCATAGTATTACCACCTTGAATCTGTTTATGTGGGCATCTTCTCCACTGGGCAGCAAAGGACCATATTTTCTTTATCTCTGTATCTCTAAAACTCAGACCAGTCCTTAACAGAAGTATTCAATAAATGTTTGTTGGATGGATGGATGGGTGGGTGGATGGATGGATGAATGGATGGATGGATGGATGGATGGATGGACGGAAGGATGGACGGATGGGTGGGTGGGTGGATGGATGGGTAGATGCATGGATGGATGCATGGATGGAAAAATGGAGACACTTTCTTAATATTGAATTTTACCTTCAGACCAAAACCTTCTAAAGGATAAAGACCTTGAATCTCAAAATCAGTATCTCTCCCTCATCTTTTTCTTTCTCTTTCTTTCTCTCTCTCCCCCTCCATTTCCAGGAACACCAGAAAAATGTTTTATATTTAACAACTACTCAATACAAAGGCTGGCACTCCCCTCCCAGTGAGTGTACCAAAGAAAGACTGGGGAGAAAGAAGAAAGAAATCTTTAACAATAAATATTGGATAATAGCTTTAAAAGCCTCCCTTTCTCTAATGGAGGTACAATTCGGAGACAGACCTAAACCACCTTACTCTCTGTGGCATATGATTAAAATCTGCTTTGTTCTTCTAATTTGCTCATCTCAAATTACCACACTGCTGCTGGCTCTGCAAACTCAGCCTTTACAGCTGCCCTTGAATTACTGTACAACTTCTCCTCCTTTTTTTTTTTTTCTTTTATTCAGCATCGAACCAAGAAGGTGTCACCCACAACCTGGCGGAGAAACTGTGTCTCCAAACCTGGAGACAAAAGGTGCCATTCAAGGTGTCCCTTCTGACCCCCCACCCCCACCCATGTCACAATGCCGCTCCACAGAAGTACATCTCCCTTGAGGTTTGGGAACACAGGAGGTGAAGTTCTCCTTGACAAGGCTCCAGGTGGTATAGAGTGTTTCTTCCACCCCTGACTCCAGAGATTTTATTATTCTTCTGTCTAAGCTTTCAAAACAAAGAGAGCCTGCTAAGGATATGGCAAGGGCCTAACAAATGTTTGGTTTTCATACGTTTCCGGAAGTCCTCCAAATACCATGGTCTGAGATTGCTAAGATTTCAACTTCCAGAGTCAATCACAAAGCTCTACAAGGTAAATTACCAGAGAGGACAGAAAGAAAATTTTAGCGACATCATCCTTCCTCTTTCTTTTTTCCTTTCAATTTCTTAGGCGTTGATCTGAAATTTCAAACTGCAAGCAATGTCTAAGCCAAGCCAACCACGTAAAGGGAAAGGGAAGGTATCTTTCAACTATCTAGTTATGTGATATGGCAAAACAGTCATAAATAAGCAGTAAGTTGATTGCACTTTTCACGTGGATATACACTGAACCACACATTGACTAAAAGTGGAGAAGAATGAAAATTGTGTCCTCAGATGACAGTTCTTTTTTTTTTATGTTTATTTATTTTGAGGGAGAGAGAGAGCACACACATGCACAAACATGATAGGGGAAGGGCGCTTAAACCAACCGAGCCACCCAGGAGCCCTTTTAGATGACAGTTCTAAAATGTCAATACGCAGAGGCACCTGGGTGGCTCAGTCAGGTAAGAGGCCAACTTCGGCTCATGTCACAATTTCATGGTTCATGACCTGGACCCCCACATCAAGCTCTGTACTGACAGTGTAGAGCCTGCTTGGGATTCTCACTCTCTCCCTCTGCTCCTCCCCTACTTGCACTTCCCCTCTCTCTCTCCAAAATAAATAAATAATAAAATAAAATGTCAATATGCTTTCTTTACCCAGAAATGTGGCCAGTGTATGGTTTTTCCCTTTTGCTATTACAAAAGTTACCAGTGAAAAAGAATTACACCATTTAGACTACCAAAGATGATCCAAACACAGAATAATATATTATTTAAGCAGAGTAGGAGCAAACCAAAAACTCAACACACCAGACCCCATCATACTTTTGCTAACTATGTGACCTGAGGGAAATCACATCACCTCTCCAGGACTGAGATTCAATTTAATCAACTAGCTAATACACATCATTAACGCACTACTCAAGGATGTCAAGAGGCAGACCAGGGAAAGGAAAGGATGCTCCTAAACAAAGAACAATAAATACCCAACACCACCATAACACTGCACACAACACCTACATACAGATGCAGATCACAAGGGCTAGAATTATTTTCAGAAAACTGAGCAGCAATATGTACAGAGACCATCCGCCAAAATAACATCAGCTAGTAACACCAAGGAAGAATTATAGCCAACTTCTTAATGAAGTCTTTGTCTTCTCTACTATTAATATTTTAAGACTGCTTAATTTTAATACCAATCCATTAGTAAATGATATTGTGTTTGAATTTCACGTTGTGTCTGAAGACCCCGATTCAGTCGATCCTTTCCAGACCAGTGTTTACCAGCAAGCCCTCCTGCCTTAAAGCAACAAATTACACCTTGAAGGGGGGAGATAAGAACCAAACCCTAATCTGTTAACATGCTAACTGCTTTCCCCTGCTACAGAATAATCACACTTCAAACCTTAGCATAATTCATAGATATATATTCAGACAAAACTCCATTGTGCATCTGTGATCTGGTCCTTATGGTACTAATATTAGATTATTTCTTGGAGCAATTATACAGAACTCAAATTTATTTTAATTAATAGTCACAATAATCCCCTTGGAACTAAGTAGAAAACAAAATTGGCTATAGGAGATCTCGGAGGCATAAATGAATATTAAATAAAAGGTAAATTATTACAGCGTAACTTGCAAAGCTGCTCCTCATACAACATGTTTACTTTAATTCTGTACCAAGCTGGTAAGATTTTAAGATGCATTATCTATTTAACATTCATGACACTGTCTCAAAGGGTGACTTCCCGAGGGAAAATCCGATGCTTTGTTAACGCAGAACCTTCAAGCTGAGAGACGACTTTTTCATTTGCTAGTCCGAGCAAGGAAATGAGGATGAAGAACAGAAAAATGCTTTTCCACTGGGAACCGTGATCTGGCCACCCTACTTGCAGAAGAAAATGGGGAAGCTGGTCCAAGTTGCCTAACAAGTGAAAACCAATCAAGTATTCTTGGGAAGAATTCGGAGCTCATAGCCATTGGTTTGATCTACGAGGATGCCCCTAGCAGAGAGTCAGACCAAAAAGACCCATCCTGGTGATTTCCTTTCATACCCCCATGGTTTCTATCACCACTGCGTGAACGCAAAGGACTCCCTTATCTGTGTCTTCGCACCAGACCTCTCTGCTGACTTTCCCTGCTTATTTCTGACTGTCTACTGGGAATTCTCTACTCAGATACCCTGCAGGCTCCTCAAGGTTAAGAGCCCAAAATGAAACTCATCATCTTCTCCCCCAACCTGCTTCTCTCAGGGCCAGCTTTATGGGTGCATGACCCATGCTTAGAAAGGCCCCACACTTGGTTTAAAAGTCTACTGCTGCATTCTTGAAATCCTTAATAATTTTTTAACAAGGGGCTCCATACTTTCAGTTTGCAATAGGTCCCCAAAATTATGTGGCCATTTGTCTCTCCTGGGATGGGGGGTGGGGAGGAGGAATGGCCATTACCTTTGATAGGAAAACCAACCACATGGGACTTAATCCCAGATTCTCCCTTCCTTCCTTTCCACATCTGATCATGCAGGTTTTACATCAAGCAAAGACTCACCTGATTTATAATGCATTTTTCTCCTTCTTCAAATAATTGATTTCCACTTGTCCTTTCATTATTAATCAAGATTCATCTCTACCAGAAATACTTATTGATGCTCCAGTCTGATACAGATGCCTCCTTTTGGCCCTCCATCTCCAAAGACCTGTCACTACAGCTGTCATTTTGTCCTTGTACCATTATCTTGTCTCTCTTCCCCCAAATGACTGGGCGCCTCTTTTGTTTTTAATTTTTTTTTAATGTTTTATTTATTTCTGAGAAAGAGAGAGAGAGAGCATGGGCAGGGGAACGCCAGAGAAAGAGGGAAATACAGAATCCAAAACAGGCTCCAGGCTCTGAGCTGGCTGTCAGCACAGAGCCTGACGCGGGGCTCGAACTCACAAACCGTAAGATCATGACCTGAGTCGAAGTCGGACACTTAACCAACGGAGCCACCCAGGTGCCCCATGACTAGGAGCTTCTTGATAGCTGTTTATTTTTTTCTTTGTATTTCTAGTTCCCCACTCTGTACATGGCATACAGAAGATAAATTTGAAATGCTCATCGAATACGATTGAGGTTATTTCAAAACACTTCACTAATCTGCTTTTTAAAAATATAAATGCTAGATCCATACAATTGCTCTTTCCTCTTAGCATAAGCTTCATTTTTTTTAAGTTATCCTCTCACTTCCCTCCTGAAGCTTTGGGGAAAGCGACCAAAACAGCTCCAGAGCTTACGTCACACCTCGAATGCGTTTCTCACTGTCCTCCATGGCCACTGTCCTCCAGGGTCACTGGCCCCCGGATCACTTCTGCAAGTGAGGACAGCTGGGTCCCCTCGGCTCCCGGGAGCCTCCAGGCACTGCTGGCTGACACGCAATGATTTGTTTGTGCCAAGAAGTTACCAGAGTTCCTCTGCAATGCCACTGAGAGTCCAGGATATAGGAAAGCAAGAGCGGGAAATGCGGCCCAGAGAGACAAGAAGTCTCTTATTAACCGGGGCCCTCATGTGCTCTCAGATGCTCAGCACTTCATCAGATTGGCCACCATAGGAAATCCTGCCTGAAAAACAATCTCATGATTCGGCAGCAGCTGGGAATCAAACGGAATGATGCCAGCCCTGGCATCAGTGTCTAATTGGTCTTTCAATGTGTCATGATACACACACCTGGATGGATTCCTTTATCCATTCATTCACTTATTCAAACATTCACTGAACATCTACTCAAGGAAATGTGCCAGGTGAGGGGTTATCAAGGGAGATAAGGGCCAAAAAGTCCCCACACTCAAAGAAATTAAGAATTTCATTACGAGACAGATCGATTCCCCTAACACCTTACTATTCCCCAGACCGGCAGCGGCAGCACCTGAAGCTTGTTAGAGATGCTGAATTCCAGGGCCCTCCACAGGACGTCCTAGATCAGTTTTTACTTTTAAGTTTATTTATTTTGAGAGGGCAGAGAGAGAGGGAGAGAGACAATCCCAAGCAGGCTCCTCACTGTCAGCATGGAGCCAACTCAGGGCTCGAACTCTCAAACGGTGAGGTCATGATCTGAGCTGAAATCAAGAGTCAGAGGCGTAACCCACTGAGCCACCCCAGGCCCCAGGACCTCCTAGATCAGAGAATGCATTTTAACAAGGGCGCAGAAGAGCCACATGAATTATCAGAGACTGAGAAGCATTTACACTATAGACTAAGAGCTGAACACCAACTCTTTTGAGCCTGAATTAAGTTCAACTCTCACTTACAAAACCTGCCCTAGTGACTCCTGACCATCATCCCACTTTTCCCCATTTCTAGATTCCAGGTCTGGCTCTCCGTTACTTCTTAAAAGCAACTTGAATCCTTCATCACACAAAGTGGGAATAAGGGGAGACCGTGCGGGAGACCATGCTACAAACCAAATGCCTATCGTTCATGCACATGAACGATTAGATTCTCTGCGGGACAAATTCTGATATTTCCATTCCTATAATTTTTTTAAGTTTATTTATTTTGAGAGAAAGAGAGAGAGAGACAGAGAACAAGTAGGGGAGGGGCAAAGAGAGAGGGAGACAGAGGATCTGAAGCAGGGTCTGTGCCAACAGCAGAGAGTCCGATTCAGGGCTCAAACTCATGAACCTTGAGATCATGACCTGAGCCGAAGTTGTTGGCTTAACTGATTGTTGGCTTAACTGATTGAGCCACCCAGGCTCTCCCTCCATTCCTGCAATTTTTAAGTTTTCCCAAAATGCCTACTTAGAAAAATAAGTAGAACTTAAGAATTCAAGTGACAAACAGACCTCATTCAAGTGGTTTACGTTTTATTTTTAATAATTGTTTAATGTTTTATTTATTTCTGAGAGAGACAGAGCACGTGCACGCAGAGGAGGGTGAGAGAGGGAGGGAGACACAGAATCCGAAGCAAGCTCCAGGCTCTGAGCTCAAACCCACGAACCATGAGATCATGTCCTGAGCCAAAGTCAGACGCTCAACCAACTAAGCCACCCAGGCGCCCCTCAAGTGGTTTATGTTTTAAACTCCTAATACATTGTCGCTGTACCTTTTCCACAGTCGAAAGGGGGGTCTCAAGGTAAGACATGGCTTTATCTAATTATTAGAGTTGAAAACTGAAGATTCAGCTGGAGATCAAGTTCAGCTGGGAAACGCTTACTACAGTGGAATCTAGCCTTGTCCTTCTCTTAACATTGCTACACACACGCATAAGTACATGGTTACTGGTAAGAATTCCAAATACACATGCACATATTTTCCATGTATACACTGGGTGATTTTTACTCAGTTGCCATCATTTCAAATACCTGTAACTTGTCGGAAATCTTCTGGAGGCCAAAGATACACTGGGAGTTCCATTTTGTTTTATTTGTTTTTGTTTTTTTAAATATTTCAAGAAGTTCAGCTAATTCAGAGTACTAGAACCTATAGCTGTGACCAGAGTCACAAAAACGTTAGGCTTCTTGGTCTCGAAACTCCCTTACACTGTGAAGGATCCCTAAAATTTGTATTTGGGTTGGATATAACAATTTCCTGAGAATCTTCCTGAATAGCCAATTTTTTGATTCATGCAAGAATAATAAACCCACCGCACATTAACGAAAGTTGCACATTTTATGAAAAAGAACTTGTATTTACAAAATAACTAATCTAATGGGGAAAGTAGCATCGGTTTACATTTTTGCGGATATCTGTAATGTCGGGCTCAAAAGACAGCTGGATTCTCACATCTGCTTCTGCATTTAATGTGTTTCCGTATCACATATCATACAGCCTCTAGGAAACTCCACTGCACACTTGTGAGAGACCGAGAGTGGAAAAAGCAAACGACATCTCAGCAAGGAT
This sequence comes from Proteles cristata cristata, assembly GCA_017311185.1. NCBI lineage: Eukaryota > Metazoa > Chordata > Mammalia > Carnivora > Hyaenidae > Proteles > Proteles cristata. The sequence continues at coordinate 2,969,987 of JAESUZ010004584.1, forward strand.
GATAAGGTGATTCAATGAGGAAGAAAATCGTTCTTTCAAACAGTGGTGCTGGGATAGTAAATATTCACATGAACAAGAATAAAGTTGGACCCCAACTTTATACCCTCTACAAAAGTTAACTCCAACTGGATCAAAGATGAGGAGCAGCTGTGTGCTGCTGTGAATTATAATAAGAAATATATATTTTGTCTTTGTCCTCATTTCTGGCACAGAGCTCCTAAAACTCTTGTAATTTTCTAAGTGACGTGAGCAATAAATGTGTCTTCTGTTATGTTAATGAGGTGACTTTTGGAAATCCCCAGTGGATGGGGACTGGTTGCCAGGAGAACAGGCCCTGTGTTTAGAGAGGGCCGGACCCTGCAATTCCACCGCCCAGACCTCCAGGGAGGGGAGAGGAGCTGGATATTGAGTTCAACCACCAATGACCAATGACATAATCAATCATGCCTATGTAATGAAGCCTCCATAGAAACCTAAAAGAACAGAATTCCAAGAGCTTCCAGGAGATCGGTCCTCCTTGGAGAGGGTATGCAAGCTCATCACCCTTCCCCCTGCACCTTGCTCTGTGCATCTCTTCCATCTGGCATCTGGCTCTTACATCCTTTTCTAATAGACTAGTGACCTAGTAAGTAGAATGTTTCTCTGAGTCCTGGGAGTCACTCCAGCAAATTAATCAAACTCGAGGAGGTCGTGGGAACCTCTGATCTATAGCCAGTCAGTCAGAAGCCTCGGTGACAGCCTGGACTCGTGACTGGCCTCTGAACTGGGGGCAGTCTTACGGGACTGAGCCTGTAGGATATTATCTCCAGGTAGACAGTGTCAAAATGGAGTTGAATTGGATGTGTAGATGGAGTCAGAGGATTGTTAGACGTATGGGGGAAAACCCTCTCTCCGTACAGCGGAATGGGAATCAGAACGCTCTTAGGCTGTCAATGGGTACAGGTTTATTTGGGGGATGATAAGAGTCTTCTGGAAACAGGCAGGAGTCATGACTGTACAACCTTTTGAATACACTAAAATCCACTGAAATGTATACTTTATTTTTTTTTTAATGTTTTATTTATTTCTGAGAGTGAGAGACAGAGTGAGCAGGGGAGGGTCAGAGAGAGAAGGAGACACAGAATATGAAGCAGGCTCCAGGCTCTGAGCTGGCTGTCAGCACAGAGCTCGACGCGGGGCTTGAACCCACGAACCTTGAGATCATGACCTGAACCGAAGTTGGACGCTTAACTGACTGAGCCACCCAGGTGCCCCCGAAATGTACACCTTAAATTGGTAAATTTTGTCATGTATAAATTATATGTTAATATAATAATGAATCACAAACCGAAATGTAAAACTATAAAACTACTTTAAAAAACATAGGCATGAGTCTTCATGACCTTGGATTATGCAATAGTTTCCTAGCTATGACATCAAAAATACAAGCAACAAAAGGAAAAAAAAAATTCGGAGTTCATCAAAATTGAAAAACAGCTGAAAGTAAATTCTTTTGAGGCACCCAGGTGGGTCAGTCAGTTAAGTATTCGACTCCTGATTTTGGCTCAGGTCATGATCCTAGGGTCATGGCATCAAGCCCTGCATCAGGCTCTGCACTGAGTAGAGAGCCTACTTAAGATTCTCTCTGTCTTGCGGCACCTGGGTGGCTCAGTCGGTTAAGTGTCTGACCTCAGCTCAGGTCATGAACTTGCCCTCTGTGAGCTGGATTACCACCTTGGGCTCTGTGCTGACAGCTCAGAGCCTGGAGCCTGCTTTGGATTCTCTGTCTCCTTCTCTCTCTGCCCCTCCCCCACTCGTGCTCCATCTCTCTCTCAGAAGTAAACATTAAAAAAAAAAGATTCTCTCTCTTTCTGTCCTTTTGCCCCTCCCCCCACAAAAAGAAAAAGAAAAAGAAATAAAGACAACCCACAGAACAGGAAAAATATTTACAAGTCATGTATTATATATGTATCCAGAATATATAAAGAATCCTTACAACTCTATAATAAGACAATCCACTTTCAACAGATGAATGGATCAAGAAGATGTGGTTTATCTATCCCATGGAATACTACATGGCAATGAGAAACAATGAAATCTGGCCATGTGTAGCAACATGGATGGACCTTGAGGGTGTTATGCTGAGCGAAATAAGTCAGGCAGAGAAGGACAAATATCATATGTTTGCATGTATAGGAGGATTAGGAGGAACTTAACTGAGGAACAAGGGGGAGAAGAAGGGGGAAATGGTGGGGGAAAGGGAGAGAGGCAAACCATGAGAGACTCTTGAATGCTGACAAAAACTGAGGACTGATGGATAGGGGGGAGGGAATGGGCATGGAGGAGGGCACTTGTGGGGATGAGCACTGGGTATTATGTGGAAACCAATTTGACAATAAACTATTTGTAAAAGAAAAAACAAAAAACAATCCAACTTAAAAATGGGCAAAGAATCCAAATAGACAGTTCTCCAGAAAAGATATACACATGGCCCATGGGCACATGAAAAGAGCTCAACATCATTAGCCATCAAGGACATGCAAATGAAAACCATAGTAAGAATACCACTTAACACCCACTAAGGTGGTTATGATCAAACAGGCAAGTAATAACAAATGTTGGCAAAGATGTGGAGAAATTGAAACTTGTACACTCCTTTTTTTATTTTTTTTAACGTTTTTATTTATTTTTGAGACAGAGAGAGAGAGAGTGTGAGCAGGGGAGGGTCAGAGAGAGAGGGAGATACACAATCCAAAGAAGGCTCCAGGCTCTGAGCTGTCAGCACAGAGCCCGATGTGGGGCTTGAACCCACGAACTCTGAGATCATGATCTGAGCCGAAGTCAGATGCTTAGCCCACTGAGCCACCCAGGTGCCCCGAAACCATTGTACACTCCTCATGGGGATGTAAAACGGTGTGGCCCCTTGAGAAAACAGTTTGGCAGTCTTCTAGACCCAGTAATTTCAATCCCAGGCATACACCCAAAAGAAATGAAGGTGTGTGCAGACAGAAATGTTGCTAGTAATGTTCACTGCAACATTACTCCTCATGGCCAAAAAGTGGCAATAGCCCAAATGTTCATCAGCTGATGAACTGATAAAATGTGGTCTATCCACACACTGGAATATTATGCAGCAATAAGAAGGGAAGAAGTAGTGATATGTGTTACAACATGGATGAACCTTGAAAACATGCTCAGAAGCCAGGCACAAAAGCCCACATATTGTATGATTCCGTTTTATTATCAAATGTCCTCAAGAGACAAATCTACAGAGAAAGAAAGCAGATGAGTGGTTTCCTAGGGCTGGACGGGTTCAGGGGAAATGAGGGCATCACTGCTAAAAGGCACTGGGTTTCTTCTGGGGAGGGTGAAAAGGTTTCAAAATTGATTGTGGAGACAGTTGCAAAGTTTTGTGATGATATTAAAACCGGATACTTTAAGTAGGTAGTTTTTATGGTATGTGAATTATATCTCAATAAAACTATTCCCCCAAGAAAGGCAAATGACACTTTAGTAATTACTCTGAAAATAGTTTGAACCTCGAAGACCCCCTGAGAGGATCTAAGGGACGTCCAGGGGTCCCCAGAGTACAATTTGAGAATCGCAGACCCAGCCAAAATACCTAGTGTGGGTATTGTGGGTTATCTTCCTAGCAGCCCTCTCCCCCCATCCTTCCTTCCCTCCCCAGAGAGCCTTGACTTAGGCACTGACCCACCCCCACCCATACAGATACCAGAGGGAGGAAGTTGACTCCAGCTGAGGCCCTGGGTCAGGTTCTGCTCACCTTAAGCTGACAGGCACATCCTCTCCCACTGACCACAGTCACTGGCTCAGAGATGGGCACGTGACTCAGGGCTGATCAGCGTGGCTGCAGGACTTCTGCTTGGAATGCTGAGTTGGAAGTTGTTTCTCTCTGCCTCTGGAGGGTGTCCCACGAGAAGGTGAGAACTGACACTAACTACCATAACCATTCCCTGCCAGTGTGAGGACAAAGCCTTAAAGAATGCAGGATGGGGGCACATGGGTGGCTCCGGGGGTTAAACGTCCTGACTCTTGATTTCAGCTCAGGTCATGATCTTGCGGTTTGTGAGTTCAAGCCCCATATCAGCCTCTGCGTTGGCATTGCAGAGCCTGCTTGGGATTCTCTCTCTCTCTCTCTCTCTCTCTCTCTCTCTGCTTCTCCCCTGCTTGCTATCTCTGTCTGTCAAAATAAATAAATACACATTTAAAAAACAATAAAAAACAAAACAGAAGGTAGGATGATCCTTGAATGAAGCCCTTAACTCAAGACTCCTGAGTATCTGAGCCAGCAAGTGTCCTTAAGGTTAAAGCCAGTTTGAATTAGAATTTGTGAGATGTAGTTACAAGCACCCAGCTGATATATTGTCCAAATGATGTGGAGCCAACAGTATTACATTCTCTCTGCAGTCAATACATTTTGGCTTTGCTTCGAGGACATCAAGAGATAAGATCTTAGTAGACCATTGAAATAACATTCCTTTTTTATTCACAGCATACTTAATACAAAGAGCCGGCCCATATAATCAAGGCCTGAAAACATCCTGAAAACAAGGCCTGAAAACAGGGCCACAGTATTTCACAAAGAGTCTCTTCCTTCTCTTCCTTTTGTGTCTGATTTTCAGCAGACTCTGAATGGCATTCTAGATGAGTTCCATAGAGAAAAGTGGTAGAGGGTCCTTAATTACGAGAAAAGGTGTGGCTGTCCATTGGCCCTGGCTGGCATTTCACCACCACAATCATCACGGTGCCTGATATTCAGCACATATGAATGTTTGCATGTGATCATCCAGTTCCTGTTCCAACAGATAAGAAACTCAAAGGGCAATAAACTACTCTCTTCCCCACCCCCCACCCCGCTAAACTAATTAGAATAGTATTCTGCATTCAGATGATGTTTTAGCCTTTACAACATGCTCTCATATACGTCATCTCAACAACCCAATGGAGGCTGGCAATGAAGAATTATTGTGCCGGTTTCACAGATAGTAACAGGAGGCACAGGGACCTGCTTAAAGCCTTTCACAATCATAAAATGATGGAATTTAGGCTTAAGGAGTCTAAGCTAAAGCCTCCCCACGACTTAGAATAACCTCGAATATACCTCTGCATAATAGTAAGGGAATAATCAGTATTTTTTCTACTCTTACTACAGGCCAGGTACCAAGCATTACAAGCCCATGAAGTCTCTGTCATTATTATCCCCACTTTACAGATGAGCAAACTGAGACCCAAACTGGTAAAGTGACTTGCCCAAAGTCACCCGGTTAGGCAATGGTCGAGCCAGAGTTTCAACCCAAGCAAGTAGTACTCCAGAACATAAGCTCTTAGCCTCTTGGCCATTTGACCATGTCAACAAGACTAGAGCTCGACCAGCTATGCCCCCGCTATATTGGATGACTCGGAGCTGCCCAGAACCCACCAGTTTGGTAAGGACTGAAGTGCTATTTAGCAACACAAACAATAAAGAGCAATCCAACAATTTTTCTTATTCTGGAATATGATCATACAGACGTTGCCTATAGTAAGCCAGGGCTTAGATAACATTTCATTCAATTCTTCTGACGATTTTATTGTAACAACGATTCCAACTCAATCTGACCTATTCTGAAAGACCCAACAGCTGCCCCACCTCAAACCACAGGCACGCACGCACACACTTCTCCATTGCTTCCATAATATCAAAGCCCACCTCCCCCTACAAAGAGTGAAGAGTGAAGCTACCAGACGCACATGTTCCTAGACTCTTTTGCAGCTAGGATGCGGGTGTATGATCCAATCCTGGACAACGAGATCTGATAGGATGACTGATGGGGGGCCCCCTAGAAACATTCTTCTTCTGTGATAAAAAGAAATGCACGAGGAAGTACCACCTCTTATATCGTGGGTATGATAGTGCCTGACTCAGATCCACAACTACCACGGCCACCATATAATAATGACCACTCTAAGCAACAGAGCTCATGTGCTGAGGACGACAGAGTGGAAAGACAGAAAGCGTTTGGGTCCATGCAGAAACACTGGATAACGCTGCCATTGGCCTCCCGCTGGACTTCGCATTATGGAAGACCATTAGTGTACTTATTATTTAATCCACTTCAACTTGGCCACTTGCTCACTTGCAGCCCAAAGCACCCTAACTCTCAAGTCTCAAGAGGCAGCTACAGAGAAGGAAGAGCTCTGCATTTTTAGTCCAACCACCTGGGGTCTAATCTACTCACTTGCCAGGTGACCCAGACTGCCTGATCTCTGTAAGCCTCTTTTTCCATTATCTACAAAATTGAGGCAGCACTCAATAACATAATAACATCAATAAAAGGGAGATAAGGAAATCACGGGATAAAGTGTATCCAGCCACTCTGTTAACAGTGTTCCACTCTAATGCGACTGGTCTAGGTAATGATTAAACCAAACTTATTAAATTGGAACCAGCCATCTAACCCACTCCCTTATTTTACAAAAGAGGAAACATTGACTCCAACTGTCAAGTGACTTGCTCAGTGCCACCAAACTGGTTGGTAACATAATTAAACCATGTGTCTCCCAATCCAATGTTGTCATGCTGCTGTCATGCTGATAGGTAATGAGCTAGATTAAATACTGGGCACTCATTCAATCAACAAGTTTATTGAACACAATTATATGCCAGGTACTCCTTCAGGTATTGGGGAATCCTTCATGAACAATAACCACCACAACAAAATGTTCCTACCTTTTGGATGTAACAGTCTACAAAGGAAATTATTCAACCTACATTTATAAATGTTTACTGAGTTGCCTAATATGTGTTAAGCACTATGCTAGGATTTCTGTTCAAACACAAAGAGAAGTTCCCAGCCAATTCCAATAATATCGATCATGTTTACCAGGCTTTGCTAAAGAGTGTATAATGCGAAAAAGTCTACATTTTACTCAGTTAAAGTCTGTATTGAAAAATGACAAGTTTGGGGCATCTGGGTGGCTCAGTCGGGTAAGCTTCTGACTTCGGCTCAGGTCATGATCTCACACTTCGTGAGTTCAAGCCCCACATCGGGCTCTGTGCTCACAGCTACCTTAGAGCCTGGAGCCTGTTTCAGATTCTGTCTCCCTCTCTCTCTGCTCCTCCCCTACTCACGCTGTCTCTCTCTCTCTCTCAGAAATAAATAAAACATGAAAAAAAATTAAAGAAAAATGACAAGTTCATTAGAAGGAGTTATACATAACCATGCCAAGATCTTTAAAAAAAAAAAAGTGGATAGAATGGGGAAAATGGCTAGGACTCCGCTCTTCTAGAAGAACAAAGACCGAATAAAAGAGGTCAAAGTTAACTCACATCCTTCTACACCATCCACACTTCAAGGACTGGCTCAGTTGGAAAAGCTTAGTAGGGAGTATTCCACAACTCCTTCCTCTCCCCAGGCCTCTGTCTAGTGCTGCACTCTCCTTTTGCCCTCTGTCCATTTGGAATTCCTCTTCCCCAGGCGTAAACGTTCATACCCTAATGACGTGATGGGGCAACGTCCTAAACTCTGCAGAAAGAGACAGAGCAAGTGACTTTCAGCATCTCCCCTGGAACAGATACCAGGTAGCTGACACTGGGCCATTAGGTTGTTTCTCTGGAAGTTTTCCTTGTCAAATAAGCACTCCAATTATCTAATTTGGAAAAGAATAATTAAAAGCTGTTGTTTTGTGAAGAAGAAGAAGAAGATGATGATGAAGAAGAAGAAAAGAAGAAGGAGGAGGAAGAGGGGGGAGAAGGAGGGGAAAGGAAGAAAGAAAGGAAAAACCCTCCATAATTCATATTTTGTGCAGATTATGGAGGGAGGATGTATGTGACAGTCCATCTTTATCTTTGTGATTCCCTGGAACAGAGAGGTAAGGCAAGGAAGGAAGGAAGACGGGATGGATTCCCCAGGGCATGTACTGATGACTCCAAAAGTTCTTTTTTCAAAAGACCATTTTGTTCTAACTTTAAACCATGGAAAGTTTTTTGTGACCCTGTATCCAGAAGTGCAACTTCAATTCCTGGGTTTGAAAAAAGTCTAGGAAGGCAGAAGGTCCAAAGCTATCACTATAGGATCTTTAATTCAGTTCGATTGGTTAAATAATATTCACCATTTGGCGGGCAGAAGGAGCAGAAAAAAGATGTGCCACAAAATGAAACGTTTGATTTTGAAGCAATTCCAAAATCAGCGTTTCGGAATATAGCATGTTAACCGCTTTGGCATGGGGTGAACCATACAAACTCTAACTTTCCAAACTATTATTAGACTCACTACAATTTATTGTTTCCCAGGACACCAGGCAACAAATACATGTCCTCTGGGGACTACTTATCTATTCTGAGGAAGACTAAGTCCCAACGGAGATAAAAACCCAGTGGTGTCGACTCCAAGAGGGACAGGACCCCGCACACGGAGGACTGAGAGAGCTCAGCATCTCCCCTCCCTGCTGCTGGTCCTTATTTACATATTCAATGTGGGTTCAAAGTTCTGTGCATCCTTTCTAAGACCTAAAGCAAAGTGCTCGAACAACTATCTCTGGATCACAAAACAGTACATGGCAAAGGTGTCTGTGCAACGCTGTGGAAGGAAAAAAAAAACTGCCTCACCTGCTAATCCTTTTATTATTAAGTTTAGCAGCACTGCTTAGCTCCGAATGAAATTCAAGATCCTCCAGAAAATTCACTAGGAGCCTACTCTCCTGGGAGATCATGGGGCACCACATTCCTGCCTTGAAACTTGTCCATCTGTCAGCTTGCAAATTAGCTGCTATTGTCTCTGTGTCACCAACTCCCACCGGCAAACAAACAAATAAACGGGAAAACCCTTTCATTCATTCATTTATTTGGGGGTTAACACAGCCCAGAAACCTATTCTTGCCACCGAGCGACACTCTGCCCCCCTTCATCTCCCAACGGAACTCGGTAGTGTGCTCTGTATTTAAAACACAGCTGGAGCCTCAAATCTCAGGTGGGAGAGAAGAAGAAATCCCAGAGATAAATAAGCCAACAGACTTAAAAGTCAGAAGCTAATCATGCTGAGCCTTGACACGACCTTTCCAGGTTGCGCGCGCCTAGTGGGTCAAAGGAGAGGGCACACATTTGCCTACATACACGCTCACCAAAACTGTCCGTGTGTGCGTGCGTGTGCGCGCGCACACACACCCTTGCAGCTCACACTACATCGCCTGCAAGCTCAAAAGCACTTACTACCCGAGAATGAGGCTGCCAGGAAAGCTATCTTCGCCCAAAGAACTCTTGCTTCTCCAACTTGGGCAAGAGCACTGTCCACCAATACTCCAAGGGTCCCCGGACCCAGGTCCTGAAAGGGTCCCTCCCTGCGAGCCTCATCGCCCTTTTCCTTTCTCTGAAATACACGGGTTTCTTGATTCTCTGGGGGGAATCCGCGCAGCGAGCGCCCCATCCTTCAAGGCTGGAGCCTAGGTCTGCCCAGCCGCTCTCACTCCCGGGAAACTTCCCCGCCGCCCCACGCGGAGAGGTAAAGGCCATCGGGAAGAAGGCAGCAGGAAGTAAAAGTGGTTCCCTAGGACTGAGGGTACCTTCGGAGCCTGGGAGCCCGAGAGAAATGAGTGAACCCGAGCTGGTGCATGCCTTCTCCACGTGGAGGAAGGGAGGAAAGAATAGGCGACATGCAGGTGTCCCTCTCGGCTCTCTGAGCTCCCATTTTCTGGCGGGGTAAGGGGCAGAGGGGCTAGTCTCTCGCAGGGGGCAGCTGCCCGGCGCCCCGAGCCTAGGCGCAGCGAGACGTGCGCGCAGCTTGCACGCCAGGGAAGGGGCCCTGGCGCGGATAACGCGCCCCATCCCTGGGTACTGCTCCCAGCCTCACAGGGCGGGGAAAGCGAAATCTGGCTTTCCAGCAGGCCCCGCGCGGGTTCCTCGTCCCTGCCGGCGCACGCCCACCCGCACAGGCCCCCGCGCCCTCGTCAGGGGCAGCCCGCACCTGGATGTGGCAGGAGATCTCCGAGTCGTCCAGCAGCCGGATGGTGCATTTCATCTCCTGGCTGAGCGATTTGATGCTGGAGCTCCGAAAGTGGATCATTTTCATGGTCCTCCTGCCTCTCGGCACACAGTGGCAAGAGGCGAACATGCACCGCGGCCCGGGGGAGCGAGCGGGAGGCTCGGGGCCGGCGTGGCGCTCGCCCGCGCGGACAGACACACTCGCGCCCGCACCGTCCCGGACACCCGGCTGCGGCTCAGCCCCGGGACAGCGGCGGCGACGGGCGCCTGCGGCCACACATGCCTGGCGGCCGGGGCGCGGCGGGCGGGTCCCTCCTTCCCTCCCCTCCCTCGCCTCCGCCTCTGCCTCTCCCGCTCCTTTCCCCGCCTCCGCCCGTCGCGCGCGCTCCTGCGCCTCCCTCCGCCCGGGCTGGCGTGCGGAGGATGCCCCGCGCCCGCGACCCTGGGCGGGCGCGCCACGCACTCCCTCCCACGCGCGGGGAGCCGCGGGAGGAGGAGGCCGGGACGCCTGGCGCTGGTGGCCCGAGTGCCCTGGCAGTGGCCTGCTTCGCCGCCGCCGCCGCTGCGTCAGGCTGGGCCCGGCCGCCTCCTCCCTCCTGGCCGCGATCGCTCTGGCTCCTGGTCACGCTCGTCCCTGCCCTGGCTCCCCCACGCGCCCGGCAGCGCCCGGCTCTTCTCGCCCCCAGGGACCTGACTGCGGGTGGGGGGTGGAGGGCCAGCCTGACCTACACCCGCAGGGAGGATTCCACCATGGGAGAGGATTATTGGACCAAGGACGAACCCCCCCTCTCCCGAAAGTGGCATGAGGCCCTGGTTGGCTACCCCAGGAATATGACTGATAGTAACAATGCCTATATTCGTGGGTATTTTTTAAAGCCTTTATCTTATTTAATGTTAACTGGAAGTCCATCTCCCTTTTAAATTAAAAAAAAAAAAACAAACAAGGACTCCTGGCTGGCTCAGTCAGTAGAGCTTACTACTCTTGATCTCTGGGTGGTGAGTTCGATCCCGCGTTGAGGGTAGAAGTTTACTTTTTAAAAAAACACACATTTTTTTTTAATCCTAGCCTTTCTTAAGAAATTTCTCATTTATAACTCTCAACATGTCCGTGTGATCTTTGGTAGGTGGTACCTTAGACCTAAGCAAGAGGGTCCCTATCCTGCTCCTCCCCCTTTAGGGATCTTTCTCCATCTCGCCCCACCCTTCCCCCAGCCCACCCCCTCCCCGAATCCGTTGCTTAGGAATCAAAATGTGTCCAGTTGCATTTTAGACCAATTCCTGGGTAATGGGGACCCTGGAATTCCCTGCCCACCTCCAGGGTGTTGGGGATAAGGGATCTGCTACGTCTGCCTTCCCCAGGGGTCATCACACCCTTACAGGGTGGCATTAGGTCCGAGGGGTGGCCAAGGGATGTCTGTGGAGGCAGGTAGGTAGAGGTTGGATGTTGGGGCAAGCACATTCAGGAGCAAGTCTTTGTTAGAAGGACTTTGCCCAGCTGTCACCTCCTGCTGCAGCTGACAGATGCCCCTCATCCAAAGGCATTCCCTGTCCCAAGGGTGTGGGGAGGGGGGGTGGGGAAGCCCAGCCGTCTCGCCTAACCTTGGCACACTCTGATGGGCTGTATATGCTCTAGGACACCCCCTGGGGTTGGCTGTGATTTGATGGCACCTGCTTTGAGGCTGGACTTCTTCTTCTGCCTGCTCTTGCTGCCTCCCCATGTTGATCACTAATAAATACCCTATGGCCAAACTCAGTCTCCATATCTGCTTCTGGAAACTCCAAATTGTGACAATTTGTCAAGCTAGAAGGATAGAGTATATTTTACTTAACAGTCGAGAGCTTGATTATTGCTTTTATCTTTTTTTTTAATCTGTTTAATGTTTATTTATTTTTGAGAGAGAGACAGAGCACGAGGGGGTAGAGAGAGAGGGAGACAGAATCTAAATCAGGTTCCAGGATCCGAGCTGTCAACACAGGGCCCAACACAGGGCTCAAACCCACGAACTGTGAAATCATGCACTGAGCCAAAGTCAGACGCTTAACCAACTGAGCCACCCAGGTGCCCGTAATTATTGCTTTTCAATATGATAATAGTATGTGGATGTCCATATGCACTCTTCCCCTGGGCTGGTGAATATTCAGGCAGGGCCTACCGGGGAGGTCAGCGTGAAACGTCTGGGAAGATGAGGATTTGATTCTTGGTCCAGCTCCCGGCCAACCCTGGGGATCTTAGGGAAGTCTTTTCATTTCTTTTCTCAAGTTCAAAGGTGAGCACATCTATGCTACTCCTGCCCATCTCACAGGTGGCTGAGAAGCTGGGATGAGACATGGCCCATGGAGGGCAGGTTATAGTCTATAAAGCCCCATAGGTCTGTATGAAATAGCAGTGATGGACCTCACCTGCCACTGCGGTTGAATCATCTCTCCTAACCCAAAGAACAGAGATAAAGAGTGAGAGAGATTTAAAAAAAAAAAAAAAAAAAAAAAAGTCATCACCCAACACAGTCCAAGCTTTTCTTTTGAGCCTATTTGTCCATCCTTATTACAATGATGTTTTGGCTTCAAAAGAGTCATGCTCAACACCCCAAAATTGTTATCTCAAATTTCAAGGCAGCAGAACGAGACCAGCAAGGACAGTAGGAAAGAGGAAAGAACAAAAATCACCCAAAGCTCGGGGCACCTGGGTGGTTCAGTCAGTTAAGCGTCCTACTTCAGCTCAGGTCATGATCTCACGGGTTGTGGGTTTGAGCCCTGCACCGGGCTCTGTGCTGACACTAGCTCAGAGCCTGGAGTGTGTTTCAGATTCTGTCTCCCTCTCTCTCTCTCTCTCTCTGACCCTTCCCTGTTCATGCGCACTCGCTCTCGCTCTCTCTCTCCCTCTCAGAAATAAATTAAAAAATAATAATAATAATCACCCAAAGCTGGACAAGCAGCAGCATTTTGAGGAAATGAGAAGAATCGAGAAAAATCTGGAACTGCTTAGGGGACCAGGTTTGTGATGAAGGCTGAGTTCAGCTAATGTGAAGAGATGAGCTCTGGAAACCTTTGGCATTTGTGGAAAAACAAGTAGGTAAACTACCACGTATGTTCACTTGGATTGAAGTATCCATTCATCGAAGACAAGGCTTTGGGAAACCAAGCAGCCATGGTCAAAAAATAACATGTAGAGCAAGAAGAATTCAAAGAATGAACTCAATAGATCAGTTTAAAACTGGGCCACTTAGGGGCGTCTTTCTACAACAGAGCTAAAAGATTGTTTTATTAATTGAACGTCAATCAAAAACCTAACTCAAAATTTTGTCTGCATATTACCAAATTAGAAAATCAATTGAATTATCAGCCTCCCCAGATTTCATGTGTGGGAGATAATTATCAATGAGAAAAGAGCAGGAATCTGGGAATAGAAATGGGACCAGTACAGAGGGTCTGGATAATTCCTAGTAACTCAGACTCCCAAGACCCAGTGGGCAACAGAAGCAAAGCCTTTCCCTTTACATTATGAGGCTGTTCCCGCCTCGTTTGAAGATTCTATTCTGACCTCACCTGAGGCAGTTACCCTTGGAAAAGGAAGCCAATCTTGTCCCCACCCCTGGCCCACCACCTCTGGAAACTCCCACTATTAATACTTGAAATCAGATCAGGCACACCCTGGGAGGCCAATTACAAAATCACCTGCACGCAAAGAAAGAATTGCAAGGTGTTTCTAATTTAAATCGAAAAGGATGGTATAAATAAACCTAAATTTGTCCCCATGAATGCACTTTCCAGTGACTCTGGTTTCAGGGTACTATCTAAATTAATTGACTTCCGGACTCAGTTAAATAAAATGGGAAGGAAATATCCTGATTGTTGTACAGAAAAGAATGCTTAGAGTCAACAAGAAGAAAATATTGAAATGGGTTTTCATGTAGCCAACTCACCTTTCTTGTAACCTTGTCTCCGGAGGGGACCTCCACAAGACTTTCAAAGAATCATTGGTGAAGGAAGCGGGGCCATCTTTGAGAACTACCACAGTGGCTGTTCCCTGTGACCAGGGATGCTGTGAAAGACATTGCAGTTGAAAGGAGCTCCCTGATTTAAATGGGGATGATTGGGGGAGGGGGTGCCTGGGTGGTGCAGTGAGTTGAGGCATCTGACTTTGGCTCAGGTCATGATTTCACAGTTCATGAGTTCAAGTCCCTCATCAGGCTCTGTGCTGACAGCTCATAACCTGAAGCCTGCTATGGATTCATATCTGTATTCTGTGTCTCCCTCATTCTCTGTTCCTCCCCACCTCTCAAAAATAAATAAAGATTAAAAAATTACAAGTTATTGGGGATGATGGGAGCCTAGATCAGCAGAGAAGAAATAGTGGTACTTAATCTTCAGTGCCAAGAAGAGCACGAGGACAGTCATGAGCTTTGGAATCCAAGTAGCCTCCACACTGATGTGACCCACACGGATTTGTCTAATAACTGAGCATCCAACTAAGATCCTATTTGGTCTATAGGACAGATAAATATTTCTAGGTCTAGTGAACAAAAGTCTGACTACCCCCACCACCACCCCTATACACACACACACACACACACACACACACACACACACACACACACACTTTCCCAATCTGAGCCTGGTCTCATAGACAACCAGAAACATTTGAGTCAAGAAAAGTGGGTATACCTGAAGAATAAGAACACTGCCCATAGCAATAAGAACTAACAAGGTCTTGTTCTTTTTTTAATATTTATTTTATTTTATAATTTTTTGATGTTTTTATTTATTTCTGAGAGAGATAGCACGAGCAGGGAGGGTCAGAGAGAGAGGGAGACACAGAATCCAAAACGGGCTCCAGGCTCTGAGCTAGCCATCAGCACAGAGCCCGACATGGGTCTCGAACCCATGAACTGTGATCATGACCTGAGCCAAAGTCAGATGCTTAACCGACTGAACCACCCAGGTGCCCCTGATTTTATTTTATTTTATTTTATTTTATTTTATTTTGAGAGAGAGAGAGCATGAGTGAGCAGGAATGAGGGATAGAGGGAGAAAGAAAGAGAATCCTAAACAGGCTCCATGCTCAGGACCCGAAGGACTCTGCATGTTCAGGCAGAACCCAAAGATCTCATTCCTAATAAAGTAGAGACAGTGGGAGAGATTGTAGTGTCTTACGCTAAGTGGCTGTAGCTGCTGCTCCTTGTCAAAAACCTTTGCAACCCATGGGTCACAGCATTTTGGTGAGCCACAAACAGAAAACAAGTGATTTGCTACAAGGGTGAAGGTTCACACTTGTAAACATTGTGTATTGATATAAAAAACATTTTAAGCATTTTATAGCCATTAAAAATTGATAATTGAAGAAAAGAAATACTTGCACATACCTCTAACCAAATATGTATAAGATCCATGTGGGAGAACTATAAAACTCATGAATGACATCAAAGAATTAAATAAATGGAGAGAGATTCCAGGTTTGTGGATGGGAAGACTCAACATTGTTAAGATGTCAATTCTTCTCAGCTCGATCTAGGGACTCAGTACAATTAAAATCAAAGTACCAGAGAGTTATTTTGTGGATATTGACATTTTTTTTTCCTAAAGTTTATATGGCAAGGCAAAAGACCCAAAATAGCCAACACAACACTGAAGATAAACAAAGTCAGAGGACTAATGCTCCCTGACTTCAAGATTACCATAAAGCTATAGTGATCAAGACAGTACAGTAGTGGGGAGCGGGGAGCGGGGGGGGGGGGACCTAAAAAGACAAACCAATGAAACAGAACAGAGAACCCAGAAATAGACACACACAAATACAGTAAACTAAACCTTGACAAAGAAGCCAAGTCAATCCAGTAGAGAAAAAATAAGGTATGGTTGTTGTTATTATTATTATTCTTATTCTTATTATTATTATCTTATTGTGTGTTGGAACATCCCCATGCAAAAAAATTAATCTAAACACAGACTTTAAACTGTTCATAAAAATTAACTCAAGGGGCGCCTGGGTGGCTTAGTCAGTTGAGAGTCCGGCTTTCGCTTAGGTCATGATCTCGCGGTTCATGGGTTCGAGCCCCGCGATGGGCTCTGTGCTGACTGCCAGCTCAGAGCCTGGAGCCTATTCAGAGTCTGTATCTCCCTCTCTCTCTGACCCTCCCCTGCTCACGCTGTCTCTCTCTCTGTCTCCTAGAAATAAAATAAAAATATTTTTTAAAAAATTAACTCAAAATTACTATAGATGCTGGCGAGGATGTGGAGAAACGGCTACCCTCCTACACTGTTGGTGGGAATGTAAACTGGTGCAGCCCCTCTGGAAAATAGTGTGGATGTTCCTCAAAGAATTAACAATAGAACTCCCCTATGACCCAGCAATAGCACTGCTAGGAATTTACTCAAGGGATACAGGACTGCTGATGCATAGGGGCACATGCACTTTCAACAATAGCCAAATCATGGAAAGAATCTATGTGTCCATCAACTGATGAATGGATCAAGAAGATGTGGCTTATCTATACAATGGAATACTACATGGCAATGAGAAAAAATGAAATCGGGCCATTTGTAACAATGTAGATGGAACTTGAGGGTATTATGCTAAGTGAAATAAGTCAGGCAGAGAAAGATACCATATGTTTTCACTCATATGTGGAACAAGAGAAACTTAATAGAGGACCATAGGGCAGGAGGAGGGGAAAAATAATTGAGAGGGAGGGAGGCAAACCACAAGAGACTCTTGAATACTGAGAACAAACTGAGGGCTGATGGGGATGGGGGAGAAGGGAAAATGAGTGATGGGCATGAAGGAGAGTGTTTGTTGGGATGAGCACTGGGGGTTATAGGGAAACCAACCTGACAATAAACTATATTTTTAAAAATTAACTCAAAATGGGCCATAGACCTAAATGTAACATTCAAAACTATAAAACTGCTTTAAGATAATACAGAAGAAAACCCAGGTAGCCTTGAGTCTGGCAGTGACTTTTTTAGGTACAACTCTGAAAGCACTAAAAGCTGGACTTCATTAAAATTAAAAATTCTGCTCTGCAAACAACACCATTAAGAGAATGAGAAGACAAGCCACAGACTGAAAGAAAATATTTGCAAAACACATATTAGACAAAGGACTTGTACCCAAAATATACATACAACTCCTAAAACTCAAATTAACAAAAACAAATAATCCAGTTTTAAAGTAGGCAAAGAGCTAAACAGACACTTCACCAAAAAGCATATAAAAAGATTCTCAACATTATGTCATTAGGGGATTGCAAAATTAACAATATTGAGACATTACTCCACACTTATTAGATAGCTAGAATTCAGAAGAATTTTAGAAAAGCTAAGTCAGCCCCAATCTGTTTGTTATGTGGATGATGAAATTACACCAGACACACAGCATTTGGGAGACCAATTTACGGCAGAGTAATTGAGATCAAAAACCAGAGGATATCATGGAAACATACATTTTTTGACAGTTCCCAGGAAAACTGCATTGTAAGACTTCAGCTGTATCAGGTGACAAGTTGTTGGGCTATTTCTATATTAATAAAAATACTCACAGTTTGTTTTAATCAACATCAACAACAAAAAAAGACACTCTTTCATTTTTAAAAAATAGCTAGAATTCAAAACACTGGTAACACCAAATGCTGGCAAGCACGTGGAGCAACACGAAGTCTCATTCATCTTTGATGAGAATGTAAGATACAGCCACCTTGGAAGACACTGGGGTAGTTTTATACAAATCTAAACAAAGGCTTACCATAGAATCCAACAATTAGTTCCTAGGTATTAACCCAAATGAGTTGAAAACTATGTCCACACAAAAACCTGTATACATGGGGCGCTTGGGTGGCTCAGGTTAAGCACCCGACTTCGGTTAAGCATCCGACTTCGGTTACGCATACGACTTCGGCTCAGGTCATGATCTCACGGTTCGTGAGTTCGAGACCCACGTTGGGCTCTGTGTTGACAGCCAGCTCAGAGCCTGGAGCCTGCTTCGGATTCTGTACCTCCCTCTCTGACCCTCTTCTGCTCATGCTGCCTCTCTCTCTCAGAAATAAATAAAAAATATTTAAAAAATTTTTTTAAACCTGTACACAAATGTTTATAACAGCTTTATTCAGAATTGCCAAAACTGGAAACCTCTGAGATGTCTTTCAATAGGTGAGTAAATAAACTATGTATGTCCATACAATGGAATATTATTCTGCAATAAAAACAAATGGGCTATGAAGCCACAAAAGGACATGGAAGAACCTTGTGGCAAAAGAAGCGAAACTGGAAAGGTTACATGCTGTAGGATTCCAACTATATGATGTTCTGGAAAAGGCACAGATGATAACAGTAAGGGACACTGGAAGTAGAAGGCAGGATATAGGATATAGGAGCTCGGCACAATTTTTTCTTTAAACCTAAACATACTCTTAAAATTAAGCATATTAAAAAATGGATTCGGGGTGCCTGGGTGGCTCAGTCAGTTAGGCATCCAATTCTAGATTCCAGCTCAGGTCCAGATCCCAGGGTCATGAGACAGAGCCCTGTGTCAGGCTCCATGCTGAGCCTAGAATCTGCTTAAGTCTGTCTGTCTCTCTCTCTCCCTGTCTCTCTCTCCTCCCCTCCTCCCTTCCTCCCTCCTTCCCACCCCCATCTCTAAAATAATAAAAAATAAGTTGATTGATCTCCACCATGTAAGGACATGGTAAAAACGCAAATGTCATTTGCAAGCCAGGAAGAGAGCTCTCACCGGAACTCAACTATGTGGCAACTTGGACTTCCCAGCCTCCAGAACTGTGAAAAAATTACTATATGTTGTTTAAGCAAAACAAACGAAAAACCACTGAAAATATCTTAGACACTATCAATGTCTCCATCTGAAATTCCCACATTCAGTAAATATTGTTTGGGGTATATAACTCCAGGTGTTATTGAGTTGACAGAGAGCACTTAGCAGTGGCAACACTGCCTTGCACCTGACTTTGACTTACTCATTAGACCACCACCATTCATCCAGTTAATTTAACTGAACTGAGTTATTTGGTTCTTGTCAACGAGATGCTTTGTCTTTCAGGTGAATGTAAAATATTTCCTTTTGTTTTTAATGTTCACAGTCTTTCACAATTTTTTCTATTAATGTAAAAATACATGTGGTTTATTGTTATTTGCTATTCAATGTTTTTATTAATTCCTTCCATTACTGTTGTTTTTAATTTTTTTATCTGATTTTGACATTTTCAGTGGGTCACATTCAGGATATTGCTGAGATTTATTTGTATTTTTGAAAATAGAAATATAATTTCTACTCATTGAAGGTGACTGCAATTTCAGAATATTAATTCTGATGTATTGTATGCCATGTGAGGGCAGTGTTTATTTTGTGTACTTTTTTCAGAATTTGTTATTTAACTGGAAAGTAAAGTTTTGGGGTTTTATTTTGTTTATTGTACATTTCATTTCTTTAAATGTTTAATGTTATTTAATTTCTTATTGTGGCAAAATAGTCATAACATAAAATCCACCATCTTAATCATTGTTAAGAGTACAGTTCAGTGGGGGGTGGGTGCCTGGGTGGCTCAGCTGGTTAAGCATCCAACTTCGGCTTAGGTCATGATCTTGCAGTCATGAGTTTGAGCCCCGTGTCCGGCTCTTGGCTCAGAGCCTGGAGCCTCCTTTGGTTTCTGTGTCTCCCTCTCTCTCTGCCCCTCCCCTGCTCATGCTCTCTCTCTCAAAAATAAGCGTTAAAAAATTTAAAAGAGTACAGTTCAGTGGTATTAAATATGTTGATAATGTTTTACAAGCCTCACCACCATCCACCTATGGAACTCGTTTTATCTTGTAAAACTGAAATGCTGTACACATTAAATACTACTGCCCTTATTTATTCCCCTCACTCCCTAGTGACCGCAATTCTACTTTCTGTCTCTATGATTTTGTCTACTCAATGTACCACATATAAGTGGAATTATACAGCATTTTGTGTGTGTGTGAATGGCTTTTTGTACTTAGCAGAATTCCCTCAAGGTTCATACATGTTGTAGCATATATCAGAATTTCCTTTCTTTTTAAGGCTGAATAATATCCTATTATATGTATACCACATTTTGTTTATCCTTCATCCATTGATGAACACTTGGACTCCTTCCACATTTTAGCTGCTGGGAATGCTATGAACATGGGTGTACAAATATCCCTAGACTCTGCTTTCAATTATTTTGGGTATGTAGCCAGAAGCAGAATTGCTGGATCATATGGCAATTCTATCTTTAATTTTTTGAGGAACCTACCATACTGTTTTCCATATGGCTGTACCACTTTACATCTCCACCAACAGTGCACAAGGGTGCCAATTTCTTCACATCCTCTTCAATACTTGTTTTCTGATTTTTTGAGAGTAGTCATCTTAATGGGTGTGAGATGGTATCTAATTGTAGTTTTGATTTACATTTCACTAATGAAATGTGTGATGTTAGTGATGTTGAACATCTTTTCATGTGCATATCAGACATTCATATATCTTCTTTGGAGAAATGTCTATGCAAATCCTTTGCCCATTTTTGAAGAAGGTTGTTTTGTATTGTCGAGTTTCATCATTCTCTACATATTTTGGATATTAATCCCTTACCAGATATATGATTTGCAAATATTTTCTCCCTTTCTGTGGGATTTATTTTACTCTGTTGAAAGCGTGTGTCTTTTGGGGTGCCTGGGTGATTCAGTCAGTTAAGCTTCCGACTTCGGCTCAGGTCATGATCTCATGATTCGTGGGTTCAAGCCCTGCGTCGGCCTCTGTGCTGACTGCCAGCTCAGAGCCTGGAGCCTGTTTCAGAATCTGTGACTCCCTCTCTCTCTGACCCTCCCCTGCTCACACTATCTCTCTTTCTCTCTCAGAAATAAATAAAACATTTTAAAAAAGATACATATAAAAAAAATTTTTTAAAAAGAAAGTGTGTCTTGTGATGCATACAATTTATTTTTTTATTTTAATGAAGCCCAATTTGTCTTTTTTCTTTGGTTACTTGTGGTTTTGGTGTCATAGCCAAGAAATCATCATCAAATCCAATGTCTTAAAGTATTTGTCCTATGTATTCTTCCAAGGGGTTTATTGTTTTAAATCCTTAATCCATTTTAAGTTAATTTTTGTGTATGGTATTTGGCAAGGATCCAGCTTCATTCTTTTGCATATCTATCTTTAGATATAAATAATTTGTTGAAAAGACTATCTTTTCTCCATTGAATTGTCTTGGCACCATTCTCAAAAATCATTTGACCACACTTGTGAGTTTATTTCTGGGCTCTCTATTCAATTAGTCTTTACATCTGTCTTTATGCTGGTACCACACTGTTCTGATCATTGTAGCTTTCAAAGTAGTAAGTTTTGAAATCAGGAAGTGTGGGTCATCCAGTATTGTTCATTTTTAATTTTTTTTTTTTTTTTTTTTTTTGGCTATTCAGCGTCCCATGAGATTCTATTTGAATTCTAGGATGGGTTTTTCTATTTCTGTAAAAACTATAATTGGGATTCTGATAAGAATTGCATTGATTGCTTTGGGCAGCATTGATATCTTATCAATATTATCTTATCAATATCTAATCTATGAACATGGGATGTGTTTCCATTATGTTGCCATGTGTTTCCATTCCAGCATGCTTTGTAGTTTTCATTGTGCAAGTCTTTTGCTCTGTTGGTTAATTTCTAAGTATATTATACTTTCTGATGCTAGTGTAAATAGAGTTGTTCTTGTAATTTCCATTTCAGATTGTTCATTGTTTGTCTATAGAGATGCAATTGAGTTTTGCATGCTGACTTTGTATCCTGCCACTTTGCTAAATGCATTTATTCTTTTGTGGAATCTTTAAGGTTTTCTATGTGTGGGATCATATTATCCGCAAACAGAGATAAATTTTCTCCTTCCTTTCTACTGTAGATGCCTTTATTTTTTTCTGGCCTAACTGCTCAGGTCAGAACTTCCAATACTATATTAAATAAAAGTGGCAAGAATAGACATCCTGGCCTTGCTGCTAATGTTGGAGGAAAAGTTTTCACTTTTTCACTATGATGTTCACTGTGAGTTTTTCACATATAGCTTTTATTATGTTGTAATCTCCTTTTATTCCTAGTTTGTTGAGTGTTTTCTTTCGTGAAAGGGTGTCGAACTTTGTCAAATAGTCTCTCTGAATTCATTGAGATGATCAAGTGGTTTTTCTTCCTTTCATTATATTAATGTGACATATTACATAGATCAGTTTTCATATAGTGAACCATTCTTGCATTCTAGAAATAAATTCCACCACTTGATCATGGTGTATAATTCTTTTAATATGCTGCTGAGTTCAGTTTGCTAATATTTTGTTGAAGATTTTTGCATCAATGTCCATAAAGGATATTAGCTTGTAGTTTCCTTTTCATGTAGTATCTTTGTCTCATTTTGGTATCAGGATAGTGTTGGCCTCATAGAATGAATTAGGAAGTGTTCTCTCCTCTCCAAATTTCTGGAAAAATTTGAAAAGTATTGGTATTAGTTCAAGTGTCAAGAGAATTTACCATCAAACCCACAATTCTTTGTTAAGATATCTTGAATAACTGATTAATCTCCTTAAGTCATAGGTCTATTCAGATTTTCTCTTCTTGACTTAGCCTTAGTAGGTTTTGCTTCTAGGAGTTTGTCCATTTCTTCTAGGCTATCCAATTTTTGGCATAGAATGTGTAGTAATGTCCTCATTTTCACTTCTGAGTTTAGTAATTTGAGTCTCCTTTTTTCTTAATCCATCTAGCTAAAGTTTCAATAATTTTGTTGATCTTTGCAAAGAATCAGCTTTGTTTCTCTGATTTTTTCTAATGTTTTTCTATTTCCTCTTTAATTTAGCACTCCTCTAATCTTTACTATTGTCCTCCTCTACTAGCTTTGGGTTTAGCTTCTTTTTCTAGTTCCTTAACCTACAAAATTCATCTGTTCATTTGAGAGCTTTCTCATTTTTTAAATGTAAACATTTAAGGTAGTAAATCTCCCCATTAGCACTGCTTTCACTGTGTCCCATAAGTATTGGTATGTTGTGTTTTCATTTTCACTTATCTATAAATATTTTCTAATTTTCCTAGTGATTTCTTACTTGATCTACTAGTCGTTTAAGAGCGTGTTAATGTTCACAATTTTTTGAATTTTTTAAATTTCTTTCTCCTTTCCTTGTATGCATATTTTATAGCTCTCTCCGTTGGGAGTAAATACCCTAAAGTTATAAACTCTAATTCGAATTTATACCAGTTTAACTTCAATATTATACAAAAACTCTGCCCCTTTAAAGCTCCATCCCCACTCTTTTTAGTTTTGAGGCCACAGAATTACATCTTTATGCATTGTGTGCCCAAACTATAAGCTAATATTCTTTTCAATGCTTTAATATCTTCTATTGTGTAGAAAACAAAGTTTGTAATTACAAACTAAAGTTACAATACTAGCCTTTAGACTAATGTTTTCTTTTAATATGTTAGTCCCTTAAATCAGGTAGAAATAAAAAGTGGAGTTACAAACCATTGTTAGGATACCACTAGCTTTTCTAACTGTCCATGCATTTACTTTTATTGAGATTTTTATTTTTTCATACAAGTTATTACCTAGTAGTTTTTCACTTTATCCTGCAAGACCTCGTCAAGCAGTTCTTGCATGGTGTTTAGGGTAATGAACTCCCTTACTTTTGTTTATCTGGGAATATCTTAATTTCTCCCTCACTTTTGAAGGACAGTTTGTCAGACTTAGGATTCTTGGTTGACAGTTTTCTTTTCTTTT
Source organism: Proteles cristata cristata (assembly GCA_017311185.1). Lineage (NCBI taxonomy): Eukaryota > Metazoa > Chordata > Mammalia > Carnivora > Hyaenidae > Proteles > Proteles cristata. The sequence continues at coordinate 2,993,699 of JAESUZ010004584.1, forward strand.
AGCATTTTGAATATGTTGACTCACTACCTTCTGGCTTCCAAAGTTTCTGATGAGAAATCTGCTTATGATGTTATCCAGGATCCCTTGTCTGTGATGAATTGCTCTCTCTTGCTGCTTTTAAGATTCTGTCTTTAGCTTTTGAAAGTTTGATTATAATGTGTCTCACTATGTGTCTCTTTGAGTTCATCTTACTTGAGCTTCATGTTTATATTCATGTCTATCATGAAATTTGGGAATTTTCAGTCATTATCTCTTCAAATATTCTCTTTGTCTCTTTTTCTCTCTTCTCCTGGGACTCCCACAATGCATATATTGGCCCACTTGATAGTATCCCACAGGTCCCTTAGGCTCTATTCCCTTTTCTTCAGGCAGATTCAATCATACCTGTTGTCCTATATTCAAATTCACTGATTCTTTCTTCTGCCTGCTCAAACCACCTTTGAATCTCTCTAGTGAATTTTTGTTTTAGTTACTGTACATTTCACCTCCAGGATTTCTTTTCTTTCTTTCTTTCTTTCTTTCTTTCTTTCTTTCTTTCTTTCTTTCTTTCATTTGGTCGTTTGTTCATTTCCTACCTCATTATTGATATTTTTATTTTGTTCATGCATGGTTTTCTTGACCTCCTACACATGTTCCTTCAGTTCTTTAAGCACCTTTAAGACCATAACTTTAATGTCTTGCTGAAAACCACAAGAGACTCTTAAATACAGAGAACAAACTAAGGGTGGATGGGGGTGGGGGAGAGGGGGAAATGAGTGACGGGCATTGAGGAGGGCACTTGTTGGGATGAGCACTGGATGTTATATGTAAGCCAGTTTGACAATAAATTATATTTTAAAAGTAATTAAAAAGTAATAAACATCAAAAAAAAAAACCTGTGGGGAGATGATTAAATGGGAAAGAGCTTTCAATAAATATTTGTTCAACTAATAAATAAATAAAGTCCTTGCCTAAAACCAAGAAACATACTCTTAACTGTAAGGGATAAACTGATGGGTGGAAGGATGGGTTAAACAGGTGATGGAGATTAAGAGGGCACTTGTAGGGGCACCTGGGTGGCTTAGTCGGTTAAGTGTCCGACTTTCGCTTAGGTCGTGATCTCGCGGTTGTTGGGTTCAAGCCCCGCATCGGGCTCTGTGCTGACTGCCAGCTCGGAGCCTGGAGCCTGTTTCAGTCTGTGACTCCCTCTCTCTCTGACCCTCCCCTGCTCATGCTGTCTCTCTCTCTCTCCTAGAAATAAATAAAACATTAAAAAAAAAAAAACAAGGGCACTTGCGATGAGCACCAGGTGTTGTATGGAAGTGTTGAATCACTATATTATAAACCTGTAATTATTATTACATTGTATGTTAACTGGAAGTTAAATAAAAACTTAAAAAATTATAATAAAGTCCTTGCCTAGTAGATCTGTCATCAGGTCTTTTTTAGGGACAATTTCTGTTGATTGATTTTTTTTCATTTTAATGGACCATACTTTCTGGATTCTTTTATACCTTATGATTTTTTGTTGTTGTTGAACACTGGAATTTGAATCTAATAATGTAATAACTCCAGAAATATATTCTACCTCTCCTTAGGAATGCTAGGGTTTTACTAGTTTTTATTTATTGTTTCTGTTTGGGTTTTTTTGTTTTTTGCTTTTAATGATTTTTAGGCTATAAATGTCCATCAAGGGATGAATGGATAAAGAAGATGTGAGTTATATATACAATGAAATACTATGTGGCAGTGAGAAAGAATAAATTATGCTATTTGTAACACTGTGGATGGAACTGGAAGGTATTATGCTGAGTGAAATAAGTCAGTAAGAGAAGGACTGATATCATCTTGTGGTAGGGTCCTCTCCCTAAGAAAAGAAAACAGAAAAAAAAGGACATCTCAAGGCAACCTTGCTATTCGTGTATGTGATGACATCCCTCATGACCTTGTAACATGAGACCACGTTAATCAGACTACATGTTTGTGTGTTATATATGGGAGACAAAGAAGTAAAAAATATATTAAAAACCACACCACATGGTGTTCAGGGCTCAGTTCTTCAGGTACTAACCCTACTGAGCCACGCCGGCTGGATTATTCTTGCAACTTTGTAGCTGTTTCCTGGAAAGAAAAGCCTCAGTGTGACAACTCTCTGTGTGAGAATCTTGCTACATTGCTTGGGGGCTCGCCCGGGATTCAGAGACAGTGTGTTTCCACCTCCTTTGCCACCAGGGATGCAAACCTCAGGGCACTGGGAGAGGCAGCTCACCTGGCACCAGCGGACCCCTTGATCTGCTGGAGACTAGCCCTCCCAACATGCTGGGGTGAGAACCCCATGAGCACTAACAGAACCAGTGAGGTCCAGGAACCAGCTCAAGAAGCACCCATCAGACTGGCTGGTAAGAACCCAGGTTCATGTTCATAGACCTGCCCATAACAGGCAGAAGGGGAGCCTGATCACCTCCCAGAGTTGCACTAGTAATTCCACAAGGGAAGAGGAATGAAGCTGCAACTCTAAGGCATTGGGCACTGGGTGCTGGGTGGCAGGTGGAGTCACCGTGTAACTGCGTATGGAGACATGTCTCTCATTCATTTTCTGGGTCAATGACTATAATAATTAGAGCCAACTGTCTCTGGTTGTTGAATCTCAGAACAGGGACTTCAGAGGATATTCCCAAGCAGCTGCCGAAACTCCTTTTGTTTCTGGGAAGTTCTCTGTCTTCTCTGGCCTGACATGGACTACCTAATTCCACTGATGGAAAACAAAACAACAGAAACCTGAAGTCTGCTCCTCTGCCTGAGCTGACAAGATTTAAAACTAGGAATTCTCTTTCTCTGCCTTCTGCTGGCACCTCTCCTCTTTTGCCCTCCCTTCCCCCACTACTTTTCTGTGTCACCTGAGGGAGTTATGCTGCCTGCATAACTGGCTCCTCAATGTCTCAGGCACCATCAGCTCCTCCTCCTCCCCTAGATGCTGAGGCATGAAGACCACCGAAGTCAGATTTCCCCACCAACTTTCCAGGTAAAAATTAACCATGAGGAACAAAGTGTCTTACGTGGACTCAAGTAAAATGTTTCAGTGTTTAAGTTAATTTAAGCTTGCTGGTTCGAGACAACATTTTTCAACAATAAAAAAAAACAAAAACAGAAACAAACGTGTATTCTACCTAGATTTGCTGAAGGTCAAATAAGCTCATGTTATCTCTGTTCCAATATGTTAACAAAAGGATAACTGAAAATGATGGTTAATTCTGTCTGTCTCATAGTTTTCATGGGTAATTGTTAAGATAGCTTTCAAAGTCCTTGGTAACCTAAAACGTTAAAGTTTTGCTTACATGATAATTTGAGATTGAACTCATTGGCTATCTAACGAGATAAGAAGATAAAGCACTAATTACTAGATGTAAGTTTGTGCTTTTGACTTGTTGCAAAAATACTAAGGATTTTTGGAACTGTTGAAAAACATGCTTTGTGCTTAATGGATTCATAAGTTTGCCATCTAAAAAGATTCTGATATAACACAGAGTTCACAATTGATTACTACTTAGTTTTTGCTGGAGACTAAAGTTTCTAGCAGTTAAAATTCTGCTAAGTGTACTTAAGACTGTTGGAAATAAGGAAAGCAACTCTGTATTTAGGAAAGTGGGAGGTATGTAAGAAAGATATAAGGAATGGAAATATATTTTTGTTAAAGGTAGAAGAAGGTGATTTTGTTCTAAATGAGACTGGTTATTTGGAGGAAAATGGCTTGGGACAAGATCTAGATGCAAAGGAAGAGTTATAGAAGGCTTGTGAAGGGGGGGGGGGGCGCCTGGGTGGCTTAGTCGGTTAAGCATCTGACTTTCGCTTAGGTCATTATCTCGCGGTTCGTGGGTTTGAGCCCTGCATCGGGCTCTGTACTAACTGCCAGCTCAGAGCCTGGAGCCAATTTCAGAGTCTAGGAGTCTCTCTCTCCTAGAAATAAATTAAAAAAAAAAAAAGGCTTGTGAAGGATAATCTTTAAAAAGAAATTTTATATATGGTCAAGATGAACTAAGGTTAAAATAAATGGATTTTAAAAGTACACAGGATTAAGATTAAAATTCCTCCTCCTCCTTTGATCCAAAAGCTGGGAAAATGATGGTAGTACTCTTGATGCCAGCCTCCAAATCCTCCATATTTGTGCTGTTCTTATTTACTAGAGGAATGGATGCCTCTGCCATATAAGGGATGGATGATATATAAAGGGTTTTTACTAAGATACATGGGAGCCATTTTACTAAGCTTAGCCCATTGTATGCCAAAAATTGATACCCATATGGCTGAAACATATTTGTGTGGGCCTTGACTTTGGCCCTTTAACCCTTTCCCTCAATGGCCAATGATCAATATGTAAGTTACTGTTGGGCCAAAATAAAATTAGTGCATCCAAAGACAACCAAGAAAATCTTGCTTGGTTATAGTCCTACACCCCAGGTCCTACAGGCAGAAAACAGAGGGGTAAAAACAAAACAAAACAACAACAAAAAACATTACATTACAAGGTTTAAGATAGATAAAAGGAGGGGCGCCTGGGTGGCTCAGTTGGTTAAGCATCCAACTTCGAGTCAGGTCATGATCTCACGGTTCGTGGGTTCGAGCCCCATGTCAGGCCCTGTGCTGCCAGCTCAGAGCCTGGAGCCTGTTACAGATTCTGTGTCTCCCTCTCTCTCTGACCCTCCCCTGTTCACGCTGTCTCTCTCTCTCTCAGAAATAAATAAAACATTAAAAAAAAAAGATAGATAAAAGGAGATTTAGGTAAATTTTCTAATTGGATAAAATATATAAAGGTTTTTCAGAATATTACATGTTTTTTCGTTGATCTGGAAAAAAATATCATGCTTTTGTTAAATCAGACTCTTAATGACACATGTTTTAGAAAAAAATGAAGGAAATCTAAGATTTAGCCCTTAAATTATGCTAAATTAGCCACTATTTTACAAACACAAAATGAGAGCCTGATGGCCTTCCTGAAGAGGTTGAGGGAGACTCTCATTAAATATATGGCTATCTCCCTTGACACCCCTGAGGCGGAGATCATTTTAAAAGGCAAATTTGTCACTCAATCAGCCCTAGATATTGAGAGAAAATGATATTGAGAGAAAATGCAAAAACTGACTGCTGGCCTTGAAGGTACCCTGAAGGGGCTCTTATGAGCTGCCAATTGGGCAGATTACAAACAAAACAGAAAAGAAGGTTTAAAAAAAAATCTAAGGCCTTAGTTGTGGCCTTATGTACTATGTCAGACCAGACTTCCGGAGGTCCTGGCACCAAGTGCTATTTCTATGGCCATTAAGAGCACTAAACGGAGAACATCCTCAGAGGGGGCAATCAAAATGAAAACCCCATGGGCACCTGGGTGGTTTAGTCGGTTAAGCGTCTGACTTGAGCTCAGGTCATGATCTAGCGGTTTGTGGGTTCGAGCCCCGCGTCAGACTCTGTGCTGACTGCCAGCTCAGAGCCTGGAGCCTGTTTCAGACTCTGTATCTCCCCCTCTCTCTAACCCTCCCCTACTCACGCTGTCTCTCTCTCTCACTTTCACGAAAACGCCACGGATACGGAAACCACTGGAGATGTGAATGCCCTCGGAAGCTCAGATAATGTCCCTGGAAGGGACTAACCGGGGCCTGGTAAACCGAGAAACTCGGTAACTCTAAATATAGAAGAACCCTTCTTAACCCAGAGCGCTCCTTTCCAAGGCCTATCTGGATGACTACTAGGGACACCTCTCTTCTAACTAAATGTTTCTCTCAGCCCCTGGAATGTATATGGGGAAACCTAATTTTTTCCTCATTCTTTCCTGATAATGCCAGAGAACCTTACTCCCTTGCTAGAAAGGGACATTATAAGTAAATTAGAGACTCTGGTGCTAGTAACTCAGGACAGATAAACAATTATGTGAGCTTTTGAAAATTACTGGGTATTGTAGGCTATAGATACCAGGGTTCAGGAAGATAGTTTGCTGCTATATCAATTATTAAAGGAGACTCAATCCCACCTACTCTCCCCTCCCCCAAAATAAATAAACAAATAAGTAAACTGGGGTCTGACTCCTAAACACTGTCTCCAGCCCTTGGAATGGTTAAAATAGAGCAGGGCAATTACTATTACCAAGCTCACAGAGCTAAAAGATTATTAAAACACAGCATCAGACCTTTCATTTAGGGAGGGACAAAACTTATCAAATGGCTCAAAGGATGCTTGCTGGGAAAAAGAAATTGTCAAGGACAGTTCTGCAAGTGGTATCAGGCTGTGAAGTATGTCTTAAGAACAATCCTTTCAACCACAAACCTGCTCTCCCAGACATGCAAGGAACTGGAGATTATCCAGGAAAAGACCAACAATTAGGTCCCACTCAGTTGCCAAGGTAAAAAAAAAAAAAAAGTCATAAAAAGTAATAAAAATTCTGCTTTATAAAATAATACCTTTAGGTTTGGCTTACCTAAAAATTACAAATTAATAATGGTAAATGGCTGCCTTGACTGTTTCTCTAGTAGAACTTCTGGCTCTTGAAAAAGTTTTACACATCAAAATAAAGCTTATTACTCAACAAAACTCTAAATAACACCTCATAAGCATTAGATGCTTTAAAAAAAAATTTTTTTTAAATGTTTTATTTATTTCTAGGAGAGAGACAGAGAGAGAGACAGCGTGAGCAGGGGAGGGTCAGAGAGAGAGGGAGTCACAGACTGAAAGAGGCTCCAGGCTCTGAGCTGGCAGTCAGCACACAGCCTGACGCGGGGCTCGAACCCACGAACCGTGAGATCATGACCTAAGCGAAAGTCGGACGCTTAACCGACTAAGCCACCCAGGCGCCCCTAAAAAAAATTTTTTTTAATTAAGTTAGGGCCAAACTCTTGAAAATAGAGCCACACCATTGATGACTTACTGCTCCTGGTTCTCCATTAGCTGGGTAATGAAAGATTCCCTGACATATGTTTACAGTTAGGGTCTCTCCTAGATTATTTCACAGGTTTGGAAACTGTAGACAATATCTTAAGATGTCATCTTGTTGGTCAATATAATCTTTACTTTGTGTTTTTCTCTTTATGTCTGCTAATGTCTACACTGCCTTATGCCTGCCGGCCTTCCTATAAAACCATAGTGTGGGCCACTCAACCAACCCTTGGGTAGCCTCTAACTGCTGTACCCCTACACCGTCCCTTACCAGCTTGAAGAAGCCAGAACGGTCATCGTCCCTGTTCCCCAAGAGCAGTTACAGGCCCTGTTCCAGGGGAGAAATAAATAGGGAGGGGGTAACATTACGTTAAGGGAGAGATAAGGGACCTTCAGGGAGGCAGATTGCAGCTTTAAATGGGAGGCTAAAGAAGCACATGGGGTTCTCCCCTTACAAAATCCTTTATGGGCACCCTCCCCCCCATTATCAGGGGCATAAGGGGGAACTCTAAATGTGATAGACAATCTAACCCTAAAACAACAGATGCAGGCCCTTGACTTTACCCTAACCAGCTTTCACCACTGGGTCAGAGAACGATTACCTGTAAATCTGACTACAGACACCCACCGCTTTAAACCCAGAGATGCAATATGGATAAAGGAATAAAATGTCCATCCAACCCCTAAAATCCTTCTGGACGGGCCCATTCACTGTCATTGTATCCATCCCTACTGCAGTAAAGGTAGCCAAAGTGGGTCCCCCCATTCACTACAGCAGAGTAAGCCAGCATCTCAAAACTAGGAGTGCATCTATCCATCATGTGCAAGCTGGTTTCCAGGCTTCACTCAAGCTGACTGAGCTCGACACTGCCCTTACTATGTTTCCTTACTTGTGATGCACTGCCACGCCTTGTTTCTCACTATGACTGTGATTCTTGCTCTACACTTTGCCATAGGATTGGCCGAGACACCCTGGCAGGCTGGAAATATGGTGAGAGGTTTCTGTTAGCACTCACCTTCCCTTTGTGGCTAGGATACTTCATTGCTGCCAACATAGGAAAACAATAGCCATAAGAGACTAAAAATATTAGATCCCCACAAGTCAAACAAAATACCCCAGTCCTACTATTGGGGTTTGGCTTCTCAAAAGCTCCACTACTGGGAAAACTGTCTTGCCTCGTGGGGAAAAAGTTCACCACCATCCCTGTTGGAAACTTAACATGCCTGGGCCAAAGGTTAATTAACTCAACTGCCCAGAAAACCCAATGGTGGGAGACCCCAGATCACCTTGAGCCACATCCCCTGCCCGTATCTCACTTCTCTCATCTCCAAGAGGCCTGAGACCATGTCAACACAGCCATCAAATTGCAGGTCCCGTGTGGACTGTACTAGAGATGGGGAAGGGCAGCCTATATGATACCTCCCTTAGTCTGGTCAGGGTCACGGGTGCTGAAAACTATTCGTCCATCTTTCTTCCCGCTCCCACTTGCCAGAGAAAAAAAACATTTGGGAATTCAAGTGTATGGGGACAGGGAGACTCAAAAGAAAAAAAAAAAAAAAGCAGTGTGCCTTACAACTAACAATAAAAAAGATAACAAATGGCCTCCTGAGCATATAATCCAATATTATGACCCTGCCACCTGGGCAGAGGATGGGTCCTGGGGCTACTGCGCTTCCATTTATGTGCTAAACCACATAATTAGACTGCAAGCAGTTGTATAAGTATAACCAATGAAACTGCCAGAGCTCTTCACTTACTAGCCAAGCAACAAACCAAAATGTACAATGCCATCTATCAACATTGCTTGGCCTTAGATCACATGCTTGCTTCTGAGAGAGGTGTTTGCAGAAATTTTAACCTGAGCAACTGCTGCCTGCAGATAGATGAGGAAAAAGTCCTAGAGGAGATCACAGATGGAATGAGAAAGGTTACTCATGTCCCAGTCCAGAGCTGAAAGAGTTGGAACACAAGAGAGTTCCTTGGAGGATGGTTTTCAACTCTTGGGGGATTCAAAAGCCTCATAGGAATTATCCTTTAGGAGGATACTTAATCTTGCCCTGCTTAGCTCCCCTGGTTGTATGGTCTGCCTCCAATCTCATTGAGGCAGTAATTAAAAAAAAAAAAAAAAAAGAGATGTCCACTCATGTAATGATGACATAAAAATATAAATCTCTAAACGAAAACGATGTTGTTTGACCCTAAATACAGGGATCCGAGCATCAAAGGGGGGAATGTGGTACGGTCCCCTCACTAAGGAAAAAAAAAACATCTCAAGGCCACCTTGCTATTCATGTATATGATGACATCCCTCACGACCTTGTAACATGAGACCATGTTAATCAGACTGCATGTTTGTGTGTTACCGTATATGGGAGACAAAGGGGTCAAAAAATATATTAAAAACCACACCAAGTGGTGTTTGGGGCTAGGTTCTTCAGCTAGGAACCCTACTGAGCGACTCTGGCTGGAATAAAGTTGCTTTCTGGAAAGAAAAGCCTCGGTGTCACAACTCTCTGTGTGAGAATCCTGCTACAATGTTTTCAGTCATATGTGGATCTTGAGAAACTTAACAGAAAACCCAGCGGAAGGGAAGGGGAAAAAATAGTTGCAAACAGAGAGGGAGGGTAGCAAACCACAAGAGACTCTTAAATACAGAGAACACACTGAGGGTGGATGGAGGGTGGGTAAGGGAGTCCAGGAGAGGGAAAATGGGTGATGGGCATTGAGGAGGGCACTTGTGGGGATGAGCACTGGGTGTTGTATGTAAGCCAACTTGACAATAAATTATAATTTAATAATAATAATAATAATAATTTTAGGTTTCCTCCAAAGGACCAGATTGAGATACAAATTGAAGGTCCTCTTGGGACTTTTCTGAGCTTGTGCCGCTCCCTGACCGAGCATGCGTGATCACTTTCTGATTTTCCCTGTAAGGGCAGTTGTTTTCAAACGTCCTAGTGTTTCATGAAGAGATGGGGGGCGGGGGGCAGGGGGGAGTAGAGGTGTGCTGGCCCTTTAAGTCTCCTGTAAGTCACTTCAGCGTGAGGGGGAGGAGACTGCAAGAATGAATGGAGGTGCAAAACTGACTGCCCTATTATTCTGTACTGTGATCAGAAGCATCTATCAGCAATTAGAGGACGGCGTTCATACTCCCTTTGTGGCTCCTGAAAGCTGTGTGCGGACAGCTCCAGCCACAGGTGTAAGGCTTCTGCCATGGGGCTGGGGGGTGGATGGGTAGTTGTTACTATGCTAAGAGCTGAAATTGACAATTTACAATTTACTGACCAAAGGTCACCTGAAAGTTGCAAGCCTTCAATAGACTTCTGAGTTCCAAAATAGTTACAGCAGATAGATCCTGCCAATGTAATTATTGTCTAGGTGAGGAAACAGATTCCTGGTACTTCCTGCTCCACCATATTCCCAAAAACCTCCCCCTACAGGTTTTTTAAACATTCTAAAAATGATGTCCTGAAAAAATAAATAAAAATGGGGCGCCTGGGTGGCTCAGTCAGTTAAGCATCTGACTTCAGCTCAGGTCATGATTTCACGGTTCGTGGGTTCGAGCACCGCGTCGGGCTCTGTGCTGATAGCTCAGAGCCTGGAGCCTGCTTCAGATTCTGTGTCTCCCTCTCTCTCTCACCCTCCCCTGCTCACGCTGCCTCTCTCTCTCTCAGAAATAAAAATTTTAAAAACTTTAAAATAAATAAATAAATAAAAATGATGACCTAGAAATACATTCACCAAAAGATTTTCTGAAGCCATAACGGCCTCTAGTTCCATGGAGTGTTTTATATTCAAATCTTTATTTTTATACGTTTATGAAAAAAATCTTTTAATTACATTTTTAAGCTATTAGATATATAAGACAGTAAAAATATTTTTTGAGCCACTAATGAGTAATTTTTAAGGGATGTCTCAAATTTGGATTTGCCTGATCAATCTTCTCATCCTCAGCATAGATGACATATGCTATATTTGCAGTTAGCAAACAGACGGATGGCTCGATACAAACTACATACCACCTCAGCCCAGTTCCTCTATGTTGAACAGGAAAGGATACAATCATTTTAAGATCTAAATACTCAAAATAAGAACTGAAGTTCTTTTACAAGATTGATAATAGTACCAGAACACTGGTCACCAAATGGATACCTAAAGCTAAAATACCTCACCCAGATTCAGACTTTCTCTTCTTATCTGCCTGCATGGAAATTGTCCACAGCTTAATTGCACCACCAAAACTAAAGGAAATAGAAAAGAGTCCCCTCATCAGATGATACTATTAGCTGACCTACAGATGACACAATATATAATGGAGAAACCACACTAATGTAGAAATTGATCAATTGATTGTAACTACAGATATGAGTAAGCACGCCCATTAATAGCACTAATTAGAAGGCCTAAATAAAAATGCTTGAAGGCACCTTATTAGTCCCACAAGCAAAGTGCCAAATCAAACTACTGCAGATAAGATACTTGAGGTAATAAATATTTTTTAATAGTACATGATGGCTGGGGCACATGGGTGGCTCAGTAGGTTAAGTATCAGACTCTTGATTTCAACTCAGGTCATGATCTCACAGTTGTCAGATGGAGCCCCACATCAGACTCCACACTGAGAGTAGAATCCACTTAAGATTCTCTTTCTCTCTCTCCCTGCCCTCTCCACTCATGCTTCAGTGTGCATGTGTACTCTCTCAAAAAAAGGAAAAAAGAAAAAAGAAAAAAAATATATGATGAAAACATTGCAAGTGTTTGTGCACTTAAGATTTTCCGGGGGGGCACCTGGGTGACTAAGTCGGTTAGGTGTCCAACTTCAGCTCAGGTCATGATCTCAAGGTTCATGGGTCTGAGCACCACATTGGGCTCTGTGCTGAGAACTTAGAACCTGGGGACGGTTTTGGATTTTGTGCCTCCCTCTCTCTCTGTCCCTCCTCTACTCACACTCTCTCTCTCTCAAAATAAATAAATAAATATTTTTTAAAAATTAAAAAAAAAAGATTTTGCTACAATGTCAGGAAGATGTAAAGGCCCTATGCAGCATATATTTTATCTACAACCTTGAGATTCAAGTAACACACGTTGCTTTATTCAGAAATGCTCTCATATGTAAATGTTTGTCTATAGCTCTAAATTGCACGTTGAATGATGAAACCAAATGAGGAAATCTAACAAAATGCAAGCTCCTGGAGTCCATCTGGTTTCAGCTTTCAGTGAGGCATGAGCTCAAAGTACCACTGCTTTTCATACCAAAGCGTGTTGGTATGCAGAGTCAGAGTGTTGTGCCCAAATCGCGAGTCCCAGAGACCCCAAAGGAGCCGGCACCGATGCAAATACAAAAGGGTCTTTATTACAAGCTCGAGCAGGGGCTCACTCGCCTACCGGTGTTGTGGCAGCAAGGTGAAGTGAAGAACAATAGCGAACAGGGTTTTTATGGGGTAAGGGACGGGGGTGTTACAGTGCACATGTTGTACATATAGCATCATCACATAAGCACCAATTACAATTGTGCAGCAGCACCCATGGTAACAGCTTTGACCATTCAGTATCCGTGAGGTGTCCATTACTTTTGGTGGGACCCAATCATGACTTTTGAGAATCCTTTGAAAATGACCAATTATGAGGTGAGTTCAAAGGACCCATGTGGGGTTCAGGCAAGCGTTGAGAAATTGGCTAGTTTGTATAAAATAACTGTTTGTAGTTCCCAGCCTTGACTCAGACCATAGGAATGATTTTTTTGATTAGCTGATCCGAGAGCGGTCCGAGGATGGCTTTAGTCTTGAACAATCTGAGGCTTTTCCTGGAACTGGGGCTACGTGCAGCCCGAGGTTGCTCTTAATGGAGGACTTAATTTTAGGCTCTTCAAGAGTTGTCAAGAACATGTGAGTTTTCATTTTCTTTGGGTAAATACCCAGCAATAAAATTACTGGATTGTATGATATTTCTATTTTTAATTTCTTGAGGAACCTCCGTACTGTTTTCCACAGTTACTGCCAATTTACATTCCCATCAACAGTGCAAGAGGGTTCCCTTTTCTCTACATCCTCGCCAACACTCAACTTGTCTTTATGATAGCCCCTCTGATTGGTGTGAGACGGTAGCTCATTGTAGTTTTGATTTGCATTTCCCTGCTTATTAGTGATGTTGAGCATCTTTAAATGGATCTGCTGTCCATCTGTAGTTCTTTGGAAAAATCTCTATCAAGTCCTCTGCTCTTGTTAATTGGATTATTTGTTTTGGTGCTAAGATTTAGGAATTCTTTATATTAACTCCTTATTGGATATATCATTTATAAATATTTTCTCCCATTAAGTAGGTTGCCTTTTCATTTTGTTGGATTCCTTCACTATGCAAAAGCTTTTTGGTTTGATGTAGTTCCAATAGTTTACTTTTGCTTTTCTTTTCCTTGCCTGAGGAGACATATCCAGAAAAATATTCCTAAGGCTGATGTCTAAGAGATTATTGCCTCTGTTTTCTTTTAGGAATTTTATAGTTTCAGGTATTACATTTGGGTCTTTAATCCATTTTGGGTTTGTTTTTGTGTACAGTAGAAGAAAGTGGTCCAGTTTCATTCTTTTGCATATTGTTGTCCAATTTTCCCAAAACCATTTATTGAAGGATTATTTACAATAGCCAGGATATGGAAGCAACCCAAGTATCCATCAATAGATGAATGGACAAAGAAGATGTGGTATACATGTACAGTGGAATATTTCTCAGCCATAAAAAAGAAATATTGGGGCACCTGGGTGGCTCAGTCAGTTAAGCATCCAACTTCGGCTCAGGTCATGATCTCATGACTCATAGGCTTGGGTCCTGCATCAGGCACTGTGCTGACACTTCAGAGCCTGGAGCCTGCTTCAGATTCTGTGTCTCCCTCTCTCTCTCTCTCCCCTCTCCAGCTCACACCCTGTCTCTCTCTCTGTCTCAAAAATAAATAAACATTTTTAAAAATCTGGTCATTCTCAATAACTTGGATGGGGCTAAAGGGTATCACAGTAAGTGAAATAAGTCAGACAGAAAAATACCATATGGTTTCACTTCTATATGGAATATTAAAAACAAATGAACAGACAAGACCAAAAGAAACAGACTTATAAATACAAAGAACAAACTAGTGATTGCTGGGAGAGGGATGAATTAGGTGAAGGGGATTAAGAAGTACAAACTTCCAGCTATAAAATAAGTCATGAGGATAAAACTATTGCATAGGGAATATATTTGATAATATTGTAATAACATTATGTGGTGACAGATGGTAACTGCATTTATCATGGTGAGCATAGCATAACATATAGAATTGTTGGGTCACTATGTTGTATGCCTGAAGCTAATATAACATCCTATATTAACCGTACTTTTAAAAAACTGTGTGAGTAGAGAGGTGCCTGGCTGGCTCGGTCAGAAGAGCATGTGACTCTGGATCTTGGGGTTGTGAATTTGAGCCCCATGTTGGGTATAGAGATTACTGAAAAAATAAACTTAAAAAAAAAAGTGAGTAGAAATGAGGATTTTGTTTTTTTACAAATGAATCTCACCTGGCAAATTTGCTGAAGGCTATTCTTAGCTTCAATAAAGTAACTTATTTACTAACATTTCTGTTTACCTGGTTAAATTGAAATCTACAAGGTTTTAAAATTTTTAAATGTGTTAAAATGTGTGTGTGTGTGTGTGTGTGTGTCTGTGTGTGTGTGTTTGTTAACAAGTAGTATAGATTCAAAACAAAATGAAAATGCCAACTTTGGTGAAATGTAAGTCAAAATGGTTCACATGTGAAACTTAACCAATGTTACTAAATTCATGAATTGCTACGATTAGAAAGTCGACATCAATATGTGCTGAAAGAACAGCTTCGTGGCTATTTTCAAATACTTTATTAGACAAAGTTTGATTGTATTAGCTTGAACCATATGAAACCTCCATTTTTACAGGTCAAAAGGGACCTCATACTGACAATTTCATATGGTTCAATCTGTTATTTAAAACCTGTCACTATTATAACAAGAAATTTCCACAGGATTTAAAGTAGTGTTTGCAGGTATAAAATTTGATACCTAAAAGTCATGCATTTAAAATTAAAAGACTTACATTGCCATAAGTCATCATATCATGGTTAAATAGTGTAGTTTCCACACATACATTATACCACAATAAAACTAGGTGTGCAGAAGTAAACTCAAGCTTCTCATATAAAATTGAGAATTAGGGGCACCTGGGTGGCTCAGTCAGTTAAGCATCTGACTCTTGATTTCAGCTCAAGTCATGATCTCACAGTTCATGGGTTCGAGCCTCACATGACGCTCTGTGCTGTCGGTGCAGAGCCTGCTTGAGATTCTCTCTCTGTCTCTCTGTCTCTCTCAAAAATAAATTTAAAAAAGAAAATATTGGGGCACCTGGGTAGCTCAGTTGGTTGAGTGTCCAACTTCGGCTCAGGTCATGATCTCACAGTCCGTGAGTTCAAGCCCTGCATCGGGCTCTGTGCTGACAGCTCAGAGCTTGGAGCCTGCTTCAGATTCTGTGTCTCCCTCTTTCCCTGCCCCTCATCTGCTGCATTAAGTCTCTCTCTCTCTCAAAAATAAATAAACATTAAAAATTTTTAAGAAAATATTTATTTAGAAGTTTTATCGTTATTCAATATTTAATCTTTCCTGATATTTTGTATTTCATCTTATTATATATAATATTGAATTTTTTCATCAAGTCCCAAATAGATGGCCCCAAATTCCTTCCAATTCATTCCAGTGTGCTATACAAATCCTATGAAGGACAAAAAATGCAGTTAGATTTGGCACAGATTTCTATCTGTCTGTCAAAATACATTCTTCCCTTAATTCACAGAGCATAGGTGGAATTACTGTTCTTGGTTATTCATGTGCTCTTTGTTTTAAGAGTCTCATGCCGGGGCACCTGGGTGGCTTAGTCGGTTAAGCATCCGACTTTCGCTTAGGTCATGATCTCACGGTTCGTGGGTTCAAGCCCCGCGTGGCTCTGTGCTGACTGCCAGCTCAGAGCCTGGAGCCTATTTCAGAGTCTGTATCTCCCTCTCTCTCCTGACCCTCCCCCTGCTCACACTGTCTCTCTCTCTTCTAGAAATAAATAAAAAATATTAAAAAAAAAAAAAAAAAGAATCTCATGCCCTACCAACTGAGGTAGCTGGGCACCCCTTCATGTGCTCCTTGTTTTAGAATTACACACCCACAACTTTGCTGTAGAAGTTTGCAGTATCTCCCAATAGCATAGCCAAAGTATTGTTTTTACCCCCTTGATGTTAGGCTTGATACCATGACTTTCTTTGGCCAATGGAATGTGGGTGAAGGTGACACTTCTGGGCAGAGCCTCCAGACTTAGCCACTAAGCATTTCTTTTCACCCTAGACACTTCTAGCATGAGAAGAACATGCCCCAAAGAAACACTACCCTTTCAGCCTGAGCCCTAGAACAAACATATGTGGAGCAGGCCTAAACCCAACCCATAGCCTGGCACCATGAGCAGCCAACCCATAGCCTTACTTAGGGTCTGACCCTAGCTTAGGTCAGCTGAACAGCAGCTAACATGCAGATTTGTGAAGGTGAGGATAAATGCTTCTGTAAAAGATGCTAGGGTTTAGGAGCAGTTTGTTACATGGCATTATTGCAATACTAGCTGACTAACGCACATTTTAACAGTACTATTGTTGGACACATGGCTAGCTCACTAGACTACAGTCATAGGTCTATACCTAACTGCAAGGGATGTCATTTCTTACCAATGAAATATAAACAGAAGTGTTAGATACCACTTTCAGATTTGGGCAAAACTGAATGTACTTTCCCCTCTCTCTTCTCCCTGGCTAGAATCTGGATATGAAAGTCACGTGGCATTGATAATTCATATGATGACAATGCCCTAAGGGATAATGGAACAATGGCTTACAAGGATTCTGGGTCCCTGGATGACCACCAACCTAGACTGCTCACCTTGGGACTGTTACATGTTATAGAACTTGGAATATAGAAGTTCTATATTCTTTAAGCCATTGTATTTTTTTTTTAATTTTTTATTTATTTCTCGGAGAGAGAGACAGCGTGAGCAGGGGAGGGTCAGAGAGAGAGGGAGTCACAGACTGAAACAGGCTCCAGGCTCCGAACTGGCAGTCAGCACAGAGCCCGACGCGGGGCTCCAACCCACGAACCGCGAGATCATGACCTAAGCGAAAGTCGGACGCTTAACCGACTAAGCCACCCAGGTGCCCCAAGGCATTGTATTTTGAGTGTCTTCATCACAGCCATTTATTTTTACTCTTACTCATAGAGTTGGGAAATACTGCCTTCGGAGAAATACTGTGGTGTTCTTCCTGGAAACTGAGCCTCAAGTCTGCTTCTCTTGCTCAACCCCCTCCCCAATGATTTCGTGAGCTACCCAATATCCTTTCAGTATCACTTCTTTTCTGGCTCAGTAGAGTTAGCTTCCAAAGCTTGCGTGTGACAAAGAGAAGACCTAGACAGAAACAAAAGCACTGTGATCCTTTCCTGTCAAGTTCATCTCAAGAAGTTCGTGGCCAAGCTTCTGCTGAACTTCTTTGCAAAAGGCCTTCCAGACCCCACTGAACCTCTCCTCCTCATTCCCATTCTTCCTCGCTCAGCATGTCATTCATTCATTAACTTTTGTAGAGCAGCTACTGTGCACCAGACACCAGGGTACAGAGACCCAGGCTGGAAGAACAAGGTGGAATACAGGCTACTCACCAGGGCAAAGGGCAAAAGAAAGGAATACGGCAGCCCGCATTCTGGCTTTTAAAGCTTCTGACTCCAAATGATACACACCATTGAACTGACCAAGGCAAGCCCCGTGGCCAAGCCTGACATTAACGGAGACACGTAAAACAACAGTAGGGAAGTAATCTTCGCTACAGAGAAGAGTGTACATTTGCAAAGAACAACATACTCTACCACAAAGAAGAGCTCAGTCTGCCCTCTTTTCCTGTGCTTTTGCTCTCTCTTACTTCTCGGTCTGCACTTACTGAGCTGTAGCACGATTAAGTGTGTATGTGTCCCTCCCTTCCCCAGAATCGAGTTTCACATGACAAGGATCATGGCTTTTGCATCATCCCATCCCAGCACATTGCTGGATACCAGGTAACTGTTACTTATTTGGAGATTAAGGGAGTAAGTGAGTGGGTGGGATTAAGTGCTCCTGGTCTACAGAAGGTGTGAGATCGGCAAATGAACACTCGCAGGATGATCTGACTAGTAGTTAGGAAGCAAAAACGGAATGGCAGTGGCTTCTCCAATTGAATAGGCTTCTTCACCCAGAAAGGTAAGAAGAACACGCATAAACAGAGATGAGAGTCGGCATGTAATTAGCATTTATGACAAGCAGGTCCTTAGATGCATCATCCTTTACTACCTCAATTTGTTGTCACTCTTTGAAGGCAGGCAGGGGAGAGGGAAGTGAATGAAACAGCACCAACGTGGGCAAAGGTGGGGCTGCAGGCAAAGAATCAGTCCATCGCAATGACCTCCCTGAGGGAGGCGGCCCACGGGCAGCTGGGAGGCTGGCACTCACGCGTCAGCAAGCTGCGCTCCAGGGATGGGACGTGAAACCTCAACAAAACCACATCCCAGGCAGGCCACCACAGGGCACTCAAAAGCCATGCTCAAGGGGACAACAGCGGAAATAAATACAGGAATGTAACAGTCCACCGCCAGGCCGCCAGAGCATGGTTCTTTTCTCGGTCTCAGCTGCCTTTTCCGCAAGTGGCTCCAAATTAGCCATTTCCAAGTACTGAAAGCAATCTCTCAGGGCAAGAGTTTGCTGTCATTGAGCCCCAGGCTCAATCGGGGGAGGGTAAAAGACAAGATATCGTGTCAAACTTGCTGTAATAATAGAACTGCAGAATATTAGAATCATCAGGAGCTTAGAGACCAATCACTTACACCCCCTCATTTCGGAGCTCTGGGCTGGAAGTTTCTAGATGACAAAGCCCATGTGTGTGTATATCCAGTGGCCAGCACAGGGTTTTGCCTATGAATGGCGCTCAACACAAGCTATTCAAGAAGAGGTGAAGAGTATGTAAACACCAGTCTTGTGAAAAATAGTTTCATTAAAAAATAAAGTCTGACAGGGTGGATGAACACATACAATGTGGGAACTGAGATGCAACATTATGCCCAAGGTTACACGGTCACTTAGAAGCAGAGTCCAGATTACAAACCAGGCACTCTGGGGCCTTATACACGGTAACAAGACCCTGTATGAGCCCGGGTGTTCAAACCAAACCCACAATGCCCCTCCAGTGGGCGGCCTCCAATGGGCACCTTCCCTGCTCGGTCTGATCTACCCAATGGACACCTCCCTCCTGGGTCTGATGTCTCGGCCACCGCCAGCAAAGCGCAGCCAGTTCCCAGGGGGAAACTCTCCAGGGCTTTCCAAGGAGCCAGCCACACCCCAGTCCCTTCCAGCCAGAGAGGGCGTGGGCTTTTGAAGAGCAAAGCTGGGAAGAAGCCTGCTTTTCTCTGCTTCCAGCTAAAGAAGGAAACTGAGGCTGGGGACAGGTCAGTATCACAAACATTATCCTGCACAAAGTGCTTAAGAGTCTTCAGGGCACTTTCACTGCATTATTTTATTAGAATAAAAACAGATCTTCAGCAGGGGACTCTTTGAGGGGTGCTTGGGTGGCTCAGTCAGTTAAGCCTCCCACCCCTGATTTCGGCTCAAGTCATAATTCCAGGTTCATGAGAGCCCCACGCTGGGCTCTGCACTGAAAGCACGGATCCCGCTTGGGATTCTCTCTCCCCGTCTCTCCGCCTCTCCCCACTTGTGCAGTCTCTCTCTCTCCTCTCAAAATAAACAAACATTAAAAAAAGAAAGAAGGGAACTACTTGAAACAATAACATGTTTCCTTGTATACATTCTGACATGGGTACTTAAAATTGGTCTCCTGACAGTGTTCCTACTTAGCAGCGCCAGCTCAGTGTGTCTACCTCTGATGGAACTTCCTCACCACAGGCCTTCCGTGGTCTTTACCAGTGTAAACTCATGGTCACGAAATTGAAAGGGGTCTCAAGGCTGAGTCTCGGGGAGGGGGCAAGATGGCAGAGAAGTAAGGAGCTCTGTACTTGCACTCGCGCCCATACATCACACAGAAAAGATCTGAAGCCATTGGAAACCTCAAGGCTGAGTCTCTATCCGAGTGAGTCTTCGGGAATCTGGAAGAGGCCACATCTAAAGTGGAGACCATAATCAAAGGCTTGTTAACTGATTTGCTGAGAACATTGCAAGTCATCCAAGTTTAAAAAAAAAAATCTCCACTGCTGTATAGACCTCTAACTATCTCTACTTACCGCCTATATACTCCAGTTTTATTCCACATGAGGAAAGAGAAAGAAGGAGAGAGGAATTTCTAAATCCTTAGTAAATGCCAAGCTCTGAACTGTCCCAGGAAAGACAGTAGGGACAGGCCAGCAGTCTGTCTCTCCTTCTGTTTGCACATTTGCATGACTATGAAGGCTCTTGCAACCAGGCTGTCTAAACCTGACAACTTCATAAAGCCCCATGGAGAGCAGTACATGAATACAAGCCTGGTTTCCCTAACGCACGGCAGAAAAGGGACTTTACCCTTTTCTTCACCCACCTCTAACCCCACATTCCAGGAAAGCACATCTCTGATCTACCTCCGTTGCTCAAATCTCCCTGTGGCCTGGTCTGTGTTGAACCGGCCTATGTTAGACAATTTATAAAGAGAGAAACATACCCGCTGTCTGTGCTCAGGAGCTGTGGCTTCAGTCACTAGATAGTTCAGCTTGCTGGCACAAGATACACATATTTCTTTAAAAACTTCTGCTTTGCTTACCAAAGGGGGAGTTGGGAGATCTGAAGGAGGTACAGCTCAGGAACCGCGCAGACATGATTATTTGCTTTTTACCACCAAGAGGTCTGCAGACGAGCAGGCTGGCCAACCCGGAGGCACAGAGCGAGCCAAAGTTGGAAAATATTCACCTCAGAAGGCGGACAAACAGCAGATGTTGGAAACACGTTCTGTTTAAGGCTTTGTGGCTGCCCAGGTGGTGCTGGCTGGTAGTCTGGCCATGGACCCCAAGGACAATCAACTTCACTTCCGCCATGTAAACACTGTGGGAACTCGCTAATCCAGCCCATTTCTCAGGAATAATAATAATGACATTGAATGGGGCACACAAGCGTCCCAGTTGACTTCCCTACTCCACTATTCTGCGAAGTATTCTACCCACCAATGATGCTATTTTTGAAATGGAAGCAGTGGGCAGAGACCACCGCCCACCACACAGGCAGCACACTTCCACTCCTTCACCTGTGCCAGGGTCCCACTGGACCAGGGCATCGCCAATGGACAGGAAAGTGCCCAAGATTGGACATTTTCTGTTGATTCTGATGTCACTTTGGATTTCTGAAAGCATATGCGATCCTTTCAGAATGCGGTAATGAGAAACGGCAAGAGGAAGTTGTCTACGCAGAGGTTACCCCAGGTCAAGACTCCTCTTCTTTCTCTTGGAGCCTCACTGCTGGACATGGGGCTCCCCAGCCGGAAATACAGTCACCCCTGCAGAGATATGGTCCACAACCCCATGGCAAAACCCGACTGTCCCCAGTCCCACAGCTGTCACATCTGGCTGGTAAATGGTAGGTCGATCCACTATGCTAGCTGGTGTCCAAGGAGCGATGGATATTGATGTCTGCATTGTCCCCTCAAATACAATAACATGCATTTAACTGAAGTTTAAGCTTCAGCCTGACCTTTGCTAATGATGGGGATTTTAGTCAATACAGCAGGCTAAGAGAGAAATGTTTGGAAATGAGTTGGGGAGAAGTCTCATTTCATATCAAATAAGCCACCAGTTTATTCAGCTGACACCTAGAGCTAGCTCTGCACACCCCACCTGTGAGAGGAACAGAGGCTCTCAGGTGCGGTGCTACAGAACTAGTTACAGTAAATAATCCAATGGAAAAAATCATGTAGAAATATGCTAAAGCTCATTCTAAATTATAGTAAGTGAGGGACGCCTGGGTGGCTCAGTCGGTTAAGCGTCCGACTTCGGCTCAGGTCATGATCTTACCGTTCATGCATTTGAGCCCCACATCAGGCTCTGTGCAGACAGCTCAGAGCCTGGAGCCTGCTTCGGATTCTGTGCCCCTCTCTCTCTCTGCCTCTCCCCTATTCATGCTCATGCTCTCTCTCTCTCAAAACTAAACATTTTAAAAATTTAAATTACAATAAATTAAAAAAGCAAAATAGTATCTATACTATAACTGTACCTCTTTTTAAAGCACATAAATATGGATAACATTTGACACCGTGTTGGAAAAAAATGTCCTATATGAGCAAGGGGTAGGATTATACAACCAGTTTTGTTTTCTTAAAGTTGGCCAGGTAAACTTTTTTTTTTACAAAGATAATAATCTAAGGAAAGGGAAGATATAGTCAAAAACATTCTAGCCTGCATGTTCCAGAGGCTCTCTGAAGGTAGATCAAGGAGATATATATGCTCAGGTTCTGAACTGTGCTGATGAAACAAATAGATGTTTAATGCCATGTTTGAAGACTCATCACCTTTTTAATGAAGCATGTTTACTTTGGATGGACTAGACCCCACCTAATATTAAGAGAGAGTGTGCTCCTCTTGCAAATGGAACTTTCTAGATAGACTCTCCTCCACTTCAACCTAAAGAGCCCCCGGCCATCCACAGGTATCCCCCTGTCCTGGGGGCGGAGGGAAGACTGGTTGCCAAGAGTCCAGGGTCTCCTCAGAAAGCTGCCGTGTTTCGTCCCTGGTTCCCGCCATTAGCCTCAAATGGAGGAAGTAAGGAAAGTGGCCATTTGACTGCTGTTGTTTCCCTTTCTAATTTTCTAAAGTTGGCTAGTTTTTCAGCTGTGGTCATCTGAGAGTAAAATCCCTTGAGGATATTCCATGCCAGTTTTTATTTTCATTTGTTTTGTGTGAAATCAAAAGCATTTCGACACAGAAACTAACGTTCCCTGGAATGCAGGTTTCTGGAAACTCCAAAGTCCAAGAGCAGGTGAGAATTCCTGGGTTTGTTGTCATCATTACTGTTTTATCTCCCACCAGATTTTTCAGCATGAGATTTTTGTCCAACAAAGTGGTTTACATCAATTCCCACTTCCTCCACCTACCCTTCACTCATGGGACATTTTACAAACATTTACTAAATATCTACTATTCGCCACACATCCCTGAAAGCTTGGGAATATACAACATGAACAAAACACATTAAGGTGTCTGGGCGACTTCTAGTGAGAAGTCACAAATGAACAGAAAAAAAAATGGTAAAATAGATGCTGATACATTCTTTGTTGGAAAATAAGGAGGGAATGGAAATTGGGGCTTTCAGAGTAAGGATGGATGTTACAAGTTATTAGGTAGAACTATAAGAAACTGCCATTTTGGAAGTCAACAGTGGTTGATTACCAGCAATTTCAAATTATTCAGTTTGCATCGGTTTTCTGTTGTTGCAAAACAAATTACTACAAACTTCGTGTTTCTGGCAAAAAGTGCAGTGAGTGCAAAGATCCTGAGGCACACTTGGTGCCACTGGAATGGCATGAGAGAGTAGGATATTCATAGGATCCAAAGTTAGGAGGCACTGTGGGGTAAGTAGATCATGTAGAAGCTTCTAGGTAATTGAAAGGATTTTGACTCTTATTCGAGAGTTGGGAAATCAACGAAGGATTTTGAGCAGAGAGTGGACCTGACTTGACTTACATATTAATAGTATCACTTGTTAACATGTTGAGAACAGACTGAGAAAATCAAGGGAAGACAGAAGGAGGCTAGTTAGAAATCTAGTTCTGTAATCTGAATGAGACACTGGTGATTTGGAGCTCAGTGGTAGCCATGAAGGTGGGGAGCCCAGTGACTGGATTCTGAATACATTTTGAAAATAGAGCTGCTCTAATGATCTAATCGTGAGGTAAGAGTAAAAGAGAAAAGTCAAAGAGGACTCTAAAGTTTTAACCTGAGCAACCAAAAGGAGGAAATTGCCATCATGAAAATAGGGAAGACTTTAGGAAGAGCAGGTCTGTGCAGGAGACACCACGAGCTCAGTTTGGGTCAAGGTGAATTTTAATTGCTTGCTGACATTCAAACTGAGATTTCGTGTAGACAGCTATATATACAAGTCTGGGGTCAGAGAAGAGGCCTAGCTGCAATAGAAATTTGGGGTCTGGAGACAGTACTTAAAGCCATGAAACTGGATGAGATCACCAGGGAGTGATTTCCCCATAGAAAAAGTCCAAAGACTGAGCCCTGGGACATTCCAATGTCTAGAGATCAGAGAGATGAGAAAGTATTAGCAAAGGAGACTCAGGATAATTAGCCAATGAGATGAAAAGAGAACAAGGATCCATGGTGTCCTGGACTAAAACTTTTCTTCTTTTTTTTTTTTTTTTTTAAGCATTTTTTTTTAAGCATTTACCCTTTTCTGGCACTACAAGATGCTCTACTCATCTTGTATTTTCCCCACCCCAACCCTAAAATCAGCCACTTCTTCAAGGGGTCCTGGTTCCTTCTATCGGAGAATGGTATGAGAAATCAAATCTAGAACCTGACTGTGCTCACTGCTACTGGGGTGCTCATTACTCCTCAGCCCCCTCAGCAGACAGGGCTAGTAATACATGTAGCTCATACATGTATACACGTGTATCGACACTTGTCTGTGTCTATCTATGTGTGTATATGGTTATGTTAAGCCACACCGGAGTCCATACTGCTGTCTCTTGACTCTATTCCAACCCCACAGGGTCCACTGTAGTCTTCCTGGCCTGCTTCTCTGCAACTTTCCTCCTTGACAACACTAATGTGGCTCCTACAGTGGAAGTCACTCTTGACCATTTCAGAGCAGTTTCTGTGGAATGCAGGGTTCCAAAGCTTGCCTGGAATGTGTTTACGAGAGAATGAGAGGAGAGAAATTGGGGCCAGCACCTCTAAGTCGAACTGTGGTTCTTAACAAGAGTTAAGTAGTAACTTAACTCTTAAGTAAAGGTTACTTAAGTAAACCTAATTTTAGCCTGCCTCAAAATTACCTGGAAGGTTTGTTAAAGCACAGATTGCTGGGCCCCACCACCAGAATTGTTATTCATTAGTTCCGAGGTGGGGTCCAAGAATTTGCATTTCTAGCAAGATCCCGGGTGATGCTGATGTTGCATCTCAAAGTACTCTTTGGGAACCAGTGGACTCAAAGAAATCTGCTTGAAAGGGAAGGTAGGAAATGGAGCATTAGGTAAGGGGCGAAGTAGATCAAGGGGAGTTTTTAGGGTGTAGGTGCATGTGTGGGTGTGCACACCCGCTTAAGGGAAGAAGTAATGACGCGTCTGTAGTCTAATGAGAAGAGTTCAGTAAAGAAGAAAACAATAGTGATGCAAGAGATGAAGGCGATAGGGATGGCAGGGAATAGCTGGAGCAAAATCCTCAGGCTGGCGAGAGAGGAGAGAATCAGTGCCAGGAAAGAGCTAGTTTTCAAGAAGAGCATGATCAGGTCATTCACGGTAGCAGGAGGAGAGGCAGGGTCGCTGGAGCAAATGGAAGAAGATACGGAGAGGCAGCAGCGGAGTCTTGTAAATTCTCTTCTGGTTGCCTCTCGTCACTCAATGAAACACAACATGAGGTCATCAGCCCAGATAGATGCTGGGGGAGATGATGGTAGAGGCTGCAGGGCCAACAAAGAAAATAACCACCTAGGAGATTGGGAGCTCGAGCACATGCAGGAAATACGGAATGACTGTTGCATAACGTCAAGGGCCCTCTCTGGGGAATGATCAGGAACGAACGTGAGACCAGACGGCGCGGCTGGGTTTTTTTCTCCAGCCACATTCAGAAGCGCAAGAACAAGGGTGGTGGAGGAGAAAAACTGGATTTGAGCAGGAGGTGTTTTTGCAATGCAGCGGGAGACGAGCAGGTTTGCCTTGCTGGCCGTGAGGAAAGTGCTTCCCACTTCTGCTGGCCTTATGAAATATTCAGTATAAACACTTTCCAAATTTATCTTTGCCCATTATTGAAGGAATAATAGCAATTTTGAAGGATATGAACATCATGGGAACATATTTATCATATGCTGTTTTTGAAAAAAAAAATGAATACAAAAGTAGGTCTGTCCTGGGATTATAAATAAAGATGATGAAAGAATGTAGACGAACAGGAGTCCAGATGGAAGTGAAAAAGGTTTGATTCACTTTGTGGTGGGATTTGAGGAGAATTCCTTTCTTTTCCTTTTTATTTATGTTCAATTCAGGTCATTAGACATTAGTTGAGTATCTATTTTTTAATGTTTATTTATTTTTGAGAGAGAGAGACAGAACACAAGTAGGGGAGGGGCAGAGAGAACCAGAGACAGAATCCAAAGCAGGCTCCAGGCTCCGAGCTGTCAGCATAGAGCCCAACGCAGGGCTTGAACTCATAAACCATGAGATTATGACCTGAGCCAAAGTTGGATGCTTAACCCACTGAGCCACCCAGGCACCCCTTATTGAACACCTATTGATATTAGGCACTATGCTAGGTTCCAAGAGCACAAAAAAAAAGAAAGAAGATGCCAAAAAAAAAGTGGGGGGGTGGGGGGAAGAGAGGAAGATGAAGATGAATGAAAGGAGGAGAAATTACAGTTTTTTCACTGAAGAAGCTTAAAGGTGAGAAAGATATTGCTCTGTTTTTGTTTGCATATCAAATCACTATATTAAAAGTATTAACACGGGCACCTGGGCAGCTCAGTTGGTTGAGTGTCCAACTTCCACCCAGGTCATGATCTCATGGTTCGTGGGTTAGGGCCCCACATCAGGCTCTGTGCTGACAGCTCAGACCCTGGAACCTGCCTCAGGTTCTGTGTGTGTGTCTCTCTCTGCCCCTCCCCCACTCATGCTCACATGCTCTCTCTCTCTCTCTCTCTTTCAAAAATAAACATTAAAAAAATGTTTTAAGAATTAATAGAAATGTAGTCTCCTTAACACAATGCATTAGGAAATCTTCTCCTGGTTGAAAGTAAGAAAAACCTCCTAAGATTAACTAAAGCAGAAGGCCAGACCTGAACAGCATGGTGCCTGCAGTTAATACTGTATTGCAGATTTGGAAGTTGTAAAGGGGTGCAACCTGATTTCAATAATATGAACAAAAACCAGGGGTTTCATCCTAATCAAACCTCTGCCTCCAGGCAGCTTCTCACTGGTTTTCACTCTTTTTCAGGCAATGGGATGGCAAATGTGGCTGCTAAGAGCTTTGGGACTAGAGGGAAAAACAGCTCTACCTCATCTCTGGTCAGATGGACAATCGAGGGTAGCTGGGTAACCTGGCTCACACCATTTAAGTGTGGCTAGAGAACTCTGTCACTAAAACCAGAGAATGGGTATGGACAAATTCCCAGTTAAAAGGGGGATATATTTGGTCAACAAATACATGAAACTGTATTCCAACAAATTTAGATAACTTCAATGAAACAAAATCCTTGAAAGACACAAGCTACCAAACTGACTCAAGAAGAAATAGAAAATGTGAATAAACCTGTAACAAGCAAAGAAATTGAGTTAATAATTTTAAAACGTCCCACAAAGAAAAGCTCAGGCCCAGATGGCTTCACTCATTAATTCTTCCAAGTGTTTGGGGAAAAAATTGATGATAGTTCACAAACTCTTCTGAAAATATAAATGATAAGGGGACATTTTCCAAAGCCAGACAAAGACATTATGAGAAAATTACAGACCAATAGACCTTATAAATATAGACATAAAAATTCTGAACAAAATAGTAGCAAACCAAATCCAGCAACATATAAAATGAATTAATCACAAGTAGGATTTAACCCAGAATGCAAGACTGGTTTAACAACCAAAAATTAATTAACGTACAATATCATATCAATAAAGGACAAAACCACATAATAATCTTAACAGATGCAGAAAAAGCATTTGACACACTAACACCTTGTCATAATAAAAATACTCAACAAACTAAGAGGGAACCTTTTCTACTTGATAAAACTTATCTACAAAAAAAAAAAAGCCCACTGTTAACAACATACTTAATGGTCAAAGACTGACTTGCTCTCTCTGTAAGAATAAGAACAAGACAAGGATGTCCCTTCTCACCACTTCTATTCAACATTGTGCAGGATATTATAGACAAGGCAATTAAACAAGAAAAGAAAGAAAGAGAGAGAGAGAGAGGGAAAGAAAGAGAAAGCAAGCAAGTAAGCAAGCAAGCAAGCAAAGCCATCCAGACTGGAAAGGAGGAAATGAAACTATCTCTATTTTGACATAATTTGATATAGAGAAAATATGACGAATCCACCAAAAAACTAGTATAACTAGTAGTTCAGCAAGATTGCAGGGCACAAGAACAGTATTAAAAAATCAATAGTATTTCCATATGCTAGCAATGAATGATCTGAAAAAATGGTAAGAAAAACTCAATTTACAAGGGCGCCTGGGTGGCTTAGTCAGTTAAGCGTCCGACTTTCGCTTAGGTCATGATCTCGCGGTTGGTGGGTTCGGGCCCCGCGTCGGGCTCTGTGCTGACTGCCAGCTTGGAGCCTGGAGCCTATTTCGGAGTCTGTGTCTCCCTCTCTCTCTGACCCTCCCCTGCTCACACTGTCTCTCTCTCTCTCCTGGAAATAAATAAAAATTTAAAAAAAAAAAAGGAAAAGAAAAACTCAATTTACAATATTATAAAATAAAATATCTAGGAATAAATTGTTAGAAAGGAATACAATCTCTGAAAGTGTAACACATTGTCAAAAGAAATTTACCTAAGTGAATGGAAAGACATCCCATCCCATGTTGATGACTAGGAAGAACATTGTTAAAATGACAATATTGACCTACATATTTACTTGCAATCCCAGTCAAAATCCCAACTTGCTTTTTTGGGGGGGAGGAAGGGGTAAGGGTGGAGAAACTGACAAGCTTATCCTTAAGTTCATTATTCAGAATAGCCAAACCATCATGAAAAAGAACAAAGGACTCACACTTTCCAATTTCAAAAATTACTGCAAGTCAACAGTAATGAAGGCAGTGTGGTAGGGACAAAGAAGCACCTATAGGTCAATAGACTAGATTCAGAATCTGCACACGAACCCTCACATTTATGGTCAATTGATTTTCAACAAGGATGTCAACATAATTCAATGAGGGAAAGAATAACCTTTGTCCCACTTGCTGGGACAAGTGACTATCTACAAACAAAAGTATGATGATGGACCCATTTCTCAAATTATACACAAAAACTCCAAATGGATCAGAGATTTATTGAACTATAAACTTTCAGAAGAAAAAAATAGGGGAAATCTTTGTGATGTTCGATAAGGAACCACAAACACAAGTGGCAGCGGAAAAAATGTAAAAATGTTATGTTTCAATGGAGGCCATCAAAAAAGTGAAGACAGCCCTGGAATGGGAAAAAATATTTTCAAATTATGTATCTGATAAGAGACTTGCTCACAGAATGTATAAAGAACTCTTACAATTCAGTAATAAAAAGACGATCCAATTTTGCAAAGGATCTGAGCAGATAGCTCTAAAGATATACAACTGACCAATAGGCACATACAGAGATACTGGACATCACTAGCCATTAGTGAAATGTAAACGACAACCACAATGGAACACCACTTCACACCTACCAGGATGGCTCTTAATCAGACGTAACAACAAGTGTTGGCAAGCGTGGAGTAACAGGAACCCTCACACACTCCTAATAGGAATGGAAAAAGGATACAGACACTTTGGAAACAGTTGGTCCCTTTCTCAAAGATTAAACATAACATAAACACTGTGTCAATGATCCTCAAAATTTTAAATTTTTTTAATGTTTATTTATTTTTGAGAGAGAGACAGAGACAGAGTGTGAGCAGGGGAGGGGCAGAGAGAGAGGGAGACACAGAATCCGAAGCAGGCTCCAGGCTCCGAGCTGCTGGCACAGAGCCTGATGCGGGGCTCAAACCCATGAACTGTGAAATCATGACCTGAGCCATAAGTTGGATACTTAACCAACTGAGGCACTCAGGCGCCCCCAAATTTTTTAATCTTTAAAAGATTAAACATAAAGTTACCATGTGATTCAGCAATTCTATTCCTAGGTGTTACCCAACAGAAATAGACATATGTCCCTGTAAAAACTTATACACAATTGGTCATAGAAGCATTATTCAAAATAGCCAAAAAGTAGAAACAATCTAAATGCATATCATCTGATGAAGAGATAAAAGACAGTAGATTCATATAGTGGAATAGTATTTGGCAATAAAAATAATGAACCACTGATACATGTTGTAACATGAATAAACCTTGAAAATCCTGCACTGAGTGAAAGAAA
Organism: Proteles cristata cristata; assembly: GCA_017311185.1. NCBI lineage: Eukaryota > Metazoa > Chordata > Mammalia > Carnivora > Hyaenidae > Proteles > Proteles cristata. The sequence continues at coordinate 3,023,924 of JAESUZ010004584.1, forward strand.
CCCATCACAAATGACTACATATTGTAGGAATCCATTTATAGGAAATAACCACAATGGGTTGGAGGGAAATGGAAAAGACTGCTAATGGGTACAGAATTTCATTCTGGAGTGATGAAAATGTTCTAAACTTGATGTTGGCAATGATTGCACAACTCTGTGAAAAATAAAACCATTGAATTGTACATTTTTAATTGTATGGTATGTGAATTATAGCTCAATAAAGTGGTTATAAAAAATAAAAATCAGTATCCTAACAAATCTTGAGATAAAAGCCAGATCAGGAAAAGTTGGAACTGGAAGCATTCCAGGCTTAGTGAAAGGATATCCAATGGGTATTCAGGAAACTTTCCAATTCTTAAATTCAATTACAGTGATACTGCATAGTTTATTTTCTCCTAAACTTGCTTTATTAAGAAGCTTAGTGTTTGTTTAAGCTTGAATGTTTATTTTAAAATTTCAGGATGGGGGGCACCTGGATTGAGTGTCCGACTCTGGATTTTGGTTTAAGTCATGATACCAGGGCTGTGGGATCAAGCCCCATGTCAGGCTCTGCACTGAGCATATAGCCTGCTAAAGATGTTTCTCTCCCTCTGTCTCTGCCCCTCCTCTGCTTTTCACACACATACACTCACTCTCTCTCTCAAAATAAATAAAATAAAATAAAATAAAATAAAATAAAATAAAATAAAATAAAATAAAATAAAATAAAATAAAATAAAATAAAATAAAATAAAATAAAATAAAATAAAATAAAAAATAAAATAAAATAAAACTTTAAAATGAAATAAAATTTTCAGGATAGGAGAAGCTGTTAATTCCCCTTATGCTGGGACACTCTCAAATCGCCAACTTTCACATAGGAGCTCTAACTATAAACTTAGATGAGATACAGAATTCTCCAGAATGGAACCTATTAACATAAACAAACAAAAACACCAAAAGTTACTCACATTATAGGTCACTGATCCTAAAACTTCATATGAATTAAGCAGTGAAATGAAATGTTGAGGGGAGGCTATGTTCTAATTTCAAGGCCCTGGAACTGGAAGCATTTGGAGGAGTTCCAAACTTGATTTTACAGTGTCAGTGAGTCAGTTCTCAAACTTCAGCTCCTTTTGCGACTCGGAGCTGACTTTAGGTACAATTAGTTAAAAAAAAAAAATTCTGAAACGCATCCAGAAATCAGTCTCAAATTATAAGAGAAATTGCAATTGAGGTCAATAAGCCTGTAGCCTCTTTGCCCACAAAAGTTTTGAACAGGGAACTCACCCTGAGTCATAATGAAGCAATAGGTTTTAAAAACTGAAATTGTTACACTAAATGCTAAGCTCTTTTCAGGTGATACTTAGAATTATCACGGACATGACTTAGAGGACTCATTTCTAGAGCCAAGAGTAATAAATTATTCTCCACCGTAAATAATTCTGTGACTTTCAAATCTCCTCCATTTTTGAGAAGTCATTTTAGTGAAAGTTTTCTTTCCTATTTTAACTGACTTTTCTGTCCTTGTAAAAATTTCGTTTGAATATTATTATTCTCCAAAAAAAGATTACGCTGGCTAACTTTCACTTTGGAAAAACTTCAACGTTAAGAACTAAACTCTTCCATCATCCAACTGACTCTTGGGTCTCCTAAACATAGAACCAGCAATGCCTGGTCCCTGCCACTAGAGGGGGAAGTGGAGGTCCTTTCTAGCTACACTCTCAAAATGTAAACGCTTTTTCTTCTTTTCCTTCAATTTTCCCATAAGACAGAAAATATTTCTATTATTTCCTTTCCAAAGGGAAAATACATTTTTATCATTTTTCTCAAAGAATAACTTAAATTGAGTTACCAGATCCACTGGACACACTTCAGTGCACACCTAAAGGGAGTCGGCAGCTCTCTTGAAAGCTTTCTCTTTTTCCTCCCACCTCTCTGGCCACACCTCCTCAGTCTCCTTTGATAAAGGCTCTTCTACCTGACTCTTGGGATTCCACAGGCTCTGTTCAAGATGGAGCTCTTGGGGGGGGGGTGGAGAGGGGTGCCTGGGTGGCTCAGTCAGTTGGGCGTCCGACTTGGGCTCAGGTCATGATCTCACAGTTCCTGGGTTCGAGCCCTGCATCCGGCTCTGTGCTGACAGCTCAGAGCCTGAGCCTGTTTCAGATTCTGTATCTCCCTCTCTCTCTGACCCTCCCCTGCTCACGCTGTCTCTCTCTCTCTCTCTCTCTCTCTCTCTCTCTCAGAAATAAATAAAACATTAAAAAAAAAAAAGATGGAGCTCTTGACCTTCCCCATGATCACCTTCCTCTTCCATTCTTTCATGTCTCAGTAAATAGCATCTCCACCCACCTGGTTTCTTAAACCAAAAACTAGGGTGTCATTCTTAACTCCTCTCTTTCCCTTTCTGTCTCCACTTTCAAACCAATCACCCAATGCTATCAGCCTACCACCTAAATGCAGCAGATGCATCAATTCTCTCCCCCTCCCCCCGGCCACCGGCCAACAACATCAGCATCCTGGGACCCCCACTCCTAATCCTCCTTCACAAGGGCTCCTCTCCTCCTTCCAGCATCACATTCTCAACATCTTAAACTTTGAGGTTGCCTCTTTAGTTTAAACTAAACCAACTTTAGTTTGCCTCTCTTTTACCCAATTTCTAATTACTCATTAATTAATATGTAAATAGTTTCTGATACCAATTCCAGGGGGGGACCCCACACCAACAGCAAGCAATTCTCAGACACCAGCAGGGTGTCAGGGAGTTCATCTCAATTCCGACACAATCTACCTGGAGACAGCATCAGATTCCACAGGTTAGTTCAGTTAAGGGCTCAACTCCTACAAGATTGCCCTCAGCCCTCCACCCCCACACCTCGCCCAACTTCAGATACCAACTGCAAGCCCGAGTTGTCACTTGTGTTCCAAACAACTCTAAATCAAAGGTTTCCATGACCTCTTCCTCTGGTACAATTAATATGCTAGAGCAGCTCACAGAGGTCAAACATACTACTTACTGCGACACCGCCTCATAAAAGGATAGAACTCAGGAACAGCCAGATGCACAGAGCACGGTGTGGGGGAAGGGAAGCAGAGCCTCTATGTGCCCCCAGGCAGACCACTCCCCCACCTCCACATATTCACCAATCCAGAAGCTCTCCCAACTTAGTCCTTTGGGGTTTTTATGGAACCTTCATTACACAGGCATGATTGATTAAACCATTGACAGTTGGTGATTGAACTCAATCTTGGGCCCCTCACCCTACACTTTGGTGCTTTCCAAAAGTCACTCACTAACATAAGGAAAGAAATTTTACCATTCTCATCTCTTAGAAAATTCCAACAGCTTGGGGAGCTGGGAGTCAGAAACAGGGACAGAGACCAAATATATATTTCTTATTATAAACCACAATAAAACAAGGTGCTTTTTGGGGGGGGTGATTATTGCGTTTTCCCCAATGCTAGTGCTATCCAAGAGAAACAGAATGTGAGCCACATGCGTGATTTAAAGTGCTTTAGTAGCCACGGGTAAAATTAATTTTAATACCTTTTATTTAACTCACTAAATTCAAAACCTCAATCTAATTTGTAACCAATATGAAAATTATTAATGGAATTCTGTAAGTCTATTCTTGTACATCTTCCAAATCTGTTGTACATTTTACATGCATAGCATTTCTCAATGTGAATGAGAGAAATTTAAGTTTTCAAATAGTCACTCATGGCTAGGGACCGCAATATTGGAAACTTGACTATAATCTCCCTAATGACAGGAGAAAAAAAAAACTCTAAAGGCCCAAGCTAGGAGGGAAGCCATCTTAGATTTATAAGTCAGCATGACTTTTCATAAACTTTGTTTGAACTAAAATCCTGATTGATGGCCCACCACACATGCATTGCACACCTGCTTTGTGAACGAGTAGCCTAAAGGAAAACCATCTTGTCCTTAAGATATTGATCGAAGCTTCTATTCCCTGCATTCCTTGATGTTAAAACTCATGATTCCTGGGGCACCTGGGTGGCTCAGTTGATTAAGCGTCTGACTTTGGCTCAGGTCAGATCTCACGGTTCGCGGGTTCGAGTCCCACATCGGGCTCTGTGCTGACAGCTCAGAGCCTGGAGCCTGTTTCAGATTCTGTGTCTCCCTCTCTCTCTGCCCCTCCCCCACCCATGCTCTGTCTCTCTCTGTCTCAAAAATAAATAAACTATAAAAAATTTTTTTTAAAAAAACCTCATGATTCCTGTCTATTTGCTGATCTATAATCTTTTGAGCTTTTAGAAGATGTAGAGGGGCGCCTGTCCAACTTTGGCTCATGTCATGATATCAACGTTTGTGGGTTCAAGCCGCACATCAGGCTCTGCTGATAGCTCAGAGCCTGGAGACTGCTTTGGATTGTGTCTCCCTCTCTCTCTGCCCCTCTCCTGCTCGCTCTCTGTCTCTCTTTCCCTCCCAAAAATAAATAAACATTTTTTAAATGTTAAGAAATAAATAAAAGAAGTTGTAGAAAAGCATATAACCCTGGAAAAACTGTCCATTCTCCCAAGTACTTTCTTCCCCGTGAAGCACGCGTTACCTAGGCAGCTGCCCTAACTTGGGCTCCAATAAAACACTTTCTTACTGTTAGAGATTCTAAAAGATTTGTTTGTTTCTGTGTCAACACTGAGAACAAAGACCACGTCAGTGTTGCTCACCATTGTAGCGCCTGCACTTAGCAAGTGCCTGAATATAGTAAGTGTGCAATCCACATTTATTAAATGCATAAATAAAGTCTCCCTGTATTTCTCCACAGGATTGCTTTCAGAGGAGTGCCTGCTACTGTGATGCCTTTGCCTTCCACCGGAATCACTCTCAGAAGTAACCATGTTTAATCTCTCCTCTGTATGTTAAACTGCTGTAAAGATACTGTCCGTTATGTCAGTATTTCTTGCATGGGGAAAAAAGGTCTATTAAGCTTTCTAAAACTTTATTTTAACACCTGCTATGATTCATCCTGATAGCAACAACTATATAATCTTCCCTCTACCAGGAACTTCAAGAAAGGGATGCCCAGGGGCGCCTGGGTGGCTTGGTCGGTTAGGCGTCCGACTTTCGCTTAGGTCACGATCTCGCGGTTCTTGGGTTCGAGTCCCGCGTCGGGCTCTGTGCTGACAGCTAGCTCCGAGCCTGGAGCCTGTTTCGGAGTCTGTGACTCCCTCTCTCTCTGACCCTCCCCTGCTCACACTGTCTCTCTCTCTCTCTCTGTCTCTCTCTCTCTCTCTGTCTCTCTCTCTGTCTCTCTCTCTCTCTCGCCTAGAAATAAAAAAAAAAAACCATTAAAAAAAAAAAAAGAAAGAAAGAGATGCCCAGTCAGACGTATCAAATGTATTAACCGTTTTGCTACTGTGTTTTATTCCTCATTTCAATGATCTTGGTTTTTCTGCTTTTGTTTAACTGTGATCCTTCTTGTAAGCCATCTCAAATCTCTTTTTTAAATTCTTTAGGTAAGGGTATCAGGGTGGCTCAGTTGATTAAGCGTCCAACTCTTGTTGATTAAGCGTCCAACTCTTGATTTCGTCTCAGATCATGATCTCACAGTTCATTAGATCGAGCCCCGCATCAGGCTCTGTGCTGACAGTGTGGAGCCTGTTGGGGATTCTCTCTCTCTCCTTCTCTCTCTGCCCCTCCCTCATTGTCTTTCTCCCTCTCTCAAAAATAAATAAACATTAAAAAAATGAAGTGCTTATAAAATAAAAAATTTTTAAATTAAAAATAAAATGTGGTTAGGTATAAACATTTTTAAATAAACAATTACAAAAATTAAGTCATATGCTAGGGTTGTTTGGTTGATTTGCTCGTCATCCATTCTCCCCTTTTACAGTAACAGCACCTGCTTGCTTTCAGGAACTAGTCTCTTCCTTATGCGTTCATTAGGGTATCTTGTCCCACCTGAGCCAAAGTCGGGCACCCGGCCCAAGCGAGGCCAATCAGACACCCTGTCCTTGGAATCAGACGAGACCAGCAAGGATGGGATCCATATGCTCTAAGCCTTGCCTGAATTTTCCAGTGCTTCCTGCCCCTAGAGCCTTCTGGTTCCTCTATTTCCCAGTCGTTCTCTGGCTGCTTGTGGATACCATGGGCTTCCAGCCACCCTTCCAGATTTCCTTTGACTTGAGTTCACACACACACACACACACACACACATACACACACACACACATACACACACACACACACCTCCAACGTAAACGTGCCCTGCTGTGTGAAACCTGGAGGACAGAGCCCTGGGGATGGGGGTGGGGGGTGGGGAGGGCATTGCTCAGGCAGACGCTGCTCACCAGTGTTCACAGAAGCATTTCAATACTTCGGTACCTGGTACAACCCGATAGTTGGGAACCAGCCAGGGATCAGCCCTCAATGTGTGCTCAAAGATAGATCCAAAGGAAACACCTTTAGACCTTAGCAGCAGATGCCTCAGGGAGAAAACAAGACTCATTTTATGCTCTGTACAGGCCCATGCCACTTGAAGATTTCAAAAAAAAATTTTTTAATGTTTTATTTATTTTTGAGAGAGAGAGAGAGAGAGACAGCGTGAGCAGGGGAGGATCAGAGAGAGAGGGAGATATAAAATCCGAAGACAGGCTCCAGGCTCTGAGCTGTCAGCACAGAGCCCAACGCAGAGCTCGAACTCATGAAACGTGAATTCATGACCTGAGCTGAAGTGGGACACTCAACCGACTGAGCCACTCAGGCATCCTGAGATAGTTCTTAATCCATTAATGGTAGCCCCAGCAAAAGTTGACATATCCTGCAAGAAAACAGAGAAACTAACATTCTTCTTACTGAGATACATGATTTAGAGAACTCAGTTTTGGTTTTCTTTCAGATCACTTTGGACTGAGGATGAGGAACTAATTTCATTTGAACTGCCATCAAAATATAATTTTGTATTTCATTATACTGTTTATGAATGAACTGAGGCATAACACTTTTCAAAAACAAGCATCATTTTATGATACCAATAATGCAAAGTAAGGATTATTTCTATCATTTCAATTTGCCTGTTTAATAGTCCTCAAGTTTATTGTCTTACCCATCCCTTCAGGGCCAAAATTCCCCAAGTTTTAATGCAAAAAAAAACCCCAAAAAAACAGAAAACAAAAAAACAAAAGGCTGTCAGGGTATCTTAAGAATAAGCGACACATGTGCAAACAACTAATTGTGAGGTTTGGCTCTTTCGCAATCATTTGTTGCAGAATAAAATCAATGGCATGTTGTTAGGCTTATTGTCACACCATATGCAGATGTTTGTAGAACATAAAGAATGACTTTCTAGAACTGAATGATGCAGACTGGAGTAGGAATCCTTCTCCGTGGCACCATATGTGGACATGGTTGTTGGGTTCCCATCGGAATGCCGTCACCAGTGAGCTCTATCCATCATTTCTATGTGATCCAAAGCCATCTGACCGAGCCCCGGGCACCTGCCTCCATCCTGACTCATCACTGTGAATCTGTGTTCTCTAAATCCACACAAGTCAACTTCCAGGAACTAAACCAACCAGGTGTTGAACTTAACCTAGAACCTAAGCTTTTCACCAGGTTCTGTATAGATACCTCATGAAAGATATCAAAAGGTGCCATCCCTCCCATTAATATAAAACCATTATCATTAATTTTAAAAATTTTTTAACATTTACTCATTTTTGAGAGACAGAGACAGAGTATGAGCGGGGGAGGAGCAGAGAGAGAGGGACACACAGATCAGAAGCAGGCGCTGGGCTCTGAGCTGTCAGCACAGAGCCTGATGCAGAGCTCAAACCCACGAGATCATGACCTGAGTCGAAGTCAGATGCCCAACCGACTGAGCCATCCAGGCGCCCCTCATTATCATTAATTTTTAAAGATTCAGCTTTATCTTTATTATTTTAAATTTTGTGACAAATATATTTTAATTAACTGAAAATTTTGGCTTCATATGTTTCTTGAATACCCATTAGAGGCCCTACAGAGAGTAAAAAATTCAGAATTATAACATAGAGTTTTGCAAACTATGTTCATTTTCCCATAAGATGGACCAAATAAAATCATACACTGGGAATTCACATTTCACCAATCCACAGAATTAAAGTTTATGAATGGAATTTACTCAAGATTTTCTCCCATATATTTTCTTTCCCTTTTTGATACATGCTAATCTTGTCTGTAAATGAGTAGTAAATGATTAAAATGATGAACTGGCAACAAAATATTTACTAAATGTTTAGTAAATATGTTAATTGTGTAAGTTTTTGTAATGCTTATTTATTTTTGAGAGACAGAAGGAGACAGAGAACCTGAAATGGGCTCCAAACTGACAGCAAAGAGCCCAAAGTGGGCTTGAACTCACGAACCGTGAGATCATGACCTGAGCCAACAAGGGTCTGATGCTCAACCGACTGAGCCACCCAGACGCCCCAACTGTGTAACTTTTCTGATCTGCATAAAACATATTTCTGCTGGTAAAGTCATTCCTAGTTGATATGACAGAGATAAATATCAAAATATTGGGGCATATTATATAAAAGTGCCACGGTTTCTAGTTTCACTAAAAAAAAAAAAACATTTCAGAAAATATGTTAGATAAAAACCTTAAACGACACCAGGCTAAAAAGCAAATACTATACGTAAAGTAATAAAAGACAAATTGGAAAATATACTCCAAATAATACACAAAGAGGCTTTTACAACACAGTAAGAAAAAGAAACAACCAGTAGAAAATGAAGGAAGGGCATGAAAAGACATTACGCTGAAGAGGAGCTACAAATACACAGTCTCCAGTGATTTCCTTGCACAGGAAATAGGGCACAATACAGAGTAACCAATGAGGGTTCATTAGACTCTTCACAGCTTGTGGTAAATATCTACTGAGCCCATTCAATACTTTTTCATGCTGAACCCATGCCCACCAAGCAATTTTCTGATTAATAATTTGTTTTGTCAAGTTTTGGGAAAACCCGAATAGAATGAGCTGAATTGTAAATCACAAATGCATAAATTAGCTCTGGGACGGATACATCAGTCTCAGAGTAACAGAAACTAACAAGCCAGGGAACTGGGGAGATGTTAAAGTGTACCTACTTGCAACTAGTAGATAATAAGTCCTGGAGATCTAATGCACAGCGCAGTGATTACAGACAACAATACTGTATATAAACTCCAAAGTTGCTAAGAGACTAGCTGTTAATTGGTCTCAACACAAAAAAGAGATGGTAGTTATGTGACATGATGGAGGTGTTTGCTAAGGCTATAGTGGTAACCGTAATATGTAAATGCATACCATATATATTTACACAATGTTATATGTCGATTGTATCTCAGTTTTTTTAAGTGTATTTATTTATTTTAAGAGAGACAGAGAGAGCAGGAGGGGCAGAGAGAAAAAAGAGAGAGAGAGAATGCCAAGCAGGCTCCACCCACCCTGTCAGGGCAGAGCCCGATGCAGGGCACAAACTCCCCAACTGTGAGTTCATGACCTGAGCCAAAACAAAGTGTCAGGTGCACAAGGGACTGAGCCACCCAGGTGCCCCCAAGAAACTGACATTTGTAATATAAATGTGTAGCTAACAAAATGATTTCACATTTGTTAACTATTGTGAGTTTGCACCAGAATTGCTTCCAGGACCTAATCAACCCTGGAGAGACCAATAGAAATCAATTTTATGGACTTATAAAGCCAGGAATCAAATCCTTTAATAGGAAAGTGTGGATTCCATGAGGAGTAGGAATGCTATAGGATATGGTCAGAATTTCACACAGGGACAGAGAAAAACAAGCCAACAGAATGGACTTGAGGGGGTCAAGGTGAAGAATAATAAAATTGCTTTCTGTTTGCAAACTTCTCAGTCCGAGTTATCTAACAAACCAGTTCCACTAGGGGTCAGCCTTTACTTGAAGTCTAGACCTGTCCCTTCTCCCTTCCTCCCCCTCCCCCTTCCTCCTTTCTGCTTTCCTCCCTTCTTTCCTCTTAGCTGGTCACTCAGCACGTGTATTTTGAGCCCTTGCCATACACCAGGCACAGTAGCAGATGCTAAAGATACAGGTAAGGCTCCCACAGTCATATAGACAAGAGCGGCATTTGGACTTTAACAAAGTAAATTGCGGAAATAAAATTTCAAACCCCATGTTCTTGAACTCAACCTTGGTTAGAAAAGGTAATTAGAACCCAAGCTAACCAGCTCATCAGTAGTTAATAATCAGCTCTTAAAACAGCAGTTCTCAAAGTGAGGCCCACAAAACCCGGGGGTCCCTTGGGAGTTTGAGAGCACCCCAAGACTTAAAGACTTTTCTAAATAAACAAGCAAACACTTTTCTAAGGAGATCAATGGTGATCTTATAAAGGAAAATTTTAAATATACTGTACAGTGAAGTGTGTCAACATCTGGATAATTTGCATTTGTGAACTAATATTTTCTAAATAATCAGTGCACAATGTTACAAAATCATTTGGTGAAAGAAAATCAACGGGTAAAAATCATTTGGTAAAAGAATATCAATGGGTAAAAGATCCATTGAAAGTTGAAGACAGGTGAAGGGAGTACAAAAAGCTCATTTGTAAGGTTTCAGATTCCACACTACAACTAGACTTTAAGAAACTTCCACTTGGCAAGTTTCAGTATATTAAAGAAGAATATGAAAGCATTCTTAAAAGTCTTGTAAAGTAGCCCCACCTCCACCCCACCCACCACTTCTAATGCATTTCCATGTGAGGCCATATTTTCTTCATACACTTCAAACAAGAACAACATATTGATTGAATACAGAGGCAGGTATTCTATTGGATAGTCATCTGTTAAGCCAGGCATGAAAGAGGTTTGCAAAAATGTAAAATAATGTCACTCTTCTCATTAATAATTTTAGTTTCAGAAAACATTTTTCTTAAAATTTATGGTAGCATATAATGGATCTATTATTTTCATTTTTATTTATTTTTAAGTGTTTATTCATTTCTGAGAGAGGGAGTGTGTGTGAGTGGAAGAGGGGCAGAGAAAGAGGGGATGGAGGACCCAAATCAGGCTCTGAGTTGACAGCAATGAGCCCCATCCACCGTCTGAACTCACAAACCATGAGATCATGACCTGAGGCGAAGTTAGACGCTCAACTGACTGAGCCCCATGTTTTCATTTTTTTTAATTTTTTTTTTTAATTTTTTTTTTTAATTTATTTCTAGGAGAGAGAGAGAGACAGCGTGAGCAGGGGAGGGTCAGAGAGAGAGGGAGTCACAGACTGAAACAGGCTCCAGGCTCTGAGCTGGCAGTCAGCACAGAGCCCGACGCGGGGCTCGAACCCACGAACCGCGAGATCATGACCTAAGCGAAAGTCGGACACTTAACCGACTAAGCCACCCAGGCGCCCCGCCCCCCATGTTTTCATTTTTAAACAAATTAATAAATATTTTTAAATTTCTCAGTGGGAATTTTTAATGCAGTTAATATCAACAGACACCATCCTTACATACAAAAGTTCTTTGGAGTCTTCAATAGCTTTTAAGAGTGAGGGGCACCTGGGTGGCTCAGTGGGTTGAGCATCTGACTTTGGCTCAGGTCATGATCTCGCAGTTCATGGGTTTGAGCCCCATGTCAGGCTCTCTGCTGACAGCTTAGAGCCTGGAGCCTGTTTTGGATTCTGTCTCCATCTCTCTGCCCCTCACCTGCTCACAAATTCTCTCTCTCTCTCTCTCTCTGTCAGATGCAAATAAACATTAAAAAATGTGTTTCTTTAAAACAATAAGTTCTAAGAGCGAAAGAGTTCTAAGACCAGATACTTTCTTGCAGAACCATCTTAATGCAATGTTGGGAGGAAGCAGAGGTTTCTTCCGTCTCTGACAATGAGGAAAGGAATTCAGTCATCTGTAGACAGCAGAGGAGGCAGTGGGTGGAGGGCAGTCTGAGATTTGAGAAGAGGCCAGGAAGTTTGAGATGGTTGCTATAGAAAACCAGGAGGTTTCTCTCAGCCTCCTCTTACCTGCCTCCTTTGGGACACTGTGTCTGAGGCCATGGCCATGTGTGCAGGGACTTCCTTGTCTGGAGAGCTGTTTCCAGATGACCCAACCCTGTTAGCCCTCATTGTTCTCACAAACCCAGAGCCGAATCTGCTGAGATTTAAGCAGAGGTAGGCTGTCTGTTGGGCATGTCTTTTTTTTTTCCCCCCCTATCTTTATTTATTTTTGAGAGAGACATACATATAGAGAGTGTAATCAGGGGAGGGGCAGGGAGACAGGAAGGCACAGAATCTGAAACAGGCTCCAGGCTCTGAGCTGTCAGCACAGAGCCTAACGCAAGGCTCAAACTCACAAACTGGGATATCATGACCTGAGCCGAAGTTGGGCGCTTAACCACGGAGCCACCCACGTGCCCCATCAGTATTGATTATAGTCATGCTAAGTGGTATCTTAATGTCATTTTAATCTGCTTTTCCTTCATGGCTAATGATGGCGAGCTTATTTTCATGTGTTTATATTCCATTTGTATATCTTCTTTGGAGAAAGGTCTAATAAGATCTTTTGTCTACTTTTCAGTTGGGTTGTCTTTTTATTATGGAGTTGTAAGTTTCCTTCATATCTTCTAAATCCAAGTCTCTTACCAGGTATGTGACTTGGAAAAAGTTTGTGTCATTTTGTGGGTTGTCTTTCCACTTTCCTGATGGTGCCTTTTGCAGCACAAAGCTTTTAATTTTGATGAAGTCCAATTTATCTATTTTTTTCTTTTATTTCTTGTGTTTGGGAGGCTAGATCTAAGAAAACACTCCCTCTTCCAAGTTCACAAAGATTTGTGCTTATGCTTTCTTCTAACAGCTTTTAGAGTTTTAGCTTTTACATTTAAGTCTGATCTATTTTGAGTAAGTTTTGTGTATGGTTGAGGTAGGGGTTCAACTTCATTCTTATTCATGTGGATATCCAGTTGCCCCAGCATCATTTGTTGAAAAGACTATTCTTTCCACATTGCACTGTCCTGGCACCCTTGTTGAAAATCAGTTCCGCATATGATTTATTTCTAGACTGTAAGCTCTATTCCATCGGTCTATATGAGTATCCTTATGCCAGTACGACATTGGTTTTTATGAGTATATAAGTCTAGCATGTTTTGTAATTAGAAAGTCTGAGTCCTCCAATTTTGTTCTTCTTTTTCAAGATTGTTTCTATACCCTTTGAGTTTCCATATGAATTTTAGGATCAGATTGTCAATTTCTGCAAAGAAGTCAGCTGGGATTTTGATGGAGATTGCGTTGAAATTGTAGATCAATTTGGGGAGTACTGCCATCTCAAAAATAGGGCATTTTCAAAATCATGAGAAGGAGATGCCTCCTCTCCAGGTCTCAATTTCTTCATCTCTACAACCCCTATCCAGAAACACCCACTCCGGCTAAGTAGGAATGAACACAAAGTTAGTGCAGGCTATTGAAACACTCATTAGATAAGTGCTTTATGTCAGCTTTATTATTTTCGAGGTTACAGTAAAATGAACTTGAGCAATATAGAAGGTTGTGAAGAATGTTGTTGGAAGTGCTTTAATCAAATACTTTAAATGCACATAATTAACACAGTGTTCTAAAGCAAATTGGTCCTTCAAAGGGGGTACTTAAGTAACATATCTGAGAACAGGAGCCCAGATTCAGTAGCAGAGCCATACGGCCATATGTGCCACTGTGGTCCAATCTATATTTGACACCAAAAGACGTCAGCCTCATATTATTGTAACAAAATTCCAGGTTACAATACACTGTGTACAGCATGATCCCAATTTCATAAAATATTCAAAACCACCTATCTATATGGACGGAGGGATCAGTTTAAGAATATGTTTACACTGGGGAGCCTGGGTGGCTTAGTCGGTTAAGCGTCCGACTTTCGCTTAGGTCATGATCTCGCAGTTCGTGGGTTCGAGCCCCGCGTCGGGCTGGAGCTTGTTTCAGAGTCTGTGACCCCCCTCTCTCTCTGACCCTCCCCTGCTCACGCTATCTGTCTCTCTCTTTCTCCTAGAAATAAATAAAACATTAAAAATTTAAAAAAAGAATATGTTTACACTTATCATGATGAAAAACAAATAAAATAAAAATGATAAAACAAAAAAGAATGCAGTCTCTTGCTGCATGGTGTGGGAAAGTGAATTTATTTTCTGCTTACTCTTTCTACAATTTTTTAAAAAATGAATAAAAGTTCTTTCCATTGGCGGAAGGGGACCAAGGCGAGGCTCCCCTGCAGGGGGCTGGGGAGTGCAGAAGAGCAGGGGGAGGTGCTGGGGCCCTGCTCGCTCCCGCCCGCAAGAGGCTACACTTCCCGGCGTCGGCTACGGGTAGTTCGCAGCACCGCGCGGGAGGCGCTGCGCTGAGCCAGGAGGAGGGGTAGGGCGGGGCGAGGGGCGGGGGCGGAGCCACGAGGCGGAGCGGGGCGAGGGCGGGGCGAGGGCGGGTCAGCGGGGGGAGGGGAGGGGCGGGGGCGGGACGGTGCGCAGGTCCGGGCGGTGGGCGAGGCGGAGCCAGGCGGCGGGGTGAGGCAGGGCGGGAGCGGGGCGGAGGCGGAGCCATGCGACGGGAGCGGGGGCGGAGCGCAGAGCCCGGAGGCGGGAGAGGCGGAGCCATGCAGCGGGGAGATGGGCAGGGTTGTCCGGCCCCCGGGCCGCACGGTCCTCCGTGGCCGGGGAGGTGGGGCGGAGGGGGCTTGGAAGGCGGCAGGAAGAAGCCGGAATCCTGGCCATGGCGGCTCCGGGCGCGCTGCTGGTGATGGGCGTGAGCGGCTCGGGGAAGTAGGTCCGGGAGGGTCGGGGGTGCGGGGGGCGCAGCGGAGGAGGCGTCGCGCGCGGAGGAGGCCAGAGTCTGAGTCACGATGCCGGACCCGCGGGGGACGCAGGGTTCTGGGAAACTTCCCGCTTCCTTTTGCAAATGAAGAAGCGGAGGCCCGAGGCACCTGCTCCCTCTCCCCACCCTCCAACCTCCCCGCCCCGGGGCGCCTGGCCGGGGACCTCAGATTCTCCCCTATAAACCGAGAGGCTCTTGAGAAAGCCCTTTGTAAAGAAGCGCCTGCTAGGGCGCCGCCCGCAGTGGCTCCTGCGGCCACAAGTGCCCGTGTTTGGGAGCCTCCGGTCAGAACAGGGCCCAGAGCACGGGCAAACCTCTCCCCGCACGGGTCCGTCTCCCACAGACGTTGGTCAGGCAGCGCGGAGCCGCAGTCCCTCCCGAGAGGTGCTGGCCTTTTGTGATTGGGTTTTAGGAAGGGAATTTCACCTTCTGGTCTGTGTTCTCTGTTCTGTGATCAGCGTTTATCAGCTTAATCTGGAAGGAGTCTGTTAATAAGGAGTCATAAAACCCCCCAAGGCTTTGCAAGGAGGAACACCCGATGCCACAAAGCCTCTGCCTAGCCAGGTCTGGCCAACTTGGGGGCTGGGAGCTAGACTTTGGCTTCCTGATTAGACCAAACTCTAACCGTGCCAGTTACCGGAAAAGGTAGCTACGACAGCATTCCGCCCCAGGCAGCAAAAGGCAGATTAAAAAAAAAAAAGTTTTTAAATTTATTTCTGAGAGAGAGAGCGTGAGCAGGGGAGGGTTAGAGAGAGAGGGAGACACAGAATCTGAGGCAGGCTCCAGGCTCTGAGCTAGCTGTCAGCACAGAGCCCGACGCGGGGGCTTGAACCCTTGAACCGTGAGATCATGACCTGAGCTGAAGTCAGACCGACTAAGCCACCCTGGCGCCCAACCAAAGACAGATAGATCTTAATCAAGTGAAATACCATAACTAAAAGGCCTATAATACTCTCCTAGAACTTTCTGAACCAGAAACAGCTTGTATGGTCAGGTATACATTAAAGACTCTTTCTTGCTCCAGGTAGGAAAGTTTAGGTTTTCAAAATTATTGTGGCATATTTGGCCTGGTATCCTGAGAAATTAATCTGGGGAGTCTTGAAATAAAGTTAAAATAAAACAAGGAGTCAGAAAATCCTTAGCTGTTGTGCGATTTGCAAAAGACTGTAAGACTGCTGCTGTGGTGTGAAGAAGTGGGTGTCAAAAGCCAAAGGTCACACAGCTGCCTGGTTGTGTGAGCCTGGGCAATTCATGTACCCCTCTCTGCCTTGGATCAGATGGTGGGGGGGGGAGTATATGGTTTATGTGATTATGATATTCATGCATTCAGTAAATACTTGTAGAACTCAATCCTGGCTCTGTGTCACTGATACATACTGAATAGGACAGATAAAATCCCTGCCCTCAAAGAGTTTACATTCTAGTATGGGAAACAGTACGTAAATAAATACATGTACATAGTGTGCCGGCAGTGGTAGGTGCTCCAGGGGAAAATAAAGGACAGTAAGTAGGACAAAGAACAGCAGGCAGGATGGTGACGAAGGCTCCTCTGAGGCCGTGGTATTTGCGCAAGACCCACAAGAAGTGAGGGACTAAGCCTGGTGGACACCTAGGAAAAGGTGTCCTAGGCAGACAGAATGGCAAGTGCAAAGGCCCGGAGGCTTGGTTTTTTGATGGACCACCAGGGAAGCCATTGTGTCTGAATGGGAGAGGAGGTCACAGAAACAATGAAGGTGAAGAGAAGTGATCATATGCTGGAGATATTCTGAAGGTAGAACCAGAAAGATGTGTTGATGGACTGGATGTGGGTATGAGAGAAGGAGAGAGGCGTCAGGATGACTTCAAGATTTTTGGCTGGGATAACTGGAAGAAGGGAGTTACTGTTGGCTGATGGGGAAGCGTTAGGCAGAGCAGGTTTAGGGGAAAAAATATATCAAGAGCTCAATATGGGATGTGGTGAATTGCCTGTCAGTCATCCAAGTGGATTTGTCAAGTGGTTGATTAGATATCAAGTCCAGTCCAGGGTTCAGGAGAGGAAATTTAGAAATAAATGTAGGAATCCTTGGTGCAGATATATTTAAAGACATAGATGTTGAGATCACCAAGGGAGTGAGTAAAGATAAAGACGCTGGCCAAGGCCTGAACCCTGAGCCTTCTGATGGTGTAAGTTCAGTGTCCACTGTTGCTGATAGACCAAGTAATAAAATGAAATGAGAATTGATTATAGCGATCAATGGACATGGCAACATTGGGTTCTTGGGTGACTTTTGTGAGCCTGTTAGGGCCTTGCAGGATTTTAAATTATACATAGTGTAACATTTACGAGGAAAAAAATGACTCAAGGAAACAAACAAGGAAAAAAAATGACTCGAGAAAACAATAGTCTCAAGCCAGAAAGATAGTAGTTAAACCACTGTTAAAACAAAGTAATGTCAAATAATAATTTTACTTATTTACTACGTTTATTGCCTCACCCTCCCCTATCTGGATGTAAGGGATCTTTTTCCTTTTTATTTGCTAACAATGCCTGGCGTGTAGTAGATGCATCGTAAATATTTCTTGACCTAATGCATGAGTGAATGAACAAATGAATGAACGGAGCTATTTGAGTAGGTGGCAATGTTAGTGTTCTTTATATGTTAACGCCTGAGTGAAGCCACCCTTGGCTTCTTTCCAGGTTTCCATCTATTGATGGTATGAGCTCAGGCCTTCTGAGTATCTTTTGCATTTAAGCTGTGCCCCCACCTACCATCACTGCGCTACTGGTCTCCACCCTCCCCCCTCCCGACCTTGTCCTTAATCCTGATTTACACCAACCTGCTTGGAGATCTTTGGGCCCCAGCCTGGGTTGTAATGCCTACTCCGAGTCTTCTCTGAGCCAAGTGCTGTGTCTTATTCCTGCTGGGGACTCCCTGTCTCTGTCCACTTTGAGTCCAGCTGTTCTCTGGTAGCGGAGGTTTGAAGAGAGCGGTAGACAGTGACTTTTCCTTTTCCTTCTATCTCCTCTCTACCAGTCTACACCCAAATCTAGTTAGTGCTTCTTTTACATTGTGAGTGGTGGCTGACGAGTTCATTCCTGGCTGATCTTAGTCCTGAGTGTGGTTTCGTCATGCACAGCTCTGGCTCCACCAGCCGTGGACTCAGTCACCAGAGGGCTGCAGTATGTCACCGTCTGTGGGCTTCAGCACCGTGAACCTAGCGGGAGAGGTTCCCGTTCTCTTCAGTCTTTTGGTTACATCAGGCAGCAGGTCTCAGCTGGAGACACGTGTGTCTCTAACACCTCCCTCATACCTTCTTAACAAAAGAGAGGCAGAACCCTTGAATCCAGCTAGAATGTAAGTGGGGGTTTTATTTTAATTGTATACATCTTTTTGGTTACCTTCCATTTACAGCAAGTGGTAATGGCTTTTGGTAGGAGGGAAAAGTTTCCTTCTTTCACACATTTCCTTACTTTCAAAAAATGAATCAATTAAATAGAAACATCAAGTAGAGGCACCTGGCTGGCTCAGTTCAAAGAGCCTACAGCTCTTGACTCTGGGGTCGTGAGTTCAGGCCCCACATTGGGTTGTGGAGATTACTTAAATAAAACTTTAAATAAACCAAGTAAATAACTGTAGAGACGGGATGCAAAACTTAGGAGGGAGGGCCTGATGAAATGGTAGAATACAATCAAAATTCTGAAGGTGGTCCTCAGATGACTGGCATTTGGGCGGCAGATTAGAAATTGAGAGCAAGCAGGGACTGCGGTTATCATGAACTGTCTGCCAGCCTGCACCCTGACCCCACGGTGCAAACCTCAGGGTGGCTGGGAGCACATGGCAGTGTGCCAACCATCATATCCTGGGGACTAGGACGTGCTCTGTAAGTACTGGATGAGTGAGATGAGTAGTGAGTGGATAAATGCAGCTCAGTTCCCGTTTTGCAGGTGAGGAGGCGGGTTTGGAGGCAAAGGCGGCTTGCACAGAAGCGCATGGCCATTTAGTGGCCAAAGGGAGATGGTGGCCAGATGTTAGGTGCTGAGACCCAAGCCCTTCTCACCAGGAGTGCTGCCTGGTAGGGTTCCAGCAGATGCTTATCAGGTGCACTTCACAGAGGACATTTCCCTCCCGGGTTGAATGAGTGCTGGTAATTCTCATCCTGAATTTTATTTTATTCTTTAAGAGTGTGTCCCTGTTAACCCCCAAATAAGGTGTTAATGCTTTTATGAGCTCCTTGAACCTTGTCCTGGGAGATTGACCCCTCCCCCCATACTCCTCTTTCCTATATCCACAGTAGAATCTTATCTTTATTCATAAGTGCTTTTCCTCGAAATAGAATTATCTATGGAACAGGGACCAAAAAGCTTCAGAAAGAACTTCAGGAGTTGAATGAGATCTTATATTCAGGAAAACCTTGGTTTGTGAGCATAAGTCATTCCAAAAACATGCTTATAAAGCATTTGTATATCAAAGCAGATTCAAGAACAATTGGCACAGTTGTGATCATGTGACATTTGGCATCGGGTACTACTAGGATTGCAAGACACGGCTCGCTTATCAAGTTAAAATTTATTAGAAATGTTTGCTCATTTTGCGGAACACTCGCAGAGCAAGTTACTCATAACCCCAGGTTTAACTGTATTGCTTTTTGGAAAAGAAAATTAGTGGTAACTCAGTAATTATGTCATTTAAAGGTTAAAAAAATTTTTTTTAACATTTATTCATTTTTGAGAGACAGAGACCGAGTGTGAGCAGGGGAGGAGCAAAGAGAGAGGAAGACAGAATCCAAAGCAGGCTCCAGGCTCTGAGCTGTCAGCACAGAGCCCAACATGGGGCTTGAACCACCAATTATGAGATCATGACCTCAGGCAAAGTCTGACACTCAACCAACTGAGCCACCCAGGGACCCCAATTTTTCTTAAGTTTATATATTAATCTTGAAAGAGAAAGAGAGCAAAAGTGGGGAGGGGTTAGAGAGAATCCCAAGCAGGCTCCATACTCAGTGTGGATCCTGATATGGAGCTTGAACTCACTCATGAACCATGAGATCATGACCTGAGCCAAAGTCAAGAGCCGGATGCTTAACTGACTGAGCCACCCTGGTGCCCCAATTATGTCATTTAAATTCCTGGAGAAAACTAATGTCATGGTCTAGACTGTAGGGTCAAGAGCATTACAGTCACTGCTTCAGTATCAGAACGTTAGTGGGTTTCAATACGGGGCAGCCTCCTGTGCCTGTCTCGCAGGGCACCCCTGTGTGGTGGGAGGCACGCGTGGGTTGGGAAAGGCAGCCGCCTGAACCTCTGTGTCCTCTCCACAGATCGACCGTGGGCACCCTGCTGGCATCCGAGGTAACCTGTTCTGATGCCTCCCAATTTCCAGGCCTGTTGTGCTGTGTCTTTGCTTCTCTCCCGTTCGCAGACCCTTCTGGCCTGTTGCGGTTTGTCAAACAAACCACAGACACGGCTTGTGAAACCCAGTGGAGCAATTGTGTTTTTCTCTGTGGTGATCACCGGCAGTGATGAATGAAAGGAGCAGCAGCCCCGTGAGCTGGGACAGTGACGTGACATCAGGGCCTCCCTGGTCTTTCCTTTCCCCACCCACGGTGGGGGGCCGCAGCGGGTGAAGGGGGGGTGAAGAACAGGGTGGCAGGCTCGTTTCCACACCTGCCCGGTGGTATTAGTGATGGTTATCACATGGCCGCACTGCCTACCACACACACCCTTCCTTGTTGTTCTTAAAGCTAGGATGGAAATTCTACGACGCCGATGACTATCACCCGGAGGAAAATCGAATGAAAATGGGAAAAGGGATCCCACTGAACGACCAGGTAACATTTGCTGTCACAGACGCTCCAGCCAGGGGCCACGGGTGGGGATCTCGCAGCACCTGGCGTGGGAGAGTTCCCACCTGCGGGGACCCGTGCACAGTGCTCCAGAGTCAGGCTCACGGGGTCTTGTGTGTGTCAGCTTTGACCCTGAACTTGTCTTTCAATGCCGAGTCTGGGGCGGTACCACCCTGCCAGGACACTCTGTTGCAGGCTTTTAATCTGCAGAATGACATTCCCGAGGGGCAGAGGCCCGGCTGAGCCCCAGACCTATGCCTTCATCCTCTCTCCCCAGTGCCACTGTCACCAGACTCATGTCCACCCCAAAGTCACAGTGATCGTTGCAAACTCAAATCCAGCCCTTTGGAAATTTCCCATCTCAGGGTCAAAACCAAGCACCTAAATGCCTCACTATGCCCCTCTCCTGTGGGAGTGTGCCCGCCCTCCCTCTTTCTACCAGAGCCACCCTGGCCCCTTCTTCTTCTTGTAATGTTTATTTGTTTGAGAGGGAGCACAAGCAGGGGAGGGGCAGAGAGAGAGGGAGGGAGGGAGAATCCCAAGCAGGTTGCTGCTCAGCTCAGTTTGATGCGGGACTTGAACTCATGGACCCGTGAGATCATGACCTGAGCTGAAACCAAGAGTCGGACGCTTACCCACCTGAGCCACGCAGGCGCCCCAGCCCTGCCTTTTTCAGTCACTCCTACTGCCAGGCTCCTCCGCACAGGGCCCGTGTGTCTTCCGTTCCCACTGTCGGGAATGCACTGCCGTCCCCTCTCCTGTTAACCCTGCTCGTGTTCACAGCTCAGCTCCCATGCCGCCTCTTCAGGGAAGCCCTCCTGGACCTACTGAGGGCAAACCTCCTGTAATGGGAATTCTCACAACACCACAGCCCTCACTGCCCTTGTCCCAGTTGCGGCTTGGCATTTTCAACTTGGCACAGTTGTACGTGAACAAATGAAGGAGAGAAGGAATGAATGAATAGTGACCTCGTTCCTTTATGCACTGTCATGAGGCCATTTCCTAAGGGTCCCTCTCAAAGCAGAGCTACAAACTGTGGACTCACTGGTGTAACTGGCTGTAGCCCAGTGCGATGCGAGGGCCCGGTGCCCGCGGCAGCTGAGAGCAGGGCCCGCACCGGGCTCACAGGGCAGGTGTGTCCAGAGGGCAGGAACAGAGTGGCACTGGCCAAACCGACACTGACATTTTCAATTTCAGTGACCTTGGCCCCAGCCGAGCTGCCACTATCTCACTGTCTCCCCTTTGTCCCGCCTTGAGGGGCTGGAGTCACTGTCTCTCTGTTTCAGGGAGTATGGCTTGAGTTGGCAAAGATTCAAACTTGGAAGGATCAAAGTGAAATTTGTGACATTTGACTTGGGGGGATGGGCACAAAAGATGCAGAGGAACAACCGAAGCATGACAGTGACATGATGCTGGAGATGATGGACGTAGTGCAGACACCCGTCTCCACCACCGAGCTGGTGTGGGCCTTTGGCAACTGGCTGAGTCTCTCTGTGCCTCATTGTACTCCTGTGGAGTAGGGATGGTAAACAGGACCCATTTCATTGGGTTTAGGGGAGGGTTAAATGAGATAATGCTAAAAAAAAAAATAGTCACAGTGAAGTACACAAAGCATTCAGTAAATATCACTTATTTCTCATTGCTACTATATACATTCATGTACGTGTAACACAGGCCATTTCTACGGAGTGTGTAAAATGGGACTGTGCCAGCGTTATTTTTCTCCTTGGTGAATGGAAGTAAAAGTTAAGCTAAAGAACGAAGTAAAACAACCCAATGGATGGATTCCAAAGTGGCACTTAAGTAGCCTTCCTCTCGTTCACAAATGCGGCTCATTGGGTGGGCAGTATGGGTGGGGGTTGGGAGTGGCGTTCGGAAGAGGAGTTTACAGAAGAAAAGATTGTCAATTCCTGGAAGAAGCATAATGAGTTACTGAATATATTTAGGAGAAACCGTACAAGTGAGCCAGACTTTAGACTTTCTGGCAGGGGGAGAAAGAGCTAGAACGGCAGATGGTTCACATTCTTAAGGAGAGCCCAGCCAAGGATGAAGGTGTGGGTCAGAGCAGGCTGGCCCCTCCCGGTCGCCTAGCAACCCGGCCCCGCCCCTGAGGTACTGTGATGAGGATGCTGCGGAAAGTCCCAGGCAGTTCAGGGGCCTCAGGGGAAGAGTCTCAAAGGCTTGGGGAGGGTTTTGTGCTCAGAGGGCTGAGGTTTGAATAGAAAGAACCTGAGTTGAATATTCCAAGGGCTCCTTAAGGCTCTTTAGATGTAAATTAATACAAAATAAAATGCAAACTCCAGTTCTTGGGTTACACATCCATATTTCAAGTGTTCAATAGCCACATGTAGCCGGTGCCTATGGCCGAGATAGTGCAGACAGAGGACACTGCGATCCTGACTGAAAGTTCTAGCGGACAGCGCTGGGCTAGAGAGAGATAGGCCACCCAGGCTGTGATAGGATGTTGTTAGTCTGAAGATGATAAAGTATCTGCAAGCTCCTGGTCTCTACGTGCGAGGTCCGTGCGTCGGGCAGCCCACAGCAACACTTACGACTTCAAAGTCTTGAAAGAGGAGGTTTTTTTCCCTTAAGAAAGAGAGAGAGGCCAGAGGGAGAGGGAATAAGAATCCCAGGCAGGCTCCACGCCCAGCGCTCAGTGCAACACAGGGCTCACTCTTACAACCTGACCTGAGACGAAATAAAGAGCTGTCCCAAGCGAGGGTTTTTCTGAGAAAAATTTTCCTGCTTAAGAATGTAGTGTTTACCCTTATAGAAAATTTGGGGGTCGGGACACCTAGGTGGCTCAGTGGTTAAGCGCCGACTTTGGCTCAGGTCATGATCTCATGGTTCATGGGTTCGAGTCCTGCATCAGGCTCTGTGATCACAGCTAGCTCAGAGCCCAGAGCCTGTTTCGGATTCTGTGTTTCCCCTCTCTCTCTGACCCTCCCCTACTCAAGCTCGCTCGCTCTCTCAGAAATAAAAACATTAAAATTTTTTTTAAAAATTGGGGGCACCTCAGTGGCTCAGTCAGTTCAGCATCTGGCTCTTGATTTTGGCTCAGGTCATGATCTCATGGTTCGTGGGATCAAACCCTGAGTCAGGATCCGTACCGACAGCATGGAGCCTGCTTGGGATTCTCTTTCTCCCTCTCTCTCTGCCCCTCCCCTGCTTGTGCTCACTCACTCTCTCAATATAAATATCTTTTTAAAGAGTAGGAATGAAAATAGGGCTGCAGACAAACTGATGTTAGTAAATTTGAAGACTTGGGTAAAATTAGACAGTTTCGTAGGAAAATATAAATTACTGTGGGAAAATGGGTTTGGATGGCAGTGATCTGGGGCAGAGACTATTCTTTTTCTTCCCAAATGGAAAACATGACTTTACTGATGCTGCATTTAGCTTAAGAATCAAGAGGGTCCTGGGGCACCTAAGTGGCTGAGTCAGTTGAATATCCAACTCTTGATTTTAGCTCAGGTCATGATCTCACGTTTGTGAGATTAAGTCCCACACTGGGCTCCACACTAGGTGCAGAGCCTGCTTGGGATTCTCTCTCTCTCTCTCTCTATCCCTCCCTCTCTCTCTCCCTCTCTCTCTCTCTCCGTCTCCCTCTCCCTCCCCACCCTTCCCTCTGTCCCTCCCTTACTCTTGCACATGTGCCCTCTCAAAAAAAAAAAAAATCAGGAGGGTCCAGAGATCTAATTATATGTGTAGTCTCTTCCTGCTATTTCAAATACCAAAACTGAATCAAGCTTAAAAAACCTGGGGTGCTCAGTATTCACAGCAGCACTCTCAACAATAGCCAAAACATGGAAAGAGCCTTAAGTGTCCATCAACAGACGAATGGATCAAGAAGATGTGGTTTATCTATATGATGGAATACTACATGGCAATGAGAAAGAATGACATCTGGCCACATGTAGCAATGTGGATGGACCTTGAGGGTGTTAATGCTGAGCAAAATAAGTCAGGCAGAGAAGGACAGCTACCATATGTTTGCACATATAGGAGGGTTAGGAGGAACTTAATGGAAGACTGTGGGGGAAAAGAAGGGGGGAAAATAGTGGGGGAGAGGGAGGGAGGCAAACCATGAAAGACTTTTGAATGGTGAGAACAAACTGAGGACTGATGGGGGTGGGGAGGAGGGGAAGGGGGGTGATGGGCATGGAGGAGGGCACTTGTTGGGATGAGCGCTGGGTGTTATATGGAAACCAACTTGACAAAAAACTATCAAAAAAAAAATGGGGTGCTTTGAGGGGCTAATTTGGTTAAGCACCTGACTATTGATTTTGACAAAGGTCATGATCTCACCGTCTTGAGATCAAGCCCTACATTGGGCTCCATGCTGAGGGAGTGTGGAGCCTGCTTAAGAGTCTCTCTCTCTCTTCCTCTCTCTCTCTCTCTCTCTCTCTCTCTCTCTCTCTCTCTCTCTCTCCCCCTCCCCTCCCCCCTCCTTCTGCCCCTCCCCTGCTCACATGTTCATGTGGGCTCTCTCTCAAAATTAAAGAATAGAAAACCTGAATATAACACAATGCTCATGAAAAAGTTGAATCTGTAACCACAGATCTCCTCAAAAAAGGCCCCAGGCCCAGATGGTTTTTCAGGTGAGTTTTGGTCAGCTTGGACCACTGGAGGCTGGAGGTCCAAGATCAAGATGCCAGCATGGTCAGGCACTTGGTGAGGGCCCTCTTCCTGGCTTGCAGATGCAGGGGGGTAGGAGGGCTTGTGGCAAAGAAGAGAGCGAGCACACATGAGCTCCCTAGTCTCTTCTTCAGTAAGCATCAATCTCATCATCATGTTGCTGTGTGGAACTGCCCAGTGACTTGACCCCACAGCCTTGCATGTGGCTTATTTCTCAAAACCACCAAGATCTCTCTGGACCTTAACACTGATAATCACGATGAACTATGTTTCTGTTCAAATAAACATTACCCGGAAGAGTCACTTTGTGTCTGTTTTAATTTCAGGACAGGATTCCATGGCTCTGCAGTTTACATGACATTTTACTAAGGTAAGAGAGCATCAGGCCTTAAAGAAAATTCATCAGAAAGTAGATGGGGAATAATACACTCTGGAAATCACACCTGAGTGATGATAAAGGATCCCAGTAATGGAGGGCACTTCTGTCAAGTAACCAACAATGATTTTAATCAGCCACACAGACATGTAATTCAGTTGGGTTCTAGAGACAAACCTAGAGAGTTTGACAATTATTATCTGAGAATCTTGGTCAGCCACTTGGCCTCCACCAGCCCATTTCTTCATTTGAAAATGGGGAAAAATATAGTTGCTACTCACAGATTATTTAAGAATTAGTGAGATGAGGCAAGGGTGTCACTTAGAACAGTCTCTAGAAACACAGAAAGTGCTCACAAGGGGATAAGCAGTGTTACCACTGTTACAGCCACATCACATTTCCTTCCCCCTATTTCAAGCTGTGGCCAAGCAGGGAAGACCTAGGGTATTTGAAAGTCAACAGATAACTGGGTCACCAGGACTAGAGTCCTAAATTGTCCAGCTCTACATCATGCTTCGGAGAATGAGGTCCCCTCCCCCCATCTGTGGACCTGGCCTTGGGAATTCTGGTGGGATGTGGAGAAGGAAGGAGAAAGAAAAGGCAGGGAATGGCTTATAAATCTTGCTTTCTAAAATGAAAATTCATTTCTAAATGAAATGAATTTCTAAAATGAAATTTCTTTTTCAAATGTTTTTATTTCTGAGAGCGAGAGAGACAGTGTGAGCAGCGGAGGGTCAGAGACAGAGGGATACACAGAATCTGAAACAGCCTCGAGGCTCTGAGCTAGCTGTCAGCACAGAGCCCGATGCGGGGCTCGAACCCACGAACTGTGAGATCACAACCTGAGCTAAAGTCAGCGCTTAACCGACTAAGCCACCCAGGTGCCCTGAAGATGAAATTTCTTATTTTATAAATCTAAAACCATCTGCTCCATATGCAATTAGAATATACTTAAGATGAAAAATTCAGTTTACTTTTACACATGCTGCACTGATGTACAGTCTAGGGGTTCAGGGTTTCAGAGCTTGAGAACCCCCACCACTTGGGTCTCTAACATAAATAGACTCGTCAGAGATAGAATACACTGACCTGTGATGGAGGCAGAAATGAAGATCCTCAGGAGAGCAGAGGTCAGACGTCCGGGCCCAGAATAAACAAGCTCTTACCAATGGCTTGTAGGTGGAAAGAGCCAGAATCCTCAGGTGTGAGTTCGTGTAAGTCCATTGCTGATGGTCCACTCCATCCACTGGGTCTCAGGTGTCTTTGGCCATAGAGCAAAGGCAGACCTCTTCAGAATTTTCAGTTCGGAAGCAAACATGCTAAGCACCCAAGCCAGGGTTTACTCTTCACCTCTATACTTGAGTCCTTTCCCAGCCCCAAGATGGCCACCTCTCCTGACCATGGGCTGGGGCCTGCAGCAGCTGCGTGGAAGTGGGGCTCACTTGTGCAGTCTCTGAGCATGTTGGTTTTTCCCTTGTTGGTGGTTGTCACTCTGCCTCCTGTTTCTGGCTCAGGTTTTTTTTTCTTGGCACATCCCTGGAAGCTTCCTCATATCCTGCTCACCTTGACCACATAGAGTCTGATACTCCCTCTTCTCCTTCCTCCAGCTCTGCACTGGTAACTTTACCAGACTCTTCCAGCACATTGTAGAGTAGGGATGGGAAGGAGCCACTTGTGAAATTCAAATCACTGAACACCTGTGGAGAACCGAGGTGTGTGTGGTACAGGTACCCACCGGCAGCCACCATGTCCACATGCTGTGGCTGGGCCACATCCTACATTGATGCCTACCAAGCACTTCCTGTGTACTGGGCACCTTGATAAACAGTTCCTCCCCACACTTCTATGGACAGGTGCTCTAAGGTGCCCCATTTAACAGATGATGAACTGATGCTCAGGGAGCTAACTACCTCTCAAGATGCCTTATCTCACTAGTGGAAGATCTTTACCTCACAGCCAGACTGCCTGATACTTGACCACCATTTTGTAATGCCTCCCACTGGCCAGAGGAGTAAGGACTGGAGTCCTCAACCTAGAATTGACACCAATTTTAAATGCCCTCATTCAGTTACTCCCCTCCCCCTTTTAACAGAGATGTAGCCTCTGGACAGCATGTGGTCCTGGCCTGTTCAGCTCTGAAGAAAGTGTACAGAGACATCTTAATACGAGGAAAAGATGGTGCACCTCTCAAGTGTGATCAGATGGGGAAGGACAAACAGCCAGCTGAGGTGAAGCTCCTCGTGGTCTACCTGAGTGGGTCATTTGACGTCATCTCTAGACGCTTAGTCAAAAGAAAAGGACATTTTATGCCCCCTGAGTTACTGCAGTCCCAGTTTGATACTCTGGAGCCCCCATCAGCTCCAGAAAATTTCATCCAAATCAATGTGGACAAAAGTCTTTCAGAGATCATTGCTACGATTATGGAAACTCTTAAGATAACATGAGAATTTTCAGATCGGTGGTCCGGAACAACCAGGGAGAAATCTCTATCCCATCTCAAACTGTGTTCTAGTATCTTTGTCAGTACTGTATTCTAGATTCTTAAGGTGAGCAAACCATAATGTACAGAGATATGCGTGTTGGGGTGGGATTTTAGAAATCCAGGGTACTCCTGTCATTGTGCTCTGGTACACTGGGAGGAGACAGGAGGGAACTTTGAATGTAAAGCTTCACAGAAATTCAAATTCCTGTAACCTAATCAAATGATCAGAGGGCATTCTATAATCTATGCTGTAAATCATGACCTTATTTAGAACATTCTTGATCATGTCTGTATTTGGACCAATAAATGAAACCTGGCTCTCCTTGGCATCCCCTGGAAATTGGTCCCAGGAGCAGAAACATGTACGATATCGACCACTCACCATCAAGTCATGTCAGACCACCTGCCAATCCTCTCTCTCCTTACGTCATCTCAAGATACATAAAAAGCACAGAAACTTAATGGATATAAAAAGTCCCAAGGGTGGAACTTCAATTGATGAAGCATGAGACTCGCTGACTCACCTGTCCCCACCCATTTTACAGAGACACCAGGAGCTCAGGCTGGTGTCAGCCGCCTGCTTCTCCACTGCAAAAGCCATCTCTCTAGGGCCAGAACGGGACACCAGAGCTGCTGTGGCCAAGACACGAAATGAACCTTTCCGAAAGTCAGCAACTTGCCAGGGGCAGCTGGTCTACGGGAGGCTGCGTAGGGTGCTTTCTGGGCTCCTGGGAGGGCAGCTGCGATCTGGCCAGCGGCAGCTGGGCTTCAGCCTGTCCCCTAGAAGCTCCAGAAAGCTCCCTCATCCCTTTATCATGACCGAGGCCACAGAATCCATCTACACTGCAGAGCCACTGATCAGCTCTGGCCAGAAAGTGAGTTTTAGAACCAATTATCCAGTTTTTTTCACAAGGGCATGCAGTCTGTCTTGGAATATGTGCTAGCAGAGTATGTGCCTGGCACGCCCGGAGAGTGAAAGGGCCCTCCTGGGGAAGCAGACGTTGCTTAAGGAAGCGCGTGAAGCCACAGATCTCCCTCTCTGCCCGGAGATGTGAGAGGCATCTCCAGCCCGACTTCAGTTTCCATCAGTCCTCATTATGCAGCCAAGCCTTCAGGTCAGCCAGTCAACATGCTCCCCTAGTCACAGAGGAAGGACACAGCCCGCTGTATGCGGTGAGCCCTTACTGGGTACTGGGATGGGCACTCCACAGGGTTTGAGGACCTTAATGTGACGCAAAGCTCTGGCTCTCAGGTGGCTTACGCTGGGGCGGAAAGACAGGGCATCTCATCAATTCTGACACTGGCTGGGTTCTCAGTGAAGGCAGTTGCTCTCAAAAAAGAATTGGTTTTCAAATATCCTGCTGGACCCTGGTAAAAAGCTGTTTATAATTATAGGAGCACAATATCTATAAAGTATATTTGCAGTTGTAACATACACTGACATTTCCAAGAACGCCATAAAGGAACAACTGCATTCCTTTTTATTTTGAATTTTATGGAGTCGTCCTTTCAGAAAACCATGTTGGGTTTTTCTGTCATGAATATAACACACCTACATCAGTCTGTGTGTGTAATTCTTCATTCACAGTGATCCACCTACAGGCACAAGCATCCAACCGCTCTGAGTTGTCTAGTGTAACTGTGTCCAAGTGTTACATACTCACTAATTGATTACAAGTTACTTTCCCTTTCTCTCCTTTAGGGTTAAGGCATCCTATTTACTTTTTGCTGGGGTAAGTTCTACTAGCAGTCAGTTTCACTTCAAAGTGGTAAGGGGAGGGGACATTAGAAAATAGTTGTTGAACCTGGTGGGGCTGCAAACCACTGCTCACATACTTCCCAAGAGGGCAACAGGGAGGCCAAGGTGTGAGCCAGGACTGCCCCCTGGTGGCCCAGCGGGACACGGCAAGCACAAGGCACTCTCCCACCCCGTCCCGCCCCTGGCTCCGGGGCCAGGCCTGACCACCTTCTGCTCAGCCTCTATGACTCGAAGAGGCAGGGGAGAGACTTGTCTCAGCCTGATTTTCTCAACCCTGCAAATAACCACTTAACCACCCGTCCCCCCATGGGACGAAGCTCGGGTGAAACATTTTCCTCTCCTGTGAAACCCCGCCGCCTCGTACAGTGGAGGAACGAGACATGCACAGTGCAGAGCCCCAAACTGACACACAACAAATGTTGGCTCTTGATAAATCCCTCATCCCTTGGAGGCTGAGGGGGTGTGGCCATAGAACAAACTCTCACGCCTGCTTTTCGGACTGCAGAGGAGCTTGTGAACCCCTAAGTATGAGAACCTGGAGTCTCTCGGCTGATAGTCTCCCTCCAGCCTCCCCAGTTCTTGAAGCCTGACAGGACTCCAAGATCTGCGCACCATCTTTGGAATCTGGAGGCAGGAGAGCCTGAGCTCCCGGCCGGCACTGCCACACACTGAGGGACCACGGGCAAGACCTCACTATGGGTGTCACCTCCAGGTGCCCCAAAGGTCCGGGAACTCACATCCCGTCAGGCCAGGGCTCTCTAGAGACTGCCTTGATGAGCAAAGTACGTTTCAGTGGATGGGAGTGCAAGAAGGGAGAAACTAAAACAGGCTGACCTGGGGCGCCTGCGTGGCTCAGTCGGTTAAGCGTCTGGCTCTGCACGGACAGCGGTTAAGCGTCTGGCTCTGCACGGACAGCGCAGAGACTGCTTGGGAGTCTCTTTCCCTTGCTCTCTGCCCCTCGCCCACTCGTGCACACAAATACACTTTCTCAAAAATAAACTAAAAACAAAACAACAAAAAAAGAGGTTAACTTTAATCAAAGATATCAACCAGAGATTTGCATCTTCTGAAACTATCCAAGTTTATTCCCCCTTCACTCAATAGCCAAGTCTGTATGTTCAAAATGATTGAACACTTCATGGGATTATGAATGCTCAGCAATTACCAAGGAAGAATTTGACTAGACCTCCAGCCTACAAGCTGTAAGCTGCAATGTTGGGCCTCAATGCAGGAGGGTGTTTCAACCTTTACAGAATCTCAGGTGTAAAATGTATAGCCTGGTGATTGCCAGTCTTCAATCCCTCCAGTGGAGTTTCCCCCCAGCAACCTTAGATACTGTAGAAACTGAATTTCACTTTTTGGGTTAAGGCTGGAAAATCATGGGCCATCAGGAGGATCCAAGACCTGATGCTGAATCTCTAACACATACCTTAACTAAGGATCCAATCAGATGGTGCTGGGGGAAATGTCCCAAAATCATAGCAGTGGCAGGACCTGCATGCTTGAATGTGCAGAGTGCCTAGCAAAAACAATAGTGGGACATGGCAGACATTAGGGAGTGGTGAGGACTATGGCGTGATGGAAAATGCATGTCTTATCTAAAAAAGGTAGCCATGGCTCAGAGCTCCAGACAACACAGGAACACACCTGCATTACACAATCTATTGTATTCTTGCATAAGGGAGAACACAACTTCAGAACTGGGGGGGGAAAGGACTTCTGATTTAAACGCATTAGGTGAACTAAGGAAGAACTCAAGGAAGCTGTTTAGGAAGTAAGGGATGATAGGGTACTTTAGAGAGAAATGAAATGAAGCTAAAGCTATCATTCATAAAGAAGTCTATTAACCAGGGGCGCTTGAGTGGCTCAGTCAGTTGGGCATCTGATTTTGGCTCAGGTCATGATCTCAGTTTGTGGGTTCAAGCCCTGCATCAGGTTCAGTGCTGATAGCTCAGAGCCTGGAGCCTCTTTTGGATTCCATGTCTCCCTCTCTCTCTCTGCCCCTTCCCTGCTCATGCTCTGTGTCAAAAATAAGTAAACATTTAAAAAAAAAATGTAAGTAAAATAAAAAGAAGTGTATTAGCCAGAACAGGGAGGTAGGTATTTGGTCATTTTTTGTGGACTGGACAACATTCATGTTTTTCTGTGTGCAGGCACAATTAACAAAAAGGTCTTTTGACTTTGGTCACGGAGCAGTCCTGTAGATTACATAGGTAATCTTGGGAGATTATTCACTAGGACAGAGACCTCACTTTTAGTAGCAGATCAGCTCCTGGATGACAGGCACTGCTTTTCCTCCCTCTAACTGTCAGATCATAGTCACTAAGGTCTTTTAGGCCTAGATTTGAAGTTGTTGAGGATACATTTATCTTTAGAACACAAGCAGAGCTCAAAGGGTTTAACTTGACCTTCCCTTCTCAAGAAGTGAGCATTTGGTAGGCTTTCCATCTTAAGTAAGGGTCAGGCTGCAGTAGTTGGTTATACCCTGAGGTCAGAAGGTTGACTAACAGGAAAGTAGTGGATTAATCTCTCAGGATCTATCCCACTTCCTTCTGTAGCTGAGGCTTCAGTAGTTAACATTTTAAAGACTGGTGAACTGGTTCCCAGGTAGTGGCACCATTTTACATTCCCATCAGCAATCCTAATACCTGTTATTTTCAATCTTTGTGATTACAGCCATCCTAGGGGACGTGAAGTGGTATCTCATTAAGGTTCTACTTACACTTCCCTAATGATGTTGAACGTATTTTCATGTGCTTATTTGGCCATTTGCTTAGTCTTTGGAAAAACATCTATTCAAATCCATCATGCCTTGGGTTGTTTTTTCTCCTTTTATTGTTCCGTTGTAAGAGTTCTACGTTGTAAGAGTTCTACGTGCTGGATACTAGATTCTCATCAGATACACAATCTGTCAATAGTCTCATCCATTCTCTGGGGTTTGTTTACTTGATCAACTTTGAAGTACAAAAGTTAGAGTTTGCTGAAGTTGAACTTATTTTTCATTGGCTGCTTGTGTTTTTGCTGTTG
Source organism: Proteles cristata cristata (assembly GCA_017311185.1). Lineage (NCBI taxonomy): Eukaryota > Metazoa > Chordata > Mammalia > Carnivora > Hyaenidae > Proteles > Proteles cristata. The sequence goes on from JAESUZ010004584.1 coordinate 3,056,818, forward strand.
TAGCTAAGAAATGACTGCCTGGTCCAAAGTTATGAAGATTTATAGCTTTGTTTTCTTCTAAGAGCTTTTTAAGTTTTAGCTCTTACATTTAGGGCTTGGATCCATTTAGTTTTTTGAATCAGAATATGCACTTTCACAAGACCCTGGGTGATGTACATACACAATGAAGTTGAGAAGCACTGCCTTAAATTACTAATAAACTCCCATTTCCCTTTAAATAAGTTGTTCTAACCATGGTAGCATATTACAGTCACTGAGCTTTAAAAATTTATGCCTGACTTTATCCACGATGTCACAATTCCTCTTAGTCTGGGTGGGCTTCTTTTGTCACCTCCACAGCTGATTCAATGTGAGGCCAGGGCTGGAACGGCTTCCTCTTCATAGATCACGGCCTCTGCTCAGCTGGTTTGCACCTACGGCCTGCTTTCTAGGTGATGTTTGGATTTCCAATGGTACCACATTAAGACTGGGATTGGTGGTCACAGTGGGTACAGTACATGAGCTTGTAAGCTTAGGGTTTTGAAGGGACACAAATCACACTTTGATCACTGGAAGACGGAGGCCATACTGAGTGGCAGGATATGTAGACAGGGTGGAGGTAGGTATGAGAAGAGGAAATAAAGAACTCAAGACTGTTGCGAGAAAACCAAAGATCTCAGGTTGGCCAAGGGCACGGTCTACAACCACCTACCTTTTAACATCGAGCTACCATGTTCTGTTTGAGGCATTATTTGTCTTTGTTCCTTTTCTTAATGGTTAGGACTCCTGTCTTTCCTCTAAAAACAGAACCACAGAACCAATTCAAATGGGTCAATGACCTATACATGAGAGCTGAATTGATAAAATTCTTGGAAGAAAACACAGGAGAAAAATCTTCATGACCTTTGATTTGGCAATGAACTTTTTAAAGTTTATTTACTTTGAGAGACAGACAGAGAAAGAGCATGGCTTCAGGAGGGGCAGAGAGAAAAGGGAGAGAGAAAATCCCAAGCAGGCTCCACACGGTCAGTGCAGAGCTCGATACTGGGCTTGATCTCACAGCAGCAACATCAATGACCTTGAGCTGAAATCAAGAGTTGGACACTTTAGTGAATGAGCCACCCTGGCACCCTTTGGCAATGGATCCTTAAATATGCCACCACAAGCAAATGTGACAAAAAAAAAAAGAAGATAAATTGGACTTCGAAAATTAAATACTTTTGTGCAAAAGACATTATCAAGAAAGTGAAAAGACAACCTACAGAAAAGGGGGAAAATATCTGCAAATTGCATACCTGAAAAGCTTTAATATCCAGAATATATAAAGAACTCCTACAACTCAACAAAAAACAAACAAACTCAGAATTAAAAAGGGACAAAGGGCTTAAAAGCATTTCTCCAAAGACAACATACAAGTGGCCATAAAAAAGCACAAGAAAAAATACTTGTTATTAGTCCTTAGGGAAATGAAAGTCAAAACCACAGTGAGATAACAGTTCACACCAGGAAAATGGCTATAATTTAAAAACAAATAGAAAATAATGAGTGCTGGCGAGGATGTAGAGAAAACTGGAACCCATACACTGCTGGTAGGAATATAAAATGGTGTAGCCGCTATGAAAACAGGGCAGTTGCTCAAAAAGTTAAAAATCAAAATTACTATACGTGGCCCAGCAATTCCACTCTAGGTATGTATCAAAAGAATTTAGACTCAAACTGATACTTACACATCAATGTTATAAGCATTATTTACACAAGGCAAATGGTGGAAGGGTCCATCAACAGATGGATGAATAAAATGTGGCGTGTCCATACAATGGAATGTTATTCAGCTGTGACAGGGAATGGAGTACTGACACATGCTACAACATGGATAAACCTGCAAAACATATGAAGGAAAAGAAGCCTGACCCAGAAGCCCACGTATTATGTAATTCCATTTAAACGAAATACCAAACTAGGTAAATCCACATAGAAAGCAAAGACTAGTGGTTGCCAGAGTTATAAGAGAAATGGTTAAGGGACTACTTAATTAATGGCTATCGTGTTTCCTTTTGGGGAGATGGAAGTTCTGTATGATTGTGATGGCTGCACAACACTGTGAATTTACTTAATACCAGTGAACTGTACACTTTAAGATAATTACATTTTATTACATCTACATTATCACAATTTTTAGCAAAATGAAACGAAACAAAACAACCCAAACCACAGGCTTGCCCCACAAAGCAGGGCCTGTCCCGCTAACCTTATTACCGTATGCTAGGCTAGCAGACTAGAAAAGGGGCTCAGTAACGTGGACATGGTTCTTCTACAGAAATCTCCACGTAGGTAAGTTACTACTTCTTCCTTGGGAAAGAATAAAACATTAAAGAAAATTGTGCTCCTCTAACATTTTTCCCCTTCCTGGATCATATAGTTATGGTAAATTAAGATAGTTACAAATTCTTTGACATTCTACACATCAAGAAGTGGGCCCTATGACCCTTAAATCTGGCCAAGCTAAGAGTGACCATTAAAATATGGGAGAAAAGACACTGGACCAACTCTGGGCCCGGACCTTTAAAAACGGACAGCGTTCATGTCTCTCTAAATACTTGATCTTGAAACCTATCGACCATGTTGTAAAGAAGCACAAATACTCTGTGCAAAAGCCCACATGGACAGGAACGGAGATCACAACCACAATCCCAGGGGAAATAATGTAGGAATCAGACACCAGTGTGAATAAGTTCACCTGAAAGTAAAGAGCCCAGACCCCGCCCAGTTGCTCCAGTAGTATTCACCACACCCTAGCCAAAACTGCGGGGTAAGTTTGTTAGGAAGTATTGGCTAACACAGCACAGTGGAAGTTCCCTTCCCTCTCACAGCAGTTTTGGGGAAAGGAAAAAAAAAAAAAAAAAGGCTAGCTTGAATACCCAGGAGTACTTCAGCTCTGATCTTTTAAGGAAATCTACTGGGACCACTAACAAGTGCCTTGCTGTTTTAAGCGCAGAATGGCCAAGTAAGGCACACTGGTGTTGTGGATCTGGTACAGGCTACTTGTCAATCGGGGAGTCTGAAATACAACAAACGTTAACAAGTTTAAATTGGAATTACAATCTGAGCGTGTGTTGCTGTGAGGCGGGGGGTGCTTTTGCTCCACTTCTGGAAGGGCTGACCACAAAAAATATTTCAGATGGGTTGGGAAGGTACCACTCCTAAACAAAGGGAAGGGAAAATGATGGCTGGAGAGACAAAGAAAGCCTTTCCCTCACATTTCAGCCTGTGTAGCAAAGGGGTGCGTGCATGCGTGCTTATTTATAAAACCTACTCCTTTCTCTTTGTACTTTTTGGAAAAACAAATACCCTGTATTCTCTTCCTAAATCAAGCCTCCCGCTACCCCATCACTCACATTCGAAGACAAATACACTGTGGTACTTCCCATCTTAGAAGAATACAAAAGGCTAACTTCCTGTACACCATCACCTCTCTCCTCTACATTCTGTCCTCCCCATTTCTCTGACCCTCTTTACTTCGGAGCTGTGTCTACTGATACCTCACTCTAGAAAATCCCTATCAGAGTCCTGAAGGGAGTAGCTCCTAATATTCAGACCATGATGAGCATATGAAGCAACAACATTTAACAGTTCATTTTCCATCTTCCTCTTTGTGAAAAAGTTCCTTCCTTGGCTTTCAGGGCCTCTCAGTTCTACTTTGCTCATTTCCTCTCATCTCCCTGAACTGGAAGTTAAGAGTAAACCAAGGCTCAGTCTTCCAAAGTGTGTTTATCAACACTCTACCATTCATCTGGTCGGGATTTCTCAACCGTAGCACTGTAACATTCCGGACCAGATAAATCTCTGTTGAGGGAGCCATCCTGTGCACTGCAGAACATTTAGCTCACTGGATGCCTAAAGCAGCCCCAATCGTGCTGTTAAAAAAAAAAAAAAAAAAAAAAAAGTGTCTCCGGGGGTGCCTGGGTGGCTCAGTTGGCTAAGCATAGGACTTTTGAGGCAAGGATCTCAGTCTGTGAGACTGAGCCCTGTGTTGGCCGTGTGGAGCCTGCCTGGAATTCTCTCTGCCCCTCCTCCTCTCACCAGCTTGTGCACACGCGTGCTCTCCTCAAAATAAATAAATATTTTTTAAAGAAAGTGTCTCTAAGATGTTTCCAAGAGCCCCCTGGAGGGCAAAATCGCTTCTGGTTGAGAACCACTGGCCTAGTTCTTTGGCTTTCAATACCAGGTATATACATTGGCAGCTTGGAGAACTTTGGCCATAGCCTGAACCTCTCTCTTTCAACTGCCTTGTTATTTCAACTTGTACGTCCTACCAAGCACATCCCACTTAACACGTCAAAACTACACTGCCGATTTATACTCCGCCCCATAGATGTCTGTGCCTTGTTCACTCTGCCTGACACCTCTCTTGCTCTTAACCTCAGTTTTATCCATCAATAAAACCAACTGGCTCTGACCTCAAAATATACCTCAAATCTTACTTCTTAATACCCTCCGCTGCTACCAACCCAGCCCAAGCCCATGTGATCTCTCACCAAGATGATTACCTCCTAACAGTTTCCCTGCTTGCACCCTGATTCCCCTCGCCCAGTGGTTCTCACCTAGAAACTTCTTAGAAATGCAAATTCTCCTCTAACTCAGAATCAGTAAATCAGAAACTCTAGGGATGGGACACAAAACCTGGGGTTATCAAGTCTTCCATACCTGAGGCCACTCCCCTGCCTTCATCTCTCCAATCATATCCCCTACAGCACTTTCTTCCTTGTTCACCTTGCCCAGGCACTGTGAACTCCCTGTGTTCTATAAACACTCAGAACACTCCCATCACCGGGCCTTTTCATTAGCTGTCCCTCTTCCTGGAAAGTTATTCACCCTTGCGGATCATCTTCATGTCTCTATTTAAATGTCACCATCTCAATGAATCCTTCCCAGACCACCCTACCTAAAATAACACCTTCTTCCTGAACTAGCCTTATTTTGCTTAATTTTTTGCCAAAGCACCCTTACTACCTAACGAAGCTATCAATATGTTCTGTTTATTGTTGTCTCCCCTACACTCTACTATGTTAACCTCAAATGGACAGGTTTTATTTACTGCTATACTTTGGGCAACTAGAAAAGAACCCTATACTTAACAGATTTTCAATAAATGTTAACTTTCTGAGGCAATGGCTGCTGATGGTTGATTAAAGGAATGATACAACTGTGCAGTCAAGGAAGAACATTTAATGTTACTTAAGCAACAAGAAAGTTTCAGAGCAGGAAAAAAACAAACATTAAAACAAAACAAAAACAAACAAACAAACAAACAAACAAGACAACCCAAACCCAGAGCTGTAAGGTAAACAAGGGACAGAATGCAGCAGTTGACAGTAAAGGCTAAGTACTTCAAATTAATCACTGGGGAGCAAGGTTTAGGAGGACTTCAGGTCTGAGCCCAGAAAGAATGGTAGGTAGGCTTTACATACAGCAGGATGACAGATAAATGAGAAGAAGAGTACCATGTGCAATATCAGAGAAGTGCAGGTTTGCTAAGGACAGTTTTGCCAAGGTGTGTTCAGTAAGGACGGAAAAAGACAGAAAAAGCCTGGATTAGACAGCTTTACACAGATTTCTTTAACACAGGGCTTCTTGATGATGGTAACATGTTTAACATTTATCTCTGAGAGAAAGCAGAGTATGCAGCACTTCCCTGCTTTAACCACACAATCTTGTGTTTTGCACAAGCACACAGCTAACCTCAACTCGTATTACTAATGTTAGTGATATTTTCATCTGTCTTTTGTTATAATTTGCCTACTGAATTAACATAGTAATAATGTCTCCCCAAACAAAAGGCTTATTTCATTAGTATATTTAAGCAGAGTCTGGCACTCCAATTCTGAACACACAGAGGCCAACTATCATTTATCTGATTGTTCAATATTCACTACACTTAGTTTAGGGTATCACAAACCTTCCACTTGGGAAATAAAATTCTGAAATGTTATTTTCACTACTCCATTCTTTATTCAATTTGCAATTAATAACCCAAGATGAGAACAATGTAAACCTATAATATTTTAAGTGTTTTTAATGCTTTTGATAATTTTAAGTATTTTGAATTCCTAAAAAGATTTTAGATCTAAAATAAACATAATAGAACCAAACAGCAACAAAACAGTACCATCGCGGCAGCTGTCAGGTACTTGAGAGGGCACCCAGTCCAGTGTGCTGAGCAGGCCACACCACCACTTGTACAGCAAAGAAATCATGATGTCTCTACTCAAAGTCAAATAACTAGTTAGGTACCAAAAAGAGCAAGCAGAGCCCAGGTCACCTGATGTCCAGTTGGTTACTTTTAACACATACTACAGTGTATACTCATTGTTTTAATTGGGAAAACTTTAAAATTGGTAACGGATGGTTTAAGTGTGATAAAATCTGGGGTAAATCAACTTCAACAGTCTTGAAGACACCTTTTTCTATCTACAAAAGAGGCAAGACAAACCAAGTGTAAAAGCTAGAGATTTATTGTTATTTTGTGATTAATAAATTGTCAAATTGGTTATGACACTACCCCACACTGTATACCACCATTCACCAGTACAAAAGTTTCTTGACCAGACTGAGGCATAAGGCAGAGAGAGCAAAGACACATGAATATCATCCTTAACAACCTCTAGTCCTGCCTCCCCCTTGACCGTCATTCATGTTTTCCTCCTGGGGAAAGTGTCAGAACAGTGCACGGGCTGGTGGGCAACCTGGCCTCTTGACCTTTTTTTTAACAGCAAGCAACTTACAGAAGTAATGGAATTCAACTCGTATTTCCCTTGATTTTATTGGTCTGAACTCATTTTAGGTTACTTTAACATTTTAATTTCCTGTAACTGTACATGAGAGAATATAACGACCTAAGAGAATACTGAACCAGAGTCAGCCAAATATATTACTGACCCCAAAGTTATGTTTTAATTGGTCCTAAAGGAATGTACCACACCCCAACAGTTTGAGAGTTAGGCAAACAGAACTTCTCTGGGGAGGGAAGAAAAAGGTTGTAGAACAGCCCAATGTACTCAACATTGTTAAAACGGCTCTTTGTTTTTCACCCCTGAATGATACCTCTTTACTACACTATATGCACAGAAATCCTAACAGAATCTTGGCTGCCAGTACTATTTACGCTGGCCCAATCCAGGAGAGACCCCCACCCCCCCACCCCCTGCTCCCCTTCTCTGAGGCTCTGAAAAGCACAATATTTAACTATTTCTTAATAGAACTACCAAAACACTTCAGAAACAAGTGGCTCACAAATCATTTTAAATTCATGTATTGCCTGTGCATGAGAAAACTGATAAACCCAAAAGATAGTTCTATTTTTAAAATGGCAATTGAAAATAACTGAAACATCAAGACACTTTCAGTGAAAGCAACATTTCAATTACAAATTGTAATGCCTGTTAAACTACCTATGGGAAAAGCTGAAGAGTCCTCGGCAGATGCACTTCTGGGCTGTACTACAGTGCCCCTTCAGTCTGCGCAAAGATGAAGGTAATTTACAGTCAATCTGTGAATGCTGACACAATGTTACATTATGTTGTCTGTACAATTAAATGTCCTTAGAGAGATAACCAGAATCAGCTTTTCTACTATATTTTCAACAAACCTAACCGGCACTTTTGCTGAGAGATGTTTATCAAAGATGCTGTAAGATTCTACACAATTTGGAAATACTCCGCTTTAGAGTTATTTCCTTATCTTCACTTTTTTGGTTACAGGTGTTTTTGCTCAGATAATCTATTGCAGTATGTTTCTAGAAATGCAATCCCAAATGTGCATACTATATTGTATACAAATAAAGCAGAAACTGTCAGTAGTATAAATCTTACAGCATTTTGTTTGCAAAACTACATGCCAAAGTCACAATAAGCAATATTGTACCACAAATTATAGAGCGCAAATGATTTGCTTCTTTTTAATGCTTTTATTCTACATAAATTACTACCATAGGCTAATGTTTAAAAGCAAATAAATTGGACAGATGCAGGACAAAAATCTGTTCACCCAACTATAAAAGGTGATTCTTTTTTTAAAAATTACAATAAATGCAGAGTGTTTGATGCATGCAGTAGCCTTAAATGAAAAAGCATTGATTCCCACCGTTAAAAAAAAAGAAACAAAAAAAAAAACAGAGAAACCCACACATCTTACTGCACTCCACCTTATAATGCATCATATTGGGTTTGTTTATAGCACAGAATTCCAAGAGTCAAAATGAAATAAAGCAGGTATTTTAAAGATTTAAGAGCCGTTATCAAAAATAAATTACATTTTCTCAAGATACAGAAATGCTGCTATGACGGCTGGGAGCCCAGTAACCTTTCAATAGCAGCATTGATATCACCTCCTGTTGCTATTAGCGCTTGCAAGTTTGCTTCACGGTTCAAAAATCCCATCGCACTGAGCTGTTCCAGTTGTTGCTGAAATCTGACTTCTGGATTCTGTAGCTGTTAAAGGAAAAGGAAAAAAAAACTAACCAAAACTCTAAGGAAAATCAGTCTGTGTCACACCTAAATAAACTTTAAAGTTTAAATTGCTCTTTTATCACATATGCTGCTCTACTCAGCTTTAAAAGCACTGGCTCTCTTGAAACATGGTCAATATATTTAAAAGTCCATTAGCACTTAATTTTGTTACATTTAATAGTCTAACTGATACTTAAATGATCCTGTCAAATAAAGCACAAAAGTCTGCTTTAAAAAAGAAATTGCTTAATAAACATCACCCATTACATGTATTTAAGAAGCTGATAAACATGCAGGAAACCTACAAGTATATATACAAATGAGTTCCAAATTAATGATTTTATTTTGTAGTTATTGTCAGTGTCCTCACATACAAAATTCTAAAGTTCGAATGTGGCTTAGAATGTCCACCCGAAGCCAGCACTGGCCAGTCACGTGTCCAGGACAGCTCGAGGTCCAGGACCACAAAATACACAAATCTGCATCAAATTTTTTTTTCAGAAATGAAGACAAAAATACATAAATGATCAATCAATCCTAGCTAATGTGATAATTAATGGGGAGGCCTGTAGGCTATTCAACTTCTATAACTCTGTCCAATACCAAAAATCTTTTTTTCTTAATAATTCTATGAATATTACACTGAGCCAGAAGCCATGTATTGGGAATACAAATACTTATAGATGACAAAACCCTGCCCTATTTATTTAAAAGGCTTAAAATCAGAAAGCATGCTATATTACTGCCCTGCAGAATTATGGGGGCAATGTACTGTTAGGCGGTTTGAACAGGCTATCATCTTTGTATAATGTCAAGTTCTTAGTAAAGCTAATAAATGTTTCTAAAGGTAAGACATTATTAGAAGTCCACATTTTTAAGCCGTACTTATGAGGCTTACCTATGTAACATAAGTTCTCAAAGGATGTGGTAGTGGGTGAGGTTGAGATGGAAATTCTCTTTAGGTCAAAATACAAGGACTAGACAGAACTGTCACTACAGGTGGTGTAGGAGGTATTTGGGATAATCAAGTTTCTATTCCTGACTAACCTTTATAAAATACAACATATTTCAAGTAATTTCCAAAGAGGGACTCTAAAAGATACATTTTTAAAGGCAACCTCCAAATAAGGCAAAGTTGTAGCATTTCTTCCCTACAACTGTAATGTTTCATTCAGTGTCTGATACTACACCACAGTTAATACTTTTTGTAATGCCTGTTTTATAAGATTGTGCTTTTCATGACATTCTAAACCCTGAAAGATGGTCTCTTTCTTTTTTTGGTTTGTAGAAATCTCTAGATTTCCAACAAGGAATACAAAATGTGAGCCGAAAAGAATCTTTACCTGAGGATTTACTCCAGCAAGAGCCTGTAGCATTTGCTGGATGAACTGCTGGTGTCCGGGTTCGGTGGCTCCTGTCGTGGGGCTTGGGTTGTCACCAGGCGCAGAGTTAGACCCACTGCTTCCTGAAGAGCCTCCAGCGCCTCCTAATGCCCCCAGGCCGGGAGTAAACCTAGGGAAGCACAAATTGGTCATAAACTCGAAGCTGCTGCAACAGGCCAGACCAGGACAGCTGACAGTAAGCTGTTATCTTCTTAAAATGAGCATTTTTAACTTTGAAAATTCCATCTTGAAAACAATCCCAACAAAAATAGGCACAATGAGACTTAAGTATGAAATGCTCAGAGAGAAGAAATAACCACTATGCCCTTTCAACGCTGTCCCCAATAAGCCTACCCTGGGATGAGGCCGGGGGCTTCCGTTGCTAATGTCTGTAAACCCTGTTGAATCTGTAACAAGGCTTGCATCGCTCTAGGATTTGACATTGCCGATAATGTATCAGGATTCTGCATCTAAGGAAGAAAGAAAACAGGTGGTTAACAAGGGAATTAAAATCAGTGAAAGTAAAATTTAAATGTTTCTTGGCTGGGTTTCTGGAGGAAATTTAAAACCTTACTCCCAGACACTGGTAATCCAGAATTTCTTTCCCCAAATAAACACAAGCACCTCCTCGACACCAAGCCTAGTATGCAAATCATTAACTGACCTCCTCCCAAGTCCATCATGAAAGCCATTTTTCATAATGAAAGACAATCAGGAGCTACTCTCTGGAAGCCACAACTGTACCCCTTCTCCAACAGAAGATAGAAGTGTTATTTCTAAGAGACAACCTCCAACTGCACAATTTATTTAACGTGGTAATATAGTGAAAGCCACATATTCCTTCTGACCAAGCGTTATCTGTTGCCAATGTAACAATTTTACCAGTAAGATACACTCTAAAACAATAGTTCCAAATTTGAAGTTAATAGTGTGTCCTGAGTTCAGCTTCACTACTTCCAAATATACACCACCTGACTGACCAAAAAAGATAGGCTAACATTAACATCATTACAATAGATCAAGGACAATAACTAACCTTGGATAATGGCCTACAGGCCTGAGATCATTTGTATAAAGTTTAAAAGCCCTAGAACTACCAGTTTCAAAACGCCAAAACTGACTTCTCTTTTGTCTTTTTAAATAATAAAATACCATTCCAATCTCAAGTATGTTTTTATAATAACACCTTCCTTATAGGACAACACTGCCAATTTTAATCTTGCTAATTCCGAGTTTGAGGAAATGAGATCTACCCCTCAAAAGGAGACATTCCATTAATTTGCAGGAATTAAAACATTACAAAGAAACCAAACCTGTAAAATAGGATAGGGTAGTGCTCCTTCCCATCACTCGAGATTAGTTAAACCATAAAGCATAACATGACACAATGAAGCACTTCAAAGTTAGTAAAGTGAAAGGAAATGGTTTATGGTATTAACGAAGCATTCAAAATCCTAAATCCTCAAAAGCAAAAACAAAATGGTCCTTTCCTCAGAATTTATGTTTAAGAAATATAAGCAAAAGGTCAGCAGTGAAATGGGGCTCAGTTAAGATCAAGCTGAATTCTCTGTGAATTGACAGCATTATCAAACTAACTTCTATATTTTGCTATCAGCCAGAGAAGAGCAAGGAAAATGTTTATCATCAAACTTTTTCACGCAAATCATTACCGAAGATAGCTAGCATCTTTTCTTACTCACTTGTTGGAGGAAAGTTGGGAGCTGTTGTCTCATTTGTTCTTGAAGCTGAGGATTTCCAGCAAATAGGGGATTATTCAGCATCATCTATGGGGCAAGTGGTCAAACAATTTTAACTGGAAATATCTGAAACAAGTAATCTACCTTGTTTAATAGTCTATCTTCCCCCAAGTGCCTAATCTGGCACTTACAGGGAGGAAGGTAGAACATGAATAAAAAAGGAGAAGGGAAGATAACTGTCCACAAAAGGGATCTCCAGGAAAAAAACAAAAATAAAAACAAAACGAGGCATCTTCTCTCTCAATGAGAATGGTGATTATGATAATGACATGCAATATCCTAAAAAATAAAAACAATCATTTTCTTAGGATTTTCCTTGAGCAAAGGTGAATATTTGCCCTTAAAAGAAAAATGGGGTAACTGGCATTCAGGAGGATATATTTTCTGCTACACTGACAAAATAAACATAAGCATCAATACATGAACGATACATGGCTTGCTTAGACACCTCAACACACAAGTGTTGCACAGAGAACAACCCAGATCTGGAACCACTAAATCTACCTGCCTACTGCAAGACAGCTAATATTAGGTCCAGAAAAATAACACTGCAGAACAGCAACCAACTTGCCAGAGAAATGGAGCTGCTAGGTGAAAATCGGCCCAGGACTAGCACCACAGATCTCTGGGGAAAGTATTAAAATGCATTAAGGCCTGAAAGATGTAAATCCATTTGAGAACACCAAGATTAGCCTCTGGATTTCACCTCACTACCACCAGAGATGAGAAAAGTGGCATGCCTCCTATCATTCAAATAGGTGTTAGGAATTAAAGTCAGGGTCAGTATTAACATTAATGCCTGAAAATAAGATTACAATACACAATCAGCATAACCAGAAACTAATTCTCATAGCTTTGAAAAAGACAAAAGTTTTATCACTTTCCCCACATGGAATGAAAAGTCAACTAACAATGATTTACTGATCGCCTATTTACCAGTCCAAAGTCTGGAGGGTAAAGTAAAGTGATCCTTGCCCTCAAGAAGTTAACCATATTTGAGAGCAATTAACTATATGCACATACTGGAAGTAGAAAGAATTCCACTTTCCCTCCTTTGCCTATTATTACAAAGTGGATTATTTAGTCAACTTCAACAAAATAACTAAAGCATGAAAAAGTCAGTGTTTTATGGATATACAGTATTCATTTCAAAGTGACCAATAAATTCACCGTAAATAAAATAATACCTGCTTGAGATCAACAAACCTGCTTCTTTATTGGCTCCAATAAAATACTTTTTATTATGAACAGATTAATCAAGTTATCACATTTATCTTTCAGGATTCAGGTCATTTAAGAAAGCTTGTCTTCTTAAATGGAATCATTCTTTCTCAGAAAATCATCTCTTGTTTGATTAGGATTATTTCTCCTAACTTACCTGACTATATTAGTTTTTATATTCAGACTTTTTTGAATATCTAAAAATCAAATTCAGAACAAACTACAAACTTAAAATTTGCTGATAACCAGAGTATGTTGTAAATGTTTCTAAACTGTTTACAAAATAAAAGACATCCATATCTAGCCTTCTTTGTTAACATTTTGCTTTAGAGTTGAAAAAACAATATATAAAAGTGCTCAAGTGACTCTATAATGTTGTTAGGTCAATTAAATGCCTGAGAATGTGCTTATTAAAGTCAAAATTTTTTAATTAATGAGATGCACATTCAATGCTAATTAGTCAAATAGACATTTAAAAACATACAAATACGATCACTCAACATATATATTTTCCACACTTATTTTAAACATTTTTATTTTTTTAATTTAAATATGTTTAATTACTCACTTTCCCAAAGCCTCTGTGTCTGAAGATATTGAATACAGACAACCCCAAGAAAAGTTAACCAAGCAGTAAAAGAAAAGCAATGATTGAGAAATATAATTGTGTCCAAAACTCTTGTCTGTTTAAAATCCTAGAGACTTGGGACATATATGACAAGAAACCACCACCACCACAATCATCAAGTAGTATTCCACACTTATTTTAAACAAAAGTGCTATGATCACAGTAAGTTACACCATTTAATATTAATAACTCAGAATATTTTTACAAAATTCACCTAAAAGCTTGTTCTTTATTTCCAATTCCACAAATACTAAGAGGGCAGAAGTTATTGCTGAGGACTGTAACTCAAAGCTATCTGCCATATACTTGAAATCCATATGGTTCTAGATTTTAGAAAATAAAAACCATTTCATTTTGACATAATGAAGAAAGTGATTAACTTTAAAAGCTTTTAGAATTTTGCAAATGGGAATACACGGTTAACGAAACATCTCTGAAATCCGTTAACACTCTACACAGTAAATATGAACTTTAGATGATCGAGGTTATTTAACAATTCTCCAAGGTTTTCCAATTCCAATGGTTTTTAACCTAAGCGCACATCAGAATCACCCAGAAACTTTGAGGACAGGGGAAAAGCAATGTAATTACATAAAAATCTCTCAGGATGGAGTGTGGTTTTTTGTTGTTGTTGTTGTTGTTTTAAATCTCCCAAAGCCAAGGTGGAGAGCCATTAATTCCCTTAATTATGGTCTCTTCAAAAAGAGTTAGAAAATTAATAAATTAATAAGAGACCATTATACTAACTTTGGGGGCAGAAATCTATAATGGAAAGAATAAGAACATTGTTCCTGCAAATCTCTTCCTGTAAAATAAACAATTTCAGGCTATTTTATAACAGCTATTTTGAACCTGTTACTCAAAATCTATGTGATCGAATAAATAAAACTATTCCAAAAAATGTATTACCACTTCTTAATCACTTTCAAGACCTACATTTTACTAAAGAATACATCTTCCAAAGGGTGAACAATCCAAAACTTTTGTATTCATCTCCTAAATTAATTTAGGTAGATACAAAGTAAACCTACACTTCTTTCTAACCAATGAATAGCAACGATGAAGCTGTTTAATTATATATGAAGAATTAATTGACAGCAAAGAAACAAACGGTCCAAAATATTGGCAGATTCAGTTTACCTACTTTTCTACAGGTAACACCACATAACACAAATGTATAAAAAATCACAATTATTTGATTAGGCAACTTCAATTCACACTGCACAGACCTCTTGAATACAATTACAAACTCACCTGTGCAGCAAGGTCAGGGTTCTGGCTTAGGGACTGCATCATGCTTCTCATGTAGGGGGCAGACAACATGTTCTGCATAAGCTGTGGGTTTTCAGTTATTTGTTGCAGCAAGCTCTGCATTCCTGGTGTATTAAACATACTAGCTGGAAGTTTGTTAAAGAAAGAAGACACTGTATCAAAGAAAAGCCAAGTAAACTGAAGTGAAAGTTTTAAAATATATACTGTGCATAATTTTAGGAACTGCAAATGAGCATACATATTACTAATCAACTTAACTAAAAAGGAATTTTAAAACTAAGATTACCAAAACCACATGCTCAACATATACTAGCAAAGGAGGGCTTATGATTTTTTTTTTTTTTTTTTTAATTATGAGAGAGAGAAAGAGTGTGCGTGAGTAGGGCAGGGGCAGAAAGAAAGGGACAGAGAGAATCCCAAGTAGGTTTCATGCTCAGCAAGGAACCTGACACGTGACTTAATCTCACAACCATGAGATCATGACGTAAGTGAAATCAAGAGTCAGAAGCTTAACTGACTGAGCCTTTTGATTTTAAACATTCTGGTTGTATTTACAACAAAATCACATCTAATGGAAAGGCTAGATTCTAAAATCAATTTAAGAGGCAAAAATTAGATATGGTCAAAATTGCTACTGAAAAATCCCATAGAGTGACTAAGTCTGGGCCAATGTTTCCAAACTTTCTTTGAAAGTTTCTTCGAACTTTATTTGAAAACTACTTTGGTAAACATATATCCAGATTTTCACTTGCTGACTAGGTAATACTCAAATACAGTAAAACCTTGGATTGTGAGTGGCTTGCTCTGAGAGTATTCTGCGAGATGAGTGAACATTTCTAATAAATTTTAACAAGTGAGGTCTTGCAATACAAGTAGCACATGACACCAAATGTCACACGATCACAACTGAGCCAACGGTTCTCTCTCTCGCTGCAGGATTGTGGGTGACTGTCTCCCATGCTTGAATGCTTAGTCTCAGGCCACAGTGTTTGGCAGAAATCAGTGATTTTTCACAACACTGGAAGGTGGCCACAACTGGCACTGGTGTATTTTTGTCACTTCAAAGCACCTACAGACAGTAGTCCTTTGCTTTTACCATGTAAGAATAAGCTTAGGACTGCTTTGCTTCATTCTAGGTCAGGCTGCCTGCAGATAGAGACACTTTTCCTCTGCTGCCCTATTGCCAGTTACACTAAATACAGTGTATGACAAGAGCTTATTAATACTGTACTGATGTCAACATTCATGCAAGCGTATACAATGACCCCCATGCAGAAAAAGGTTGAAAAGAAAGGTGGTAATAAGGAGGAGATGATTGCAGTGGAAGAAGGAAATCATTGAGAAGTACAAATGAGATATGCAAGTCGCTGAAATTGGAGGATTTTATAAGTCGTCTACGTCTGCATCTTGTCTGCAGAGGAAAAAAAGGCAGAAGAATCTCTGACTTCAAATGAGACTAGGGAGATATATAAAATGTGGAAACAGTGCAAAATTTTGTAGAAATGCACCACCCAGGGTGGTTCAGTCAGTTAAGCATCCACCTTCAGCTCACGTCGTGACCTCTCCATTCGTAGGTTCAAGCCGTGTTGGGCTCTGTGCTGACAGCTCAGACCCTGGAGCCTGCTTCGGATTCTGTGTCTCCCTCTCTCTCTGCCCCTCCTCTACTTAGGCTCTGTCTCTCACTCAAAAATAAACAAACATTAAAACAAAAGGCACCACCCAAATAAGGCTGCAGCAGTGAGAGCAATGAAATCTGTTTAACAAACAATGCAATGTCACATTTCGACAAAATCCTCAGGAGGCAAAAACAAGTATCATTTGATAGGTTCCTTGTGAAAGTTGCATGAAAAGGAAAAGATTCCACTGAGCCAACAGACAGCAGTGATTCTGTTAGTGATAGTCTTCCTACAAAACAACCCTTCTCTCTCTTATCTCCCTCACACCAGCCACCAAGGTTTTCAGACAGAAGTACAGATTAACTTGTTTTTCTGTGTTTTGTGTTTTATTATATTACAGCATTGTAATCATTTTTATATGAATATTTTTGTGTTATGGAATGGATCATCTGAGCTTCCATTATTTCTTATGGGGGAATTCGATTTGATGTACAAGTGCTTTGGTCACAACATGTTTCCGGAATGAATTACGCTCGCAAACCAAGGTTTTACTGTACTCTCAAATTTATTATATGCAAACTTAACTCATTAGCTTTTTCATTTTCCCTTCTGCTCTCATTCCATCCAGTGTAATTTTATTAGGCTTCAAACATTTGACACTTCGGGTTTACCATTCTAGTTTATTATAATTCTGCTGGGGCAGGGGTTGGTAATAATTCTTTTTTTTCCTATTTTCTCATGTTGTTTCAGTTAGGTAGGTTATTTTTCATATCCTGGAATCTAAGAGTATTCTAATGCAAGTGTCGACAAACGAAGCCTACAGAGCAAATACGGTCCATGATCTACTTCTGTACAATCCCCAAGCTAAAGATGGTTTTTACATTTTTTTAATTAAAAAAAAAAAAAGCTTTATTTTTGAGAGCCTGAGCAAGAGGTGGGGCAGATAGAGGAGGACAGAGGATCCAAAGCAGACTCTGCACTGACAGTAGCGAGCCCGACACGGAGTTGAAACTCCTCAACTGCGCAATTATGGCCTGAGCTGAAGCTG
The DNA here is from genome assembly GCA_017311185.1 of Proteles cristata cristata. Taxonomy (NCBI): domain Eukaryota; kingdom Metazoa; phylum Chordata; class Mammalia; order Carnivora; family Hyaenidae; genus Proteles; species Proteles cristata. The sequence goes on from JAESUZ010004584.1 coordinate 3,074,225, forward strand.
GACGCTCAATCAAGCTACACAGGTGCCCCAGGTTTTTACATTTTTAAATGGTAAAAGAAACAAAACTATTTTGTGAAATGTGAAAACTATATGCAATTCAAACTTCAGGATCCATCCATGTTTTCTTGGAACACAATCATGCTCAACTTATTTACAGTCTATGGCTGCTTGTGCACTACAGACGCTGAGTTAAGTAGTTCTGACAGGCTGTGTGTGCACCCCTGCCGCTCCAGACTGCTGCTCGGTGCACCACGGACCACAGTGACTCAGTTCCGCCTCACACCACGTCTATTGCTGTACCATGTTGTTATTCTATTTCTATTTCTAACTAACAGTGCATACCAATCACATAAAAACAAGAAGAAAAAGGGAGAGTTAGACTACAAATGTTGTGCTTTTAACGCACAATGGAGCATGAAGTTATCTGATCAAATGAGATGGCAAAACACTATTTTTATGCAATGACACTAAAATACAATATACTCTAACATTGATAAACTAAGTACTAATCACAGTATTTCCAAGTTGGAGGCAAGAAACAATCAGAGAAATCCAAAATTTGGGGCGCCTGGGTGGCTCAGTTGGTTGAGCATCTGACTTCGGCTCAGGTCATGATCTCACAGTCTGTGAGTTCAAGCCCCACACCAGGCTCTCTGCGGACAGCTCAGAGCCTGAAACCTGCTTTGGATTCTGTGTCTCCCTCTTTCTCTGCCTCTTCCCCATCTTCACTTTGTCTCTCAAATAAATAAATAAACATTTTAAAAAATTTAAAAAGAAATGAATAATTTTAAATGCAGCCCTCTCATCATAGCTAGATTTCTTTATACAAAGTTGAACATGAAAATAAGGCTACAAACCAGTTAAGTTTCCAAGTGGCCTATTTGTTAGCCAAACAAAAGAAGTGTATTAGTGGTGACTAATTTGCATGCTTAATGAAATTTTGATCACATCAGCCAAATAAACGTATCCAGAAAAAATAAACTTGCTTAAATCTATTAGTCTTTCAAGAAGACAGTTTCTCAAGAGTTAAGGACACTGGGCTCAGCACCAATATTCAACTAAAAATCAATACAAATTAGGGGTGCCTGGGTGGCTTAATCAGTTGAGTGTCCAACACTTGATTTTGGCTCAGGTCAATGATCCCGGGGTGGTGGGGATTGTCCGAGTCTGGTTCTGCGCTGGGTGTGAACCCTGCTTGGAATTCTTCCCCTGGCACCCTCTCTCTCTCCCCCTCTGCACCCTACCCTATCCAAACACTCTCCCTCAAAAAAAATAAACATTTAAAATACAATAACAAAGTCAAGAAAATACTAATTCAATACAACCTGAAGTAGAATCAACTAAGATGTGTACATCTGATGACAAAAACATATGGAGGACTGAAAGGATTAGACATATGCAAAAAACTTATAAAAATGTAAGTTATTTAGAAACTATGGTTATTCGTGGTCTTACTCATCAGCAGGTACTCTGGAAAGTATTTTAAACTATCATGTTATTCAAGTAGTAGGAGTATAAATGGTGAACACCATTTCACTCCTGTGAACTGTACCATAGTCAATTCCATGAATTTTTATCAGAAATACCCTGATTTGCCCAACCACAGAGCAGCAGTTTGATGGCTTGGCAGAGGTTAAGTTTTTGTTTTTTAAGAGGTAAAGTTCTACTGAAAATTTTTTTTTTAGCTCAAGGCTAAGATTGAAATTCCTCTAAACCACTTAACCACTATTACCAAACACTGAATGACTTGGGAAATTACCTTTTGCTAGAGACTTGGTAATGTTACCCAATGAATCCAACCCCAAATCACAAGGCAAACAGCATGCAACCGTGTGAAACTTCTACTGTGGTAAGGTCATTCTGACAATAATAGAAATTGATGAAATGACAAGCAATGCTTTATACCTTCTCTTGCTGTTAGAAGCTAAAACAAGATTTCCATTCCCACAAACTTGCAGTAGATAGGTTTTTAGTTCACTCTACTGTTCCCACAGCATTTTTTGGACCTCAGTACAAGTGCAAGAAAAACTTCCACATTTCAAAATTCATTTAACTGTGTGATTAAGGTCCTACCACCCAACCTTCAATTAGAAGTTAATCTGCAGTGATATGTTGAAAGGAAAGACGAATCTAAGAGAATCCTAAAATGCTTCCAACTGATGACTAGATATTAAAACCATATACTTCTGGAATCAGTACATATTTAAGTAAAGTCTCATTACATATCACATTATTAATAGATGAATACACAATTTGATTTTGACAAGAAACATTGAACATCAACTAAGCAAAATGTCATCCCTAAGAAAAGAATTCCATTCGTATTATCAGTAAATACATATGAAAAAGTATTACACTGAATTATTATTATATTTTTATTATCGTAAAGTGTTTTGTCTCATAATATCCTCAACTTTTTTCTTGGCCCAGAAGGCCTAAAGAATTACCTGGCTCTTTGCAGGGAAAATGTGCTGATTCATGCTCTGAGATTTCCTCACCTTCTAGAGTAAGTGTTGGAAATCAGAGGACCACCCACTTCTCCCAAAACCATCTTATGAGAATATAAAAACACAAAACTGCCTCTGGAAATCTTCAGTAATCCTTTCCACTATAACACACACTAGTGATTATATACCTATTTAAAGCTTCCTTTTAAAAGCTTGCAACACGAAAAGATAATTCATAAAAGCTACTTGTCACACACACACACACACACACGCACGAAGAAAAACAGTGTAAGAAATGTTTTCATTATTCACATAAGTGAGGACAACAAAGAAAAAAAGTGTGAGTTGTTGAGCCTACCTCCTACTCCGGGCCCCAAATTTGATGCAGCTGAACTCTGCCCAGCACTGCCCCCCGCAGCACTGCCCCCAGTGCCCCCCACAGCGCTGCTGGTGCCACTGGAAGCTGATGAACTCTGGGAAGCCTGTGGAGCCCATGGATTGGGTAATGGATCTCTATTTTCTGTACGAGAAGGTTGACTACCTTCACCTGAGGATGTATTGCTCACCAGGGAAGCAAATGGATTACCACCAAACTGTAAATAAAAAACACAAAAACCATAAAGAATAAGGTTTTGTTTTAAATAACAGATATGGAACTCCTTTTTAATGAAAATCATATTCCCCATATAAAAGTACCTTTCAATCACACACATACTTATGTTAAAACAGGAGACCCCCCACTTCCGCCCAACCCTCCGAGGCCAGTGCTGTCACCTGTTCTTGTGCGGCACTCAGCATCGGTTCCTGTATATCCGTGTACATGCGCCGTAAAGCATTGTATCCTCCTGGGATGCTTTCTAGGTTGCTCAAGGCTCGGTCCTGGTTTCTCATCATTTCCTGCATCATTGCTGGATTCCTGGCGAGTTCCAATGTCTAAGAAAAAGATATCCATATAAAAAGGCACCGAAATACACATGAATTAATTTACCTGTTAGCTACCACAGCTGAATTTACAAGTTTTCTAATTCCATGAATTAGTAGTTTTCAATATTTAAATCAGAAAATTATTTTAAATAATTCCTGTTGGATTTCACCTCAATGTAACATTCAAATAACATCAAGAAAGAAGCACTCTTTTATTAAGTGAATCTCCTTAATTGGATATTTTCTTTCTTAAATCTGCACAATAACTATTTATAGTGGTCTTTAAAATATAGCAGAAAATGCAAAATTCAAATAGTCCAAATTAGTGCATTGTTGAGTTTTCCTGAAGAAATATTAGGATTTCTTTTTTGCAGCTTAGACACCTATAAAAGGCAAGCTCCTTAAGCATAGAAAATTAAGTAAGAATGCAGTACATAATTCTTTAGTTAAATGAACTAAAATAAGTTTCTACATACTTGTCTCATAATATCTGGATTATTCAGCATATGACTAATTTCTGGATTTCTCTGTATCAACTGCTGCATTTGCGGATTGGCCATAATTAACTGCCTCATCAGGTCAGGATTTGACAGCATGCTCTGGACAAAGGGATTCTCCATGATCTGGACCATCATTTCAGGATTGGACATAAGTTGCCGCTGCATCTGGCTCTGTAGTTCAGAGAAGTTGGTAGTATTCAGACCCAAGCTACTCAGACCTGCAAGCCCTCCAAGGCCACCTAAGATAAAAGGAAAAAGACATATAAGTGAAACTCAAGAAATTTTATCATTAACCTAATGGTGCTAAAATATGAAAATGCAAAACTACTGACTCAATAGTCTGTAACATAAAACCATTTTAAGAAAAAGAGAATTCCTATTACTTTCATAAATACATGTTTGATGTCTGTAATTAAAATTAGCCAGAAATTCATTCACTTTGATATTTAAGTTGAAATGATAAGACTAAAATATGAATTCCTCTGTGTGGTATATCATAATATGTTTTTGGTCTTTGTCCCAGATTCCTGGCACAGTGATCTTAAAAGCCTTAGAATTTCCAGAATTAAAGGGAGAGTCTTGTTAATATATTTTAAGCCCCTTTAGATCACACATGATTTATGCGATTTAGGGTGGGGCACCTAGACAGGCTTAGAATGGGCGGTCACCAGAGAGACCCAGTGACAGAAGAGTTGATACTTCCATCCCACACACCAACCTCCAGGAAGGAGAGGAAAAAGGGCTAGATTAAAGGCTGAGCTCTGTAAAAACTCTTGAGTAGTGAGATTCGGAGAACTTCCGTGAACACTTCTCTAGGGTGATATGACCAGACCTCCCCCACTATCCCACACCCCCATAGTATGTCCTATGCTTCTCTTCCATTTGTTTATTTCTGAATTGTATCCTTTATAATAATAAACTAGTTAACATAAGTGGTGTCTTCTTGAGTTTTGGGAGCCATTCTAGCATTATCAAACCTGCAGGGGAATTGTGTGAGAATCCCCAGTTTATAGCCTGCAGGTCAGACCAACAGGTGGTACAGACCTAGACTGGTATCTGAAGCAGAGGCAGTCCTGGACTAGTCCTTTAAACCTGTGGGATCTGACACTAACTCCAGGTAATTACCGTCAGAACTGAACTAGTAGACACCCAGATGGTACTGGGAGAACTGGCTGGTGTCAGAGAAACAGCATAGAATATGCCCACTCAAAGAAGAGATGAAAAATATATACTGGATTATACTTCTAAATGATCTCTTTCCAGAAAAGTGGTTTAAGTTTAACAAGTAAAATTCACCTATAAACCCTGGTTAGAACAGAGCTGCTGCCAATCAAGGAGAGAAAAAGTCAGGACATACAATGGAAACAGATGTCTCTTTAGAAGAATTAAGACATGGAGAAACCTAACAGATCCAAGAAGATGACTGGGTGCTTATCATAAAATGCTAACTTTGTAAAATTATATAACCTACCAATGCACTCATACAAGAAAGTCAAAACAGGGAATAACTGCATGGGTGGGACAGAGAAGAGGTATGGAAAGAGATTTAGTGGGGGAAAAGGTAGTAGTTTGTGAGGCAAAAGAAGAGTTTCTGCATTTGTTTTCTTTCATTTCCTGAGAAGACACAAACAGGTTAATGTACTTAGAGAACATCAGGTAGTATCAAAGAGACAGGCTGAATACAAGATGTGGAATTCAGAAGTGCTGAAGGTCTTAAGAGTCACCAAGATACAGGAGGACGATGTCACTCGGGTAAAATAAGTAGAAGAAGAGACGACAAGATGGAACTCTGTGGAATAGTACCAACCAGGAAAAAAAAAGAGACCCTGAAATGAGACAGAAAAAAAAACTGTCAGAAAATTAGCGAGGGAAAAACAGTAATAAGAATTAAAGGAAACTTCAAGGAGAGACTAGCTAGCTTTAAAAGACTGAATTAAAACAAAATTATGTCACTAAATTTTCTAAGCTAAGTAGTCAGTGATGACCTTATGCAAGGAATTTTCAGTGAATTGATGCGGGAAAAATAGAACACAGCAAACTTAGTGAAAGGAAAATACAGACAGAAAACAGACAGCTGTCCAAAGACAGCTAAGAAGGGAAGTGAAGGAAAGGGTGGTGGTGGCATCCTGTAGCATTTACATCCAGGACAGACCTTCAAGAGAACAGGCACCAAAATGAAAAGCTAATGTATGATATAGGCTAACTGGAATAACTGATGAAGAAAATCAACTGAGAGAAGAGGGGAAGAAATGAGACGAAATGAAGGAAACAGGGAGATTTATGGCCTTAAATTAACTAAAAGTTGGTCTGGGCTTCAATTTCTTTAAAATACCTTTAAAATGAGGAAAGAGGGGAGAGATTTACCCCAACAATACTGTTCATGACTCTGAACATGAAATCATCTTATCTTAATCTCTCCAAATTGTTCATGTCAATAATTTTGTCATCTAAAACATACCAAAAGAAACACATTCAATCTATAATCATTTTTAGAAAACAAAAGCAGTAGGGGTGCCTGGGTGGCTTAGTTAGTTAAGTGTCCGACTTTGGCGCAGGTCATGATCTCATGGTTCGTGGGTTTGAGCCCCATGTCGGGCCCTGTGCTGCCAGCTCAGAGCCTGGAGCCTGTTTCAGATTCTGTTTCTCCCTCTCTCTCTGATCCTGCCCTGCTCGCGCTATCTCTCTCTCTCCCTCAGAAATAAATAAAACATTAAAAACATTTTTTTAATTAAAAAAAAAAAAGAAAACAAGAGCAGCAAAAATGTAAAAGTTTAAATTAAAAAGAAAAACGAAGAAAGGCAAATGTGAATCCCTGCCATGCCCTAAAATGTTTCCCACATAGTTGGCAAAGAATTAAATTATTAAAAAACTTCCTCTGGAAGGAAGGAAAGGTATAATCCTTGATAGGTAAAAACTGTACGTATTTTTTTTTTCTTTTTCTTAAATGTCCTATTTATTTCTAGGAGAGAGAGAGAGACAGCGTGAGCAGGGGAGGGTCAGAGAGAGAGGGAGTCACAGACTGAAACAGGCTCCAGGCTCCGAGCCGGCAGTCAGCACAGAGCCTGACGTGGGGCTCGAACCCACGAACCGCGAGATCATGACCCAAGCGAAAGTCGGACGCTTAACCGACCAAGCCACCCAGGCGCCCCAAAAACTGTACGTATTTTTTAAAATGTCATTTCAAAGTACTATTGTATTTATCATACAACTTAAGAACTGAAAGAAGCAGCGAGCCATTTATCTATCTAGTTCAACGTCTAGTTCAACATCTGCTGGTTTCGTAATACTTGTTTTTCCCCAACAAAACCTTCCACAGAACCTCAGTATAAAACGAATGCAAGAAAATGGTTTTGGGGGCAACTGGGTGGCTCAGCTGGTTAAGCAACTGACTACTGATGTGGCTCACATCATGCTCTCATGGTTCAGGAGACTGAATTTCATGTTGGGCTCTGCACTGATAGCAGCAGAGCCTGCTTAGGAATCTCTTTCTCCCTCTCTCTCTCTGTCCCTCTCACTACTTGCGCACACTCAATACATACATACATACATACATACATAAATAGATAAACTAACTAACTAACTAACTAACTAACAGTGTCTGGGTGGCTCAGTTGGTTAAGCATCTGCCTTCAGCTCAGGTCATGATCTCAGAGTTCACGGGTTCAAGCCCTGCATTGGGCTGCTTTCTGCGCAGAGCCTGCATTGTATCCTCTGTCTCCCCTCTCTGCCCTTCTCCTGCTAGTTCTCTCTCAAAAATAAAATAAAATTAAAATCAATAAACAAACATTAAAAAGAATAAAAGGAAGGAAGGAAGAAAAGAAAAAAGAAAAGAGAAAGAGAGAGAGAAAGAGAAAGAGAAAGAGAAAGAGAAAGAGAAAGAGAAAAAGAGAAAGAGAAAGAAAAAAGGTTTTGGCTGATGCAGGAGCTCCTTAACCAATCCACTTACACCCAAGCCCCAGCCCTCCTCTGTGTGTTTAAGACACAGTTGTGGTCTGAGTCCTTCATCTTACAAATAAGAAAATTATATTAAGGGAGTTAGATTGTGATCAACAATTAGCTAATCTTCCTCAGATTCAACTATGTGGCAGATAAGATACACATACACTACATCACTTTCATTATTAAAAAAAAAAAAAAGCCACTTATTTACCATTTATTAAATGCAAACGTAAGCTAACCCAGCACATCTGTATTTCTACCTACCTTTTTAATACCTACAATTAAAGAAGTAAGTGATAGAAGTTACTGTCACTGTTGTGGAAATGATTTAATGTTTAATTTTATTTTATCCAAAGCTATCCTTGGTGAAAAGGAGTTTTTTTCCCTATCGCTATACAAGAACTAAAGATACTTACCTAAACCAAAAGGGTTGCTAGTGGTGGAACCAGATGTGGAATTAGTAGTAGGAGCTGATGACGTGGTAACACTGCTTCCACTGGTATTTGTTTGTTGAGCTGAATGATCCTGAGGCCTAGGAAAAGTAATCAAATCATGGTGTAAACAGTGGAGCTAATTATTTTTAAAAGAACCTCTGAAATCCAGAATTTTCGGAAATAAAGTGTAAGTTTTCAGACCAATTCAAATTACAAAGTAGATACCCTGAGATAACAGCATTAAGAACTATTAAGAAACAGTAAAACCTTATACAATTTAAACTACCCTTCAACTGCCCTTCCTCCTCCAGTATATGTACATAAATATTGCACTACTTTCAATCATGATAACGTTAAGATAAGGAGATAGTCACCTCACAGAAATCAACGACCAGTAACACCACAAAGCTTGACTACGTAAGTGACTTTTAAAAGTTTATTTAGGGGTGCCTGGGTGGCTTAGTCGGTTAAGCGTCCGACTTTCGCTTAGGTCATGATCTCACGCTTTGTGGGCTCGAGCCCCGCGTCAGGCTCTGTGCTAACTCCCAGCTCAGAGCCTGTTTCAGTCTGTGACTCCCTCTCTCTCTGACCCTCCCCTGCTCACATTGTCTCTCTCTCTCTCCTAGAAATAAATTAAAAAAATAAATAAATAAAAGTTTATTTATTTATTTTGAGAGACAGACGGACAGACAGCATGAGGAGGGCAGGGACAGAGAGAGACTATCCCAAGCAGGCTCTGTCCCATCAGTCTGATGAACCTCGAGGTCCTGACCCAAGCTGAAGCCAAGAGCCTGATGCTTAACCTACTGAGCCACCAAGGCGCCCCACAAATAACTTTTTATCTACCTCATTCTAAGTTCTTGAGGACGAGGGGGTGGGAAGCAGTTCTACTGAGCCTCTTGAAATTGTTAAAAGAAATAAAAAGACCTCACCAACAACAGGCTGAAAAATCAGTATCAGTAATATTAATATTATCTTTAGGTTAAAAAATAAAGATACTTTATTGGAAACCGTTTCCAAGTGATACCAGTTAAGAGTTCCGAATCTCACTCACTCCTTCTTTCATGGATTCTAAGATGTATAGTTTTTTCATTATAACACTTCTGAAATCAAGATTTATCTTATAACTGCTGACAACCAGTCATCAATTGCCATGCCTGCACATATGTAGTCTACAGATTTCTACATGACTTCAAACAAACAATTATACTAGACATGCTGTATTTAATAGCACATAAAGCTTCTTCAGAAAGATTTCACCATTAAATGGTAGTAATGAAGTTACTCTGTACACAGAAAAGCATAGGAACAGGAAAAGGAGGAGAGAATTTTGTATCAGTGAAGCAAATATTTGTTGTTGGCGGGAAAACCAGCATAAAAATTTGCAGAATGGGCATCAGTAGTTTGGAAGAAACTCCTGAAGAAAATACTGCAGCCATCTTTTATGAAATGCAGGACCACAAACTCTCTACAGTGCAAACTCTCATCACATGTGCAAAAACCTGAATACTTAGGATGAAATCAAAACGTGATTCAAAAGAATCACTCTATGTGAAGTAGTTTTAGGAAGAATTTAACCAATTTATTTCAGGTATATTTTCTCAGAATGTATGCAGAAGAGCGATATTGATAAAATACCATATCCAAAAAGAAGTCTAAAAGAGCTCTTTCACTAAATATAAAAATTTCAAGTGAAAAGAAAATCTAACAGATTGGCAGTATTTTTTCTTAATGATACACAGTAAAAAGATCTCTTAAAAATTGATAGTGAAATATAGCTACTCATTTGTGGTTTGCCAAGGAGATGAGACACCCCTGAACTTGTCCAAAAATCTCCCTTAAAACAAAAAGCACAGCTAAAAACATAATTTGTTCTATAATTCAAATAATTTAGATATGACTGAATATTGAGGAAGTCTCTAAAATATCAAATGTGTAAGCATCAGCATTACTGAATCACATTCTTTTTTTGGGGGGGGGGGATTTCTAACCAACAGCAACAAATAAATGAATTTTAATCGATTTGAATAGTAATGGCAGAGAAAGACGTTTAAAGACTGGTTAATTTTTTTTTTAATTTTTTTAATGTTTTATTTATTTCTAGGAGAGAGAGAGAGACAGCATGAGCAGGGGAGGGTCAGAGAGAGAGGGAGTCACAGACTGAAACAGGCTCCAGGCTCTGAGCCAGTCAGCACAGAGCCCGACGCGGGGCTCGAACCCACGAACCGCGAGATCATGACCCAAGCGAAAGTCGAATGCTCAACCGACTAAGCCACCCAGGCGCCCCAAGACTGGTTAATTTTTAAAAAGAATTACAGTTGACTTGAACAACACGGATCTGAACTGTACAGGTCCAATTATAGTTGCATGTTTTCCAATAAAGACAATATAGTATTATAAATGTATTTTCTTAACATTTTTTTCTCCAGCTTATAGTATGAAAGCAGTATGTAATACATATAACATACAAAACGTGTTAACTGCTGATGTAAGGCTTCCAGTCAACAATAAGCTATTAGTAAAGTTTTGGGGGAGTCAAAAAGTATACTCTGATTTTTGACTGCTCTTTAAGAGTCGCTGGTCCAAACACCTGCATATAAATCTTTATTCACAGTTGAAAGCTCTATGTCTTCTAAAAACATACCTGTTTTGTGTTTTGATGACAAGGTGAACGGTAAGTCCATCGTGAATTCCATGCTGACTCAAAGTATCTTGATCTTTTAAAATTTTTCCAGCAAATATCAACACAAGTTGGTCAGTATGTGATTTGAAACGTTTAGAAATTTCTTCCTTGAACTAAGATAAAAACAAAATGAATATTATTACAGGTGTCTGCACAGCACTACCCAGTCTAGTTTCTACTAGTACCTCAAAAAGGTCCCTACTACAGATATGGCCAACAATTCAACCAATATAAAGATACATCTTTTCTCTGTCAGTATCTTGATCCTAGTGGGAAATGAGTACTAACATTTCACTCATCTCTAACACCGAGGTTTTATTTTAAGTACACATAACCAATATTCAACTTTCTGCTAAGGCCTAACAGTTCATTTCTCCCCAATATCCTTGTTCTCTCTGTATCAACGGTGCTAAATGTAGTTCAAGCCACGCATAGCTTTAACCCAGCTTATAATAATCTATGCCTCAGATGTCCATCTCCAGTCCTGCTCCTTTCCAGCTGAATACATATAGAGCCACTGTTATATGCCTGGCTTTCTATACTTACTTTCCTTTTTCTAAACATTTATTCACAAGTATCCACACAGACACACAAATATTATCCATATGCAAAGAATCAGAGCAAAAGTCTTTCCCTCAAGGAAAACAGTTCCATAGCATTAGTCAAATAAACCACAAAGCATAGAGAGGAAGTACAAAGGCAGTAAAAGAAAGCTTTCCAGGGGCGCCTGGGTGGCTCAGTCAGTTAAGTCTCCGACTTCAGCTCAGGTCATGATCTCACAGTTCGTGGGTTTGAGCCCCACGTCAGGCTCTGTGCTGACAGCCATCTCAGAGCCTGGAGCCTGTTTCAGATTCTGCGTCTCCCTCTCTCTCTGACCCTGCCCTGTTCACGCGGTCTCTCTCTCTCTCTCAAAAATAAATAGAATATGGGGCGCCTGGGTGGCTTAGTCGGTTAAGCGTCCGACTTTCGCTTAGGTCATGATCTCGCGGTTCGTGGGTTCGAGCCCCGCGTCGGGCTCTGTGCTGACTGCCAGCTCGGAGCCTGGAGCCTGTTTCAGTCTGTGACACCCTCTCTCTCTGGCCCTCCACTGCTCACGTTCTCGTTCTCTCTCTCTCTCTCCTAGAAATAAATAAAAACATTTAAAAAAAAAAAATTAAATAGAATATTAAAAAAAAAAAAAAAGCTAGCTTTCCAGTGAATAAAAAAGATTTGGAAGTAGCCAAGAAAACCGGAAGAAAGAGTTCCCAGGGACAAGAATAACCTGCAGAAAAAGAAAAAGATCCATCCCATAAATACACACACATACACACCCTTATCTATTCTATGTTAGATCAGTATTTTCACATATTTTTATAAAAATCAGCTTTGCGCTTAGGCTTTACTCCATTGTCCAAATCAGGATATATGAGTAGGACAAGGAATCTACATGAACAAACTACCTCAGGGAATCAGTCCAAATTCAGAAAAGAAATATATCTTAAACCACTCTACCCCAATACCCTACAGAAGTGAGTCTCAACAGATGATGGCACTATCACCAAAGGAATATTTTGGAAATATAAGGGGGTATTTTTGGTGGTCATGAATGGAATGACACATTAAAAACTTTTTAAAAATGTTTATTTAATTTTGAGAGAGCATGGGCAGCGGAGGGGCAGAGAGAGAAAGAGACAGAAAATCTGAATTAGACTCTACAATGACAGCACAGAGCCTGACGTGAGGCTCGAACACACAAGCCGTGAGATCATGACCTGAGCCAAGTTGGCAACTCAACCGGCTGAGCCACCCAGGTACCCCCACATTAGATAATTTCTGAGATTTTATAAAATCTTGCAGAAGGCAGGGAAGGGGAAGTGTAGAGAGATATAAATAAAACAAGATGGGCTGTATGTCAATCATTGTTAAAAATGAGAAGTACATATCACACTCTACCTTTGTGTAGGAATGAAATTTTCCATAATCAAAATTTCCATAATTTCCATAACTTCATAATGCTTACATTAATTGTAAGCAACTGTTTTTTTTTAATTCACAAAGATAATGCAAAATTATGCTCCAGTAATAAATATTTTGGAGCTTTTCCATCTGAGCTCTCCTTCATTTGAAAATATATGATTTTTTAGTCCTTTTATTTACGATATGCTATTTCCAAATAACTAAAAAATCTTTGTTAAAACACCAAATCCATAATTTGGCCAATCAATAATTTAACCATTCTATTACTGACATCTCATTTCTCCCTTTGGTAGCTACTAGAAATAACAACAATGCACTGAGCAGCAGAACACGTGGTTTTCTAAGGACTGAATGAGAATGTATGTAAAATGCAAGCATCAGGCACACTGATGGGGGTCAATAAATAGTAGCTACTACTGTGTCAGCTTTTTAAATCCTCAATAACTCTGAGATAGAGCTTTTAATCCTATTTCAGATACTGAAACAAAGAGAGGTTCAAGGTTCAATACGGCCCTCTCCTCTCAGTGACTTGGCTAATAAACTGCCAGGTTAGGATTCAAACCTAAGTTTGACCTAAGGACCCATTTACCCAGCTAAACAATAATCTATTTCATATGTAAAATGAGATTTAGATTTGTGTTTCTTAACCTTGAAGAAAATCTTACCTTTTCAGAATCTTTAATATCTTTCAAATGTCATTCTGAAACAGTTTGTCTAACCTATAATTATATAGCATTTTAGCATATTTCAGGATTGAAGGTAAGGTGCCAGACTAAAGAAACACATCTACAGTTACATTCTGTCAAATCCCCACTAAAACAGTAAGGATTTTTTAATGCTTTAAGGAGGTATAACTCACATACCATACAATTTGCCCATTTAAGGTGTACAGTTCAATGGCTTTGAGTATATTCACAGATATATGAATCATCACCACAATTTTAGAACATTTTCATCTTCTCTAAAAGAAACCAGTACCCTTCGGCTATCACCTCCCTATCCCCCACATCACCGCAACCCTTAGGAAAACACTAATCTACTTTCTATCTCTGTACATTTCCCTATTCTTGACATTTCACGTAAATGCAATTATGTAATATGTGGTCTCTGTAACTGGCTTCTTTTACCCAGCTTGTTTTCAAGGTTTATTTATGTTGTAGCCTGTATCAATATTTCACTTCTTTTTACAGCCAAATAATACTCCATTGTTTATTCATTTTGTTTATTCATTCATCCAATGATGGGCATTTGAGTTGTTTCCACCTTTGTTTGGGCTCTTATAAATAATGCTGCTATAAACATTTTTTATGTTTTTGTGTAGAAGTAGGTCTACATTTCTCTTGGGTATATACCTAGATGTAGCATTACTGGGCCATATGGTAACTCTTTGTCTAACCATTTGAGGAACCACCAGAGTGTTATCCTAAGTGGCTATACCACTACACATTCCCACCAGCAGTGTATAAAAATAAGGGTTCCAATCTCTCTATATCCTCACCAATATTTATTACCTGACTTAATTATGGCCATCCTGGGAGTGTTGACTGGCATTCCCCTGACAGCCAATAACACTGAATATCTGTTCGTGTACTTATTTATATATTTTCTTTGCAGAACTATTTATCTAAGTGCTTTGCCCTTTTTAAAACTGACTTGTCTTTTTATTAAGGAGTTGCAAAAAATCATTCTGTAGTCCAAATACAAATCTCCTTCAGAGATACGATTAGCAAGATGAGGTGACAGAACAAATTGAGACCTTTTAGTCTCCAATGGAAGACAATTTTAAAGCTGGACATCAGCTCGGAACCTGGGTCAATTAATTTGGCAGACCCAAGAGACCTGAACCCTGAACTAGCAGTGTAGAAAGCTAATAGCTCAATCAGTCCCCAGCATATGCAGAATCCCCAGAAGACCAATACTGGTACCACCAGCAGCTGAGGGCAGGGGGTAATGAAGTGAGAGATGCCTAAGGCCTAAAACAAGGAAGGTTACTTCAAAGTCTTACAAGCAGACGCATCTTCACTTCACACTGAACAAGCAAGTGCTCTTCCTCAAACCCTTTTAACAAAAGACTGGCGGATTTTTCCTTCTCTAGAGAGGAAACAGAGTCGTTGGACTATAGACTCCACAAAGCACACTGAAAGCAGGAGTACTTACTAAAATGAAGATTAAACACAGACCTACTACATGCTGAGCCTTTCCCCCTTCACCTCACATCGATGGAACAAAGCTGGCGGGGGGAGGAGGATCTTCACCACCAGGCAGGAAGATTTTAATATTATAGTGTCTCCAAGGAGAATCTAACTATCATAAAAGAAAGAAACTTAAAGCTACTGACATAAAAGTTTTTCCCAGTTCCCCAATAGCAGTGGTACCTAATAGGGGTGGGTGCCCCTATCAACTCTGGGAAGCATTTTGCAAAGTCTGAAGACATTTCTGCTTGTCACAATAGGGGTATAAGCACCACTGGCTTCTGATGGGTAGAAACCAGACATGCTGCTAAACACCCTACAATGGACCAGACAGCCCCAACAACAAAGAACTATCCAATTCAAAATGTCAGTAATGACAAGGTTGTAAAACTCCACCAGGGCTGTAGTTCTCAAAGCACTGGCCCCAAATGAGCAGCATTCACCATTACTAGGTTAACTTGGTGGAAATGCACATTCTCAGTCCCCACCTCATACCAACCAAATCAGAAACCCCAGGGATGGGGCTCAGCAATCTACAGTCTAACAAGCCTCCAAGATGATTCTGATGTACACCTAAGTGTAAGGACCACTGCCTGCTCTAGGTATAACAAATGCTCCCCAAAAATGTAGATGATTAAGAAACAAATGTCATCAAAAAGATACCACCACACACACATACACAAAAAGTCCTCATCAAGTAAGTTATTAAGGAAAAAAAAGCAGAGAAGAATCTGTAGATGAAAATGAAACTTTTTTAAGTACACAAGGAACACTCAAGACAGACCATAAACCGGGTAATAAAAAAAAAAAAAAAACCCTGGAAGGGCATCTGGGTGGCTCAGCAGGTTAAGTGTTCGACTTTGGCTCAGGTCATGATCTCATGGGTCCGTGAGTTTGAGCCCTGTTGGGCTCTGTGTTGACAGCTCAGAGCCTGGAGCCTGCTTTGGATTCTCTTTCTCTCTCTCTCTCTCTCTCCCTGGAACCTGCTTTGGTCTCTCTCTCTCTCTGCCCCTCCTCCACTCACAGTCTGTATCTCTCAAAAATAAATATTTAAAAAAAAAAACCTTGGAAATTTAAAATAATTGAAATCATGTAAATGTATTCCCTGACAATACTGGAATTACACTAAAAATCAACAACAAAAGATATCAGGAAAATCTCTAAGTTAAACAAAATACTTCTAAATAGGGTCAAAAAGGAAGTCTTGAGCAGAAATTTGAAAATATTTCCAACTAAATGAAAATGAAACTACAGTATGTCAAAACTGGTGCAATTCGGCTAAAGCAATATGTACGGAAATTTATAGCATTCAAGGCTTACATTTAAGAAGATCACAAATCAGTAATCTAAGTTTTAATGTTTAGAAACTCAGAGCAAATGAAACCCAAATAAGGAATATAAATAAAAGAAATCAACAAATCAAAACAGAGAAAAATCTTTTAAAATATCAGTAAAATTGATAAGCCTCAGGCTAGATTGACCAAAAAAACAAAGAAAAGACATAAATTAACAAAATCAGGAACAATAGAAGAGAAAGACTATAAACTTCACAGATAGTAAAAGGATAAGGAACACTCCTCACACACGTGGCAACTTGGATCACATGAACCAATTTCTTCAGAGTCAAGCTACCAGAACTCATTTAATCTCTTCTGAAAATACAAGGAACAATGATCAACTCATTTCATGAGGCCACTACCCTAACGTCAAAATCAGTAAACAAACTACAGATATCCCTCATAAACACAGATACAGAAATCCTCCACAAAAACACTAGCAAATCAAATTCAACACTAACCAATGTAATTCACTGTATCAAAAGAAGATAGAAGAAAGCCATACAATTTTATCTATCAATAGTGAAAAAGCATGTGACAACATTCATTACAAAACTCTCAGCAAATTAGTAATAAAAGGGAACTGGGGCGCCTGGGTGGCTCAATCAGTTGGGCGTCCAACTTTGGCTCAGGTCATGATCTTGTGGTTCGCAAATTCAAGCCCCTCACAGGACTCTGCGCTGACAGCTCAGAGCCTGGAGCCTGGTTTGGTCTCTGTGTCTCCTCTCTCTCTGCCTCTCCCTCACTCATGAGCGTTCGCTTGCTTCTAGCTCTCTCAAAAATTAATTTAAAAAATTAAAAAAAAAAAAAAAAAAAGAAATAAAAGGGAACTACTTAGACCTGATAAAGAGCATGTAGGAAATATCTGCAGTTACTATCATATTTAACAGTGAACAACTGAATGCCTTCCCACTAAAATCAGGAGCATAGCATAGATGTTCTCCACCTTTCCGCCCTGCAAATCACCACTACTCTACTCAACATGGTATTGAAAGTCCCAGTCAAGGCAACAAGGCAGGAAAAGAAATAATGACACAGTGGAAAAGAAAAACAACAACAAAAAGCAATTTATCAGTCCCTTGCAATGTATGAGTCTCACCTGCATCCCACTTCAAAAAGAAATCTTTGTTAAAGTTTATTTATTTTGAGAGAGAGAGAGAGAAAGGAAGGAAGGAGGGAGACAGCACAAGCTAGGGAGAGGTAGAGAATGAATCTCAAGCAGGTTCCACGGTGTCAAGCTCAAAGCCAGACACAGGGCTCAACTCATGAACCATGAGATCATGACCTGACTTGAAACCAAGAGTCAGACACTTGACCGACTTAGCCACCCAGGTGCCCCCCAAAAGAAGTCTTTTTAAGTGAATGAGAAGACAAGCGAGACTGGCAAAAATTATTTGCAAAAGACCCATCAGATAAATGACTGTTATCCAAAATACATGAAGAACTAAAACTCAACAGTAACAACCAATAAAACTACCCTGATTTTTTTTTTTAATTTTTTTTTTTAATGTTTTGTTTATTTCTAGGAGAGACAGCATGAGCATGGGAGGGTCAGAGAGAGAGGGAGTCACAGACTGAAACAGGCTCCAGGCTCTGAGCTGGCAGTTAGCACAGAGCCCGACGCGGGGCTCGAACCCACCAACCGCGAGATCATGACCTGAGCGAAAGTCGGACGCTTAACCGACTAAGCCACCCGGGCGCCCCTACCCTGATTTTTTTTAAAAAATGGGCAAAAGACTTTAACAGACACCTCACCAAAGATGATATACAAAATGCAAACAAGGCTATGAAAAGATGCTCCACACCGTATGCCATTAGAGAACAAAAAAGTAAAACAAGGTGATCGCACCATACTCTTACTGTAAGCAAGGATGTGGAACAGGAACTCTCATTCATGCTGATGATGTACCATCTGGTTCAGTCACTTTGGAAGACAGTTTGGCAGTTTCTTATGAAGCTAAACATACTCTTAACCATTTCATCCAGCAATCATGCTCCTTGGCATTTACCCAAGGAAGTTAAAAACTTATGTCCACACAAAAGAAGAAAATCAGAAGCTAAGCAGTATTGACAAATGATAAAAGCTGCAAATTTATGTCTACACAAAAAACCTGCAAAAAGAGATGTTTATAGTTTTATTCATTACTGTCAAAACTCAGAAACAACCAAGATAACTCTTCAGGTGAATAGACAAATAAATTGTGGGACAGCCAAACAATGGAATGTTATTCAGTGCTAAATAGGTATGTATTTATAAAATCATGAAGACATGAAAGAACCTTAAATGCATATTAGCCAAGTCAAAGAAGCCAATCTGAAGAGGCGACATATTGTATGATTCCAACAATATGACATTCTAGCAAAGGGAAAATTATGAGGACCAGTGGTTGCTAGGAGTTAGGAAAGGATGACAAATGGGCAGAGTGCCTGTCATTAAACATTTGTCAATCCCACAGAATGTAAAAACACCAAGAGTGAATCTTAGACTACAGAGTTTAGGTGAAAATGATGTGTCGGTGGAGGTCCATCCACTGTAATGTACTACCATGCAGTGGGACACTGACAGTACGGGAGGTGGGAGGGGGTGGAGCAGGGGTTATGGAACCTCTACTTTCCATTCAATCTAAAACTACTCTAAAAGATACATTTTTTTGGAAAAAAGTTAAAAATCTATAATAAATTCATGCTATCATTATACCAAAAAAATAATTTTGTGACAACAGGGAAATTTTGAACTGAATGCATTAAGGAATTATTCACTGGTAAGGTGGGATAATATATTTATTATTTTTTATTTTTATCATTTTTTATATTTTTATTTTTTAATGTTTTTCATTTATTTCTGAGAGAGAGAGACAGCGT
Source organism: Proteles cristata cristata (assembly GCA_017311185.1). NCBI lineage: Eukaryota > Metazoa > Chordata > Mammalia > Carnivora > Hyaenidae > Proteles > Proteles cristata. Next base: position 3,093,499 of record JAESUZ010004584.1, read on the forward strand.
GAGCAGGGGAGGGTCGGGGGGGGGCACAGACTCTGAAACAGGCTCCAGGCTCTGAGCTAGCTGTCAGCACAGAGCCCGATGCAGGGCTTGAACCCACGAACCGTGAGATCATGACCTGAGCCAAAGTCGGGCGCTTAACCGACTGAGCCACCCAGGTGCCCCTATTGATTGTTTTTTAAAAGGGTCTTTATTTTTTAGTGATACATGCTGAAATATTAAGGAATGAAATGATATAATGCATGAGAGATGCATCAAATGAGGAGGAAGAGGGAGGCACCTTGAGGGAAAGTATACCTGAAACAAGACTGAGTTTAAGATGAACTGTCAAAGCTGAGTACAGGATTCCTGAAGGCGTAACTTATTGTTGCATCTACTCCCTCTAGACTTGAAATCACCCGTAAGAAAAAACTTCAGGAAAAACTTAGAAAAGAAAAATATAATAGGACTAAAACTTTGCATACAGTAAAGTAAAAAAAAAAAGTCCCTCAAAATGAAACATTTTCAGACATACAAAAACAGATTTTGTTACCTAGCATACATAGACTACAGGAAATGTTAATGCATTCCTCAGACAGAAGAAAATGATCCTAAACGAAGGAATAAAAATTGGAAAGGATATACACATGGTAAATCAAAATGAAAATTGATTGAATAAAGCATTAATAACACAGCCTTATGTTATAAGAAAGTCTAGTCTAGTCCAGAGGTGGGTTAAATCAGAGTTCAATTGTTTTAAGGTCCTAGCACTAACTGGGAAGTAAAGAACTTAATAATTTAGACATTTTATAAATTAAAATGCATACAATAATCTCTAGAATAACTACTAGAAGAATAGTAAAAAAGGCTTACATCTACCAACCTAATAAAGGGGATAACTGAAATAATACAAAATAAAAGAGAAAAAGCAGTAGGAAATAGGAAAAATAAAAATCAAATAGTATAATGGTAAATGTAAACCAAATTTACTAGCAATTACATTAACAGGCTATATGTTAAAAAGACAAAGATTACCAGACTGAATTTAAAAAACTCAACTTCATGCTGCTTCAAAAATGATATACCTAAACTGTAAAGAAAAAGAAAAAAAACAGAAGGGGTGTAACCAAAGAAAATTAGTGAGGCTATTCTAAACAACAAAACAGGCTTTAATACAAAAGCAACTAGGACATTTCAATATCCTCAAGTGCTCAACTCACAAGATAAAGCTTATAAAAAATAGACAAATCCAAAAGTAGTACAGTAAGATATTAGCACATTTACCTCAGTTACTGATAGAAAACAGCCCAAAAAACCCTACCCCCCTCACCATAATTTGAACATAATTAACAACTGGAATGTATAGAACACTGCACTCGACAACTGCAGAATATACATCTTTTTAAAGCAACTCTGTAAAATTAAACACCATGTTGTACCATAAAGCAAGTCAACATATATTTCAAGTTAAAATCTTTCCAAACATGTACTATGACCACATGCAAATTAAACACTACCATGCAATAAACAGTACCAAAAAGGGAAATCAATAAAGTTTTGGTTCAACTGGAAAAGAGTTCCTAAGTGGTACCCAAAAAGATGTTAACCATTAAAAAAAAATGCACAATAAATTGAACTATCATTAACAGAGATAAGCAACAGAGAGAAAATACCTACAACATCAACAACCAAGAGAGCCTGAATCCAGACTTTATAAAGGATGTGTACTAATCAGCAAGTCAAAACCCAATTAAAAAATTATCCAAAGACTAAAACAAAAACTTTACAAAATAAAAGCTAAATGGCTAACACACAGGAAAAGATCCTAATCCTAGTTAATTAACAATCAGGTAACTTAAAATTAAAACCAGTGATACACTCACAGAATGATTCGACTTAAAAGACCAGTAGAATGTTGTAGAGGATGTGGAGCAACTGGAATCCACATACGTTACTGGCAGAAACATAAATTGGTATGTTTTGGAAAAATATTTTGAAGTAGGAGCTGAATCTATGCTTACCCTACTGACCCAACAATTTCACTTACGGTATTTTATCTAACAAATTTTGCTATACCAAAAGACATGTTCAAGGAAATTCAAACCAGTATTCTTTGTTATTAGCCCAAAACACTAAGCAATCCAATTGTTCTTTAACTATAGAACAATTGTGGTATACTTAAGATATTACACACAAATGACAACAAATGAACTACAGCCACATGTCATCATGGATCCTTCAATGCAGAGCAAAACCCAATCACAAATGAAGATAAGCTGTGTGATTTCATGTATATATAAAATTTATATAAAGGGAGAGGCAAAATCCATAATGTCATAAGTGAGGATAGTGGTTACCTTTGGGAGAAGGTCGTGATTATAAGGGATCGATCACAAGGTGACTTCTGCGGGATTGGACCTTCGGGCTAATACATGAAACTGTACATTCATGATGGGTGCATTCTCTGTACTTTACGTCAATTAAAAATAGGTTTAAAAGGGGGCGCCTGGGTGGCTTAGTCGGTTGAGGGTCCGACTTTCACTTAGGTCACGATCTCGCAGTTCGTGGGTTCGAGCCCCGCGTCGGGCTCTGTGCTCTCAGCTAGCTCAGAGCCTGGAGCCTGTTTCAGATTCTGTGTCTCCTTCTCTCTCTGACCCTCCCCTGCTCATGCTGTCTCTCTCTCCTAGAAATAAATAAAATACTGAAAAAATTAAAAAAAAAAAAATAGGTTTAAAAGTTTACTGTGAATGCCCTACACATAAGAAACAGCAGGAAATCAAAACATAGGAGACCAACTTTCCTGGGCATTCCAATTTCAAATGACTCAACTGGCCAGGAAGCTAACATGTATACCTTGTCTGTGGTAAGTCATCTGAAAAGAACTGAAGATGAAGATGCTCTAGTTTTAGGTAGTAGACCAGAGCAGATATAAGACATAGAAATCACAACAGAGATGATCACCCAAAAATAAGACCTGGTCACCCATGAGCATCATATCTGGCAAAGACACTTAGGACAGGTTATACAAAACAGCCATAACCTCAAAAGCTTATAGAACAGCAGTGAATAGTTCACTTGAGCCCTTAGTAATATTTAAGGACTGGAATCTTCCTAACATCCGTATCTGAAGGATAATCAGAACTTTCTGGACAGACTAGATGCGTGATACACCGTTGAAAAAGCATTTACATGAATCATTATTTGATTAAGCAGCAAAAATGTGCCTGGCACTATACACACATTAACTCATTCAATCCTCACAACAAACCCTCCAGAAACCAAACCAGTCCTGACAGACCCATTAAAAAACACTTTCTCTCACAGAATTCCAGCACTGTTGAAATAGGATTCTCCAATCTCATAAAACTCTTGGTTCTCAGAGGCACCTGAGGCCAATTCAAGTAGGAGATCAAAGCACTTCATAGTCAAACTTGGAGAACATTATGTTAGAAATGGTGACAGAGTTCAACTACACCTCTAGTACTATACAAAGGGAAATTGTAGAATCTACCAATCATAATCCAGTTCTTACAAAAATAAATTTTAATTTTGAATCAATGTCAAACAACTGAGATATAAGAACCACTATAAACCCAATGAAGAGATTAGTGTTAACACTACAGAAGACTAAAGTGACTATTCTTTTTTTTTTTTTAATTTTTATTATTTCTAGGAGAGAGAGAGACGGCGTGAGCAGGGGAGGGTCAGAGAGAGAGGGAGATACAGACTCTGAAATAGGCTCCAGGCTCTGAGCTGGCAGTCACCACAGAGCACAACGCGGGGCACGAACCCACGAACCGCGAGATCATGACCTAAGCGAAAGTCGGACGCTTAACCGACTAAGCCACCCAGGCGCCCCTAAAGTGACTATTCTAAATAAATTACCCAAAGCTTGGAATAAACTAGCAAAAGCCAAGGTATTAACAATTCACTTCAGCTGCCTGCCACTCCATTTAAAATAAAAGTGAATAAACCTTACTTTTTTAATTGTACCATTTCAAACAGCTATGATATGCTTTTCCAACACTGTATGCTGTAATTTAGAAAACTCTAATCCAAATATGATCAATGTTAAACAACGTTATGTTTTATTAAAGGGCCAAAAACTCTGCATACTTCAGATTTTCTTAAACTCCTATTCTGCACCATTTACGTAGAGGGCAATAGTTTCAGCTTATAGTGGCTTCAAATCTTCCAAAATATTTCTAACATTTGAAGTTTTACCTCCATGTCTGTTTTATTTACTGAACAAGAGAAAACCAGAGGATAAGCGTTACTGACAGAAAAACAAATACGAGAGCCTGGGTGGCTCATTAGGTTAAGAGTTCAACTTCAGCTCAGGTCACAATCTCACGGTTCATAAGCTCAAGCCCCACGTTTGGTTCTGTGCTGACAGTTCGGAGCCTGGAGCTTGCTTCAGATTCTCTCTGATTCTCTCTCTCTCTCTCTCTCCCTCTCCCTCTCTCCCTTGGTCCCTCCCCCACTTGTGCCTGGTCTCTCTCTCTCTCTCAAAAATAAACAAACATTAAGAAAAATAGCAATCTTGAAATTGTCAAAGCTGTTTTAGACAGTCCACAGATACTATTCCTCTGCAGCAACATAAAACTTATGTAACAAATTATATAAAATGTTTCCATCTATCTAGGGAAGAATCTTAACCATACAGAAAAGATTTTTGTAATTTCCTTTAGTTATTTCTAGACTATCTAGATAGATATTCCTATTTTTGTCTTCAGGCCCACGTGGCAACCACTAACTCAAAATGAAAAATATATGCTAGCATAGGCCTCTAAGGATCCATATTCCCTAGAAGTTTCCAATTCTTCTCTTGCATTGACAACCTATAGTAATAACCAATAGGCCAAACAGTTGAAAACTTACAAGAACTAGATATCTTACCAATAACCAGAAGAATCAAAATTCTAACATGCTTCAAATAATTTAAGTTAATGGTTTGAAATCAACCCAGCATGTACAAAACAGTCAGTAGCCACTTCTTGCAACATCATCCAAAGTCAGGTGTTTTCACATCAATCGATTCTCCAGCTAATTGAAGTTTACCCCTGTGTGATCACCGAAATTATTTTATTCTACTGAATATAACATTTTCATAGTGCTGAGTTTCTCACTCTTAAGGGGTCCTGTATCTGCTTTTTCACCAGACTGTCGATTCTTGTCAGCATACTTCCTCTTTCTCTAAATTTGCTATTTTTAATCAGGGGAGGAAGAGACAAATAAGTAATCAAGAATTAAAGACCCATATAAAGTAGAATGCTGAGTTAATTTGAAATACTGAAGTGAAATGAAAATGTATGTTTTAGTATATCAACTTTTATGATAACAATCTCAGCTGTTCACTTGATTCCCTGTCTTTGACTGACTAGAGGAAGGAAATGAAACACACACTCAGGGTTGCAGTGAGGGGGGTGGGAGGACATAAGAGATAAGAAACAAAGAATGTTTCTGAAACATTTAGACCTGAATTCAAATCTTGGTTTTGCCGCTTAGAAGTTGTGACCTTGAGAATGTTAAGTATCTCTCACCTGAGGTTTCCTCATCAGTAAAATGGAGATAGTATTTATTCTGTAGGGTTGATGGGAGAATTAAGACATATATGTAAAATGCCTGGGGGCATAGTACTCACACACAAACACTCTACATTCTAACCTAATTATGTGAGAATAAACTGAATTATAACATTTAAAATTAAGTTAATCTGATTTTAAGTTAGCTAAAAGAAACACTATGATCCTCTACAAATATCCCAATCCAAACTTGCCTTTTACCTTGCTGGGGGGGGGGGGGGGAGGGGGGACAAAAACCAAGTGGAAACACTTTGCAACCTTTAAAAAGAAGCTCTGAATATTAAAACATACATATTAATTGTATCCCTCGCAGAACCACATATTAATAGCATTCAGCAAGATTTTTTTACATAGTTATCTGAATAATATACTGCATTCAAACATTTGCTATTTGTTTTCTAAGTCACCATGTCTTTCAATCAGTTCCTCATTCAACATTACTATATCTCTTGGAAAAAATCCATACTCAATAAATCATCTTATGTAACAGCTCATCCAGTTATCACTCTCCAAATACCTGAGGTCTGTCTGAGTAACCCTGTTAGTATTCTCATTAAAAACCATTGTATAAATCTTACACAAGGATGTCAAATATGAAAAATAACTAGAGACACAAGCAGCTACATGGGAAAAGGGCACCTTCTTATAAAATTGAACACTTGGCCATAAACATTATGGTACATTATTCATAAAATGCATTATTTTTAAGACTTTTTATGATCTAAATCTGACATAGAATAGCAAACTAAATGTTCAATTGCTCACATGCTAGAATACTATTAAAGCTTCCTTCTACTGCAAAAAAATACAACTCCATTCACTGGCAAACGAAAGGGTGCAGAGGGAAATGAAACCAATAAAAGTAGAGCATATAAATCTGACCCAGGTACTTTATACTTATTACCTCATGAAACCCTCCAAACAATCTAGTGAAGCAAGTATTATACCACATGTTTAAAATGTTGCCAATGAGGCTAAAAGGGAAAGCACCTTGCTCAAAGATCTCTCCAATTCCAGAGTTCATGTTCTCTCCAAAATGCAGGCCACATTTCAATATACTTAAATATGCCAATATACGTTTCCCCCTTTCTCAACATACTAACAAAAATTTTATGAATAATAAATAAATAATAGTGGAGTAAGTTCCACATATGCCAATAGGGAAGGAAAGACCACAAACAAGTAAAAAGAGACTAAAGCGTGGGTAATGATCCATCTGTTTAACAAGAACAAATAGAAAATTACATATAAGTACACAGAGATAAATTCTTTTCTGGACAGAATCTCCGAGAGTTTAAAGGCTATAAGATTTTTTAGCAAAAACCATTACACCCACATCTAGAATCCATCTAATAGCAGCCGCTTAACCAGTAATAAGTAAACCAAGCAGTCTCTGTTGTCCTATCTATAAGATATCAAACTAGCTCATAATAGCAGAAATTTACTTGGAAAAAACAGAGTTCAGATCTTCTGAGGTAATGAAAATATTTTGCAAAAGAGGAAGATACATAAACACTTTATCATACTCATAATGAATGGAATGTTCTGTATGCTAACCCAAAACTTTCTGCATCATATTTATAGATGACATTAGTTTTAGTCCCTAAAAAAATTCCAATCCTAAGTTAAGGAAAAATACATTTAAATAATGGAAGCTGTTCTCACATTAAAAACAACAGAAATAATGCCATTAGACATTTTATAAAACTAAAAATAAACATCATGTTTTTGTAAGTAAACCACAGTTTAAAATATCCTCAAATGAGTACAAAATATTGCAAATAAATCTTGCTCACTCAATAAATGCCAGTATTACTCGATGTGTCAAGCATCATGGGATTAGGAGGTAAGCAAAACAGCCCCTACCCCTGCAAATTCAGTATGGGGTAGGGAGGATAAAGTCCATATAATCAAAAAATGGTTATCATAATTATAATTGTTGATCACATTTAGATTGGCAAGTCCAAACTCTGGTAAACTAGCATTTAAATAAATTTTAATCACTGTATTGTACACCTGAAACTAACATGCTAACTAAACTGTAGGTTAACTAACTGGAATTTTAATAAAAACTGTAAATAAACTCAAAGGCTGAAAAACCAGCCAGAGAAAAGTCCAGGCACCCTGGAGTAGTAGTTAGGTGCAGGCTCCAAAGTTAGTCACTGGGTTTGAATCTAGAGTCTACTATTTAATGGGTAAATGAATTTGATCACATTATTAACCTAGAATGCTTCTTCATTAAAAAAAAAGGGGGGGGGTTAGTAATAACACTATCATCATAAAGCTGTGAAAACTTGGGGCTCCTGTGTGGCTCAGTGGACTTGATTTCGGCTCAGGTCATGATCTCACAGTTTGGAACATGGAGCCCCATGTTGGGCTCCAAGCTGACAGCTCAGAGCTTATTGGGATCCTCTCTTTCTGTCCTTCCCCTGCTCGGGCATGCAAAGGCACGTGCACTCTCTCTCAAAATAAATAAATCAACATTTAAAAAACAAATAAAATTGTGAAAAAATTTTTAAAAATGGTAATGAATGCATTACACCTTGATACACCTAGAATAAATACTATTAGGTTACTATCATTAACATCATCGGCAAAAGCCCAGAGAGGCAAAGAGCTAGTGAGTGATATTTGGAGAAAAGACATAGAGATGGCTGAAATGCAGCAAATAATAGAAAGGAGACAAGTAGGGAGCAAAACATGAAGACTCTATTAGCCGTGCTATGTAATTCAGAAGCCTCTAGCCATGTGTGGCTAGTCCAAATTGAGATGTGCTGTAAGTATAAAATATACACCAAATTTTTTTTTTTTTATAGGAGAGAGAGAGAGAGACAGCGTGAGCAGGGGAGGGTCAGAGAGAGAGGGAGACACAGACTCTGAAATAGGCTCCAGGCTCTGAGCTGGCAGTCAGCACAGAGCACAACGCGGGGCTCGAACCCACGAACCGCGAGATCATGACCTAAGCGAAAGTCGGACGCTTAACCGACTAAGCCACCCAGGCGCCCCAAATATACACCAAATTTTAAAGATTATGAAAACAAAGCTAAAATATCTCACTTTAAGGTCTATTTATATGTTGAAATAATATTCAGGATATACTGGGTTAAATAAAACATTATTAAAATTACAATATCCAAAAGGTAGACCAATGCAAGTGTCCATCAATTGATGAACAGACAAAATGTGGCAAGTACATACCATAAAGTGTTATTCAGCCTTAAAGAGGAAGGAAATTCTAACATCTGCTACAACAATGATGAAACTTGAGAACATTCTACAAAGTGAAATAAGTCTTAAAAGGACAAATACTTTTGATTCCACTTTTATGAGATACCTAGAGTAGTCAAATTCAGAGACAGAAAGTAGGATGCTTGTTGCCAGGGGCTGGTGGGAGGGGAATGGGGAGTTACTGTTTAAGAACTATAAAGTTATTGTTTAATAAATAAGGTACAGTTTTGCAAGATGAAAAGAATTCTGTAGATGGATAGTGGTAATGGTTGCACAAAAATGCCACTTAACTGTATACTTACAAATGGTTGCATGTATTTAAGGGACACTTGGGTGGCTCAGTCAGCTGAGCATCCAACTTCATCTCAGGTCATGATCTCAGGGCTCTACTGAGTTCGAGCCCCACAGTGGGCTCTGGGCTGACAGCTCAGAACCTGGAGGAGCCTGCTTCCCGTTCAGTGTCTCACTCTTCTCTCTGCCCCTCCCCCACTTATGTTCTGTCTCTCTCTCTCCCTCAAAAATAAACATTAAAAAGAACTATTAAAAATGGTATGTGTTTTAACCACAATAAAAAAATTTCACTTCTCTTTTAAGTGACTATGAAAAAAACAAATTACATGAGGCTTACATTAAATCTGAACAGCACTATACTTAAGCCATGGTAAAATGTTCTGGTGAGCAAGGTTTTGAGCACTAATATGACAAGATCTAGAACAGTAAGCCCTAATGCCCTAAGGCAGAAGTCAGCAAACTTTCTGTAAAGGACTAGCGAAAAAATATTTTCAGTTCTATGGACCATACAGTCACTCTGAAAGCAGTCATAAATAATAACATAAGTAAACAGACAGAGGCCCACTAAAATAGAGCCTCCAATGATATATATGGATACCGTAAGGCACTATATAGATACCTTAAGTCAGGTATCTATGTATCTTTTTTTTTTAATTTTTTAAATGTTTCTATTTCTGAGAGAGAGAGAGCGAGAGAGAGAGAGCGTGAGCATGGGAGGGTCAGAGAGAGAGGAAGATAATGGAATCTGAAGCAGACTCTAGGCTCTGAGCTAGCTGTCAGCACAAAGCCTGATGCACGAACCATGAGTTCATGACCTGAGTGGAAGTTAGACGCTTAACTGACTGAGCCACCCAGGCGCCCCAGGTACCTATGTATCTTAAGGTATATATCCACTGTAATCAATGGCTCCTACCAGCTCAGACTGCTAAATTTTCAGGAATTTTGAGAGCCAGTTTTATTATTGGTAGCTTAACATCTGCCATGGTAAGAGTATTTACGCCATGATAATCAGCAAACACTACAATTTAGTGCTGATTTTCCTGAGGAAGTGGTTGATAAACATTTACCAGCACACCACTGACTCTACTAACTTCTTTACTATGCATTTAAAATTATATTACTTATGAACCATCTTTGAGAAAAATGGATAGTCATAAAACAGTCACTCTGTGTTCTGTGGTTCAGATAGAGATGACCAGCTGAAAAAGGCTGTTCTAGAAGAATTATGTTCCAGCAACCAGAAACGAGTGTACATTCTGAAGCACTCAAGAGTTGTGCTTGGAAAGCGGTAACCTAAGGGAAGAGCAGTTGAAGACACAGCTGCAAGGAGGGCAGGAAGCCATGAGGTTATGTATATACTGCACCCAAAAGAGGCTCAATAACCAGCAGTTATTATTAAATACGTATTATTGTGCAAAATGGTCTAGATACATTTGTAAACAAATTATTTACTGAGCCCAAACTATGTGCTAGGCTTTGATAACACAAATGGTGAACACAGATTGTCTTTAATATTAGAAATATTAATCAAATAATCACATAAATACTAAATTTTGATGAATTATGACCAAAAACCAGAGTGCTGTCAGAAATACAACAGGGTATTCCGATCTAGTCTAGACAATCAAGGATTCTTCTCTGAGAAAGTGATCTTTGCACTGAGATTAAGGGATGAGTGGGAACAGGCAGAGGAGGTGGCATTCCAGGTAGTGAGAACAAACTGCAAAGAAGTTCTGAGGCAGGAAAATGATTTAACAGGTCAAGGAACTAAAAAGTCAGTATGACAAGAGCCAAGTGACTAAGGAAGAAAGAATACATCAGAATGGACAGGAAGCCAGAACTCAGATCCTGCTGACAGCTGTGGAAGAGAAAACTCCCCCACCTGACCATTTCCCACCAACTTTGGGTCAGTGGATCAGGCACAGGGTACAGGATCAGGGGTGGGCTCTTCTGATGGGAGAGCACATAGGGCCTCAAGGCCATGTTATCTAAGATCAATGGGGAGCTATTAGTTTCAAGTAGAGGGTAACATGATCTGATTATTTTCAGAGACTGCTATAGGAATGAATGTCTGGGGGCGGGGGGAGGCAGAGAAGTGGGGAGACTCACCACCAAGCTACTAGTTTCTACGCAAGAGGAAATGGCAACTTAGTGAAGTCGATCCTCAAACTTGTAAGAACCTATTTAATCTATTAGATACTCTACTTATAGCAATTTTTGGTCTTATACCACTCAGAAATTTGAAACCTGAGTTTTTGTTTAGGCAGGTTATATCTACTAATGTTTGCTATACTAAAAATTAAAACTGAAGCATCTTCAAAAATACTCATCCATTTAAAAATAACAATAAACTCATTACATGTCAATATAACTAACATTCTTATAAAAAGTAACTATATTTCCCCAGTATAAAGAGTGGCAATGGTTTTAAATTTTTGCAGATCACTTTAGTCTCAGAAGACAACTGGATTTTCACGTCTGTTGCAGTATCTCATATCTTACAGCTTCTGAAAAAGTGTTGTGGATTTGTGAGAGAATTAAAGAGAAAAATACAAATAAAAGAATTATTAGGAAAACAATTTTGATCTTATGGTCCTCTTAGAAGGGTATTGGGAACCCCCCTCAGACCACACTGAGAACTGCTGCTTGTGTAATAGGAAGCCAAATAATCACAGCGAGATACCACTTCACAGCAACTAGGATGTTGATAACAAAGACAGACAAGAACAAATGTTACAGGGAATGGAATCCTCATGCATAGCTGGTGGAAGTATAAAATGGTACAGCCACTTTGGAAAATAGTTTGGCAGTTCCTCAAAAAGTTAAACATAGAGCTACAACATGACCCAGCAGTTCCACTCATAGTACACACTCAACAAAAACACACATCCACACAAAAACTTCTGAGTTATTAAGAGAACATTATTTAGAATGGTCAGAAAGAACAACCACCACCCAAGTGTTCATTAACTGATGAATGGAGAAATAAAATGTGATATATGCCCATAAAATGGAATATCATTCAGCAATAAAAAGGGAGTACTGATAAATGACATAACACAAAGGCACTTTGCTAAGTGATAGAAGCCAGGCACGGGTTTTCAAAATCTGCTGTATTTTTACACTTTCAGCACATTTCAGACCAGTTCTACCATATTTTAAGCATTCAACAGTCAGATGTGGCTGGTAGTACGACAGTGAGTGCAGTTCTATGTTCACCATAAAGTACAATGTTAAACGTTTATGATAAAGACCCTGATAACACTGCAATTTCCCTTACCAAGAAAAGGCTCAATTTTTTGCAATACAGTATTTGTTATATTTAAGCATATTAGTATTTTTATAGAAGTTTCAAGTGATGAAAAAAAATTTTTAAGTTTATTTTTTTTTATGTTTATTTATTTCTGAGAGAAAAAGACAGAGCATGAGTGGGGAAGGAGCAGGGAGAGGGAGATACAGAATCCGAAACAGGCTCCAGGCTGTCAGCACAGAGCCTGACGCGGGGCTGGAACTCAGAACTGCGAGATCATGACCTGAGCCAAAGTTGGTGCTCAACGGACTGAGCCACCCAGGCACCCCGGAGTTTATCTACTTTGAGAGAGAGAAAGAGAGTGCACGCACGTGAGCAAAGAGTAGGGACAGAGGGATAGAGAGAATCCCAAGCAGGATCTGTGTAAAGCCTAATGCGGGGCTTGATCTCGTGAACTATGAAATCACAACCTGAGCCAAATTCTAGACTGACACACCACCCTGGTGCCCTGAAAATGTTTTCTAAAACTTCAATGTTTGTTGCCTGAATATTTCAGGTAACCGTATTTCAAAATCTTACACTATAACCTAGAGGGCTACAAAATCCCAGAACGAACTAGTTAGATGTTCCCTGGAAGCTCCCATCCATTCTCTGCACTAATTTTAATGACTCACTGACACACACTCTCGGTCACCCCCATTCTGGACTTCATCTCACTTGCTGACACTTGGAAGTCCTCAAACTGCTTCCGATAGGGGAAAATGATAACTGATAGAAAAATAATCTCATACACAGGGACTTCGTGCCACTACACACTTCAACTTTTTTTTTTTTAATGTTTTATTTATTTCAGAGAAAGAGAGAGAGAGAGAGAGAGAGAGAGAGAGACAGTGTGAGCAGAGGAGGGTCAGAGAGAGAGGGAGATATAGAATCTGAAACAGGCTCCAGGCTCTGAGCTAGCTGTCAGCTCAGAGCCCGACGCGGGGCTTGAATGCACAAACTGTGAGATCATGACCTGAGCTGAAGTCGGACGCTTGGCCGACTGAGCCACACAGGTGCCCCTCAACTATTTTTTAAATCCCCTTACTTATATAAACCCCTTAGCAAAACCACCCTGAAACACACAGTTAAGTTTATATTCTAACTACCCTTAATTTGAAATTCAAACATTACTCAACTGACTGCTCAATGAAAAGTGAATGTCCCTTTAATTTTAAACAAGTGTTATTATCAAACTCAAACAAGTAACATTAAATACCAACTGTATTAAGGTATCCTGTTTCTGCCTGTTGGTTATATACACAGGTTCAAACAGAACCTGAGAATAAAACAGGAAAATTAGTTACTGCCTGACAACATATTTTACAACTGACCCAGAAAGCTTAATTTTATCCAGCCAATTATTAGTTCATAGAAATACTTTTCCAGCATAATGTATTAACAGAATTTACATTACACAGAAACACTTACTGGAAAAAGATTTCCAACTGTAGAGTACGGAATCTGCCTGACAGAAAACCTACGCCTTCAACACTTTTGCTTATCTTATCCTCTTTATCTCGAAGGTTAAACTTTCAATCTGAAAAATTTCCCGATTTTTTACTAAACATGGAATCTTAATATAATAAAATGTATTTTGATGACAAATTTTAATCTGTAACATATAGTTTGAATCTATTAAACCATCTAAGAAAAATTTAGGTTACAAAATGACATACTTTCTTGTGCTTCAAGTAGAGTTTTATAAATCATCTGGAAACTGCTTTTCTTATACTCACACTTTCTTGTGTTTTCCTTAACACATATAGTTAGACCCAAGACAGTTCAACTTGTCTTCAGGCTCTTGATGCAGTGTTATGTGTTTTATTATCATGTTTTCTGCTTCAATATAAAGCATTTTTCAGGATAAAAATTCAACTGCCATCAGAATAAGCTGCTTTGGAAAAGCTTTAATTTTATCGACATTTTACTTTGGTGAGAAGAATAAAATTAAAATTTCCACAAAATCTAAAATTCTAACTTCACCATCACAAAATGTAAAAACAATTCTACAGGGAGAATGTCATAAGGTGACTTAAATGAACTTTCCTACTTATAAAATATTGACTCTTTCTTAGCTTTTACAATAAAGTGCCGAAAGCAGGTAGGAAGGTAGAGAGACCTGAACTAGGTATCCTAGAAATAAGGTCCTAGGGCTTCAAAAGGTAACAACACACACGCTAAAACAGGTAAAATGAAAAAGACCAACACTATCAAATGCTAGCGGGGATGCGGAGCAACAGGAACTCCCAGGCACCTTTGGTAGAACTGTAAGATGACAGAAGCTCTTTTTAAAAACCTAGTTGCTTATAAATCTAAACCTACAACTATCCTATCACCCAGTCATTCCACTTCTAAGTATTTTATAGGAGAAACACATCTGTTCAACAACAACAAAAAAGTTGTACAAGGATATTCACAGCAACCAACGACAGGCAACCCAGGAGGCCCTCAACAGGAGAGCAGAAATTATGGCATTTTCAGACAGTGAAAACCAAAGCAATAAAAAGGAATCGAAAGTATACCCAAGAATTCATCTCAAAAGATTATGCTGACTGAAAAAACCTTACGTGAAGTTGGAAAACAGGCAAAACTAATGGTGAAGAAAAATCAAAACAGTGGTGGATGGAGGGGAGTTACTGAAGGGGCTGGGAAACACCAAGAGGGAATCTTCTAGTCAATTTTGGTCTATATCTTGATAAGTCTTTGAATTACAACAGGTGTATGTATGTATGTATGAAAAGCATTTAATGATATTTGCAACTTACTCAGAAACCCATCCAAAAAATAAAAGGAAGTGATAAATGATTAGCTGTGTGATAGAGTAAATGCAGCAAAGTGTCAATTGCAGGTGATGAACATAAGGAATGTTCACTGTACAATTCTTTCAACTTTCCTCTATGCTGGAAAATAAGAAATGTCAAGGGAAATTTTTATAGAATACAAAAAAAAGTCAGAGTAAGTGGTAAGTTTCTCACTTGATGGCACCGTCTATTTAACTGCTTCACAAAACGCACCACGTTTCAGAACTATATAAACCAATATTCCAATCTTTTACTGTCCCTGGAGGGAAACTTATAGGTACATTTCAGGAATTGTTTCCTCATAAACTGTTCGCATTATTTGAAATGATCAGGGATCCATTCAACAATTATGGGAAATGGTCTGGGATGTATATTCAACAAAAGGCTAAAACAAATTTGTTGAATTCTTCAAGATTCTTAATTTAACAGCAAAATTTGTATGCCTGAACAAATTTCACGCAGTAAATTATTTGCTGATATTCTCCATTAACTCCAATTTTGTTCTTTTATTCGACTGCAACTGCTAATATCTGCAAAACGTGGCTATCATCCCTCTAAAATCAAACAAAAACATCCCCGATGTCTGGCACCTAAGGGATGATAGATAAATATACTAGGAAGAAAACAGCAAGTCATCAATGAAAGTCATCCACCGTTCTCCTCGAGCCTAGTACTATTAAGATATGACTGAAAGCGATTTCTACGTCATGATTAATTTTTTTTCTCGAAGGCTGAAAGGAAAAATTGTAGCAATCAAAACGCAAAACTAAATGTACACGTGCTCCCCACTCCAAAATCTGCCTTAACCCACAAGCAAGTAAAACAATGAGCAGTCCCCTCCCCGGTTTTTTTTTGTTTTTTTTATTCAGGAGACAAAACCGCAGAGGAGGCTAGCGCGAACCCTCGCCCCAGCCCAGCCTCCACCCCGCCCGGAGCCCGGCGGTGGTCCCTTTCCTTTGTGAGGAGCCGGAGGGAGGCGGCGGGGGGCGGGGAGCTGAGGGAGGAGGCTGGTGGTCGGCGGACGCGGGAGCAGGAGGAGGGCGCGGAGGGAAGCGGCGTCGGCGCGTCCCACAAACAGGCCGCGGGGCCCCGCCACAAGCCTCTGCGGTGTCCCAAGACACACCTGGGTGCGATCTAATTCGGGAAGACACCCGCGAGAGGGGCCAGGCGCACCTCGGGGGCACGATCCCCTGCCAGGCCCTTCCAAAACCGTCTCCTCCCGCCGCGGGCGGAGGTCCTGCCGCCACCCCCACCCGGGCCCGACGCCAGGGCTGCCCTCACCTGCTGGACGGAGCTATTCTCGGGCACGGCGAACTCCTCCTTCTCCTTCGGGGTCTTCACGGTGACTTTCATGATCTTGGGCTCCGCGGAGGCAGCGGCCGCGGAGGCGCCGGCACCTTCGGCCGCGGCGGCGCTGTCCTGGGAGCTCGGAGGGCCGCCGCTTTCACCACTCTCGGCCATGGCGGCGGCGGCGGTGACTCAGGCGCGCTGGAGGGAGCGGGCGAAGAGGGGGAGCCAGCAGACGGCAGAGCCGGCCGGCCCGGGCAGCGGAGGATGCGGGACACGCCGCCTCGGTGACAACGGGTGCGGGCCCGCCCTGGCAGGCGAGGGGCCGCGGAGCTCGGTGTGGGCTCCGGCGCAGGCCCGAGTCGGGCGCTCGGCAGCCGCCGTGTGTTCAGACGCCGCTCGGTCGCAGCGACATCCGCAGCCGCCGCCGCTCTTCCTCCTCGCCGCCCCTCCCCCCACGTCCCTCGGCCGGCGCCGCGCGGAGCACGCCGGGTAACTCAGCTGGCTGCGTCGCCGAGTCATACCCGGCCGGCCCTGCGCCCAGCTCCGGCCGCCTTTCTTTCCCTCTCCCGCTCCATTACTCAGACGGTAGGCGCGGCCAGAGTGGAGGACTGAAAGCAAAGCGGGGCGGGAGAAGTCAATTCATTTCATTTCATTTCATTTCATTTCATTTCATCCCCTTCGCCACAAAAGTTACGGAGTTCTGGGAAGCCGTGTAACGGCGCGCTGTGATGACCTCACGGCTAGCGAAATTACTAGAAAGGGGGCTCGACCACTGGGCGCTGCAGCCGCGGGTGCGCCTGCGCGCTGGCGGTCCAGGTCGTGTCCCCCGCCTCTTCGTGCCTCGCGGTGGCCGGGCCCAGCCCCTTGGCGGCGTCACGCTCGCCTCGCCGGTGCGCGCACCCGGTACCTCGACGGGAGGGGAGCAAAAATGCGGGCCAGGTGTGCGGGTACTTTCACGTCCTTCCGTTTGCCTACTTGTAGGATTTAAAATCCTTGATCTTACTGCCCCGTGCACGGGAGTTGGAAGCTAAGTTAATGGAAGAACGATCGTCTTCGTAACGAAAGCGAAAATGGAGTAGAAGCCATAGCCACCCTGCGCAATCCCGCGCAGTCATTGCTCTACGTCCGGGGCGTCCCGCCCTCTGGTCAGCCCGGTTTGGTCTGGCGTCCCGCCCTCGGGTCAGCCCGGTTTGGTCTGGCGATCAGGCCACCTCTGTTGACAGTGGCCCCTCCTGGCGCTCTCACAGCCCTGCGCGAGCGCCCCAAATTCTCTGAACACTGTCCCTCAAAAGATAAGGGACAGAAACAGGATGGTGCCCCCGGACTGCCCACCCAACTGGGGCAGTTTAATGTAGCTGAGATGTCAGTTTACAGTCTATCAGATTAAAGTTACTGCTTTAGTTCAGACTTTAGTTGTCAGTAAAAGCAGTTGTTCAGAAATAATTTTGAGCATGCTATGAGTACAAATAAATACGTTCATTTCTGATGAATTCCGGAGAATTCTGATTTTTGAAGGGACATCATCATTTGTCTCTAACGATGACTTGCAAGGAATGTAGAACCCAGGACATTAATAAGTATTTATTAATCAGTATTGTGCAAAGTGGGCCCTGACAGCCCACTGTGACCCAAATATGCAAAGACACAGTCTGCATTTCTGTTTTTAAACAATCCTACTGTGTTTTGGGAATAAACACTGTCACAGCTTGAAGACTACCTTTCAGCAGAACCCCCTTTGAATGTGGGCGTAAGACAAGCTCTGAAAGAATAAATTGCAATATAGACATCATTTGGCATCAGCTGAATTTCTGGCTGCATTGTTCAATAAGGCGAAGAGATTACACAAGGCTCTCTGCTGAAGGATACACACTGCTGAAGGGTGACTACTTGCACATGTCTAGATGTGAGGTAATCACTACGTCTCAAGGTAGAAAGTTCTATTGGACAACCAATCATTATCTCTAACCCTGCACTTACAGAATTGCTCTGTAATTCTCTGCGTCTAATTTCTAAAAAATGATGTATGTGCACAATTTATGAAATAAAATAATTTATCTCTAAGAACATACAGTATAGTTATTATGGCACTTTTTAGAAGTAATCCTTCCTTTTAAGGAACCATTAGCAGTGGGGGTATGGATAGAGATCAGTACCTTTTCAGAGAGGACTAGATAGTATGTTAGGCTTTGCAGGACATATGTGCTCTGTCTCTGCCCTTGTAGCACAAGTGGCCGTAGACAATACATCCATGAATAAGTGGCTGTGTTCTAAAACCAGTTAAAAAAACAAGCATAGGATCTGATTTGAACTACAGGATAGGACCTCATTGAAACCACAGCGTCTACATGCCCACTTGAGGCATTTCCTTCTAAATGATTTTTTTAAATTCAGTGATCAGTCTGGAGAAAAATTACAAGAGCATACTTCATTTATTCTATAAACATTAAATGAGCATGATTAAGGCCAAATACTATGTTGAGAATACAAGACAAAGAAGACTCCATCTTTGTCCTCAGAAAACCTAGAGGCTGGTTGGATGGGCAGTAGAAGTGGGGGAGATCGCAGTGACATGCTGGCAAATGTTTAATAACCAACTTTCCAGAAAACGAGCTTTGATTTATAGCATTTGTCAGTTTCCTTGATGTAAATATTTGCAAAACGGCCCATCTCAAGCTACCGACGTGAGGTCTACTTGCTCACAAAATTCCTAAAACTTTACCAGTGAGTTTTCACAAGCTGACATGAGCCAGCTCCAACTGGATAGGTCCTAATAACCAAACTTCAAGTATAATGATAAAAGGTTATTATTTGCATGATAGAAGAATTCTTCCTTGATAAAATGAATCAATTAATTCAAATTTCAAAAATCAATTCAGCACAAATTTATTGAGCACACTTTTTTTTTTTTTTGAGAGGGCAGGGAGAGAATCCCAAACAGGCTCTGCACTGTCAGGTCACAAACCTGAGCCAAAATCAAGAGTGGGATGCTTAACTGAGCCACTCATGTATGCCAGGTCCAAGCTTCTTCACTAGAAATCAAAGCCTTTCACAAGTAACTCCTGGACTGTCTTTCAAGTTTCACTCCCATTACCCCATAGATACATTCCACTGCGGTCATACATGTTTATTACCATCTGTTGGAAGCACTTGGACATTATCCTTTTCTCACCTCTGATCATTCCTTTAAGTCATTAGACACCCCCCCCCAACATTGTGTCCATTATTGCTACCTCCTCTCTAAAACCTTCCTGAACACCCAGGCCAACAGAATCAATTTTTTTCTCTGATCCTCTACAATTACTAGAATAATTCACTTACCAATTCATCACTTGTAACATAACTTATATTATCTAAAACTATTTCTCCCGCTGTCAGTCTAGTTCAGACGCTCATGACCTCTGGCCTAGATTACAGCAATAACCTCCTACAGAGTTTCCTCTGCCTCAGTGTAAAGTCTCTGTTCATCGGTTCCGTCTTCTCCCACTAAGTTTTGGTTATGATACCTGGGAAAAGATTTTCATTAGCTCTCACCAAAGTTTTAGAATAATATCTAAATTTTGTGCCATGGTGTTCAGGGCCCTTTCTGGCCCAAAGACCTTGCTTTTCATTCATATCTTCTTCCCAACTGAGCAAGTCCACTAAGCTCTCCAAACTTGTCCTGCACTCTCCTGCCTCATGGCTTCAACACAACATTTTCACTTCAAGTAGAAATTCTTCCCTCTCCTGCTGACTCCATTGTTTTACCCAACCTTGTTGCGTCTACTGAAATGTGAGTTTCCCTAACAGTTTATCCCTGATAACTTTTTTTATTAGAAATTTTCTCTAAATACTCTGTATTTCCATATAGCTTTATTACTTTTATGGTGTCATGCCTTGTGTTACACTGAATTGTGTGTTTATCTCTATTAGACAAGGTCCTTGAAAACAGGATCGAGTCTTAAGCATTATCTATACCAGCCAGTGCTCAAACTACTTTCTTGGGATGAGAGCATTTACCATTGAACTGAATTGTTGTTTCTACTAGAGAGGAAATTCATTTGGAGCAATAGATAATTTTATACACCTTTGTCTTTCCCAAGATTTATGGCATAGTGACACATAGATAGAAAGATAATAGATCTGTACGTACGTACCTTGAAACTTCTTTGCTTTGCAACAGGTTCAGAAGAAGGAAACATTATTCACTCCTGCTTGGAGTCAGAAGTTTGAAGGAGATGATTTGAGCCAGGCCTTAAGGAATGGATATGATTTTGTTAAGTGTGTTGAGAGGGGCAGCATCGTGAGAAAGTCACAATGGTGAGAAAAATCTTCTGGAGCGCTGATCTCAAAGTGTGGTCCACAGCCTAGGAATGATCTGCAACTATCTCCAGGACTGCTTTGAAATCAAAAAGAATGGAGTAAAACATTCAGTGAGTTTCTGAGCCTTAGGATTGAGGAGGAAGTGGTAGCGGTGAGAGGTGCTTACTTTATTAGTTTGCCAACTGAAGCTGTAGACCACTGGGTGGAATCCAGCCACCACAAGCTTTGAAAAAAGGCTGCCAAGTAGGATCCCACCGCTGTGCCAGGCACTGCATAATATACAGAAGCAGAGAGAGGGCCAGAAGAGAGGGAGATACGGCAGGCTTCCGAAGAATACCCCTTGGTCCTTATGTTGTTCTAGTCTCACTATATTTTTACTTTGTATTTTGAAATTATTACAGAATCATCGAAAGATGCATAAATTGTATAAAAAGTCCCAGGTACCCTTCACCCAGCTTCCCCACAGTGGTGACATCTTAAATTGTTGTATCATATCAAACTAGGAAATTGACCTCAACTGGACTGCATGCTGTATTCAGTTTTCACCATATTTTTTAACCTGCATTCATTTGTGCATGGGTGTGTGTTTGTGTGGGTCTGTGCAGTTTTATCCAATGTATAGGTTTGGGGAACCATAACCACAGTCAAGCCACAGAATGATTCTACCACCAGCCTCACTTTTTAAAAAGTTCACCTTTTATTATTTTTAAAGTAATCTCTATAACCAACGTGGGGCTCAAATTCGTGGCCTCCAGACTACCAACTGAGCCATCAGGCACCACAGTCTCACTACTTTTTTTTTTAATATTTAAGAGAAAGAGAGAAAGAGAGCACTAGTGGGGGAGGGACAGAGAGAGGGGAAAATAAAAAATCTGAAGTAGGCTCCGTGATGACAGCAGAGAGCCCAATGCAGGGCTCGAACCCATGAGCTATGAGAGCTTGACCTGAGCCACTCAGGCGCCCCTATCCTTCCTGTACAGCAGGATTTCTCAACCTTGACACCACTGACATTTGGGGCCAGATAATTATTTATTGTGGGGGCTTTTTTGTGCATTGTTGGACATTTAGCAGCATGACAACCTCTACTCGCTAGATGCCAGTAGTGGCACCCCCAGCCCAACAAGCCCCTATCATGACAGTCAAATGACTCTAAACACTGCCCAATGTCCTCAGAAAGCAAATTGCCTCTACTTGAGAACCACTGCTGTACAAAGAATCATATTTCACTACAAAGTCTCTTTAATTCTGAGTCAGTTTAACTCATGATAAACCTTACAGATCTTCCCCAGTATTGATAAGTATTTCCAGGATTCCATTATGACCTTGCAGTTAGCCTCAGTTGTTGCATTTTACCTACCCAGCTCTTATCAGGAGACTGGAATTTACTCAGGCCTTATGAAAATGCCTGAAAATGTTCTAAGACTATTCTCCTTTGACCTCTTTTATGAGCAGGTACTACTGCTATCCTGAGTCACAGTCCCTAGGGCAAGCATTGAATATCTTACAGAAGTGGTAATACAGGTTCTCCTGGAAACATATAAATGCAACAGTAAATATTTTTATACTTAGACTCAAGCCGGGTTTTATTTTGTATGAGATTCCAAGCCCAGTGATTTCTTTTCAGAAGACAAACTTATTCAATACACGTGTATTTTCAGTGTGTTTCCTGAACTTAGGAGGTTACATTACATGAAGAGGGTGCTGTTATGTTGTGTAAACTAAGCAAAGGAACCATGGGGAAATTGTGGTGCTCTCTGAAGGCAGAGAGAAATATGCTAAAGTGTACAAAACCTTTTGTGTGAAGCAAATCATCTAGGAATTCCAGAGTATAAAATGCTTCTGGGGAACAAAAATGCTTCTGGATGTTGCGAAGTTTTGTAGCACTCAAGAAGTTAAACTGTTGAGGGGCGCCTGGGTGGCTTAGTCAGTTAAGCGTCCGACTTTCACTTAGGTCATGATCTCGCGGTTCGTGGGTTCGAGCCCCGTGTCAGGCTCTGTGCTGACTGCCAGCTCAGAGCCTGGAGCCCATTTCAGTCTGTGACTCCCTCTCTCTCTGACCCTCCCCTGCTCACACTGTCTCTCTCTCTCTCCTAGAAATTAAAAAAAAAAAAAAGAAGTTAACCTGTTGAGATATTATTTTACACAGGAGGCTGAGAAGTTTTTTTTTAAGTGTATAGTTTTCTCATCATTCCACTTCATCCAAATAATTCTCACAACTTCAGATGCCAAATGAGTTAAAGGTGAAGACAGAACAACATCATGGTTTATCTGAGTTGTTCTATAATCTATCAAGAATTGTGAACAGTCTGAGATCTGTCCTCTACTTATAAGCTAACAATTTCATGAATGGTGGCAGAAGATTCAAGACTCCTAGGTCAGAAACAAAGTACTTTGTCACTAACAGCAATAGTAGTAGCCGGTGTATCCACATTTTCTTGAACCAGTTCCCCAAACCCTAACTTGCGTAGAATGTTGCAGACAGGGCCAGGAATACCTGCACTTGCAGTGGGGCGCATCCTAAGAGAGGAACGCCAACCATGGGGAACTTGGGTCTTTTAAGTGGGCAGTAAACATGCAGCCTTTTGCTCTGGGGGGAGATATTACATCTTCAAAGACTGTTCACTGTATTCACTATGCAAATACCCCTGAAAAACTAGTTCAGAACAAAGGCAGTGTATTAATTTCCTATTGTAGCTGTGACAAATGACCACAAATTTAGCGGCTTGAAACAACACAGATTTACTATGTCAGAATTCTGGAAGACAGAAGTCCAAAACGGATCTTTTTTTAAAAAAAAATTGTTTTTTAATGTTTTTATTTATTTGAGAGAGAAAGAGAGAGTATGAGTGGTGGAGGGGCAGAGGAAGGAGAGAAAATCTGAAGCAAGCTCCAGTCTCTGAATTGCCGGATGCAGGGCTTGATCTCATGAACTGTGAAATCATGACCTGAACTGAAATCAAGAGTCGGACACTTAACCAGCTGAGCCACCCAGGTGCCCTCAGATAGCATTTAATAGAGCTAATATCAACAGGATTCTAAGTACCAGGATGAGGTCAACCGTTAGTATTAATAATTGCATTCCTCAGGGGTATAGACCCAATGAGCTGAACAAATCCCGTAAACCATCAAGGTTTGGCTGCCTCCTACATAGTGTTTCTGTATCGACTTTTCCCCTTGGCCCAGGGTATTGATCTAGGGAGAGTTAGATGCATCAGCAATTGTACATACTCTGCCATGGCCTGCTGGAGAAAATCTAGAGCAATTATATCAATCATAACAACCACGACTAGTGAGTTGAAGCTTACTTGAATGCCTTCCAGGGCCAATGTGATACACTGATTTCTTCAGCGAAAGTCAGGACAAATTTAGTTCTGCCTCTCCTAACTGGGTGGTTCTCATTTTAAGAATAACTGCATACAGATTGTAAACATTAACAAGTTAAGTATGTCTCTGAGAAACTCTTCTAAACAATCAAGGTCAGCATCACTTTGGAAGGTTCACCCTGTTATCTGAGGGCTCTGTGATCTGCTAACGGTACTTTCTTAAACACTTGAATTGTCTTATGATCACCCCTAAGGTCCAAGCCACTGTTGTTTTCAAGAGGAAGCAAATTAACTCCTGACTTCCACATAAGAAGCACAGTCCTGGGGGCTCACATGGTGTACCCGGAAAGAAAATGTTTATAATTCTTGGAACCCCCACAGTGTGATCTACATCAGCTGGGGGTACAGGTTGGCAGTGTCTTCATTGTGGCCTCTTAGATGGTTGGTAGGTAGGCCTTCAGGGTCCTAGCTCTGTTTGAATTGAGTCTAGTCCTTACTTATGGAGTCTAGTTGAAACTGTTGTGTTTGTCAAGGTGGCATCATCCAATCCACAGAATGACTAATGAAGGCTACAGGAACAAGGGTGGGAAAGCTATCCAAGGGTGTTGACAGATTTTTTTTTTTAACACAGAATCCGAACCAGGTTCCAGGCTCCGAGGTGTCAGCACAGAGTATGACACGGGGCTCGAACTCATGAACCACAAGATGGTGGCTGAACTGAGGTCGGACACTCAACTGACTGAGCCACCCCAGGCGCCCCTGTTGAAGATGTTTTGCAAGAAAGGTGCAGGAGCTGGGCCATTCCCTGCCATTTTCAATTGGCTCATTAAATCTATGGAGAATGGTGATCAGCTGTGGTCAGAGTGGTCTGGTGGGACACAGCTGATCCAGCAGCCCTTTAAATTTAGTGCTAGTTCAGGAAAACCTGACCCGAGTACTATCCGTTATGAAGAAAGGTCCAGAGAGAGCTTGGAAATGTGGAAGATTACTAATATCTCTTCCTCTCCTGTGTCTCCCATGGTCCAAGATGTCCCTTTCCCTGGTGCTGGGATTGTTCATGTCCATCACCAAAACACCAGTGTTTTTCATTCCAGTAGCTAGAATTTTACCTTTTCCTAAACCGTCTCCCACTCACATCCAGACCTTTTATCCAGAGGGTAAGGTGCAAAAGGGATAAGGATATTTTCCTAAAACTCACAGGGACCCATTATGTTACCCATCTGGGCCCTCATGGGCCACTATAGGGGAACTCAGAAAGCAGTGTACTCAGGTATGTAGTTATTATCCAGATGTGTTAGGTCCAGGTCAGTCCAACAGGAGAATCGAAGTAGCTGAGCCAGAATGAAGTTTAAATCCCTTAGACCCCCTTTTGGCTGGGCTGCCACCAACCAGGCTGGTCTGCAATCGCCATTAGGGCAAAGAAAGAAGCACCATGCACAGGAATACCCCGGAGTTGAATTCTGGATTTTCAACTTTATTTTTTTTAAGTTTATTTATTTATTTTGAGAGAGATAGAGAGAGGGGGGCAGAAGAAGGGAGAGAGAGAGAGTCCTAAGCAGGCTCTGCACTGTCAGTGCAGTACATAGGGCTCAAGCTCACAAATCATGAGATCATTATCTGAGCCAAAAACAAGCATTGTACGTTAACCCACTGAGCCACCCAGGCACCCTGGAATTCTGGATTTTCAAAGTAGGTTTGCAAACTCTCTAGCCCACCCATTTGTCCTTATCATAATCTAGAAAGTGGCCAAGAGGAGAGGATTCCTTTCTGGGGACAACCACATTCAGTGACCAAAATATCCCCAACTAAAGTATATGAAGTAGGAGGAGGTAAGGGCTGTGGCCTAAGAAAGCTTTCTGAGCTGATTTCTGAGGTGAACTGTTGCAACGCTCAACACTCCCAGATGTCTGTGGATAGTACAAAGCATGGAAAGTCCATTAGGTAACCTTGGTCATTAGCCCATTGCTGAGTGGCTTTTGCAATAAAAAGTATACCACTGTCAGAGTGCAAATGGCCCAGAAAGCCTAACACATGACAGGTTAATTTCAAGGGCCACGTGGTGTGACTAGAGTCAACAGCAATGAAGCACACCAATAGCCCTGAGAGGGGATCAAAAGTCTAATGTAACCAGAGTGGGTGGGAGCCACACTCATGCAGCATGGCCTCATTGGCTGTGAGACAAATGTGTCTGTCACCTTTTGTCAGGAGTCCAAGTCTGGCAGGCAGTGGTAGCCTTTGCATGGGAAACATTGATTCCTGTACTCTGTGATTAGTGTGGACTGTGTCCAGCACAATGCTCTGTCAGCAGCTGGACTCTAGTTAGTTGGTCTCCTCAGAATGGCCCCTTCCAGGGACACCTACACACGAGAGACCCGTGTGGTTTGCTCAACAGCTGTGATTTGTTTCCATAGCTCATGTCCCCAAAGAAGAGGGAGATTCTCCATCTGTCAGCCTGTAGTTTTCCAGGGTTTGGTTTGCATTCAGACCAATGAGCCAGGCCATTGGCAACAGCCCAAGGCTCAACACAAATGTAACAAGCTCACAGATAGAGTGGCCTTGGATTCTGATCACTGAGTTTCCCACTTTTGGTTCTACACGTTGACTCGGAGACTGAACAGCTGGTACATTTCTGAAACCTACCAGGCTTCAGTGCAGCCAAACCACTGGTGAATCAAACCCAGGCACTTAGGGGAAGCCGTCAACCTTGGATACACCATTTGCATTTGACAAGTGAGGCTTAGGGAGCGCTTTTCACGCTGGCAGTCATTCAGCCCAATTGGACCCACCCCAAAATAGGAGTGTCATGCTCAGAGTTGCAAGACCTTTATCAGTGAGGCCTTCCGTTGCAACGAGAGCTCAGCAGCAAACCAACAGCTGCTTTTCCAAAGGGGTGTGTGCAGTAGCGGCGTTAAGGAGTTGGAGTCCCAAACCCCAGAGTGGAACCTCTTACAAGAGGAAGTGCTGATCGGCAAAATCATCAGTCCTATAGACTCACAGCTCAAACTGTGGAGCCTCGAAGGTACTAGCATTTCTCTACGTGCAGCTCTCTCCAATCAGGAAAATCTCCTCTGACGCTTTTGGGAGAGAAGACACAGGATACACCACATCAATTCCTACTATACATTCAGATGTAAAAATAACAACACCTGGGCGTGAGTACCCAACACAGCCATACACGTTCGAGGTCTTCTATTCCCCCAAACTGCCCAGCGTACTTGTCAGATGCATAGGCCTTTGGTTCTGCTGAGTGACAGGGAAACCTTGACTCCCCTCTAATCACCTTTCCCTTAAAGCAGCTGAGGGTGGCATAGAGGGAGAGGGAGGGATCAAGAGGCAGATACAGAGGGTGACTACGTGCTGGAAGCAAGGTGCCTTGCCTTTGTTTAAAGGAGTGCAGTGGCTGATTGCAGCTTAATCCAACAGACTTCCAATCTTATCAATCCACTCAAAGCCCTGCATTAGACAACAGAGTCATCATTTGCTCAGACTAGCTCAGCCATAGGAAATGTGGCGTGGCATAGACACTTTTCCCAGCTGTGGCTGAGGTTTGTGCTCTTTGGCTGATGACCCTTTTTGAGGAATCCACCCAAATCTGATGCATCTGCTGCCTGTTGTCAAAATTCAACATAAATACTAGGGGGAAGTTTTCCATGATGGAAGGGCTGACTGTAAGAACTTATCTATATTTCTTTGGGTCTGTTTCTCAATCTTCAGTGGGTTTCCGGGGCGCCTGGGTGATTCAGTCGGTTAAGCGTCCAACATTGGTTGAGGTCATGATCTCACGGTTCGTGGGTTCGAGCCCCGTGTCGGGCTCTGTGCTGACAGCCAGCTCAGAGCCTGGAGACTGCTTCAGATTCTGTCTCCCTCTCTCTCTCTGACTCTCCCCTGCTCACACTGTCTCTCTCTCTGTCTCTCAGAAATAAATAAAACATTAAAAAAAATCTTCAGTGTTACATTGTCAACACTGTAAACCCAATCTGGGACAGTAAGAGACTCAATACCCATCTAAAGTGGCTCATTTATGGCTTCTCACAGGAACTGGTCTGCCTAAGAAAATCTTAGAGGGCCAAAACTCTGAGCTGTCAGCACAGAGCCCGATGCAGGTCTTGAACTCATGAACCATGAAATCATGACCTGAGCCAAAGTCAGACACAACCAACTGAGCCACCCAGGCGCCCCCCTGCTTCTTAACAAGCATTGTACACCCCACCTCCTCATCCCTCAAGCCAATCAGCCCAAGTTCTAAAAATTTGCCTGGTTTCTGCCCATAGTGTTGTGAATTTCTGTTTCATGTTCAATGTACTGCACGTCCCTGTCACTGTTTTCTGAAAGATGGCAAAACTTAGCACTAGTTGTTACAATGGGGTGAAGCTGAGGGTGATCTGATATCAGCCTCTACTTGCCAACTTGCAAGCTGACAAGCTTAGTCCGCCACTAGTTTCTTTTGTTTTAAACTTTTTTTAAAAAATTAATTTATTTCTCTTTGGAGAGAGAGTGCAAGCAGAGGAGGGGCAGAGAGAGAGAGAGAGAGAGAATCCAAAGAAGCAGAGCCTGACACAGGGCTTGAACTCATGAACTGTGATATCATGTCCTGAATCCACATCAAGAGTCAGATGTTTAACCAACTGACCATCCAGGTGCCCCCAGTCTGCCACAGTTTCTTGGGCAGATGTGGATGGAAGACACAAGGTTCTCAGGTCAGAGACAAAGGATTTTATTCCTTATAGCAGTAGCAGTAGGCAGAACATCAGCATTGTCGTGGTCCAGGATATAAGCCAGATCTGAGCCTGGGCTCTTAACCACTCTACTAACTACCTTGAATAAGCTAGGAAAGTCCACCCTGGGTGAGGAAAAGCCTTGGTGTGAACATGGAAGTTGTTTTCAAATATATGATGAGTAGTCACTGGGGGTCCTAAGCACAGAATGAACACCGATGAGTGAAAATGATAAGGAGGCAGATTCAGCACATCCTAAATGAAGAGTCTTTAATAATTAGAGGTGCTCTGGAGCGCCTGGGTGGCTTAGTCGGTTAAGCGTCCGACTTTCGCTTAGGTCATGATCTCGCGGTTGGTGGGTTCGAGCCCCGCGTCGGGCTCTGTGCTGACTGCCAGCTCAGAGCCTGGAGCCTGCTTCAGTCTGTGACTCCCTCTCTCTCTGGCCCTCCCCTGCTCATGCTGTCTCTCTATCTCCTAGAAATAAATAAAAAACATTTAAAAAAATAAATAAAAAATAATAATAATAATAATTAGAGGTGCTCGACAATTGATCAAATCGACTGGCGAGTGTTCATGTAAAAGCCAAATGAAAATTGGTATTACAGATGCTACAGAGGACTCATGCAGTGGCTGGCCTGGTACCTTCAAATATATAGCTCACTTTAAAATTCAAGGTTCATTTTAAAATCAGCTAAAAATTTTCAGCATGAATATTGTTTTCCAACTTCCAAAAGGGCTGAATTGTGTCCTAGTATCTGTGTAGTATCTATTCCTAGTATCCAGGCAGTGTCTGAATTTTTTTTAGTATAAAAAAATGCACCTTAAGAGAGCAGTATAATTAGATCCTTATTGTAAACACAGGCTAATTTTGATAATTAAATGAAAACTTTTCAGGATAGGTATATTGGGTCTAGACCTATTTTTGAAGGAATTTAGATTCTGGAAAAAAATGTACATATCTAGCTTTTTTTTTTTTTAGAATGCTATACCTTTAATTTTTTTTTTAATGTTTTATTTATTTCTAGGAGAGAGAGAGAAAGAGAGACAGCGTGAGCAGGGGAGGGTCAGAGAGAGAGGGAGTCACAGACTCTGAAACAGGCTGCAGGCTCCGAGCTGGCAGTCAGCACAGAGCCCGACGCGGGGCTCGAACCCACGAACCACGAGATCATGACCTAAGCGAAAGTCGGACGCTTAACCGACTAAGCCACCCAGGCGCCCCATAGAATGCTATACCTTTAAATTCACTGCTGTG
The DNA here is from genome assembly GCA_017311185.1 of Proteles cristata cristata. Taxonomy (NCBI): domain Eukaryota; kingdom Metazoa; phylum Chordata; class Mammalia; order Carnivora; family Hyaenidae; genus Proteles; species Proteles cristata. Next base: position 3,123,551 of record JAESUZ010004584.1, read on the forward strand.
CAAACTAGTATAAGAGCAGGGGAGAGAGGGGGAGAGAAACAGAGAGAAAAGTGGGGAGGGGAATCATACTTTGGGAGATGCTGGCCATTGGAGTGAAAACAAATATTTCAAAAGGAGTAGCTTCTCTTCAGTGTAGAAACTAGATCTATTGGGGTCAGTGTACTAAACACACATGAGAAAAGAAAGAGGTCACGTCACAGTAAAAAGGAAGAGAACATAGCCATCATTGAAATGTAAAAGGTATTTTTTCTAGTTGGGAGTTGAACTATTAAATCTATTTTACCACATTATCCTTCAACACTGCATTTATTCCAAAGGGCTCCAAAGGATAAATCCAAACCCTCATGAATCATGTCATCGGTATTTAAAACCCAAAACTTAGCAGAGACAGAGGCAATGCACGGCTAAATGACTATCATCAGGTAAATGGTCAACACAGCCGAAGCATGCAGTCTGTGGTTTCTGAGTTCTCATCAAGGATGCCTTCTTATTAAATGGACACTCAGAGTTTTCTATCTAGGGGAAAGGCTGGATAAGTAATACTTCTGAATCTCTGATTAATATAAAGGCAATAAAACTATAGGGACTTTTATTAAATAGCTTGAGAAAGCCAGAACAAAGAGGGAAAAAAGGTTTTATATTAAATACTTGAAGGCATTAGCCCCAAATAGCATGATTTTCAAAATCAGGAAACTGCTTCCACGGTTTTACCTCAAGAATCAGAGGACAGTTTTATTCTCTGCTGGGTGAGCAGCTGAAGGTAGAAATCAACTGTTGAGCACACGAAACTAAGGAAGGGGGAATTATTTAAGTGATTTTTCTTTCTCCTATTAGCAACACTATCAGAAAGTGGCAGGGGCTTGGTCCCGTGCATGCCATGCTCTCTTTATTCTTTTATTTTATTTTCCACTCTTTAATTGCTCATTTTTTAAGTTTTACTTCAGTTTAAGTTCTCTTGTTTGAGATGCTCTCCTGTTTAAGGCTCAGGAAGTACCAGACTGTCTTGATAGAGTTATTTGCCAAACATGTTAAGCTTCTCTAAAAAAAAAAAAAAAAAAAAAGGGAAGTTAATGAAAAAAATTATATTTAGAATTCCTAGTTTTTAAGCAGAGGCATGAAGATGAATTGGGAGGGGTGGAGGTGGGGCTACTGATTTGTAGCATTGATCAGTTGCCGATTTCCATGATGTAAATATTCCCACCATGGTAAATTACAAACTAGCAGACCATTGGGATATCACTGATTTTAGAGTTGGGAAGAGATGCACACAATCAACTCTCAGGGGCCAGGGAAAGTCACAACCAACACATGACTGTGATCTTAAGTCACAGATTACTACTCAACATATAGTATTCCCATTTTAGTCATTTACGTTTGTTGAAGGGCCGTTTTAAAACTTGGATGGTGTTCAAAAACTCCCTGGTATTTTTAAAATCACAAAAATGCACAATGAACAAAAAGCTTCCAGAGCCCCAAACATATCCGTAAGTCAGAAAGAGAGAGAGACAGACAGACAGACAGACTAGTTTCTTCCTAGAAGGATTTAAACAGTTACTTTTATTTAAGGTGCTAGGATCTAGGATCCTTTTCATTTTCTTTTTTTTTTTTTTAATACTTTATTGTCAAGTTGGTTTCCATATAAAACCCAGTGCTCATCCCCACAAGTGCCCTCTCCTCCATGCCCATCACCCCCCTTCCCCTCTCCCCACCCCATCAGTCCTCAGTTTGTTCTCAGCATTCAAGAGTCTCACATGGTTTGCCTCCCTCCCTCTCCCCAACTATTTTTCCCCTTCTTCTCCCCCATGTAATTATTAAGTTTCTCCTGTTCCATGTATAAGTGAAAACATATGGTAGCTGTCCTTTTTCTGCCTGACTTATTTCACTCAGCATAACACCCTCAAGTTCCATCCACGCTGCTACACATGGCCAGATTTCATTCTTTCTCATTGCCATGTAGTATTCCATTGTATAGATAAACCACATCTTCTTGATCCATTTGCCAGTTGATGGACACTTAGGCTCTTTCCATGATTTGGATATTGACAGTGCTGCTATGAACATTGGGGTACATGTGCCCCTATGCTTCTTTTTTTTTTTTTTTAATATTTTTATTTATTTCTAGGAGACAGAGAGAGAGAGCGTGAGCAGGGGAGGGTCAGAGAGAGAGGGAGACACAGACTCTGAAACAGGCTCCAGGATCTGAGCTGGCAGTCAGCACAGAGCGCGACACGGGGCTCGAACCCACAAACCGCAAGATCATGACCTAAGTGAAAGTTGGACGCTTAACCGACTAAGCTACCCAGGCGCCCCATATGTGCCCCTATGCATCAGCACTCTTGTATCCCTTGGGTAAATTCCATGCTATTGCTGGATTATAGGGGAGTCCTATTGTTAATTTTTTTGAGGAATCTCCACACTGTTTTCCAGAGGGGCTGCACCAGTTTCCATTCCCACCAACAGCGTAGGAGGGTGTCCATTTCTCCACATCCTCACCAGCATGTATAGTCTCCTGATTTGTTCATTTTAGCCACTCTGACCGACATGAGGTGGTATCTCAGTGCGGTTTTGATTTGTAGTTCCCTGATAACGAGGGACGCTGAGCATCGTTTCATGTGTCTGTTGTCCATTTGGATGTCCTCTTTGGAGAAGTGTCTGTTCATGTTTCCTGCCCATTTCTTCACTGGATTATTTGTTTTTTGGGTGTGGAGTTTGGTGAGTTCCTTATAGATTTTGGATACTAGCCCTTTATCCCATATGTCATTTACAACTATCTTTTTCGGTTGCCTATTAGCTTTATTGATTGTTTCCTTTGCCATGCAGAAGCTTTTTATCTTGATGAGATCCCAATAGTTCATTTTTGCTATTGATTCCCTTGCCTTTGGGGATGTGTCAAGTAATAAATTGCTGCGGTTGAGGTCAAGGAGGTTGTTTCCTGCTTTCTCCTCTGGGGTTTTGATAGTTTCCTGTCTCACATTCAGGTCTTTCATCCATTTTGAGTTTATTTTTGTGTATGGTGTAAGGTTTTGTGTATGGTATCACTTTGATCTAGTTTCATTCTTTTGCACATTGCTGTCCAGTTCTCCCAGCACCATCTGTTAAAGAGGCTGTCTTTTTCCATTGGATACTCTTTTCTGCTGTGTCAAAGATTTTTTTTTTAACATTTTTCTTTTAATTAATTAATTTATTTATTTATTTTTACAAATAGTTCATTGTCAAATTAGTTTCCACATAACACCCAGTGCTCATCCCCACAAGTGTCCTCCTCCATGCCCACCCCTCCTCCCCCCCACATCCACCAGTCCTCAGTTTTTGTCAGCATTCAAGAGTCTCTCATGGTTTGCCTCTCTCCCTTTCCCCCGCCATTTCCGCCCTTCTTCTCCCCCTTGGTCCTCTGTTAAATTCTTCCTAATCCTCCTATACGTGCATGCTGTGTCAAAGATTAATTGGCCATACGTTTGTGGGTCCAATTCTGTGCTCTCTATTCCATTCCATTGGTCTATGTATCTGTTTTTGTGCCAATACCATACTGTTTTGATGATTACAGCTTTGTAAAAGAGGCTAAAGTCTGGGATGGTGATGCCTCCTGTTTTGGTTTTCTTCTTCAATATTACTTTATCTATTTGGAGTCTTTTGTGATTCCATGCAAATTTTAGAATAGTTCTAGCTTTGAGAAGAATGCTGGTGGAATTTTGATTGGGATTGCATTGAATGTGTAGATTGCTTTGGGTAGTAATGACATTTTAACAATATTTATTCTTCCAATCCATGAGCATGGAATGTTTTCCATTTCTTTGTGTCTTCTTCAATTTCCTTCATGAGTTGTCTATAGTTTTCATCATACATATCTTTTATATCTTTGGTTAGGTTTATTCGTAGGTATTTTGTGGGTTTTTTGTAAAATTGTGAGTGGGATCAGTTTCTTGATTTCTCTTTCTGTTGCTTCATTATTGGTGTATTAAAAAGCTACCGATTTATGTACGTTGATTTTGTACCCTGCAACTTTGCTGAATTCATGGATCAGTTCTAGTAGGCTTCTGGTGGAGTCTGTCAGGTTTTCCATGTAGAGTATCATGTCGTCTGTGAAAACTGAAAGTTGACTTCATCTCTGCCAATTCTGATCCCCATTGAGGATGATATTAGCTGTAGACTTCTCATAAATGGCATTTATGATGTTTAAGTTCCTTCTTTCCCAACTTTCTCAAGAGTCTTTAGTAAGAAAGGATGTTGTATTTTGTCAAATGCTTTTTCTGCACCTATCGACAGGATATGTTTTTTATCTTTCTTTTGTTAATGTGATGTATCACATTGATTGACTTGTGAATATTGAACCCGCCCTATAACCCAGGGATGAATCCCACTTGATCATGGTGGATAATTCTTTTTAGATGTTGTTGAATTCAGTTTGCAAGTATCTTGTTGAGGATTTTTCCATCCGTATTCATCAAGGATATTGGCTTCTTTTTTATGCTGGGTCTCTGTCTGATTTGGGAATCAAAGCGATGCTGGCTTCATACAATGTATCTGGAAGTTATCCTTCCATTTCTATTTTTTGGAATAGCTTGGGAAGAATAGGTATTAACTCTGATTTAAATGTCTGTTAGAATTCTCCAGGGAAGCCATCAGGTCCAGGGCTCTTATTTGTTGGGAGATTTTTGATGACTGATTCAATTTCTTCACTACTTATGGGTCTGTTCAGATTTTCTATCTCTTACTGTTTGAATTTGGATAGCGCATGTGTGGTTAGGAATTTGTCCATTTCTTCTAGGTTGTACAGTTCGTTGACATATAATTTTTCATAGCATTCCCTGATAATTGCTTGTATTTCTGATGGATTAGTTGTAAGAAATCCATTTTCATTCATGATTTTGTCTATTTGGATGCTCTCCCTTATCTTTTTGAGAAGCCTGCTAGAGGTTTCTCAATTTTGTTTATTTTTTCAAAAAACCAACTCTTGGTTTCATTGATCTGTTCAACTGTTTTTTTGGATTCTATATGGTTTATTTCGTCACTGATCTTTGTTATTTCTCTTCTTCTGCTGGGTTTGGGGTGCTCTTGCTGCTCGCTTCAAGTATCTCTGGGTGTGCTGTTAGATTTTGTGTTTGCACTTTTTCTAATGTCTTGAAATAGGCCTGGGGTCCAATATACTTTCCTCTTAGGACTGCCTTTGCCGGATCCCAAAGAATTTGGATTGTTGTATTTTCATTTTCATTTGTTTCCATCTATTTTTAAATTTTTTCTCTAATTGCCTGATTGGCCCATTTGTTCTTTAGTAGGGTGTTCTTTAACCTCCATGTTTTTGGAGGTTTTCCAGGCGTTTTCCTGGGATCGATTTCAAGTTTCATAGCATTGTGATCTGAAAGTGTGCATGGTATGATCTCAATTCTCTTATATTTATTGAGGGCTGCTTTATGACACAGTATGTGATCCATCTTGGAGAATGTGCCATGTGCACGTGAGAAGAAAGTGAATTCCATGGCCTCAAGATGTAGAGTTCTAAATATATCTGTTAAATCCATCTGGTCCAATGTGTCATTCCGATCCATTGTATCTTTAGTGATTTTCTATCTAGTTGATCTATCCATTGCTGTAAGGGGAATATTAAAGTTCCCTTTAATTATTAATTATTATTAATTAATTATTATTATTAATAATTAATTATTATATGCTAATCAGAATTAGCATATTCTGATCCATAAGATTGTTTCTGTTTGTGATTCATTGTTTTATGAATGTGGGTGCTTCTGAAAGCGGGGCATAGACATTTATAATTTGTAGCTCTTCATGATGGATAGACCCTGTAATTATTATGGAATGCCCTTCTTCATCCCTTGTAACTGCCTTTACTTTAAAGTCCAGTTTGTCTGATGTAAGTATGGCTACTCCAGCTTTCTTTTGACTTCCAGTAGCATGATAGATATTTCTCCATCCCCTTACTTTCAATCAGAAGGTGTCCTCAGGTCTAAAATGAGCCTCCTGGGACACCTGGGTGGCTCAGTCAATTAAGCGTCTGACTTTGGCTCTGGTCATGATCTCACGGTTCGTGGGTTCAAGTCCCATGTTGGGCTCTACGCTGACAGCTAGCTCAGAGCCTGGAGCCTTTTTAGATTCTGTATCTCCCTCCCTCTGACCCTTCCCTGCTCGTGCTGTCGCTCTCTCTCTTTCTCAGAAATAAATAAAACATTAAAAAAATAAAATGAATCTTTTGTAGACAGAAAATAGATGGATTTTGTTTTTTATCCAATTCTGCTACCCTATGTCTTTTGATTGGAGCATTTAGTCCATTTACATTCAGTGTTATTATTGAAAAATATGTGTTTACACACTGAGATACCACCACACGACGGTCAGAGTGGCCAAAATGAGCAAATCCGAGGACTCTAGATGGTGGCGAGGATGTGGAGAAATGGACACCCTCCTACACTGTTGGTGGGAATGGAAACTGGTATAGCCCCTCTGGAAAACAGTGTGGAGGCTCCTCAGGAAACTAACAATAGAACTCCCCTATGACCCAGCAATAGCACTTCTAGGAATTTACCCAAGGGATACAGGAGTGCTGATGCATAGGGGCACATGTACCCCAATGTTCATAGCAGCACTCTCCACAATAGCTAAAACATGGAAAGAGCCTAAGTGTCCATCAACTGGCAAATGGATCAAGAAGATGTGGTTTATCTACACAATGGAATACTACATGGCAATGAGAAAGAATGAAATCTGGCCATGTGTAGCAACGTGGATGGACCTTGAGGGTGTTTTGCTGAGTGAAATAAGTCAGACAGAGAAGGACAGCTACCATATGTTTCCACGTATAGGAGGATTAGGAGGAACTTAACGGAAGACTGTGGGAGAGAAGAAGGGGGAGGAAATAATGGGGGAGAGGAAGGGAGGCAAACCGTGAGAGACTATTGAATGTTGAGAACAAACTGAAGACTGATGGGGGTGGGGGGGAGGGGAAAGGGGATGATGGGCATGGAGGAGAGGGCACTTGTGGGGAATAGCATTGGGTTTTATATGGAAACCAACTTGACAATAAAGTATTAAAAAATATATGGGTTTAGAGTCATTGTGTTCTCTGTAGGAATCATGCTTGTAGTGGTATTTCTGGTCCTTTGTGTTCCTTGCAACATTTCCCTCATAGAGCCCCCTTAGGATTTCTTCTAGGGCTGGTTTAGTAGTGATGAATTCTTTCCATTTTTGTTTCTTTAGGAAGACTTTTATCTCTCTTTCTATTCTGAATGACAGGCTTGCTGGATAGAGGATTCTTGGCTGCATATTTTTTCTGTTCATCACATTGAAGATTTCCTGCCATTCCTTTCTGGACTGCCAAGTTTCAGTAGATAGGTCTGCAACTACTCTGATAGGTCTTTTGTGTGTTAGGGCCCTATGATCCCTAGCTGCGTTCAGATTTCTCTCTTTGTCTTTATATTTTGCCAGTTTCACTATGATATGTCGTGCAGAAGACCGATTCAAGTTATGTCTGAGGAGACTTCTCTGTGCCTCCTGGATTTCAAAGTCTGTTTCCTTCCTCAGACTGGGGAAGTTCTCTGCTATAATTTGTTCATGGACTCCTTCAGCTCCTTTCCCTCTTTCTTTCTCTTCTGAAATTCCTATGATACAGATATCGTTTCATTTGATTGCATCACTCAGTTCCCGTATTCTCCTTTTGTGATCCTGGATCAATTGATCTCTCTTTTTCTTAGCTTCCTCTTTTTCTATCATTGTGTCTTCTAATTCACCTATTCTCCTCTCTGCCTCTTCAATCCATGCATCAGCCACCTCCATTTTATTAGGCACCTCATTTATAGCATTTTTTAATTCATCACAACTATTTTTAAGGTCCATAATCTTTGGAGCAATAGCTTCTCTGGTGTCTTCCATGCCTTTTTCAAGCCCAGCGATTAATTTGATGACTATTGTTCTAAATTCTTGGTCAGTTATGTTGCTTACATCTGTTTTGAGCAATCCTTTAGCTGTCATTTCTTCCTGGAATTTCTTTAGAGGAGAGTTCTTCCGTTTCATCATTTTGGCTAGCTTTCTGCCTCTTGTCAGTTTGAAAAGCTTGTTATGCGCTCTGCACCTGTGAGTTCTGCTATATTAGAGGAGGCTCAGTGACTGTCCACTTCCATTCAGGAAGTGTTCTTTTAATGGTGTCCCGTGGTCTCTCTTGTTGAGACTTTGGTTATTTTATAACCTACTCATAGTGATATTTGGGACTCTCCACCATGTGTACTTTGGCTTGTTTCTTGAGGTAGCCCTGAAAAGGAAAACAGACAAACACACAGGGAACAAAAGCACGCAAACACACAGACAAATCAAACAAACTAGCAAACCGAAAGGGGAAACAAAAAGTTCAACAAGAAAGACAAAGGACAGTGTAAAAGCATAAAACCAGAAATCCCAGCTACAGATAAAGAGCAGGGTGGAGGCAGTGCTGATGGAAGAGCATATACAAAGAGAGAAATGACAGGGGTGGGGAGAAAGCGAAATTGAACATTGACCAGGCAGAGAGACTGAAAGGCTTAATTCAGAGAGAGAAAGAGGAGAGTATGGTAGGAGGCAAGGAGAAAGAAAGAAATGAAGATAATTTTACCAAAAGAAACTATATAGTCTGATTATTCCAGAGAGACAGAGAAAGGAAGGTAACAATGGAAGTATAGAATATGCATCAAGAGAATGGATTAAATGTGACTGTTTTAGCCAACGAATGACCAGAGTGCCCAGTCCAGCGGAGGGGAGAGATAAGAATGAGATAAGGAAAAATGTATCTGAATAGCAAGAATTGATCTAGAGTTAATCACATCAATGCATCAATGTTGGTCTTGCTCCGGGCTCCAGTAGAAACCAAAAAAACAGCTCTCCAGCACATATGGGCGTGGTCTAGTGTAGACAGGTCTCTCCTCCACTGTGGGTCTGCTGGCCTCTCCCAGAGGCCCCGTCTTGGTGGTTGTGGGGAGAAAACTGGAAGTGCCCCAGTCCCTTCTTGAACCAAGCATTGCAAATCACTCTTTTGGGTCCAATCTCCCTATATAGCAGGCATAGCCAAGTTGGGCCACGTTCTATGTCCCAAGCTCTGCCTCGTTTCCAGATCTTAGTCCTTGCGCTTTAATGGCCCCTTCCTAGCAGGAGATTGAGTAGGGGAGTAGCAAGGCAGTTTCTCCTGGCGCCGCCTGAGACAGGGGCTCCCAGCCCGAAGAAAGCACCACAGCTAGAGATAGGATCTCTCTCTGAATGCCATGCAATTACAGATGGGATGATAGGATCCCTCTCCATCCCAGGCCAAGGTTTGTCGCTTCTCCAGGGAGCAGTTTCAGCTATTCTTTCTCTTCCCTTCCTCTCTCTGTGGCTCTCCGTGGTGGGAACTCCTTCCCCTCCAGGCCTCCAGTCCCAGCCCTTTTTTATCTTCCCCATTTTGCAATCTTGCACCTAGGAGTCTGTCTTCTTAGTGGACTCTGTCTCTTTTCCTCCCAGACTCTTGCACTTCAGTGTCCTATGGCTCCAGGCCTCCTTTCTTTGAGAGATGCGTGCGGCGAAAAGTACGGAGCTCCCTACTTCTCTGCCATATTGCCTCCCCAGGTGTTTGTTAATTTACATTGTTTTAATGGGAGAACTGGGAAATAGTTTCGGGATATGTATCATCAAGATTTTTCTAGTGCATTCTTTGGAGTTATTTTCAAGCATGTACAACGATCAATGAAAATATGTGCATTCATACACACCTCTGTTACTCTATTTTACACTTTACAAGAGCCCCTCACAGTAGAGATAGAAAGTATTAATATGCTTCCTTTATGATGAGCTCACTTTGCTCAAGGTTACATGATAATTTCGTTGTAAATGTCAAACCAGACTCAGAGTTTTTGAGCAGATCCTCCCTAGAAACTCATGACATGAATAAAACCCACAAAAATACTTTCAGCATCCAATGATGCCTCCACTACTGACTTCTTTATGGACCATCCATTTTAATGAAGAATTGACTTAGGTTGTACAAGCAAAAGCATATGAAGTTTTGTCCTCTATTAATATTAGTAATGAAAAAAGTGGGCTCTAACGTCCTCAGGTTGGTTGGAGACCATCTTATCTGCATCATGGGCATGGAGATGTGTAGCCAGGATATGTTTCTCTGCCCCTCGGAAGTCCCATAATATATAGTGTTATGTATTGAAACAGATAAGGGACGTTTACTAATTATGAGTCTTTCAGCATGATTTTTCCAGAAGCCTTGCCATAAAATGAAAATTGTTTGGACATGTTCAGCTGTGAAGAATTTCTTGCATCTTAATTTTCATGGTAAGTGACATGGACTTATTTTATCTCTGCCGCCTCCCATACACCTTTCTCCAACCTGTTTTATGTTTGGAAAGACTTTTAGAAATGAAAACTCAAGATAGAAACTAAATGACAATGTAGATGTTACCTGGGATATTTTGTTGGCTTACATGAACCTGCATAATTAAACATGACCTAATTCAAATGTTTATTTTAATATTGCATCATGGGGTGGAGCCTCCAAAGTGCCGGGAAACAGGAACTCTCCTCTCCTTTTTGTAACTGCAGCCCATCCACACCTTCAACTACTTTTTTTGCTCTTCCTGTAGAATCATCTTCAGGTACCACTGATTTCTATGTATTTAGTATATATCTAACTTAGTTTTCAGAATTTTACAGATTTGGGGCCCCTGGGTGTCTTAGTGGGTTATGCGTCTGACTCTGGTTCAGGTCATGATCTTACAGTCCGTGTGTTCAAGCCCCGCATCAGGCTCTGTTCTGACAGCTCAGAGCCTGGAGCCTGCTTCAGCTTCTGTGTCTCCCTCCCTCTCTGCCCTCCCCGACTTCCGGTCTGTCTATCTCAAAAATGAATAACTGTTAAAAAATATTTCTTGAAAAAAGAAAAAAAGGGGCGCCTGGGTGGCTCAGTCGGTTGAGTGTCCGACTTCGGCTCAGGTCATGATCTCACGGTTCGTGGGTTCGAGCCCTGCATCGGGCTCTGTGCTGACAGCTAGCTCAGAGCCTGGAGCCTGCTTGCGATTCTGTGTCTCCCTCTCTCTCTGACCCTCCCCTGCTCATGCTGCCTGTCTCTTTCTCAGAAATAAATAAAACAGTAAAAAAAATTTTTTTAAAGAAAAAAGAAAAAGATTCTTCTTAATATGCAGTGCTCAAATTCCAATCTCGCCAAGTCCTTCACCGTTCACATATAACACAGGAGTTTTATTTCTTTGTATCGTTCAAAACCCAGTTAAAGAAGAATGGAATGGGATCGATGATATCAGGGTTCTGATCCCAGATCTACTGCTATTATGAAGAGAAGCAAGTTGATATTTGCTAAATCCTTATAATAGTGCTAGTCACAGTGCAAGCACCACAAACGTGCCTGCCAGCAACGGTAAGTGCAAAGTTCAAATATACAACTTTCTCAGCCTTCTGTCATAACTTCGAGATGTGTATTTGGTGAAATCAATATAAGTCTTTTCAAGGAAAACACCAAGATATTTCTATCAAGGAAAATAGTTTTCAATGATCGTCCATGTGGCTAGTTTAGGTGTTTCAACTCAGTGTTTCCAAATTTCTATATGAAAGAACCTGGATTTAGTCCAGTGAAAAATTAGAAACGTGAGCTTCTGTTTGAAACCCTTTACCTTAAGGCCCCCCTACCCTCATCGCTTTGCCCATTAACTTTCATGTGTCCTCCATGCTCTGAAAATCTACTTCTAAGAAAGTCTCTGATGTCCGGCTTAGCATGGATTTAAGACAAAGGCACTGTTTACATGAGAGAGACGAGTTTTCAGGACTGGCTTTGTCTTGCTTTGTTTGGTTGCCCTCCTCACAGCGGCCGCCTCGGACCATATCCGGAGATCCATGTCGTGGCTCTAATTCTTAGCACCTGTTTGATTACGCGAGCCTCAGTTCTCCTGTTTGGAAGGGGTATCTGAGGGCAACGCTCTGTCTTCGGGACTGCTAAGGAGAACATGTCCAGCTCAGGTGTGAACTGCTGCCAGGAAGCCTGGTTATGTCACATCACCCCGGGATCCCAGCAGGCATTGGTCAGAAAGGGCCTGAGCAGGCTTATCACGGTCAGGTCGTTTCTAGATCTCTAAAGTGAACGTACTTAGGGCAAGAAAGACATGCATCCGGGAGTCTGAACTACTGAAAGTTGTCACAAGCTGCCTTGTGGTTCTTGAGAAATAGAAGTAGGGAAAATGTCCTGCTTGTTGCTAAGAGTTTCAGCCCAAAATGGTATACAAAATGTTTAATGTTTAAAATGTTGGGGGCCTTTGGTGAGCTCTCACGTAAGGCCTAGTCCAGTGTTTGGTACAACGTGGAACGGAGACTACCTGGAGCACTGGCTGAAGTCCATGTGGCTGTTTCTCCTACAAAGCTACAAAATTAGGATGATGGGGCCAGAATGATGCATTTTTCATAATTAGTGATTAGTGAGCATTTCCGGCCTAGCCTAAAGGCAGTCTGAGGAATCTCTCTGTCTCGCTTTCTTCTTAGATCCTATCTTTCAGTGTTACGGCTTCCAAACTGAGGAGGGGAGGTGCAAGAATTCCAGAAAAGGAAGGGACCCAGCCAAGTAAATGAAAGAATATCAAGTTTGAAAATAAAATATTTTTAATGTACAAATAGTGCAAGGATTAAGACAGGGAAATAATTCAAATTTAGGAAAAAGAATTTAAAATATATGAGAAGCATAAACCAAACTAAAATGTAGCATGACTTTGAACAACTGATGTTAAAGACAAGAAGGAGCGCTATACTGGCAGAGTCGGAAATACAATCCGATCCCATTATTTTCCCCGGGACTAAGTGATACTTTCTCAATACAGTTGATTGGTTTTCAACCCTGAGAGCCAACCTGTGGAGAAAACACACAACACTTTGCTACAACTGAATGGCAAAATGTAAATGCTACCAGCACAAATAAAAGCAAGCACGTATTCACAGAAGGTGGTTTGTATGAGGTGAAAGGAAAGGCAGAGGGGCTACAGAGCATGGCCTCATGCACTGAGAGAATCATGAGATTAAGGTGAAAGTTAATAACACAAGATATAAATAATAATAGTAGCTAATGTTTCTTGAGCTCTCCTGTGTGTTAGACACTAATGGCTACAAATGCATTATTAGTTGCATTATCACAAGCAACCCCATGAGGTAGAGAGGAATCCTTTCCCCTGGTTTATGGATGAGAAAACAATGGACACAGGTATGATGTGGACATTTCGCAGGGGTACAGAGCTAATAAAAGTTGAAGAACAAGGATTCTTATTCAAGCAGCCCATCTCCAGGACCAGGGCTTTCAGCCCTCTGCTGCCACTTCCCTCACCAATAGAGTCAGCAAAGTTACATGAAGTTACAAGAGAGAAGCAGCCAAATTTATTAAATATGATGTATTGGAAAGGAAGAGGGAGGGAAAACAGGGAGAGTGGAGTTTTGTCTTCCTCCATCATGGCAGAGTGGTAAAAATATTGTTTAAAATGAGTATGTCATGATGCACCAAGATAAGCATTATATTTAGAATAAGGAGATGACATCAAAGAAGCAAAAAACTATCTCTGGAGAGGGGAACTCAGGAGAAAAGGGCTACATGTCAATATGATTCAAGGTGCTATTATGTTCATGTAATTATTCTCATACCAATAAAATATTTGTTTATTTAGAAATTGCTTCTAGGGTGCGCCTGGGTGGCTGAGTAGATTAAGTGTCCAACTTCAGCTAAGGTCATGATGTAGCGATTCATGGGTTTGAGACCCATGTTGGGCTCTATGCTTATGTCTCACAGCCTGGAGCCTTCATCATATTGTGTCCCCCTCTCTCCCTGCACCTGTACATCACCTCCTCCCGACAAATAAACATTAAAACAAATTTTTAAAAAATAGAAATTTCTTCTACTTTGTAAGTGCATAAAAACATGAAATTCAAGTGGCACTTGGATGGCTCAGTTGGTTGAGTGTTCAACTTCCACTCAGGTTATGATCTCACGAGGTCTGAATTCAAGCTCTGCATCAGGCTCTCTGCTGTCAGCTCAGAGCCCGCTTCAGATCCTCTGTGTCCCTGTCTCTTGCCCCCTCCCAACTCGTGCTCTCTCTCAAAAATAAATATTTAAGCCAACATGAAATTCAAAATCTTCTTTTCATCTACCACAAATTTGTTAAATGTTTGTCTTACCAGAGTATTACTTTACTTTTTGAAGACTTTAAAAAAATCACCAGGTACAAATGTTTAAAAGTGGTCTCTAATAATTTTACCAGGCATGGCAGAGAGAGGGTGAAGGACTATTAGAAGCAAACTGGATTTCAACCCTGCTTCTGAGAGGCAGCTGTGACTACAAAGGGCAGGCGATTCTCTGAAGTCACAGAGCAGGAGCAATGCCATGCATTTTTAGGCTCCCTTATCGTATTTTTCCACGTGTTTACTTCATAAAAGTAGGCACTTTTATGCTTCTGTTAAAATGGGATCTCCTATTCGAATTGCCTGGTGAAGGCAACTAAAGCATTATTGCCTAAAGAACTCATTAAGTGTAGATATATATGTCTCCTATCTCCATGTATGAATGTATGTATGTATGTATGTATGTATGTATCTATCTATCTATCTATCTATCTATCTATCTATCTATCTATCTCCTATGCATCTATCTTTATTTATAGAACAAAACAACAATGATTTAAAATACTTCCTTACCTTATTTTATTTTAGCCTTCCCAAAATCCTGCAAAATAAATAGGCCATGGAAAAAGCACTGAGTTCACTGAGACACTTGAAAGATGGCTCTACTGTTTGTCACTGTGCCACCAATAAATGCTGCAGGGAATTCAACCCACATCTTCTCTGTCCTCCTCTCTTACCTTCCTTTGCTGACTCTATTCCAGGCATATTAGTTTATAATTGCTCCCTGGGGATGTCAGGTACTTTTCCTCTGAGCTTTTGCAGTGATTATTCCCGTTATCTGGAATCTTCTTCCCTCAGACATTTGCTTCATTCACCTCCTTCTTACTTGTTCAAATCCCACCTTCCTCATTAGACTTATCCTGTCCACCGATTAAACTAAACTCTGTGATTCTGCCTATAATCTCGCTGCCCCATATGCTGCTTTATTCTCCATAACATTAGTTGCTGGCTAACCCACTAAATCATTTGCATGTTTGTATTTCTGCTCCCCTACACCTTGAATGGAGGCTCCACACAGTCAAGAATTTTGCCTTTTTTAAGTCTAGTGGAGATCCAGCAAAAAAGTCTAGGGTCAACCAGAACTGGGCACAATTGTAACCTGTGTGATTTGATACTTCAGTGATTTAGATCAGAGCCGGGCCAGTTACTGAAGAGGATCTCTTCCACTGCATTGAAGCACAATAAGTTCAAAAAAACTGAAATTTCCAGCAATTACAGAGCAGGTATGTGCTCTTTCTCGCTTCATTCGTCCAGGCTCACATCTATCCTCCCTGGGTGATAAGGGAATGTGTAAGAATGACTGGCCTAAGTCTAAATTAAATATGAAGACATACAAGAAAACATCTAAACATTTCTTTTAAAAAAAATCATTTGAGTGGTTTCCTTTGACACATCAGGGGTTCTCTAGCCTCTAGTAAGGTCAGAGCAGGGGGAGAGAAGAGCAAAACACAGAGGGAAGAGGCAAGGGTGGGTCACCTCATCTCTCCCTCCTTTGTACCTTCCTTCCTCCTGGACTGTCATCACTTACATTCAAAATGCAGAGTGCAGACGGCAGCACATGCAGGTAGAACATGCAGCCACTTCCACACCCCAGTCACTGTGACATGGAAAATTCTGCATCCTTAAGTGTGGCCCAACCCATCACCATTCACACAGGTTCATTCTTTCTCTACTGCTGAGTCACAAAGACACATGAGTGAAGGCAGATTAATAAGAACAAAGGTTTATACACATATGTGTAGAAGTACACAATGTGGGAATGATAAAAGCCCATCGAGGCAAATGGGTTGGGGAGACCACTACAGACAGCAGGGGTGTCCTGCCGGTTCCAAGACCAGAGAAAACTGGCCAGGAGCTTGGGTCAGCCGAGTTCACGGTCACGCCAGGGATGGCACAGTTGATGATTTATGCAGCTGTCTTCAATTTTCCACCATTGGAACTTCTTGAATCTGGTGTCGTTCTGGAGTAGTTCTAAACTGGGGCTCATGTGCCCTTTGCGCTCCAGTATACACACATGCACAGAACAACACAAAAATACACGTGTACACACAATGTACACACTTAGTGTGTGAAGAGAGCAGGTTAAGTTTCACTTAAAGGGGTTGGGCCCCTTTCTGGTGCAACAAAGTCCATTTCTGGTTATATACAATTTGCAGAGGAATACTTGGTCCTTGTTTGTGAAGACTCAGGACAAGAGAAAGGAATTATTTAGTGGCTCTGATGAAGCCCTAGGCAGGTGATGAAGGTGCTCTAGTCATGCCCAGAGCACAGGCACAGTTGACCAGGATAAACACAGTGCTTGCTCCCCCAGCGGAGTATCTGACCGAGGTGAGTCCAAGTTCTGTTTAAAATTTCATGGTGCCATCCCCCGTCGCACGACCAGCACTGTGCTTGGGGGGGCACATGCACTGGGTGTGGATGAGGGACCGGAAGTGTATCCAGTCATAGCAGGTGTGGAGCTCTTCCCCAGAGCAGCACCTGTGTTGGGGTAAGTGAGCACCCAGTGTTCTTGGGGGGAGGGGGGGTGACACAGAGCCCTGCCATCACAGATGTGATAGTGTCTCCATCTGCTACAGCACTTGCTGCATCTGCCGTGGGTCCTCCGCAATTATTCTGCTGTGAAGCAAGAGTACCAGGTCCTACCATCGTGAGAATGACCTTGTCCCCTCCATGCTTACTGACTGTCTGCTGGGCAGGTGGACCGCCGTTACTGGGAAGGAACGTGGAACTACAAGTGGGTCCAAGCACAGAGTTGGTGCTGCCAATTGCAACTGCGCCTGAGGCAGTGTGGCCCGGCAAGCTGCAGGGGCTCTGTGCTGGGTCAACACACGCGTCTCTTGACACATGTGTCTTCGCCAAGATAGGGGCTCTTTCACATGGAGCGATTTGTTTTTGTGTTGGTGAGTCCCGGGAACGCTTACGGTTTCGATGAAGAGCTGAGTCTCCATTCCTGGGAGCAGCGTGGCCCTCTCCCACTTCACCACCACCTGGGTTTTTGACGGTTGGCCCCTTGCTGCTCAGATTAAAGGCACAGGCTGCCTGATCTCCTGACTGGCACCTCTTCTCCAGGATGGCAACACTTTCACATGCGGGACGTTTTCTTTGCCTGGTTGAGCCCCCAGGACACTTACAGATCATGCAGACTGTAGAGTCTCCAGCTGTGGGATGCTGGAGTCCCGGCCCACTGCTCCACTGACTGGGTATATGGGTGGCCCCCAGTGCCTGGATTTACGTCGTGTCCACATGCTACCTGGGCCACAACAGCACTGCTACCGGTGGTGTGTTCTCAGAACCGGGAAGCACTATGTAAAGTGGCACATGGTTGTCCCCGGACACAGGGGAGGAATAGATGATGGAAGCCTGAGATGGAGATGGAGTGTCCATGGCCTCACTGTCTGAAGCTGAGTGGCAGTTGGCAGGGGGCTTGCCTACTGGAGTGGAGGTGACACCAGAACCCCCCAGGGGCAAGCTCGTGGAAACAGCAACACTTGGTGGTAAAGATGGAGGGACAGATGGGACTGGGGGCCTGGCAGACTGGTCAGCCAAGTCCGCTGTAGGACTAGGGACTTGCACAGTGTTAATGCCCGAAGGCAGACAGTTAGCAGTCTCTGCTGCCGGTATGGAGAGAGCAGGGGCAGGCAGAGTGTCTGAGCAGTCTGCTTTGATCTCTCTTCTCTCCTCCAAGATCTTATTCCAGGTGTCCAGGTTTTTGTCCATGGCTACACAAGGCAGCTTAGGAGGTGGGGGCAACTCCCTGCGGCCCCACAACTGTGGCTGTGGTGGTGGCAGCGGCAGAGAAGGTGGCATGGATCTCTTCCGTTTGCAGGGCCCACTGCTGGCAGATACAGGGGGCAAAGAGCTCCCTGACGACATGCCTGAAGGCTCCTCAGCCCGTTTTTCTTTGCTGCGTAGGAGTGTGTCCCCGACAGCCTGATGGTTTTCACCCGACACTTCCTTGGTTGATGTCTCCCGCAGTGAGGAGCCGAATGGGGTCAGGCAGGGGACGGTGGCGGCGGAGTGCGAAACGTAGAAACTTACTCAGGAGATTGCCCATATTGAGCTGGTTGTGCGCCAAACTATCTCGAGGTTGGAGTCTATAAGCTGGAGAGCCCCTCCAGAGCTTCTGACTCCTCTCGAGGTCAAACACGCACTGAGCCTGAAGGGCCCAGCCTGGCACAAATGATGCATCCCTGGGACACGTCACAAAGAAGGGTGCGCATGCGCATCTTAGCAAGAGACCACTTCACAGGGCAAAGGGGAGGCCCCAGAGCCCCGCCCCTTTAGGCTCCAGCGCCTGGGGACTTCCGGTCGCCAGTGGCAGTATATAGGCTGCCTGCAGCCCTTGGCTGGTGAGCCCATTGGCACGTGTACGCAACCTACAAGGCCACTGCGTGGGGACTGTAGGGGAGTGCGGTGGTTGTTGGACCCCTTGGCGCCTCGGTGTGTGTTGCCAGCCTTTCCCCCAAGAAAGACGAGCGCTGGGGGGCTCCCAACGCTGTGACGGAGCGGCCCGCTGCCCCCGGGACCCTCTCTGCTTCCCTGCGAGGCTTAGAACCAGCTGCATCTTCGCTAGGGCTGCCCAGTCTTTCAGCATCACTCTCCAGACGGCGCCAGTTTCCAAGAGCCGCCAAAGCCTGACCTGAGTGGATGCTGTGCCCCAAGACCTCTCTTCCTGGCAGGCAAGTTCTTGCTTTCTTCCTTTTGAGGAATTTGGCAAAACAACATTTGTAATTTAGACCACCCCTCAGGTCACACAGGTGGTGGTGGCTTAGCTGGGATTCAAGCCCAGCTAGTGACTCCCAGAGCTCTTACTCTGGACTGTGGTGCCTCCTTACCATAGATGCATCATGTGTTACCATGTTTTCTTTTTCTTTTTCCTAGTTCTTAGGGTACTTAGCCCGGTGCCATATTTACAGTGAGCAGAGACCTGCCCAGGACCAAGCCTTCATTGAACAAAAGCTCAATTCATAAATTAATCAGGGACCACAATGGGTTCTGGTCTCAGAAGATGTAGGGCATGGACCACCAGTGGTAAGCATAGTACCATCCCACATTTGTAACTAAGCCTTGCAGCCCAGATTTTCTCTTTGGTCTATTCTGAAGAATCCAAATACATAAGATTATATGTAAAGACTGTATGTAAAAATATAAAAGGTTATATTCTAGATACGTTGTGGTCTACCTGGAAGAAGTTCACCAATGGATTATTGCATATGGATCAGAAGCCATTTTCTCTGGCCTTCTAGGAATATGTCTAGTAAGGCATCTCACTAATATCTAGAAAGTAAATATGTCATTTATTTTAAGTTAAGAGTAGAGCAACGTATTGGGTTAAAGAAAGGGCAACACAATTTGGTGGTTGTGAGCATGCCAGCCAGGTTCATTCTTCACCTCACATTGTTGGCACTTAAACACGATTCTAGAGATTCTTATGACCAAGAGGGGAGAGATATGCTTGAGTGTCTAGCAAGAGAAATATGTATTATTGTCTAGAGCTGGAAGCTTCAGCATGAGGAAGGAGGTTTGAAAAATCTTGGCCTACATGTGGCTTTACCTAGTGTGAATCTCATTTCTGTGGCTTACTTCATTGAAGTGTTTTTTCTCTCACGGGACTGATGTTGTATATCTGTGACATGACATGCGTAAGATTCAGAACCAAGAATCCTATATATCAGTAAAAATATATATATTAAAAATTTTTATATATATTATATATACATCTATAGACACACAGTAAAAGTTTGGATTATGAGTAACTTGTTCTGCATGTGTTCCGCAAGATGAGTAGACATTTCTGATAAATTTTAACTTGACAAGTAAGTGATGTCTTGCAATACAAGGAGTACATGATGCCAAATGTCACATGACAATTGAGCCAATGGTTCTCTCTCTCTGTCTTTGTCTGTCAGTCCACCCACTGTGGAATCGTGGGTGATCATCTCGCATGCTCAGATGCTTTGCCTCAGGCCACGGTGTTTGGCATTAATCAGTGAGTTTTCAGAACATTGGAAGCTGTCCACAACTGGTACTGGTGTCTTTTTTGTCACTTCAAAGCACCTATGGACAGTCCTTTGCTTTTCCATACAAGAGTAAGCTTAGGAATGCTTTGCCTCATTCAGGTCAGGCTGCCTGCAGATAGAGACCCTTTCCTCTGCTGCCTTATTGCTGGTTACATTCAGTAGAGCATATGACAAGAGCTTATTAATACTGTAGTGCAGTCAACATCTGTTAGCGAAAATGAAACTCATCCTACACAAGAATGCTTTTCTCTCATCTCCTTCGCACCAGCCACGAAGGTTTTCAAAGGTAAGTACAGGTTAATTTGTTTATTTTTCTTTACATTTTGTATTTTATTATTTTGTATTATAGTGCAGTAGGTTAATGATTGTTATATGAGTATTTTTGGGTTGTGGAACAAATCATCTGAGTTCCACAGAAACATAAATTTCTGTTATTTATTATGGGAAAGTTGGCTTTGATAGACAAGTGCTTTGGATGACCAGCATGTTTCTGGAGCAAATTATGCTCATGAACCAAGGCTTTACTGTATTTATTTTTTCATATTGAAAATACCACTGGCCATAATTCATATCTTACAAAATTAGCTTTAGTGCTCTGGTTATGAGAACTTTTATAGTATGTTAGAGCAAACTTGGACTTCCATCCCCAACAAAGTTGGGGTGGGTAGGACACAAAATGTTTTGCTCAGACCCTAATTCTGTTTGAAAAAAAAAAAAGGAGAAATATTATAAGCGCTTTCTATTCTAAGAGCAAAATTGATTTCCCGATATGATATTTAACCATAAGTCCTATGATATCATTTGAGTTCAGTAAGGAACAGTTTCTTGGTAGTGTTTCTTTGAACAGAAATAGCAAGCTTGTACAAATTCTGAGCAAAGATATCTTATTAAACTCTGAAAAAGATGATGATGTCAGATATATTTGAATACAATAAATGACAATCATGCTATTTCCATCGTTTTATTTCCCAAGGAGGAAATATTAAGCATATGATGCATGTTGGGGCTTCAGGACAATACAAGGAAGTTTGGGTAAGGATATCTTCTTTTGTCAAATGGGAGTCGACAGATAGGATGCTTTTTTGAAATATAGACCATTCTCTTCCTGGTCCTTAGAGACAAAATACATTATATGGCAAGTGGTTATTCTCAGATAATTTGCCTGGGCAGAAGAAAACATGTTGAGACAGAATTTGTTAAGAGAAAATATTTTGTTAATGATTGATTTAATCATTAATAAAATATTTTTATAATAACCACAAATTATAGTTGCCAGGAAGATTCCTTCTCATCTGACAATTCATGAAACAAAAATCTCCAGTTATAGCCCATGAAGCCATGGGCGTGTAGTCTTGGATGGAGTTGGTAGTAGTGACAATGAACCAGAGCTGACACCCTGTGTGTGGTTCAACATTCCCTCCCTGTTCCCTTGTCTTGCTCTCCAATAATCTGTTGTAATTCCTACAGAGTTACTATGGAGGGAACACTGAGTGAGCCATGGAACTCATTAAATGAACTTTTTTCTCTCTTCTCTTGACTATAAACAGGGCTCAGCAGAAGCAGACTGGCCTTGTGCAGCCCCTTCTTTGGACAGTCTTCTCTTGATCATTCTATTCATCAGTCCTGCATTTTAATTTTGCCTTCTCTAAATGTATCAAAATCTTTCTGTGGTTGATGACTTCCACATTCTCTTGGCTTTGATTGGTATTAGTTTTGGTATTTCTACACTTGTATTAAATATGGTTTCAGGAGGAACAGAAAGTAAATGTGTTTTTCAAGTCTACCGCCTTGAACTGAAAATACCTGTTAATTTTAGCATCCAACATTCCCATAGGAAAAAAACCCAACCTCGGCATTCACATTCAACTTTTTTTGAGAAATCACTAAGAAATTAAGATGTGATCATTTCTAATGGGAAAATACCTATCTCATGGAGTTGATTTGAGGACTAAATGAGATAAGGAACATGAAAATGATTTGTAAAGTTTAAAGTTGTCTAAGAGACTTGTGTGAGAGGGATGATGGCAGAGAAGTAGGGAGCTCTGTTCTTTTCACCCACCCCTATCTCTCAAACAAAGAAGGCCTGAAGCCATAGGACATTGAATGACAAGAGTCTGGGAGGAAGAGACAGAGTCCACTAAGAATACACCCTCATAGGTGTGTGATTGCAAACTGAGGAAGATAAAAATGGGCCGGGACCAGAGGCATGGAGGGGAGGGAGCCCCCTCCGTGGAGAGCCATGGAGAGATGAGGGGAAGAGAAAGAGACACTGAAACTGCTCACAGAAGTGTCCCTGGAGAAGAGAAAACCTTGTTCCAGGACAGAGAGGGAGCCTATCATCCCATCTCTAACTGCAGGGCGTTCAGAGAGAGATCCTATCTCTAGCTGTGGTGCTTTTGTGGGCTGGGTGCCCCGATCCCAGGCAGTGCCAGGAGAAACTGCTCCCCTGCTCCCCCTACTTGATTTCTGGCTAGGAAGTGGCTGGCCTAGAGGATTACATTTCAGGTGGTATCATTAAAGTGCAAGGACTAAGATCTGGAAACGAGGCAGAGCTTGGGACATAGAACGTGGCCCAACTTGGCTATGCCCATGGCACAGGGAGATTTGACCCAAAAGAGTGATTTGCAACACTTGGTTCAAGAAGGGACTGGGGCACTTCCAGTTTTCTCCCCACAACCACCAAGACGGGGCCTCTGGGAGAGGCCAGCAGACCCACAGTGGAGGAGAGACCTGTCTACACTAGACCACGCCCATATGTGCTGGAGAGCTGCTTTTTTGGTTTCTACTGGAGCCCGGAGCAAGACCAACATTGATGCATTGATGTGATTAACTCTAGATCAATTCTTGCTATTCAGATACATTTTTCCTTATCTCATTCTTATCTCTCCCCTCCGCTGGACTGGGCACTCTGGTCATTCGTTGGCTAAAACAGTCACATTTAATCCATTCTCTTGATGCATATTCTATACTTCCATTGTTACCTTCCTTTCTCTGTCTCTCTGGAATAATCAGACTATATAGTTTCTTTTGGTAAAATTATCTTCATTTCTTTCTTTCTCCTTGCCTCCTACCATACTCTCCTCTTTCTCTCTCTGAATTAAGCCTTTCAGTCTCTCTGCCTGGTCAATGTTCAATTTCGCTTTCTCCCCACCCCTGTCATTTCTCTCTTTGTATATGCTCTTCCATCAGCACTGCCTCCACCCTGCTCTTTATCTGTAGCTGGGATTTCTGGTTTTATGCTTTTACACTGTCCTTTGTCTTTCTTGTTGAACTTTTTGTTTCCCCTTTCGGTTTGCTAGTTTGTTTGATTTGTCTGTGTGTTTGCGTGCTTTTGTTCCCTGTGTGTGTGTCTGTTTTCCTTTTCAGGGCTACCTCAAGAAACAAGCCAAAGTACACATGGTGGAGAGTCCCAAATATCACTATGAGTAGGTTATAAAATAACCAAAGTCTCAACAAGAGAGACCACGGGACACCATTAAAAGAACACTTCCTGAATGGAAGTGGACAGTCACTGAGCCTCCTCTAATATAGCAGAACTCACAGGTGCAGAGCGCATAACAAGCTTTTCAAACTGACAAGAGGCAGAAAGCTAGCCAAAATGATGAAACGGAAGAACTCTCCTCTAAAGAAATTCCAGGAAGAAATGACAGCTAAAGGATTGCTCAAAACAGATGTAAGCAAAATAACTGACCAAGAATTTAGAACAATAGTCATCAAATTAATCGCTGGGCTTGAAAAAGGCATGGAAGACACCAGAGAAGCTATTGCTCCAAAGATTATGGACCTTAAAAATAGTTGTGATGAATTAAAAAATACTATAAATGAGGTGCCTAATAAAATGGAGATGGCTGATGCATGGATTGAAGAGGCAGAGAGGAGAATACGTGAATTAGAAGACACAATGATAGAAAAAGAGGAAGCTGAGAAAAAGAGAGATCAATTGATCCAGGAACATGAAAGGAGAGTTCGAGAGCTGAGTGATGCAATCAAATGAAACAATATCTGTATCATAGGAATTCAAGAAGAGAGAGAAAAAGAAGCTGAAGGGGTACTTGAACACATTATAGCAGAGAACTTCCCCAATCTGGGGAAGGAAACAGACATTGAAATCCAACAGGTACAAAGAAGTCCCCTCAGATGTAACTTGAAAGTTGCATGACATATCATAGTGAAACTGGCAAAATATAAAGATAAAGAGAGAATTTTGAAAGCAGCCAGGGATAAAAGGGACCTAACACACAAAGGGAGACCTATCAGAGTGGTTGCAGACCTATGTACTGAAACTTGGCAGTCCAGAAAGGAATGGCAGGAAATCTTCAATGTGATGAACAGAAAAAATATGCAGCCAAGAATCCTCTATCCAGCAAGCCTGTCATTCAGAATAGAAAGAGAGATAAAAGTCTTCCTAAAGAAACAAAAATGGAAAGAATTCATCACTACTAAACCAGCCCTACAAGAAATCCTGAAGGAAACACTATGAGGGAAATGTTGCAAGGAACACAAGGTCCCAGAGACACCAACACAGGCATGAATCCTACAGAGAACACAATGACTCTAAACCCATAGTTTTCAATAATAACACTGAATGTAACTGGACTAAATGTTCTAATCAAAAGACATAGGGTAGCAGAATGGATAAAAAAACCAAAATCCATCTATTTGCTGTCTACAAGAGACTCATTTTAGACCTGAGGACACCTTCTCATTGAAGTAAGGGCATGGAGAAATATATATCATGCTACTGGAAATCAAAAGAAAGCTGGAGTAGTCATACCTACATCGGACAAACTGGACTTTAAAGTAAAGGCAGTTACAAGGGATGAAGAAGGGCATTCCATAATAATTACAGGGTCTATTCATCAGGAAGAGATAACAATTATAAATGTCTATGCACCGAATTTGGCAGCACCCAAATACATAAAACAATGAATCACAAACAGAAACAATCTTATGGATAAGAATATTCTAATAGCAGGGGACTTAATACCCCACTTACAGCAGTGGATAGGTCAACTAGAAAATCACTAAAGAAATAATGGGCCAGAATGACACATTGGACCAGATGGATTTGACAGATATATTTAGAACTCTACATCCTGAGGCCATGGAATTCACTTTCTTCTCAAGTGTGCATGGCACATTCTACAATATAGATCACATACTGGGTCATAAAGCAGCCCTCAATAAATATAAAAGAATTGAGATCATACCATGCACACTTTCAGATCACAAGGCTATGAAACTTGAAATCAATCCCAGGAAAAAGTCCGGAAAACCTCAAAATCATGGAGGTTAAAAAAACACCCTAGTAAAGAACAAATGGGCCAATCAGGCAATTAGAAAATAAATTTAAAAATAGATGGAAACATATGAAAATGAAAATACAACAATCCAAACTCTTTGGGATCCAGCAAACTCTTTTCCTAAGAGGATAGTACATTGCACCCCAGGGCTATTTCAAAAAACTAGATAAAGCACAAACACAAAATCTGACAGCGCACCTAAAGGAACTAGAAGCAGAGCAACGAGAGCACCCCAAACCCAGCGAAAGAAGAGAAATAATAAAGATCAGGGCAGAAATAAACCATATAGAATCCAAAGAAACAGTCAAACAGATCAATGAAACCAAGAGTTGGTTTTTTGAAAAAATAAACAAAGTTGAGAAACCTCTAGTCAGGCTTCTCAAAGAGAAAAGGGAGAGCACCCAAATAGACAAAATCATAAATGAAAGTCGGTTTATTACAACCAATCCATCAGAAATACAAGCAATTATCAGGGAATGCTATGAAAAATTATATGCCAACAAACTGGACAGCCTAGAAGAAATGGACAAATTCCTAACCACACACACACCACCAAAATTCAAATGGGAAGAGAGAGAAAATCGGAGCAGACCCATAAGTAGTGAAGAAATTGAATCAGTGATCAAAAATCTCCCAACAAATAAGAGCCCTGGGCCAGATGGCTTCCCTGGGGAATTCTAACAGACATTTAAATCAGAGTTAATACCTATTCTTCCCAAGCTAATAGAAAATAGCTTCCAAAAAAATAGAAATGGAAAGAAAACTTCTGGACTCAGTCTATGAAGCCGGCATCACCTTGATTCCTAAACCAGAGACCCAGCAAAAAAAGAAGACAATATCCTTGATAAATACAGATGCAAAAATCCTCAACAAGATACTTGCAAATCGAATTCAACACCACATAAAAAGAATATCCACCATGATCAAGTGGGATTCATCCCTGTGTTAAAGAGCAAAGCAATCAATGTAATACATTACATTAACAAAAGAGAAGATAAAAACCATACCATCCTGTCGACAGGTGCAGAAAAAGCATTTAACAAAATACAACATTCTTTCTTAATAAAGACCTTCGAGGAAGTCAGGTTAGAAGGAACTTACTTAAACATGATAAAAGCCATTTATGAGAAGCCTACAGCTAATATCATCCTCAATGGGGGAAAAAACTGAGAGCTTTCCCCCTGAGA
Source organism: Proteles cristata cristata (assembly GCA_017311185.1). NCBI lineage: Eukaryota > Metazoa > Chordata > Mammalia > Carnivora > Hyaenidae > Proteles > Proteles cristata. The sequence goes on from JAESUZ010004584.1 coordinate 3,150,230, forward strand.
TCAGGAACACGACAGGGATGTCCACTCTCACCACTGTTGTTTAACATAGTGCTGGAAGTCCTAGCATCAGCCACCAGACAACAAAAGGTAGAATTGGCAAAGATGAAGTCAACTTTCGCTTTTCGCAGATGACATGATACTCTACATGGAAAACCTGACAGACTCCACCAGAAGTCTACTAGAACTGATGCATGAATTCAGCAAAGTCACAGGGTACAAAATCAATGTACAGAAATCAGCTGCATATTTATATACCAATAATGAAGCAACAGAAAGAGAAATCAAGAAGCTTTTCATTTTCTAATAAAGCATTTAACTGCCCTATGGAGGGCAAGAGATACTTGTAAACAGCTTCCCATTTTTATGAATTAACTTTGTAATATTTATTTTTACATATTTTTACATTTTAAACATATTTATATAGAGGGGTTCCTGAGTGGCTCAATCAGTTAAGCGTCAGACTTTCGCTTAGGTCATGATCTCACAGTTTGTGGGTTTGAGTCCGATGTCAGGCTTTGTGCTGACAGCTCAGAGCCTGGAAGCTGCTTCAGATTCTGTGTCTCCCTCTCTTTCTGCCCCTCTTCCTACCATGCTGTCTCTCAAAAATAAAGTTCAAAAAACATACTTATATACAGATATAATATCAAGATCAATAAATAGACTATTCCCAGAAGTCCCCATTAACTGTATGTCTTCCTATCATAATCCTCTCTCATCCACCAGAGATAATAACAAGACTTTCATGATAATCATTTATTTGCTTTTGTTTTATCACCGAAAATATATGAATATGCAATGAAGTTAGTTTTGCCTATTTTCAAATTTCCTTTGTATAAACGCATACTATTTGTATCCTTTTCTGTCTTCATTCTTTCACTTAGTATTATTTGTAAGATCCATCCATCCTATTTTTCTGTATAGGCAGATGGAGCTTGTTGATCCATTTTAGATGGACTTTCTCCCCCAGTTTTCTCCTATTACAAACAATGCTATTGTCAATATCCTTATACACATAGAACATGAGGTTCTCTGGGGTATATCTACTTATGAGTGGAATTGCTGGGTTATGGGGTCTGTGTCTTGAGCTTTGCCAAATAATGCCATAAGATTTTCCAAAGTGCTCATAAAAATTTACACTCCTACCAGCTCTGTATAAGAACTTTGAATGACCCCAAATTTCACTAGCCTTTGGTATTATCAGACCTTTATAGTTTTTCCATTCTGGTAGTAGAATAAATGGTTTTTCTGTGTGTTGTAGTGGCATGTGGTGGACTATTGCTTTTAAAAATGTAGTCTGACAATCTCTGCCTGTCAAATGGAGTACTGAGTCACTTGTATTTAATACAATTATCAATACGGTTGGATTTAAATTTATCCTATTGTCTTCTGTTTGTTTAGTCTATTCTTTGTTTCTTGTCTTCCTTTTTTTTTTTTTTTTTTTTTAGCTTTTAGTATCCGTTTGATCTCCACCATTGGCTTTTTAGAGATATAGATGGAGATGCAGACATTTACCACCACCACCACCACTCCCGCCCCTTTTGTGGTTGCTCCAAGGCAGTGGTTCTCAACCAGGGGCAATTTTTACTTTCAAGGGACATTTGACAATGTTCAAAGACATTTTGGTTGTCACAACTGGCGGTAGAGGGCACTGCTATTCGCATCTAGTGGGTAGAGACCAGAGATGCTGCTAAACCTCCTATGATGCACAGTATAGCCCCCCACCTCAAGAAAGAATTATCCAGCCCCCAATGTCAGTAGTTCTGAGATTCAGAAACCCTGCATCTTGAATTTATCATAGTTTACCTTCAGATTATAATATACTACTTTACATATAACATAAGAATCTTACCAGGGTATACTTCTATTTCCCTTTTTTGTCCTTGTGCAAATAATAATGTCTTATATTATATATGTAATAAAGCACTGTTATAATGAATTAGTATTATACTTTGTCATTTATCTTTTTTAAGAAATCATAACATGAGGAAAAGTATTTTTTTAAAGTTTTTAAATGTTTTATTTATTTTTGAGAGAGAGAGCAAGCTGGGGAGGGGCAGACACACACACACACACACACACACACACACACACACACACACACAATCTAAAGCAGTCTCCAGACTCTGAGCCGTCAGCACAGAACCCAATGCAGGGGTTGAACCTATGAACCGCAGGATCATGATCTGAGCCAAAGTCGGATGCTTAACTGACTGAGCCAGCCAGGTGCCCCTTCTCCTCACTTCTAATAGCTGGAATTCAAGCTTAACTTGAAGAACTAGTCACTATTAACAATAACCAACATTTAATTTAAAAAAATCACTAGCCATGCTTAGAAAAAAATGTTACCTTGGGGCGCCTGGGTGGCTTAGTCGGTTAAGCGTCCGACTTTCGCTTAGGTCATGATCTCGCGGTTCGTGGGTTCGAGCCCCGCGTCGGGCTCTGTGCTGACTGCCAGCTCAGAGCCTGGAGCTTGTTTCAGTCTGTGACTCCCTCTCTCTCTGACCCTCCCCTGCTCATGCTGTCTCTCTCTCTCCTAGAAATAAATAAAAATATTTAAAAAAAAAAAAGAAAAAAATGTTACCCATAATTTAAAGGAAAATTAGTTATATAAGCAGACTCAGAATGGCAATGATAGTGGAACTAGCAACAGGGTTGTTAAAACAGCTCTATGTTTATTCAAAAGAAAATATCAACATTAGGAGAGAAATTGAAAATATAAAAAAGAACCAACTAGAAATTTCTGGAGGTGAAAAGCATATCTGAAAAAATATCTGGAGCCTGCTTCAGATTCTGTCTTCCTCTCTCTCTGCCCCTCCCCCACGCATGCTCTGTTTCTCTCTCAAAAATAAACATAAAAATTTTTTTAAAGTGAGGAGAAAAATTTTTCCTAGTTTTTGAGCCAAATATATAATTCCATTGAGAGACTGACAGACTTGTAGGATGTTTAAAAGAACTGACAGGTGATACCTTGTTCCTGTTGTAAGATGTTAATATTGCTTAAAAATTGTATGATTACTCTTGTACATGGATTTAAATTTGCTCTTTTGACTTAGATCAACCACATTTTTTCCATTTTGAGTTACCATCTGCTGTTAAATTCAGCACATGATACTCTCCCAGGTAACTTTTGGTGACACAGTAAAGTGCTTCATTTTATGTAATAACTATTACTTAAAATAGTCATACTGGGGCTATTTACCATTTTTTCACAAGATATAGTAGGCATGTTGCTAAAAGTAAAAAACAAAACAAACAACCCGCCGCCCAGCAATTATTAAAATATTTGTGGTAACTTTCAAACTGTTTTCATTACACAGTTTTAAATCTCTCTTTCCCTTGTATTTTAGAAACGTGGTTCTTCAAATGGAGTCCATTTTATTCACAATGTCCCATTTCTAGCTCAAATGAAACTCCTTTAAAAGAGGCTTCCACATAAAATTCTTTATTTATAGATTATAATGAACAGTACTATCTGTGACAGTTGTTCTCTTCATCCAAAGGAGGGTTATATGGAGCTGGTGCACTGGTAGATAGCTGGTAACCTTTGTACATAATGTATTCATTAAACTTTGCAGTGTTTTTTCATTACTTGGTATTGTAATTTCCAATTATTTGGTATCCAGTATGATAACCTTCATGGTCACTCTTTCAATACTGAAAGTGTATTCTACAGTTTCAAGAGTTCTGTGAAGAACAACACTTACCTTTATTTTATTTATTTACTTATTTTTATTATCTTAATGAAAGATGTTAGCTAAAAGAAGTTTTATACAGTGTACTGTATTTGCAATGAGTTAAGCATATGGCTCTTTTTACAGGCTTCTAGAGGTTTACCAACATTTCTTATTTTTTAATTTATTTATATTTGAAAGAGAAAGTGCGCGTGAGCACGTGTGCCCGAGTTGGGAGGGGCAGAGAGAGAATCCCAAGCATGGTCTGCAGTGCCCGATGTGAAAACTCAAAACCATGAGATCATGACCTGAGCCAAGGTCAAGAGTCAGATGCTTAACCAACTGAGCCACCCAGGTGCCCCTACCAACACTTCTATCTTATTGAAAGAAGATATTGGTTGAAAAAAGTTTTATACATAGTATAGTTTCAAAGACTTAAGTATACAGTGCTTTCCAAATGCTTTCACACATATGTTTGCAAACACTTCTATCTTAATGAAAGATCTTAGTTGAAAGAAAGTTTATACATAGTGTCATTTCAATGAGTATATGGCACTTTCCATGGGCTTCTATACCAATGCTTGCAAACACTTATTTTTTCGTTTTCAAGTTTTTACTTAAATTCCAGTTAGTTAATACATGTGTAACATTAGTTTCAGGTGTAGAATTTCTAGATACATCACTTACATACAACGCCCTGTGCTCATCAGAAGTGCCCTTCTAATGCCCATCACCCATTTAACTAATTCCCTTGCCCACCTCTCCTCCAGCAACCCTGTTTGTTCTCTATAGTTAACGACTGTTTTACTGTTTGCCTGTCTTTTTGTATTCACCTATGTTCATCTGTTTTCTTTCTTAAATTCTAAATCATATGGTATTTGTCTTACTGTGACTTATTTTGCTTAGCATAATACTCTCTAGCTCCATCTACATCATTGCAAATGGCAAAATTTCCATTCTTTCTTTAAACATTTTTTTAATGTTTATTTTTGAGACAGAGATAGACAGAGCTTGAGTGGGGAGGGGCAGAGAGAGAAGGAATCACAGAATCTGAATCAGGCTCTAGCTCTGAGCTGTCAGCGCAGAGCCCAACGTGGGGCTTGAACCGATGGACCTCGAGATCATGACCTGAGCCAAAGTCGGCCGCCCAACCGACTGAGCCACCCAGGTGCCCCGATTTTCATTCATTCTTAAGGTTTTTATCTTCTTGTATCTATTCATCAGTTGATGGACATTTGGGCTCTTTCCATAATTTGGCTATTGTTGATAATGCTGCTATAAATATTGGAGTGCATATGTCCCTCTGAATCAGTACTTTTGTATCCTTTGGGTTAATACCTAGTAGTGGAGGGAACATACCTCAACATAATAAAGGACATATATGAAAAACCCACAGTTAATATCATCCTCAATGGAGAAAAACTGGAGAGCTTTTCATCTATGGTCAGAACAAGGAGGGATGTCCACTCTCACCACTGTTATTTAACATAGTACTGAAGTCCTAGGTTCAGCAATCAGACAACAAAAAGAAATAAAAGGCATCCAAATCAGCAATGAAGAAATCAGACTTTCACTATTTGCAGATAACATGATACTCCACATAGGAAACCCAAAAGACTCCAGAAAAAAAAAAAAACAAAACTTTTGAAATGATAAATGAATTCAGTCAAGTCACAGGATACACAATCAATGTACAGTAATCTGTTGCATTTCTATACACCAATAATGAAGAAGCAGAAAGAAAAACCAAGGAATTGATCTCATTTACAATGGCACCAAAAGCCATAAGATACCTAGGAGAAATAAACCTAACCAAAGAGGTAAAAGATCTATATTCTGAAAACCATAGAACACTTATGAAAGAAAATGAAGATGACACAAATAAATGCAAAAATATTCCATGCTCATGGGTTAGAGGTAAATGTCTATACTACCCAAAACAATCTACACACTTTAATACAATCCCTATCAAAACACCACCAGCAGTTTTCACAGAGCTAGAACAAACAATCCAAAAATTTGTACAGAACCACAAAAGACTCCAAGTGGCCAAAGCAACCTTGAAAAAGCAAAGCAAAGCAAAGCTGGAGGCATCACAATTCCAGACTTCAAATAATATTACAAAGCTGTAGTGATCAAAACAGAATGGAACTGGCACAAAACAGACACACAGATCAATGGAACAGAATAGAAAACCCAGAAATGGATCCACAAATGTATGGCCAACTAATCTTCAACAAAGCAGGAAAGAGTATCCGATGGAAAAAAGACAGCCTAGTCTCTTCAACAAATGGTGCTGGGAAAACTGGACAGCAATATGCAAAAGCATGAAACTGGTCCACTTTCCTACACCATACACAAAAATAAATTCAAATGGATGAAAGACCTAAATGTGAGACAGGAAACCATCAAATTCCTGGAGGAGCACATAAACAGCAACCTCTTTGACATCAGCCATTGCAACTTCTTACTAGATATATCTCTGGAGGCAAGGGAAATAAAAGCTAAAATGAACTATTGGAACTTTATCAAGATACAAAGCTTCTGCACAGTAATAGATACAATCAACAAAACCAAATGGCAACCTTTGGAATGGGAGAAAATATTTGTAAAGGACATCTGATAAAGGGTTAGTATCCAAAATCTATAAGGAACTCAATACCCAAAAAACAAATAATGCAGTTCATAGGCAGAAGACATGAACAGACATTTTTCCAAAATGACATCCAGATGGCGAACAGACACATGAAAAGATGCTCAACATCACTCATCATTAGGAAAATACAAATCAAAACTATGGTAAGCTATCACCTCACATCTGTCAGAATGGCAAACATTAACAACTCAGATAACATCAGATGGTGAGGATTCAGAGAAAGGGGAACCCTCTTACGCTGCTGGTGGGAATGCAAACTGGTGCAACCACTCTGGAAAACAGTGTGGAGGTTCCTCAGGAGTTTAAAATAGAACTACCTTAAAACCCAGGAACTGCACAATATTTACCTTTAGATCTTAAAAGGATTTCAGACATTATCTAAGAAAATTTTCACTTTATAAAGAAACCAAGGTGAATTTTACAGTTGCAATTAAAGTTTTGTGAACTTAATACTTGAGAAGTGACTGTCAAATTGTAATATGTGTAAGCTTTTCCTGGGGGAGTTTATTAGAATTGTAATTTTTAAAAATATTTATTCTTTGAGAGAGAGAGAATGTGACCGGGGAAGGTGCATGGGGAGAGGGAGACACAGAATCTGAAGCAGCCTCCAGCCTCTGAGCTGTCAGCACAGAGCCAACATGGGGCTTGAACTCACAGACCGCGAGATCATGACCTGAGCTGAAGTCAGATGCTTAACCGACTGAGCCACCCAGGTGTCCCTAGAATGTTAGATATCCAGGCCCACTTCTAGAAATATTGATTCACCATGGCTGGAGTGAAGACCAAAATTACATGTTTTTAACAAGTACCAGCAGGTAAGTGTAATGCAGATGGTCTGCAGACCAGTTTCAGAAATAGTTACAGTGGACTGGAACTGCATTCAGAATTCTAGTACCTTGCCCCATGATTTAGTCACTTGGTGACTGTGTAAATGTTTAATTAAAAACGATTAATATCATGGTTGACCACATGAAAGCAAATTCTTGTTTATTCTTCTAGTGATCCATTTCATAGGGAGTATAAACGTATTTGTAAGAAATAATGCTGCCTTAGAGAAGGACAAATATCATATGGTTGCACGTATAGGAGGATTAGGAGGAACTTAACGGAGGACCACGGGGGAGAAGAAGGGGGGAAATGGTGGGGGAAAGGGGGAGAGGCAAACCATGAGAGACTCTTGAATGCTGACAAAAACTGAGGACTGATGGATGTGGGGGGGAGGAGGGATGGGCACGGAGGGGGGCACTTGTGGGGATGAGCACTGGGTGTTATGTGGAAACCAACTTGACAATAAACTATTCGTAAAAATAATAAAATAATAATAATAATACTGCCTTCTGTCTTCTCAGTGAGTTTAGATGAAGCTTTCCAGTAAAGGATAAAAAAAGACAGTACTCGGATAGTGGGAAGAGCTGAAGGAGAGTTATCATTCCAGCATCTTGGGAGTGAGGGAGGTACTTCTAAGGAAGTCACGGAGTAACAGTTTATTCACAGAGTTCTAGCATATTTAACACGTACTAAGGTATACGGCCTTTTTATTTTTAATGTGTATTTTTGAGGGGAAGGAAGAAAAAGGAGAGGGGGGAGAAGGGGGAGGAGGGGCAGAGGGAAAGGGAGACACAGAATCTGAAGCAGGCTCCAGGCTCTGAGCTGTCAGCACAGAGACTGACGTGGGGTTCAAACTCACGGACTGCGAGATCATGACGTAAGCCAAAGTTGGACGCTTAACCGACTAAGCCACGCAGTTGCCACTGTATTTTCTTTAAATTCTACTCAAGAACTTAATTTTTCCTTTAGTTCATCAATTTCTTCCTGTGTTGTATCACAGGTAGTCATAAGATGCCAAGTGTAACTCTCTATAATCTCTGAAAAGCCTTCCCAGACAGACTTACCTTCATGAGATTCATTTTCTATTTTCTATGTTACTACAGGCAATAATGTAGCCAATATTTTTATCATTTCAAAAGAAGCCCCCTTTATCCAGCTTCTAATAACATTTGTCTCCCTGTCCTTTAAGCTGTCAACAAGTCTTCTGCATTCATTAACAAGCTCCTCAGGGTCTTTCCACCTTCTGCCCGGCCCCTGGTGCCAACACCAATACCATATGCACTGAGTTTTATTACAATATTACCTTTTTTCCAAGTAACAAATTTTGCTTTGGGTATTTATTGGTGTGTAACAAACAATTCTCAAACTTAGTACCTTAAGACAATTTTTTACTACCTCTCACTGTGCCTTGGGCTGTCTAGGCAGTTCTCACTTGCGATCGATCTCTCATGCAGTTGCAGTCAGAATGCAGCTCAGGCTGGGGTCATAATGAAGCCTTGACTGGGAGAGATGTCCAAAATGGCTTGCTCACATGGTCTACCATTGCTGCAGGCTGTTAGCTATGCTGCAGTCACCAACCAGAGTACCTACAGGTGAGGCCTGAAAGTACTTTTACATGGTAGTTGACTTTCCACACAGGGATTATTCCAAAAAGGGTAGGAATGAAGTTGCCAGTCTCTTAAGGCCCAGGCTTAAAAACAAATATAGTGTCATTTTTGACATACTTTATTTGCTAAAAAGAGTCACAGAACCCACCTGGATTCAAGAGAAGGAATCATAAATTCTACTTCTTGATAGAAGATAGACCAAATAATTCATGGCCAAATGAAGGGGCATTTCAGAATATTTGTGGGTGATAAATTTCTCTCTCTCTCACACACAACACACACACTTTCCCTGAACCTATTTTAGTTCTTTTGCTTTCTAGCCCAGAGGTTTTCTAATTTTTGTAAATGTGTTTTATTTATTTCTCTGAGAGAGACAGACAGACAGCATGAGCAGGGGAGGGTCTGAGAGACAGGGAGATACAGAATCTGAAACAGGCTCCAGGTTCTGAGCTGGCTGTCAGCACAGAGCCCGACGCAGGGCTCGAACCCACGAACCATGAGATCATAACCTGAGCTGAAGTCAGACGCTTAACTGACTGAGCCACCCAGGCACCCCTCTAGCCCAGTGGTTTTCAACTGGATGGCTGTTTTTAAATCACCTGAATAAATGATTCACCAAAATATTCCATTATAATTTTGTTTTCTATCTTATAAGCATATTATAATATTATAATGTAATATAATATATAATAATATAATATATAACATAATATCTTATAAGCTGATATTTAGAAATAAGAAGAAAAGAACCCATTATTCTATCCAAAAAATAATACTTTGCTGATAAGTCTAGATGTTGATAGTATGACTAGGGTTCTCCTTTACAGAAATAAAAAATATATATATATATATTTATATATATATATTATATATATATATATAGTGTTACTGATCAGGTAACTAGACGTAAATGTTTTGTCTGGTAAGATTAAAATCACTGGCTCAAAATGTACAGTGTTGAAGAAGAGTTAACTAAATTCTAACTGTCAGCTGTTTTCATCAAGCAATAGCCGATTTAACAACAGGGCCTTGAAACAGTTATTTAAAAATGTCAAACCAGGCTCTGCAATAAAATACAGTGGGGTATAAATCCATTAAAGGAAATAGCAAATAGAATGGGACTAATCCCAGGACTAATAGAATTTTTAGTTATTATTTTTCCAGGGATGTGACAGACCAGTTTGTTCAGACAACTCTCCAGTTTGAAAAAGCTAAAATGTGGAAGGACTTCTTTAAAGCACTAAAAGGAGGAGATCACCAAGTCAATCACTCAAAGAAAATGAGGAAACGAGAGAAGCAGAAATCAAAAGATATGTCAGACTGGGATTTTTAAAAGTGTGATATGCTGTTTAGAAGAGATCTATTTAAATTATAAGGACACTAAAAGACTGACAATTAAAAGGGTGGTACTGGGGCACTTGTGTGGCTCAGTCGGTTAAGTGTCCAACTTCGGCTCAGGTCATGATCTCACAGTTCGTGAGTTCGAGCCCCACATCGGGCTCTGAGCTGACAGAGAGCTCAGAGCCTGGGGCCTGTTTCAGATTCTGTATCTCCCTCTCTCTCTGACCCTCCCCTGCTCACGCTCTCTCTCTCAGAAATAAATTAAAAAAACATTAAAAATGTATTGAAAAAATAAAAAATAAAGGGTGGTACCAAATATACCCATGGATACACTAAGTGAAATGAAACTACTGTAGCTATAATATTGGATGAAATATTTTAAAAACACAAACACACTAGTGATACTCACTTTGTAAAAATAAAATCACCAGGAAGATAGAAAGCATTCAAATTTGTATGTATCTCAACAGTAGAACTGACAAACATAAAGAAAGTAGACAAATGTATAATCACTGTCAGATTTTAACATATCTCTCAGTAACTGACAGAATAGAGGGCAGAATCATTAAGGATATATTAGATTTCAAGATACCCAATCTAACTGGACATATACAGAATACTGTGTCCCATAACTGCAGAGTACAAATTCTTTATAAACTCACACATGACATTTATTAGGTAGGTCACATATTGGGACCTAGGGCAAATCGTAACATCAGAGGATTAAAATCACAAAGCATGTTCACTTACCCCATTTATTATGTGCAGTTGTATATCAACTATATCTCAGTAAGGTTGTTTTTTTAAAAAAACTAGTTTTATGTAAGATGGAACAATCAGTGCTCACTATATATACTGAGGTATGGAGAAGAAAACTGATCGCTTCCTTAACAAATTCACAATGGGGAGCATGCTTTATTTATTTATTTATTTATTTATTTATTTATTTATTTAAATTTCTAGGAGAGAGAGAGACAGCGTGCGCAGGGGAGGGTCAGAGAGAGAGGGAGTCACAGACTGAAACAGGCTCCAGGTTCTGAGCTGGCAGTCAGCACTGAGCCCGACGTGGGGCTCGACCCCACGAACCGCGAGATTGTGACCTAAGCGAAAGTCGGACGCTTAACCGACTAAGCCACCCAGGCGCCCCGGGAGCATGCTATATTTAATATTTACAAATAATTCACATCTTAATTTATAATATGAATATTAAAAACTTTAATACTGAAATGTCAGCAGAACAATATGACATGGTTAATAGTAATAAAACCTCTACAATTTTTTAAATGGAAAGTAAAACAAGGGAATCATCAAATTGGTTGATTAAAATTTACAAGTTTTCTTACAGCCATACAGTCGTTTGACTCACAATGCTTTCTCTGCACGAATTCTACAGTAAAGGGTTCTGGTCTCAAAAACAAAACAAAACTTCCAGGCCCAAAAGACATCCCATAATAAGCAGCATGATTCACTTGAACATGTCAATAAAATGGGCACGTAAATATAACCTACTCCCATAACAGCAAATTAAGTAGTAGTGTTCTTCCTTTTTTTTAATTATAAAAAACAGTACGTTAGATAAAATTTGGCGGGAAAACAATGAATCCATAATTACTCATAATCCCCCTATCCCAACACAAGCAGTTTTATTTCAGAATTCCTAGTCTCCAGAAGTGCCTGGGTGGTTCAGTCGGCTAAGCGTCGGACTTCGGCTCCGGTCACGCTCGGTACTCTTTCTCCCTCTCTCTCTTCCTTCCCCTCCCCAACTTGTGCCCTGAGTGCATAAACTTAAAATTTTTTTAAAAAGAATTATTACTTTCCAGTTTGTCCATATGTACATATATTTTTTATGTAGCTATAATCAGTATACAAGTTTTATTTTTGTTTTGATATTTAAATGTTTTTCAACATATTCCAGGTTTTTAATAGTTACCCTAATTATACCTTTTTAAAGGGTGCATAACAACAATTCCCACTGATGTGTTCTTTTTTTTTTTTTAATGTTTTTTATTTATTTCTAATTAAGAGAGAGAGCGAGAGAGACAGCGTGAGCAGGGGAGGGTCAGAGAGAGAGGGAGTCACAGACTGAAACAGGCTCCAGGCTCTGAGCTGGCAGTCAGCACAGAGCCCGACGCGGGGCTCGAACCCACGAACCGCGAGATCATGACCCAAGCGAAAGTCGGACGCCCAACCTACTAAGCCACCCAGGCGCCCCCCCACTGATGTGTTCTATTAGTCATTCAAGCTGGATACTGGGTTAGACATTGAAGTTGGACACTTCGGTTACACCATGGTTCTCTACATGCATTCTGTTGTATCTGTATAGATCTTTTAAAACTTATTCTTCTCTCAAGTTATTTTCTAAGGGTTAATTATCAAATATTGGTAGGTAGTGGGCATAAACATTTTTCTGGCTATTACCATAGTGCTTTTCTTAATGGCAAAAACCAAAGTTGAAGGCTGCTAATAGTACATATGCACATCCACTTCAAAAGGACCCCACAAGCAGTGGGAGTTTGTATTAGACAACATTTTGAATTCAACTGAAAATTTACCCCAAGAAAATTTGCCAATGATTTATAGTTTTGGAGAATCTTAGACTATTTTTAACTTAACCATCTTGCTTGTTGCTTCAGTAATTTTTCCTTAGCTTCAGTATAAAAGCTAAGACACTGAAGTTTCCTAATGTCTGCATGATTAAATCATTTTATGTTTATTTTATCAGTCTTTCAATTCTACTTAAACATTCTTAAGTTGTTATATGGCAAGGGCTATATAATTCCACTAACGGAGAGGAGCTTAATTTAGCTTTAAGTTACAAATTACAGAGGGTTGATGAGGCAACTGAATAGCGTAATGGCAAAAAAATATCTAACTGGTGGGCTCAAAAGACAATTTGTCACTCCCAGTCCCAATCTCTTTGTTACCCTGACTGGCTCCTTTCTGTTCATGAACACTGTAAAGGTCTCCTCAGTCCTACATAAAACAAACCCATCCTAACTCAATCCTGTGGCCTGTTCAAGGCATGTTGGGGCTCCTTTAATTGCTTAAAGTGTTAAACTTTTTCCTCAATACCTTGCTCTGTGCCAGAGCTCTTGATGGTCATCAATGTGTCCTTAGGCTGTCTTACAGTTTTTCCCTGGGCTCATAACCTGAGGCCCCTCTACACCATTCATGAGCACACCTCCCACCTTTCTGACCACTCTGTTTCCTACCATTCCCAAAGTCTGGGCTGAGCAAGATCTTTCTTCAAAAACTGTTTTCTTTGGGTATATCAACTATTCATACAATTTAATTGTAGGTGGATTCTAAAACTGTTAACTTTCCTCAAAGGACCAGAACTGCATTTCTAACTTGATGGCCTCTCTGTTAAGTGTTCTGTGGATGAATCCAGTTTAACAAATCAAAGCCAATTTTGTCCGTCTCCTCTATATCCATCCTTCTGTCAGTCGACTGTGCTCAGGATACTCTCTTGTTTAGGCATGAGCTCATTTTCATCTCTGATGCTCTTGTTTGTTTTCTTACTCTAAGCAGTTTGCTAGATTCCACTCTGGGAATGTTTCTTATTTCATTTTCTGAATTCCACCGCTATCTCTCTAGTCCAGATCCTCTTTACTCCCTATTTCTATTATAGAAGCTTCTTTGACATTCTCTTCCAAATTAATTTCTTCTATAATTTGCTATAAATTTTCTTCTATAATTTGCTATTTCAATCTTCTTAAAGGGCAACTTGGATTACATCACTCCTTTGTCAATAAACTTCTAATGGTTTCCCCATGCCTACCAAATTATGTATAGACCTCTTAGTCTGGCTATCTCATTACTGTCCGATGCTCCAGGCAAAATGAAAGCAATAATTTTCCTCAACATATTCTTTGCTTATCTTTCTATTCCCTGGACACATTGGTTTTCCTTTTTCCATCATTTTTATTTTCCTTTTTCACTACATGGCCTGTACGCTTAAAAGCTACCTATGCTAAAGTTGAAAAGGAGTTTAAAAATGTTATTTTTTCTGTAAGTAACATCTGACTTTCCTAACAAATATATTCTCTTTATGGGATCCACTGTATTCCATCTTGAATTTTAGTTACTTATGTGCTATACCTTTTTATTCCTATTAGACTAAAAATATTTTAAAGGAAGAGATTGCATCTTACAGTTTTTTACCCAATATTTTCACTAGCTGTTCTCATTTGATATCCAATTTCACTCTGTTCAATCATTTATTGAATATTATCAGCCAAGGTCATAGAACTAAGTAACAGAACTCGGATTTCAACATGAGTCTAGTTCCTCTGGCTTTACTAACATACTACCAAAAAAATGTCAAAAATCCCACACATGTCGAAAATATCTGCTGAATTTAATTAACCGGCTACATTGCCACAATCACATTTTAAATAAGACCTTATTAATGGAATTTGAAATAATTAAAATTGCCTAACAAGAAAGGATATCCATTGGCTTACTGAAAATTTTGAAATCTGTATTCATTTCAATATGGCATAATGAAAATTACTTCCAATTTAAAAATTACTGTAAACGGGTGCCTGAGTGGCTCAGACAGTAAGCGTCTGACTTCAGCTCAGGTCATGATCTTGGGATTCCTGAGTTCAAGCCCCACATCAGGCTCTGTGCTGACAGCTAAGAGCCTGGAGCCTGCTTTGGATTCTGTGTCCCCCTCTTTCCCTGTCCCTACCCCCACTCACACTCTCTCTCAAAAATAAAAATAAACATTAAAAAAATTAACTTTATAAGAATATGTATCTCTTTTTGAATATATACATTAAAATGCAAATAAATTCTTAAATTTTCTTGTGAAAGCTAAAAAATAAATTGCTCAAGATACCCCTTTAAAATGCTAAGATGCATTTTCTTCTGTACTCCAACAGCAATTTGAATATATCAGTATTATTATTTATTGGAATATTTTATGAGTATTTCCTTCCACTTCTGTTTCCTTCCAATTGATTGTGGATATATCTGCATCTCTAGTACTTAGCACAACACCTGCCTGGTATATGTTAAGCTATCAATAATTTCATTGAACGTTTAAGAAAGTTAAAGAAAATAATCTAAGTAATATTTATTAAAAGAAATGCCTGAGAAATCAATTTAATAGAAAAGAAAACACCACTTGATCATGGATTGTCTTTTCTACTTCTAAGTAGATAAAGTTTTCCCTGGTGAGACTAAGTATTAGCCTACAAGTGATAGATTAAGCCATAGAAATAAATGTATCAAATCAGGAAAAAGAAAATTCAGGAAGAAAAACAGAACTATGAGTACAGTAATCCAGAGACTACCCAACCCAGAAGAGGATGATCAATGAAGGTTTTTATGTGCCCAGGTGATTTTAAATCAATATACACGAGTAGAAAATGGCCTATCTGGGTGTACCTGGGTGCTCAGCTGGGTTAGGCGTCTAGCTCTTGACTTTGGCTCAGGTCATGATTTTACAATTCATGAGTTTAAGCCTCATATCAGGCCCTGCAGTGACAGCACAGAGCCTGCTTGGGATTCTCTCTTTCTCTCTCTGCACCTCCCCCACTCATGTGCTCTGTTTCTCTCTCAAAATAAATAAAACTTAAAAAAGAAAGAAAATGGCATATCTGTTTAGCATCTACCATGGGCCCAAGCACTGTGCTAGATGCTAGTTAATGTACTAAATGGACAATGTGCAAGCAGATAATCAAAAGCAGATGATGATACAATGTGGGTTGGTAATTCAGTTCATTAACTACTTGGGTAGTTCAATTATAACTGAAACTATTCAAGTTCTGCCAAGCTTGTCCATACAAAACAACATTAGAAATTTGATTTTGTTCATCTGGGTTGAAAAATATGGTATCATAGAATATTACCATATATATTTAATGAATTGATTAGGCTCTGATGGTACCTATTCTTTTTCTAAAAGTTTATTTATTTTGAGAGAGTGAGAGAGCATGAGCAAGGGAGGGGCAGAGAGAGAGGGAGAGAGTGAATCCTGAGCAGGCTCCATACTGTCAGTGCAGAGCCTGATGCAGGGCTTGAGCTCACAGATAGTGAGATCAGGACCTGAATCGAAATCAAGAGTTGAATGCTTAACTGCCTGAGCCACTCAGGTGCCTCTGATGGTACCTATTCTTTTTTTTTTTTTTTTAATGTTTTTTTATTTATTTCTAGGAGAGAGAGAGAGAGAGTCAGCGTGAGCAGGGAGGGTCAGAGAGAGAGGGAGTCACAGACTGAAACAGGCTCCAGGCTCTGAGCTGGCAGTCAGCACAGCCCGACGCGGGGCTCGAACCCACGAACCGCGAGATCATGACCCAAGCGAAAGTCGGACGCTTAACCGACTAAGCCACCCAGGCGCCCCTGATGGTACCTATTCTTAATCAAAGGTAAAATTAGTAAAGGTAAAACTACCTAAAAAAGCTTTACCACTTTATTAAATTATTATCCAGTATCTATTCTGTGCCACACAAAGGACTAAGTGTTGGGAATATAGGGAGAAGTAAGAAGTCACAATTCTTTGCAAGGTTCATTTAGCCTCATTTTAGAAGTCCGACATAAAAGCAATGATGACTTTAAGTATTTTTTTTTCTTCAAAAGAAAAAAAGGAGGCCAAGATCAGTATTTATGTATTCATCTTTGCTGTAAAAAAAAAACTCTGTATTTTTATGAATCATATTTGTGTTTCACTGACTACACTAAAAAAAAAAAAAAATCCATTCCATAAACTGCTAATCATTCTAGTGTTTGACGATACCAGTGGAAGATCTCTCATTCACTCCTCCCCAGCTTCAACACTCTTTCTCTTCTCAGCATGTCATGCTTCTGTCCTCAGGACATACTATTCTTTAAACAAATATTTCCACACTGATGCTCCCTCTGCTTGGAATACCTCTGAGCAAATTTACAGAAAAGATATCTGCCCAGCAGAAACTAACTCATGCAAGTGTTCTCAATTTCCAAACAATGCGCTATCAGACTCTAGTCACTCTAATGCACACGTATTTTTCTGTCGTCCTTACACCTCCCCCGCTTCGACGTCCACTGGAGGGTATCCACCAATTTTCACTGATTTTGTTGTCCTGTAGGGTTTAGCATGCACAAAGTGCTGAGTAAATGGCCACTGAACTTCAACAATCCAATTAATTAATACTACTTTCACAGTTTCTGAAATTTAAAAAATCAAACGTTTTAGTGGAAGAGTAAATTAATTTTATTGACTGATGAAAAACTAAAGTGATAAGAAGTATGGACAATAAACAATAAACAGTGAATTCTGCTGGATTTCTATTTTTATTTTCACTTTAAGCCAAAAGGACATAAAATTATAGACTGTTAGTGAGCTAATCACTTTAAGTTTCTTCAACAAAAACTGCATAGTTTAGCAGTTGCACAGCATTAAATATATACAATTTTGCAAAACCCTGAAAGTTTTAATTTTAGTGTTGACCTCAAAGGCTAATGCAATCACCTACACTGGTCGGATTCAGAGTTTCTTTTCCCTTTTCTGCCACCCTGTAAAGAAAAATAGGGCAAATTATTTAGGAAGTACAATTTTGGGGGCATTTTCATTTTAAGAATAAATGAGAGCAAAGGCATTTTTGAGTATGAGAAAGAAACATCTTGTTTTTAGTTTGTTGCAAATCTGAATGTGCAGACCACTAAATTATTTTTATAAGGTTATTTTTTTACAAATGGTTAAAAGCAGGTTGTATGAAGCAGTTACTTCTACTTGAACTAGGTTAGATGTAGTAAGACTACCAAAATATTATTTTTTAGAGCTCATTTGGACTGTCTCTGGTCTTTTTAAAAATGTAATTTTTAACTAATACTAAAATAAACCATTTGCTCCATATAATCTGCAAATCTGGTAATTCAGTTCAATACTTCTTGGATAATTCAATTTTTAATTCAAGTTAGTCTTGTTCATGTTAGCATCAGAAATCTGATTTTGTTCATCAGCAGGTTGAAAAGCAGGTTATACTTTTCATATTGCTCAATGATAAATATGAATCTGTATTTAATTTGCTCCAAATGAAACTCCATCTATGATGCTTGATTTGAGCCCAAAAAAGAGGTAAGAGCTTAAAATATAAGAAGTATTTTATATTCATTACTTTTAACATATCATTTTCTGCCTGACTCTGATTTAATAAGCAAATACTCATTGTAAAAATACAGAAAGTACAAAGGTACAAAGAGGAAAATTAAAATCACCCTTAATTATTCTACCCCTCATTTTAATTTTCCTTACAATAATTTTATAGTTTTCTTCTCTATTTTTATAAACTATGGCAATGATACCTAAATTTAGTTGATCAAGAGAATCACCTAAGTGGTGGTATTTTAAAAATTGTGATGTCTAGACTTTGTCCCAGATCTGTTTATTTATGGTTATCAGAAATGGGCTCAACAATCTGTAATTCAAAAAGTTCCCAAGTGATTCTGATGGTCAGCCAAGTTTGGAAACTAGTTCTTGTCTGTGGTTAAAGTGGTCAGGGGCACACGGAATCCAGACCCATTTACTAGTGCAGGCAGCTGTTCTCTGTGGCTTTCATCCTTGTTCTGCCTATAACTTCCCTCCTGGTGGTCAAAAACATTTCTACATCAACCTTGTAAATAAACAAATCAAGTGTGTTGTTATTCATTCCTGACCAAATAAATGTTCTGCACAGATTTATCCACAGGAAAAAAAAAAGTATGAAGAGGTTGAGACCTCAGATGTGTAATGGCATGTCTTAAAAACAAAATTTATTTCCTGTAGCAGAAAAAAACAAATACATTTACTAAAAACTTTCCTACAGAGTAGATACCCACTATGCATAGGTACCAATGTCATACAGCTTAAAACTCTTACCTTGGTTTTCAACAAGATTAAAAAAAAAAAAAAAACCCCACACAAAAAATTCAAAGATCTTTTTCAAGGTCTCCCAAGCAAAGGGAATTCTCCTTCCAGGAATGATGAGATGTCAAACCCAGGGCTGTTACAACTTCGATGTTCTTCCAAGCTAACAGTGGTGGTTTTCAAACCTTTTGACTACAGCTTCCCACATTAATTAACACATTTTATATCATGACTTAGACATGTATACATATAAATGTATACATATAAATAATTATGCATCATATGTATACATATACACATATACTGAAACAAAGAAGTAACTTTTTTACTGCTTTGTCCAGAAAAAAATGCTTATAGATGCAAAAGAAATAACAGAAAAATCACTCCTGTGCAACCACCAAAATAATAACGGATACAAATATCATCAATGGATGCTAAAATCATTTGGTAAAAAGAAAAGGATATTCACACAATCTCAAAGTATCACTTCACATATTTATTAATTATAAAGGGGAAAAGATATGTTTACAATGGAGATATCTAGGAGAAACTGCTGTACCCACGTGATCAGATTTATATAACAGGACAAATGCCATTACCTTCCCTCAAAATAATTCACTGGCACATATGCCACATCATGTACCAAGGATTTTTCTGAATTTAGTTAGCACTGTATTTACCAATATCTAGAATGACCCTAACATTTCCTAAAGTGTAAGTGATATGTCCAATAATAACAACAGTATTAATATGTTTGGTGAAAAGATTCTAGACTGAAGAAAATAGTGCTTTACTTTCACACAGTATCTATCCTAAGTGTATTATTTGTGATGAGAACACTTTTGAAAGTAGAAAAGCATACCTGGTATTTGGCTAGTTCTGCTTGTAATACTTTCACTTTCGATCTTTCTTGTTCTAATGCAGCATGAAGTGAGGTCACCTAAAATATTCAATTAAAAAAAGACTTTATGTCTTCAGGTAAATACTCTTAATTCTTAACATTTAGTCTCAGGGATGAATTTAATACTAGATGAACAGGCATCACAGGAGAACTACTTTCCCACTACCAAGGACACACACAATTTCAGTTAGGCATTTTACTCAGTTGTCTATTAAAGATAGACAGGAGAAGCTCAATATTCCAAGGGAAAATGACAGAGTAAGGATGGGAAGAGGAGAAATTCATAGTCCATGATTGGATAAGTTATACCTGCCCTTTTTATCTCTATATTCAGAGTAGGCATCAACTGAAATACAACCTTATCCTCCCTTATTCTTCAGGACATACCTACCTCCCTCAGCATGGAATACAGAATCTTCATTCATTTGCTATTACATACTAATAATGGTGTATAATTTGTATCACTTTACTGCAGTATTGGTGGGCTGTGTTTTTCTTTAATCAAGTTTCATAATTTAGGACTAAAGAATAGCTTAAGGAAAGCAGTCCTGTATATTCCATAGTTTTTCTTACCTGTATAGTAAGCTCATTCTTGATACTTTGTGATTCATCAACTTGCAGCAGTATTTCTGCTTTATCTTTCACTGACAAGAAAGGAAAAACAGCGGTGTAATGTTTTCAGTCACTCAAACACTTGAACAATTCTTTAGTGATCCAAGACAGCAGTGTAATCGGGCAAAGATCTGTCCTTATACTGAATGAATGAATGAATGTATTCCTTAGTTCTATATAGCTCTTATTTTTCACTGGTAAATTCTAACCATTATTATTACTATAGCAGTTTTCCTTGGAAATTTTTTATTTTATGTGATATTAAAATATTAATTGTAAAGGCAGCTTGAAAGATTAATTTTTTCCAGCTTTACTACAGAGGACAAGGACATAAACAATTTCTCAAAGGAATAAAACAAATACATCAATTCAGCACTGTCAAATGTAGCTCACATGATCATAACTGATTACATAAGTCTGTGGTCTTTCAGAACTATTCCTTTATCTAGAAGTTTTTGCTCTTTGGAGAAGCAAGAGCTCTACATTTCGGCCTCAAGGTTTCCTAAGCTTTAAAAATCTCCATATGGCTAACAACTTCTTTAACCCATGGGGATGGTTAATGTATGAAAAACTAACTCCTCAACTTTGAAAACAAGCTAGGAGAAACCGAACAGGTAAAACTGTAATAAATTTAGTGAAGGAGGAAAAGATCAAATACATGAGTACTGATATTACCACAGCTCTACCAATATAATACTATAAAGACTGTGATTAAAATTTATTTTTCATAGTTTAATGCAGTAAGGTGAAGACACAGCATCAAGAAACAAATCACAGTCTCTCAAGATTTAACTTGGCAATGTTTTTAAATTTAAGCAATCTCTACACCCAACGTGGGGCTTGAAACCATGACCCTGAGATTAAGAGTTGCAAGCTCTTCTGTCTGAGCCAACCATATGCCCTTCAATTTGGGAATTTTTACATATTCCCCAGAATTATGCACCTCCACTGAGAATTCACTGAGAACTGAGAATTCATTAAAAAATGAATTTTAATAATTATGCAATATTTCAATTATAGTCAGCTTTCCAATAATTGTTTATGAAAACACAAATTTGTTTCATTGAGATTTCTGTATTGGGGAACAACCTGAACTTAAAATTAATTTTGCATTTGCTTGAGCAGAAAACTGCACCCATGCACATACCTCAAATATTTCCTGGCTATCTCCATTCCCTGAGTATTAAGAATTATACCAACATTCCATCCTTCCATCACTTCACAGTAAACACAACTTGCAGACCTTCTGAAGCCTATTTCCACAAGTAAACTTCATGCTGTCTTTCAGGTAAAGTGCCATATTTATTATAGTCTTTGTGTTTACCCATTTTAACATGTATAAAACTGTGTTACTGTTTTGTTAGGTTCCTATCTTTAATGTGTCTCCGATGAAGTTTTTTGACTGTTGACTGACGCTCCTAACTCCATTTCCCCATAATCCTTGTGGTTTTGTGTACTTACACAAATATTGGTGATTTTTAGGAACATATGTTGCATTAAAATAGAACTGACTGTATTTATACTCACATTATAAATGCTAGAGTATGTGTGCTCTATTGTACTGTATTATTCATGTAAAATTCTTCTAGTTGGATTTTTTTTAAAGTAATCTCAAGCACCTGAGTGGCTCAGTCAGTTAAGCCTCTGACTCTTGGTTTCAGTTCAGGTCATGATCTTGCAGTTTGTGAGTTTAAGCCCCACATGCTTTATGTTGCTTTCAAAATAAATATATAAACTTAAAAAATTTTTTAAAAATAATAATCTTTACATCCAATGTGAGGTTTGAACTCACGACCTTGAGATGAAGAATTGCTTGCATGCTCTACTGACAGAGCCAGGCAGGCACCCTTATTTGGATTTTTTTTATAGGATAGAGTATGAACACTGATGTCATTTACTGGTAGCCACTTTATATTTATTTATTTATTAAAAAATTTTTTTAATGTATGTTTATTTGTGAGAGTGAGAGTGAGAGAAAGTATGAGTAGGGGAGGAGCAGAGAGAAAGGGAGACACAGAATCTGAAGTAGGCCCTAGGCTCTGAGCTCTCAGCAAAGAGCCCCATACAAGGCTCGAACCCATGAACGATGAGATCACGACCTGAGCTGAAGTCGGACACTCACCGACTTAGCCACCCGGGCGCCCCTACTGGTAGCCATTTGAAATGAGAGAAAGCTTTTATCATTTAACTTTCTCACTTTTCACAAATGTTTCCCTAAATAGAAATATTATTTTGTTTTTTACATATTTAAAAATCAGGCATCCAATGTCCAATGATACCCTTAATTTCTTCAATTAGAAATACAGCTTATAGAGGCACTTGGGTGGCTCAGTTGAGCAAATGACCTCGGCTCAGGTCACGCCTCGCAGTTCGTGAGTTTGAGCCCTGAATCCGGCTCTGTCTTGACAACTCAGAGCCTGGAGCCTGCTGGATTCAATGCTTCCCTCTCTCTGCCCCATTTCCATTTGTGTTCTGTCTCTCTCTCTCAAAAATGAATAAATGTAAAAAAAATTTTTTAATAAAAAAGAAATCTAGCTTGTAAACAATTATTTTATTTTAATAATTTTGTTCATCAAATGATCCACATAGAACTCAGTAACATGCACAGATCTAAAGTGATCTCAGAATGTTGATATCTAATTGTCCAAATAATGCCTTTCCCCATTATTCTTTAACTTCTACTTCTTTACAGTTAAGCTGTATAAATTATTTTATAAAAAATAGTAAAGTTATAAAACAGTAAGCTTGAATCTATTTCAACACAATATATTCTGTTCAACTGAACACGATTTCTAGTTTTTACTCATAATATTTTGATAACTGTCTTTTTTAAATTATAGTTTAAATTCTGACTGGACAATTACACTCCCAGAATCTTCAATTTCTGGTATCTTGCTTATTCTTCAAGGTGAGTTTCACGATTTCTTGAACACTATACAGTACTCACAAGACATCTGTTTGGTTTATCACTGACACTATTGACAGGGAAAATTGTTTATTGGCCTTAATTTTGTCTATTCAGAAGATTTTCTCTTATTCATATCTTGCTATATGTTTATTGGCCTTAATTTTGTCTATTCAGAAGATTTTCTCTTATTCATATCTTGCTATATGTTTATTGGCCTTAATTTCGTCTATTCAGAAGATTTTCTCTTATTCATATCTTGCTATATGTCTTTTATATATATCTTGCTATAAAAAAATATATTTTTATTACAATTTCCTTAGGATAAGCTTCATCTTAAAAAATTAACACACACTTCCTTTTCTGTTATGAATGGAAAACTTTCGTAGAACTTTCAAGGGAAGTATCATTAGGTGTACATAACCAGGAGTGTAACTGATGTGGGGAGGGGCTTCATATAGCATCTACTTTATTAGTCTGATTATGTCTAATCATTTTTGAGTGATTTCCTTGGCTTCCTGCTTGTGAACTACTGCCAAAGTTTAGAGTAGCACCAAAAGTATGAGGGGTTGGGGGAAAGGAAATAATGATAAGCATTCTCCTCTAATAATTAAAAACAGAATCTTAAGCAAGGTTTATTTGTATTTTCCTGCTGAATGTAGTCCAGTACTTTATAAGAACTAAAATTTCAAGCTTTCTCTTACCCAAATAGTTGTAAACCTGTATAATACTAAGGTGCTGTAAGAGTGACTTTAATAAAATTAACAGAAACAATTCAATTGTATCACTCTGAGAAAATTTTTAACTTTGTCGAGTTAATAAATCATATATCTTGAAAAATTATCTTCAAATATTTTTAAGGTCAATTTTTAATTCTAAAAACACAAATCACTTACTTTCACCTTCCTGAAGCATTTTCAGTAACTGTGCATTTCTTGCCTTTACTTCTTTATACTTGGCCTAATAGTCAAAGAAAAAAGATTTAATTTTTAAAAGCAAATAATATAATTATTTACTATGAATTATGGAGCTATGAACTCTAGACTTGCTGAAAGACAGAAATTGCTTTTGAAAGAAACAGGATGGAGGAAAATGTATTCATAACTATCTACTCCTAAGTTAAATCCCTGATAATAATAGAAATTAATATTATAAGATATTGAAAAATCAAGAAGAGAAGGATAAAACTGGACAAAATTTAAGATAATGCTAAATTTTTCTGAAGTCTTTCTCTTTTTTTCTTTAAATAAAACCCTTATACAATTCAAAATAATTAGGTGAAAACAAAGAAAAATAATTCACAGCTCTAGATCAAGACTGTCCAGAACTACACTAAAACTTCCTGTATCTTTTCTATACCTGCCACTGTCCAGTATGTGGCTACTAACTACTGAAAAAGTACCTAGGCACACTCACAAAGTGGTTACTCAACTGTACAGCACATTGCTATGTCTGCTCACTTATTATTTCATTAACTATATATTGTTAAAGTAAATTTTGTCTGGTATGAATTAATAATTTATTGGAATACTTTCCAATTCTTTTCAATTTCTTTTTCTAAATGACTTAGCTTCTCCTTATACTACATAAATGACACAATTATATACTTATGAACAAGAGGAACTGTGTTCCCACATTAACATCTTTATTCCAGGGTATTTTCCCACTACAGTATACTTATTCAATTCAGTAAGACTGAATTACTTACAAATACTTAACATATTAATACATTAGACAAAACAATACATTTAATACATGATGGAAAAACAAGATGTCAGAGAAAGAAAGCACATCAGTATAAGAAACTTGTCACTTAACATGTACATAGGTAAGTACAGAAGTTATCAATTCAAAAATCTTTCTTGTAAAAGATATTTAATATACTTTAAATCAAGTCCAATAAGGACAAAGATGGCTTTTACTAAATACTCTATCCAGTAAATTGCTGGTAAGAAACCAGTAATGATATTCAGTAATACTGCAGTCAATACACTGAACAGAAGTAAACACCACAGTAAATTTAAAAGAAATAGAACTTCTAAGAATCTTAGAACTCAATGAGAGAGGTAAGTCAGAAGAACACATGAAAATATGAAAGGGAAAAACTTACACAGACAACTACAAGTATATTCACTAAGAATACAGAGATATATCCCCTATGAATATGAAACTGTATCAAGGCCCTAATCAATGTTAGTATCTTGCTAAATGCTATCTCCAGCTCAAGTGATCTGTCCAAGGTACAGATCAATGCATACAGATACCTCTTATACCAGCTTTAGAGTGTAAAGTCAGCTCATATAGCAAAAATTGCAAATGAGCAAAATTACCCATGAAAAATCTTTATACTGCCCATAAAAACAGCATACATAGTTTTGTGTATACAACACTGAATAGTAAACGTACCTATAAAAACGAAGTGTCTAACAAAACAAATGAGAAAAGGGGAAAAAAGAGAGACAAACCAAGAAACAAACTCTTAACTACAGAGAACAAATTGATGGTTACCAGAGGGGAGATGGATAGGAGAAGGGGGGGAATAGGTGATGGGGATTACATACCATGACGAAAAATATAAAATTAAATAAAATAAAAAAAAAACAATGCTTCATAAATTATAAGCAGGAAAAAAAAAAGAACTGCAATTAGAACCAATGGATTGGTGCTAAATGAATATATACTTCAATTCTTATCTAAAAACTTAACCTAAA
Organism: Proteles cristata cristata; assembly: GCA_017311185.1. NCBI lineage: Eukaryota > Metazoa > Chordata > Mammalia > Carnivora > Hyaenidae > Proteles > Proteles cristata. The sequence continues at coordinate 3,176,295 of JAESUZ010004584.1, forward strand.
TATATTTAGGAGATATAGATGTATATAGTACATGACAATTTCTTTTTACCTAGGGCCCAGATTGATGTGGATAAATATAAACTAAATGTTAAAAGCTGTCATCAGAAGGTAAATGTTCCATTAAAACAAATACATCAAAGAACAAAAAAGTACTTAAATTTCTTGGCTTATTTTTTGTTTAGCCATAGCTGACTAAAATTTTACTGCTTTCAATAGGTAATTTTAAATTTTAATTTTCAAAGTTATAAATTCACTTGATGAATTAAAAAAAATCTGTTGGATTCAAGTTGCTAAGATCCTGTTAAGAATTTTTCCATGTTTGTTCATGGCTGATATTGCTCTGTGGTTTTATCTTCCCGTAATAAAATAAATAACTAAAATAAAATCTAAATACCTTCAAATGCTGACCCCAACTAACATCTCCAATCTAATCTTCTACAACTTCCCATTTCACTAAATTTCAGCAACAATATATTTCTTAAGATTTCCATGCCTGTGTAGGTACTGTCTCCACCTGGAAACACTATCTTTTCTGTGAAAGCCTTACCAATTTCCAATAGCAGCAACTAATTCATGATTGTTTCTGTGATTTGGGAGCATTCTGTCAAATTTCTATAAATTCTACATTGTACTACAACTACTTACACATTTATCTCCCCCATTAGACTATGAGCTTCTTGGTAGCTCATATTTGTATTTATTCTTTGTGCCTAGCACATGATAAGTGCCCAATAAAAGGAAAATACAAATCACAAAGAGAAAGCTAAGGGGGGAGGTAGATGCAGTCCAAAAAGGTTTTAGCATGGATGATTCCTAAAGGCATAAGTAGAGGTAAAAGGGAAATATGTAAGAACCATCAGGACTCGAACTTGAGTTCATTTTTTTCACTATTACATATGTGGGGCCCAGAAAAGCACCAGGCACATTATAGGGACTCAATAGACAATTGTTGAGTGAAAAATATTAGTCAAAAAAAATGAGACTGGAGATGAATACGAGATTTTTCTTTAAGAAGCCTAAGGAAGCAAATTAAAGAGTAAAATGTAGGTTTATGGTTAAAATAAATTGTATAAATGGGGCTCCTGGGTGGCTCAGTTGACTAAGTGTCCGACATAGGCTTAGGTCATGATCTCACGGCTTGTGGGTTCAAGCCCCACGTCCGGCTCTGTGCTGACAGCTCAGAGCCTGAAGCCTGCTTCAGATTCTGTGTCTCCCTCTCTCTCTGCCCCTCTCTGCCTCAAGTTCTGTCTCTGTCTCAAAAATAAATAAACAATCTTAAAAAAAAAAAAGGTTAAAAGAATAAAATAAATAAATAGTATAAATAACAAGTGTTGGCAAGGATGTGGAGAAATTGGAACCTTTGTCTATTTTGGTGATGGGAATGTAAAATGTTGCAGGTGCTATGGAAAACAGTATGGCAGTTTCTCCAAAAGTTATAATTACCATGCGATGAGAGTTGGGACTCAAATATTTGTACACTAATGTTCATGGCAGCATTGTTCACAATAGCCAAATGGTGGAAACAATACAAGTATCCACAAACAGATGAATAAGCAAAATGTAGTATACACATACAATGGGCTATTATTCAGTCATAAAAGGAATGAAATTCTAATACATACAAAAACATGAATGAAACTTGAGAATATTATGCTAAGTGAAATAAGCCAGACACAAAAAGACAAAAATTATATAACTCCATTTATATGAAGTACTCAGAATAAAGCAAATTCATTGGAATTACAGGTAACCAGGGGCTGCAAGGAAAGAGGAACAGGAGTTTTTTATGAGTACAGAATTTGTTTGAGATATGAAAAAGTTCTGGAGGCAGATAGTAGTGATAACCACACAACACTGTGAAGATAATTAATGCCACTGAACTGTATACTTAAAAATGGTGAAAATGGCCAATTTAATGTTATATATATTTTAGCATGAGAAAAATTATACTGTTGTTCAGATTTTACATCATTAAAAACCTAAACAGCAGAAATGTTATTTCTATTAATCAAATATTACACATATTTTACATGTAAGAAAAACAGAAAGGTACAATGTAAGAAAATTAGTTTACAACAGCAAATAAATACAAACCTCCCACTGAGTGATCACATTTTTCAGCTTCTGGATTTCAGCATCTTTCCTTTCAAGTTCCAACTTTAGTCTTTCAATTCTTCCATCTTTGAGAACAACTTCCTAAGGAAGAAAAAGTCTATTTTAGAACTAAGATAGTTCTATCAGTTCTTGTTTACAATATTCTTTTGTGAAAGCTGAAGAGGAAAAAATCCGGATTTTCCCAATTTTAATTCATTTTCTAAAGCAACCTTAAACTGTTGACTACACTTCCACTTTTACTCAATTATACAATTATTAATTACTACAGTGAAAGCAAATAAGATATTTATGATTAATCTCACAATAAACTATTTGTAAAAAAATATATATTTATGATAAATCTCAAACTATAAGCATAACAGAATAGTATCAAACTCTTAAATGTTTCTATACTGGAATAAACATATTAAAAGTGCTCTGGGACAAGTTGCTATTAGTCTACCTTTAAAACTTGAAAAATTTATGAGAATAAATTATAATATAATATAAATTATTTAATATAGTTATAAATTGTAATTTATTATAATATAAATTATTTTATAATTTATATGTAATCATTGATTATGAAATATAATAACAAATAATACCAGAGCCCAAAAATAATAGCTTTTCTGTATATCAGCAATTAGTAGGCAGAAAATATAACTAGAAAAACCATTTCCTCCTCAGTAGCTATAAAAATATCCCTAAGGGTGCCTGGGTGGCTCAGTCGGCTAAGTGTCCAACTCTTGATTTCAGCTCAGGTCATGGCCCTGCACTGGGCTCCGCACTGAGCATGGAGCCTGATTGGGATTTTCTCTCTCCCTCTCTCTCTGTCCCTCCCCCTGCTGATTTTCTCTCTCACTCTCTCTCTCAAAATAACCATTTAAAAAATATATCCCTAAAATTAAAATTCAGAAATGTTTAGGATCTATAAAAAAATTATAAAATACTGAAAAGAACATGGAACAAAGTATGTTTGCAGATAAGACGACTAAATATTACTTAGTTAATTCAATAAAATTTCAATTGAAATTCCAGTCAAAACTTCATCTGGGAGGGGCGCCTGGGTGGCTCAGTTGGTTGGGTGACATACTTCAGCTCAGGTCATGATCTCACGATTCGTGAGTTTGAGCCCCACATCGGGCTCTGTGCTGACAGCTAGCTCAGAGCCTGGAGCCTGTTTCAGATTCTGTGTCTCCCTCTCTCTCTCTCTCAGAAATAAATTAAAAAAAATTTTTAAAAAAGCTTCATCTGGGAGAATACAGAACAAAAACAAAAAGTTAATGCAATGAAGAAGAATTTGTCTACCAAATAATTGTACGCTACATTGCAAAAATAAAATAGTGTGGTAAGGGCATCTAGGTGGATAGAAACATTGTACAAGGAAAGAAATTCCAGAAAAAGACTTAAGATAGAAGAATTCATTGTAACATAATTATGGTATTTTAAAGAAGTGAAAAAAGGCTGAATTATAGAATAAATGGAGGTTATAGGATAAATGGCTAACTGGGGAAAAAATCAAGTAAAATAAATTCCTGTCATCTTGCACCATATACCAAAACAAATTTAAATGCAAAAAATCATCTAACAGTCACATAAGAGTATAAATTGGTTCTTTTATCTAACGACTAATGTGGCAACATTAACTTACTCTACAAATACTCTACACCTAACTGCTAGGTGCCAGTGGACTACGGTGAATAGAACTAACAAGACTCTGGCTCTCTGGGACTTGTCCAGTAGAGGAGGCAGACGTAACATTAATGCTGAAATTACAAAGCGGGGTTTAAGCCATGAAGAAAATCAGCATAGTGCTATAAAGGGAATAATGTGGACTATTTTCTGGTGGATCGGGGAAGTGTTCTCTGAGGTAGTGACACTTAAGATGAACTTTGAAAATAAATAAATAAATAAATAAATAAATAAATAAACTTTGAGTGATGGGAAGGAACTAGCTAAGTAAAAAGTAGAGGTAAGAGATTTCCAAGCAGAAAGAGCAGTATGTTTAAAGGCTCTGAGGCAGGAAAGAGCCTGAATTTGAAGGGGAAAGAGGCCAGTATGGCTGGAGTTGAGTGAGGGGGAAGATAGTAGAAGACAGAGGCCTGATCTTGGAGGGCCTTGTGAAGCAGTGAAGGCTTTTGAGCAGGACTATCGGATTTATACTTATGTTACATTTATGGTTTAAGGGATCACTTTGACTGCTATGGAAAATGATTAGAGTGGGTATGAGATCATGACCTGAGCCAAAGCTGGACCCTTCACCAACTGAGCTGCCAGGTGCCCCTATTTATTTTTAAATGCTTATTTATTTTTAGAGAGAAGGGGGGAGATAGAGAATGAGCAGGCAAGGGGCAAAGAGAGATAGAGAGAGAGAGAGAGAGGAAGTCCCAAGCAGGCTCTGTACTGACAGCAGACTCAAACCCACAAACTATAAGATCATAATCTGACCTGAGCTGAAACCAAGAGTTGGATGCTTAACCTACTGAGCACCCCAGACATCATTTAAATGCCCAACAATAGGATACAAGCTAATTACGTGGTAAATTCACAAAACTGAAAACTAGGAAATCACTAAAAATGATATAGAACTATAAGACATTCACATGGTCTCAATATTATACCATATGCAAAGAAGATATTCTGGAAGAACATAAACTAAAAATTTAGTAACTCTTAGATTTATTCTTGTAAGATTATGGAACTTTCACTTTATTGTTTAAAAAATTTCGTTTTATTGTGGTGCCTGAGTGGCTCAGTTGGCTCAGGTTATGATCTCACAGTCTGTGAGTTCTAGCCCAGCATCAAGCTCTCTGACATGTGAAGCCTGCTTGGGATTCTCTCTCTCCCTTTTTCTCTGCCCTTCTCCTGCTTTCTCTCTCTCTCAAAATAAATAAAAATTTAAAAAAATTAAAATTTCATTTTATCAAAATTGTTTTATACCAAGTATGGAATAATTGAATAATATAAATTACTACTCTAACCTTGGAAAAAATGGAAACACAGAAGTATTAAAATAATCTAGAAGAAGAACATCTATCATCTTTGAGTATGAAAGCCCTTCTGAACATACCAAATGGAGGAAACTGAAAGGAAAAGACTGATAGATTTAGGTTAATGAAAAATCTCCACAAAAATACTATAACAAAATCAAAAGGTAAATGAGAAACTGGAAAAAACAGTCACAACCATATGACAGGTATATAACCAATAAACTTGAGAAAGTATACAATTTCACTAGTAAGCAAAGAAATGTTACCTCAAACTGGTACATTTAAAGTATTTTTTTCTCAATGTGGGTAACTGAAAGCAATTTAGATTTTAAAAATTCAATTATTTAATGTATAAGAATTATTACTTAATAACTCAAAATGCTGACCATCTTTATTTAACTAAAAAGTGGTCCATATAACAGTTTCTACATTATTGGAGGAAAAAAGTATATATTGTTAGAAAAGCAGGACCATAACAAGTTATCAATAGTTTTCCCCAGATGAATAAAATTAAGTTCATTTTTCCCCACTGCATCTACAAATTGGGGATAACATCTACCAACTACTAGTTAACTGTGCAAAATAAATGAAATAATCATTTTAAGTATTTAACACAGTAAGCTCTCAAGTACTTTTACTATTATCATTTCTCCACTTTACAGAAAATCATATTGTTTTAAGTACATTCATTTTTATAAAATCCTATATTTCAATAAATTTAAAAAGTATCTTCTCAGTAGAAATTATTATACTAAAATGACGATACAAAGATGTAAAAGATAAAGTCCATGTCCACAAGGGACTTGTAATCTGCTATAAAAAAATGTGCTCTGTGAAATGTGCCATAAGTAAAACAAAATGCTGTGTAGTAAGAAAAAGAAGGGAAGATCACATATAGATTTTGTTTCGTGCGTGGGGTGGGGCTCTGAGAGAAAGCGTCACAGAGAAGGTAACATGTGACATGAACCTTGAGGAAAGCCAGGGAGGACTGAGCATTCTGTGACAGGCGTACTCTGTTCTGGCTATGAGAAAATCTGGGAAAGAATATAGTTAGAGTCAATTAGGTTGAAACTACATCACAGAACAATGCTTTCAAACTTATGTAACAGTGACCCAGAATGCACATACATGTCAGTGTACGTATATGTACTTATGCATATATGTTGTGTATGTATACATATACAAATTAGAACAATTTCATAAAATACGAATAGGTAAACACTTTATATACTCTTGACATGTTTTTCTATTATCTACTATGTTTTTCTACTATCTATCTATAAATCTACTAAATTGATTTCTGGACCTGTTAAATGAGTTGGAACTCTCAGTTTGAAAAGCACAACCTGAAGACTTTACATATCCGGCCAAGGACATTGTACTTGATTCAACAGATATTGAAGTTTAAGGGCTTGTGTGGCATGGTGGAAGTCACACTTTTTAAAAAGTCATCTGGTAGCAGCGCATAAGAGATATTACACCTACCATTAGAAGGCAGGAGGCAGAAAGACTTGTTAAAAATTACTGAAATACCACCAGTAAGACATAATGAAGGCCTAAATTAGAAAAGTGTTCATGAAAATAGAAGAGAAGATAGATTTGAGAAATATTTCAATGATTAAAAACTACCAAACCTTGAAAAACAGAAAAGTAATAAAAGAAGTTTAGAGTCTGGATATCTGGATAAAATGACAGAACCAAAACCAGAAATGATGAAAGTCAAGCCAAAAGTTCGGTTTGAAGAGTAAATGATGGGCATGAATTTGGACACAGCAAGTATGGCTATCAACAGAACAAGAGAGGCAATTAATGTACAGGGACAATTAATAAAATAGAGCCCTCAAGTAAAGAAGACCAGGAGTGGATGATCTACCCAATGCTGGTGACATTGTGGACAATCTAGTAAGCTCATACCCTGCTTCTAGAAGACAATGCTGATTCATATCAAGAGCAAAACAGATGTTTATATCCTTTGATTTAATTATAATTACTACTGTTAAGACTTTATTTCAAGGAGGGGTGCTTGGCTGGCTCAGTTGGTAGAGTGTGTGGCTCTTGATTTTGGGGTTATGAGTTTGAGTCTCACATTGGATGCAGACATTACTTAATTTTTTTTTTTTAAATTTATTTCTAGGAGAGAGAGAGAGCGTGAGCAGGGGAGGGTCAGAGAGAGAGGGAGTCACAGACTGAAACAGGCTCCAGGCTCTGAGCTGGCAGTCAGCACAGAGCCCGATGCGGGGCTTGAACCCGCGAACTGTGAGGTCATGACCCAAGCGAAAGTCGGACGCTTAACTGACTAAGCCACCCAAGCGCCCTAGATGCAGACATTACTTAAAATAACAAAATCTTTAAAAAACTGCAAGGAAATAATTCATCAAAAAAAATTAAACATATTCAATGAATATCAAGTGACCAATTCTCAACCATCTAAATATTCAATTATAGGGTAATGAATGACTAAGTGAATTATATTGTCTTGATTTGACAATATAATGCATGGTTTACAAAAGGGGCTACAAAACTGTATTCCTTATTGTTACAATTATTTTTCTTCTTAAATAGTTTATTGTCAAGTTGTTTACATACAACACCCAGTGCTTGTTACAATTATTTTTAAATACTATTTAAAATATATGCATGTGGCATTTTCCTAGAAAAGCAGTACTGAAAAATGAAACCACACGTTGTGTTAAGGATGGTTGAATTAGGAGGGGACGCCTGGATGGCTCAGTTGGTTAAGTGCTGGACTCTTGATTTCGGCTCAGGTCATGATGTCAAATTTGTGGGTTCAAGCCCCATGTCAGGCTCTGCACTGCCAGTGTGGAGCCTGCCTGGAATTCTCTCCCTCTACCCTGCTCATGTTCTCTCCCTCCCTCTTTCAAAATAAATAACTTAATACTGGTTGAATTAGGGACACCTGGCTGGCTAAGTCAGTAGAGCACATGACTCTTAATCTCAGGGTCATGTGTTAAAGCCCCATGTAGGGCATGGAGCCTACATTAAAAAAAAAAAAAAAGACTGGGGGCACCCAGTGGCTCATAGGTTAGGCATCCAACTGTGGCTCAGATCATGGTCTTGAGGTTTGTGAGTTTGAGCCCCGTGTTGGGCTCTGTGCTGACAGCTCAGAGCCTGGAGCCTGCTTCGGATTCTGTCTTCCTCTCTCTCTGCTCCTCCCCTGCTGGCATGCGCTCTCTTTCTCTCTCTCTCAAAAATAAATAAAACTTTAAAAATTTTTTTAAAAACAGAGGTTGATTAGGATTGATTTATTTTCTACCTTTGAAAATTCCTGGCATATTAATACCAGGAGGATTTTCACCTTGGCAAAAAGAAGAGTTTTCTCTGAGAAAGGAGCACAATGAAGAGAGGAAAGAGGTTAAGAGAGAGAAGAGTATTTTTTAAATGGTCTCAATCTTTTCCTTTTCTCCATTACACTCAATGTATACTGTGAGAAAATCTTAGTATTTTTAATTATGAAAAATTTTGCATATGCAGAAGAAATCTATGACATATAAGGTAAAGAGAAAATAACCTTAAGGCAGATTAAGAATTTGAACATTACCAATATTTTAGCATTCCCTTCCCTCCTGAGGATATCCACTACTATGAAGTTTGTACTGTCATTCTCTCTTTGTTAACTCTTTTATTGCAAATACCTGTATCTCCAAACAATATAGTAAATTTATTTTTTTTTTGGAATATATATAAATGGCATCACACTATTATTTGGTGACTTGCTTTTCTCATTAAACATGATGTTTTCAGTATTTATCCATGTTGCTACGTGTAATGGTAGCCCACTCATTTCTCCTATCTATTTTGTTTTTACAAATAACTGACTTTTGAACATTCTTCTTGAACATGTCTCCAGGGTTTAATCTATAGTGGAATTTCAGGAACATATGGTCTGCCCATCATCTTCAACTTCAGCGTAAGTAGGGAAAGACTGGTAAAACAGTCCAAACTTTTAGCTATAAGATGAATTAAAGTTGGAGGATCTAATGTATAAAATTGTGATTATGGCTGATAACATTATATTGCATAATTGACCTTTTAAGAGGCTAGAACTTAAATAATAAGAAAAAAAAAGGAACTGTGAGGTGACAAGTGTGTTAATTAACAAAATGGGAGGAAACTTTCCACAATGTTTATGTACAGCAAATTATCATGATGTGATAAATAAAAGGTTAATACCAAATTGTTTTCCTAAATGGTTATACCAATTTATACTATGCCACTAGCAGTATGTTACTGTTGTTCTATACCCTTAATAATACTGAGTACTGTCTAATTCCTAACATGTCTTCAAATTCACTCAGTTTTTCCTAGGCACTGCAGTGAAATTATTACCACTTATTTTGTTCTCTGCTCAAAGCTTTCAAAAATTCTTTACTGCCTATTGACTAAACCATAAATCTGGCCTTTAAATCCTCCACAATCCTTTCTAACCCACCTTAACAAGCTTATACCATACTCCTCAGTGGTCCTTCTGTTTTAATGCCTCCGTATTTTTACTCATGGCACTCTACTTTCTTCTCCCTCATCTGTGCGTATTTAAATTCTACTGTCCTTTTACATTCCAATTCAAAAGCCATTTGCTCCTAAGAAAGCCATCTCTGATCTCCATTCCTGCGAATTAGTATGGCACTTTACCAGCATATCCTTTTTTGGACATACCATTTTCTATCTTGCACAAAAACAATTATACATTAAATGAGTACAGTGTACAACATGGTCTGATAGACATTTTAAGTCTTAACTGCTAATTAATCAGAACTCCTAATAACAGTACACAAAAGGCAGGTAATTTCATCTCAGTGTAACACAGCTGAAGCTATAGTAGCTATAGTTTGTGTCATTAGGTTTGTTTGATTTCAAAGACCGTTGTTCTACTCTCCTGCATTGTCACTTTGGTCTTTCTAGACCATTAATATTACTTATATCATTTAAGTGAACTTATACATGACCAAATTTGTTCTACAAAGGGTTTTGAGAAACTTATTTGTTAAAATACACTTAATATAATTTTTTCCTATCCAAAAACGATCTGAGATGACTTTAAAAAAATAAGATATGGATCACCAAGGGGGAAATCATGATCAATGAAAAGAAGCATATATTCCTGGAAGCTCAAGAATTAAATCAGAATAGAGGAAGTAGGTAATATTGTGAAAGGCAATGCTGTGCACCTGAAAGGGAAAAAGATAAATGTTAACATGGTTTCTCAGACTATACATAAAATTTGACAGTCAAGGCAAGACAGGTATATATTAAAACTCAATGCTAGAAGGGAAAAAATTCACAAGCATTGCTGGCCAGGCAAGGATTTCCTGCTACTAAGTTGAAAATAAATTTTCATGTGAAATTATGTTAGTGTTATTTATAAACCATCTTACTGCTGCATTAGAATAAAAAGTTCTCAAAGGTCTAACTTCTTTTATGTTCTATATAACACAACATAGGTGTTTAATTTGTTTAATGACTAAATTTACCAATCTTAATGAAACATATAGATAATGTCAATGGAAGAGTAAAAGGATAGGAAACAGGCTTTTAGAATTTGGAACAGCTAAGGTGCCCAGGTGGCTCAATCGGTTAAGCATCCAAATCTTGATTTCATCTCCAGTCATGATTTGATGGTTCGTGAGATTGAGCCCCACGTCAGGCTTAGTGCTGACAGCTCGAAGCCTGCTTGGGATTCTCTCTCTCTCTGTCCTTCTCCTGCTAGGGCTCTCTCACTCTCAAAAGTGAGATAAACTTTTTTAAAAAATTAAGACTCTGGAAGAGCTACTGTAAGAATCTTTCAAAGTCAAAAATGTATAGGGGCGCCTGGGTAGCTCAGTCAGTTAAGCATCCCACTTCGGCTCAGGTCATGATCTTGAGGTTCGTGGGTTTGAGCCCTGAGTCGGGCTCTATGCTGACAGCTAGCTCAGAGTGTGGAGCCTGTTTCAGATTCTGTGTCTCCCTCTCTCTCTGACCCTCCCCTGCTCACGCTGTCTCTCTCTCTCTCTCTCTCAGAAATAAATAAAACATAAAAAAAGTAAAAATGCATAGAATTGTTGTATCATTATATTGTACACCTGAAATTAATATAACATTGTATACTAATTATACTTAAAAAGAGAGGTTAATTAAAGGGCTGTTAAGTAGAAATGAAGATATGACAAAAGTTATATAGCACTGATTTTCAGAAGAGAATATTAGCACTGTTTTAAAAAAATATTTTGTCCAGCAACACCTGGAAGCCCAGGAATTAAATCAGAATAGAGGAGGTAGGTAATATTGTGAAAGGTAATGCTGTGCTCCTGAAAGGGAAGAAGAGAAAATCAAGGAGATAAAGGGAAGGTGTTTGTGGGCACACTACTAAAATTACTTACTACAAGTTAAGTAATTGGCTGGAAACAGTTACTGGGTACAGTTACTGATGGATCAGAGGTCAATATAAGTTAAAGAATAAGCTCAAGTTTAAGACCAAGTAAGACAGAAGACCAGGAGTTGTGGTGAGAAAAATAAAGGCAGACTTATGTCTCTACATGATAAGATCTGTTCTTTCTTGTTTTTTTGAGTAATGTTTTTAAATGTGAATACCATTCTTAGCTTATGGGCAATAGTTTGCAACCCCTGGTCTACAGGTTAAAATTCCAACTTCTTAGTTCCCCAAAAAAGACACTCATAATCTAAACCCAACCTATTTCCCCAGCCCTGTTACCTCATCTTCACATACCCTGTGCCTCTCAGTGCAGAACCTTCTATTTCCTGAATACTCAAGGCTTGAGCAGCTCTGGGCCTCTGCTCTTGCACTTCCCATAGGCTCCCTCTCTTTCTTTGCTTACAGTTTATTCATCATTCAACATCCATCCGAAATGTCAATTCATCAGACACCTTTCATAATTCCCCCAAGGAGGGAGCTAGTACCTTCTCTATTCAAAGCCTTGTGTTTATTGTGCATCTCTCTCTCAAAGTCTTTATCACGCTGAATGATACCATATAGGTCTGCCTACTCCTATCTCCACTGCTCTGAGTATCTACATGAAGGACAGTATCACCCATTGGGGTATTCCCAACTTCCTGTACTGGTGCCTAACTGTACCTAGCACATAGCACACACTCAACAAATGCTCAAGGAATGGAGGACCTCACACTTATTAATATAAGAATCTTTGTGTGATAAAGACTAACATAATATCCTAAAACTGTAGCATCATATCATAATTGGATTCCACGGCTTAAGTTTTTTTAAAAAGGAAAACTGCATCTTAATTTCACTGTGACTTTAAGAGAATTTTCTATTTTACATGCCTGGTTGTGGTCATGAGCTGCGCAATTATCTGTTCCATTACATTCTGTAAGCTGTTCTCTTCTTTTTTCTCTAATAAGAATTTTATGAACATCATCTTCCAGTCTATTGAAGAATCCTCCATCATGTGATAAAGTCTGAGAACTCAATTCCTGTCAAAAATGAATTACGATTTACTATCATTCAACACAAAAGTGTATGCATTTAATAAACCTAGTCTGCCACTAAAAGGCCAGAGAATGAAAGAAAAATGGTAACTAAGAGATAAGCCACCCTCTGATTCTCCTATGTCTCCAGAAGATAAACAGCAGAGACACATTCTTAGATGTCCTTCTCCTCTTCATATTTTTTTGAGTTGGGTACTGCTTGATTAAAAAAATTTTTTATCCAATTCCATACAATTCACCCACTTAACATGCACAATTCAATGGTTTTTAATATATTCACAGAGTTGTGCAACCATAACTACAATAAATTTTATAACAGTTTCATCATCCCCAAAACAAATCTTGAATTTACTAGCAGTCATTCCCCTTTCCCTCCTAATACCTTCTCTCTTAGTTGTCCCCTGCATGACACTAATCTAGTTTTTGTCTGTATAGATCTGCCTATTCAGAACGTTTGATATAATAAATGAAACCATTCAATATGTACCCTTTTGTGACTGGCTTCTTTCACTTAGTACAATGGTTTCAAAGTTCACATATATTATACCATGTATCAGTACTTCACTCTTGATTACCAAATAATATCCTATTGATGGATACGCTACATTTTATTTCTCCATCCACTGGTTGATGGACATTTACGTGGTTTCCACTTTTGGGCTATTATGAGTAATGCTACTATAAACATTTAAAAACAAGTTTTTGTGCGGCTATGTTTTCAACTCTCTTAGGTATATATACTTATGAGTAGACTGCTGGGACATGTGGCAAATCTATGTTTAACTTTTTGAGGAATTGTCAGATAGTTTTCCAAATCAACCATCCCATTTTATAATCCCATCAGTAGAACCCATGAGGGTTCTAATTTGTCCACATTCTCACCAACACTTGCCATTATCTGTCTTTACTGATCATAGCCACCCAAGTGATGTGAAGTGGTATCTCACTGTGGCTTTGAGCTGCGTTTCCCTGATGGCAAATAGTGCTGAGCATCTTTCTCATGTGCTTATCAGACACTGGTGTATCTTTTTGGAAATATGTCTACTGAGAGTCTTACCCACTTTTTAACTGGATTGCCTTTTATTTCTTAGTTGTAAGAGGTCTTTATATCTTCTGGATATAAGTCTCTTATCCAATATATGATTTGGAAATATTTTCTCCCATTCCATGTGTTGTCCTTTCACATTCTTGGTAGTGACCTTTGCATTACATTAGTTCTGAATTTTGACAATATTCAATTTATCTAAGAAACCATGACCTAACTCAAAGTTATGAAGATTTACCCCCATAATTTCTCCTAAGAGCTTTACTGTTTTAGCTTACATTTATGTCTGTAATCCATTTTGAGTTATTATTTTAGGTGTATGGTATGAACAAATGGCCCAAATTCATTATTTTGCATGTGGATATCCAGCATTATTTATTGTGAAGATTATTCCTTTGTCCACTGAACTGTCTTGGCACTCTTATACAAAATCAACAGAACATAAATTTAAATTTAAAAGTTTCCTTCTGGATTAATTTCTATTATGCCAATCTATATGTCTACCCATATGCCATACCATACTTCCTTGATTAAGGTAGCTTTGTACGGCTCAATATTTTACATTTAAGAAATAATTTTTACATAAATTTTACATGCCAGTGATAAAGAGATAAAATTTTATCACAATCTACTCAATTATATTTAATTAGAAATTTTACATGTTCTCCAATAAAAACAGCATTTCTTGTCCAACTTCTTTTCATAAAAACAGAGACTAAAGAAAATGTTCCTCTCATTCTCCTTGGTTTCACAAATGTCCCACATTCTTGAGCTGTAACACTCAAACTTTATCCATTTCAGTTATATTTGTAAGCAAATGATCCAACAGTTCAAATTACTTTCCTTTCATATTATCTTAGAAAGCATTTAAAAGAGGGGAGCCAGGGTGGCTCAGGTGGTTAAACATCTGACTCTTGCTTCCAGCTCAGGTCATGATCCCACAGGTCTTGAGATCAAGTCCCCTTTAGTCGGGCTCTGCTTGGGATTCTCCTTCCGCCCCTCCCCCTAGCACACACATGCATGCCCCTGTGCAGGGGCTCCCTCTTAACATAAATATTTTTTTAAAAAAGACACTGTTTGAAAGAAGACAAAGGTGTGTATTGCTCCTTAAGAAATAAACAAATGACATTAAATATATTTGTGTATCACTTTGTATTTTGTAAAACACACAAGGACCACTTTATTTGATTCCCATTAACATAAGAGACTGATAGAACAAGACTTATTTGCTCACAAAGTAATCATGACCTCAAAAAGTTGAATAATTTGCCCATGAATCATTTTATTGCTATGTGGTACAGATATAACTCTAACTCTACTGCTTCATAAAGTATGTCCGGTATATTCTGGTAAGATTTTACTTAAAAGTATTAACTACAACAATACTTAAAACAGCTAAACTTTGATGGAAGGAATAACGTGATGGTAACTAACAGGTCTCTGGATGTCACTTCTCTAAAGACTGCAATTCTAGTCAATGTCCTTGTTTCTTGAAGGCTACTACCATTAGCTGTAGAAGGCTACTACAGCATGCCTGTTCCATTTTTTTTTTTATTTTTTTTTAATGTTTTTTATTTATTTCTAGGAGAGAGGGAGAGACAGCGTGAGCAGGGGAGGGTCAGAGAGAGAGGGAGTCACAGACTGAAACAGGCTCCAGGCTCTGAGCTGGCAGTCAGCACAGAGCCCGACGCGGGGCTCGAACCCACGAACCGCGAGATCGTGACCCAAGCGAAAGTCGGATGCTTAACCGACTAAGCCACCCAGGCGCCCCATAGCATGCCTGTTCCAAAGCCCTCTGTCCTGGAGTATTTTTCAGTGAGGCAGAAAAATGTCTCTATAGAATAAAGACAGAATTTTTCAAAATAAAAGAAACCAGGGAGAAAAGAAGTAAAAAGGAATTACAACTCCCCTATCACACACACATCCCAACAGAAAAAAGACAAACATGTGGCAAATATAAGAACACAGATTCTTTAATAAGTTGAGTCAGTTCAATTTAAATTTAACTTAAATACTGAACATCTATTATGTGCCAAGCATATAGTAAGAAACACAGTATGGTGTTTGTATAAGTATAGCCTTATAGATCACTGGAACATAACTGAGAGTCTAGACCCTAGCTTTCATATTTATGGTCAGTTTTTCAAAAAGGAGTCAAAGTACTTCATTAAGGAAACAAGAATGTTCTTAAGAAGTGGTTCAGAGACAACTGGACACACACATGCCAAAGGTGAAATTTGGCTTCTTTTTGCACACCATACACAAAAATTAACTCAAAAACAGATCACGGAAAGGATCCTGGGAAGATGGTGGAGAAAGAAGCACGTCATCTAGACAACAACTGTAAATGCAGAATCTATCTGATGTCACTATTTTAGAACTCTGAAATCTATTGAAGGCTTGCAACTTCCAAGGAAAGACATAGATGGTACACAGAGATGAATTTTGGTTAATTTTAGCTCTTAGCATAGTAGCAGCTACTCCCGCCACCCTCAGCCATGTGGCAGGCAGCTGTGTGAAATGTTTGCAGAGCAATTCGCACAGTTTATGGGAACTAGGGCGAGCAAAAAGGACCCAGTCTTCCAAATAATGAGAATCTGCTCTGGTCACTGACTGCTGCTCTGATCACAGAAATGCAGACAAAGAAACAAAGAGGAAGGCAGCCACTGTAGTTGTACCTCCTCACATTGTTGCAAGCCCCTCCCCCTCCAGCTGAAGTGACTTTCACTGGATTCAAAGGGCTGGCACCCTTCTTTCCCCCTCCCTTCATTTTTTCCTTTTTCACTCTTGGGAGCCAGACATTAAAAAACTAGGACATTCAAAAGCAAATGCCTATAAAGGAAAAATTAAAAAGTGACTGTGCATGCACAAGGAAAAAGGCCCAGAAAAGACCTATGAAATTAAGTTTACACCTCATGTTGATCCTTGGAACAGAGATAGTTTACAACAATTAAAAAAAAAAAATTTTTTTGGGCGCCTGGGTGGCTTAGTCGGTTAAGCGTCCGACTTTCGCTTAGGTCATGATCTCGCGGTTCGTGGGTTCGAGCCCCGTCGGGCTCTGTGCTGACTGCCAGCTAAGAGCCTGGAGCCTGTTTCAGTCTGTGACTCCCTCTCTCTCTGACCCTCCCCTGCTCACGCTGTCTCTCTCTCTCTCCTAGAAATAAATAAAACATTTAAAAAAAAAAATTTTTTTAAATAAAAACCACCACTACCCAAGGAAGGAAGAGAATCTGGTTTCCAGAGTTACATTATTAGATTCAAATGTCTAGCACTTAACAACAACAAAAAACAACCCACAACGTATTCAAAGAAATAGGAAAGTATGGTCCATTGAGAGACAAAAAATAAATCAATAGGAACTATCTCTGAAAAAGACATAGGGAAGTTATATGTGACAAAGACTTTAAAACAACTCTCATAAAGATGATCAGAAAAAACTAAAGGAAGTTGTGGAGAAAATCATGAAAACAATGTGTGAACAAAATGGAAATATCAGTACAGATAAAACCTGAAAAGATACCAAAAAGAAACTCTGGAGCTAAAAATTACAACTGAAATGACGAACTACATACAGACGTGAACAAGCAGAAGAAAGAATCAGTGAACTTAAAGAGAGGACAATGGAAATTATATAGGCAGAAGAATAGAAAGAAGAACTGAAGAAAGTAAACAGCCTAAGGGACCTATAGGATAACACCAAACAGGACAATATAGACATTGTGGGGGCCTCAGAAGGAGAAAAGACAAAGGAAAGAGAAAATATTTGAAGAAATAATGGGTGAAAACTTGCCAAATTTGAGGAAGACATGAGTATAAACATCTAAGAAGTTCAAAGAATTTCAAGTAAGATGAACTCAAAGAGAGTCACACCAAGAACCATTATAAAAACTTTCAAAAAACAAGGAAAAATAAATCCTAAAAGCAGTAGAAGTGAATTACCACATACAAGGGAGCTTCACTGAGATAATCAGCAGATTTGTCTTCAGAAACTTTGGAGTCCAGAAAACATGGGGCAATAGACTCAAATGCTAAAAGAAAAAAAACTTCAAACCAATTTTTTTTTTAAAAATGAGAGAGTATGAGCAGAGAAGAGGGGCAGAAGGGGAGAGAAAGAGAATCTTAAGCAGACTCCAAGCTCAGCACAGAACCCAATGCGGGGCTTGATCACATGACCCTGGAATCATGACCTGAGCCAAAAACAAGAGGCAGACACCCAACTGACTGAGCCACCCAAGCACTCCACAACCGATTATCTTATATGTGGCAAAACTGTTGTTCAGAAAGAAAGGAGAAATTGAGACATTCCCAGATAAACAAAAGCTGAGGTTATTTGTAACCACTAGACCTGCTCTGGAAGAAATGCTCAAGGGAATCCTGACAAGGTGAAAAGAAAGGACAATTACAGTGACTCAAAGCCATACAGAGAAATATAACCCTAAATAAAGGTAAATATGTTGGTAATGATAAAAGCTGGTATTACTATAACAATGTATTTAACTAGATTTTTTGTTTTTGACAGATTTAAAAGATTAATATATTTAAAGAAAAAATAATTAGGGGTGCCTGGGTGGCTCAGCTGGTTGAGCATCTAACTTTGGCTCGAGTCATGACCTCTTGGTTTGTGAGCACAAGCCATGCATCAGGCTCTGTGATGACAGCTCAGAGCCTGGAGCCTGCTTCAGACTCTGTCTGTCTGTCTCTCTCTCTCTCTCTCTGCCCCTCCCAACTCATGCTCTGCTTCTCTCTCTCAAAAATAAATAAATATTTTAAAAAATTTTTAAGCAAAAAAATTAGTGTAAAAGCTAGTATTGCTATAACTTTTTGGTCTGCAACTTCCAATCCTGTTTTCTATATAATTTAGGAAACTAATGCATTATATAAAATTTTAACACATTCATTTTTGAGAGACAGAGTGAGACAGTGTGCAAGTGGGCAGGGGGTGGGAGTGGGCAGAGAGGGAAACACAGAACTCAAAGCAGGCTCCAGGCTCTGAGCTGTGAGTACATCAGCACAGAGCCCAATGTGAGGCTCAAACTTATGAACCATGAGATCATGACCTCAGCCGAAGTCAGACACTCAACCAACTGAGCCACCCAGGCGCCCCATAAAATAATCATTAATTTATGTTTTAGGGCATACAATGTAAGAAGATGTAATATTTAACATTAACAACCAAAAGGGCTGGGGATGGCAGTGTAAAAAGCAGAGTTTTTGTACGTTAATGAAGTTAAGCTGTTATAAATTCAAATTAGATTGTTATGACTTCAGGATGTTAAATATAATCCCCATGGCAGGCACATGTACCCCAATGTTCATAGCAGCATTCTCAACAATAGCCAAAACATGGAAAGAGCCTAAGTGTCCATCAACTGGCAAATGGATCAAGAAGATGTGGTTTATCTATACAATGGAATACTACATGGCAATGAGAAAGAATGAAACCTGGCCATGTGTAGCAGCGTGGATGGAACTTGAGGGTGTTATGCTGAGCGAAATAAGTCAGGTAGAGAAGGACAGCTACCATATGTCTGCACGTACAGGAGATCAGGAGGAACTTAACCGAGGACTGTGGGGGAGAAGAAAGGGGGAAATGGGGAGAGGGGGAGGGAGGCAAACGATGAGAGACTCTTGAATGCTGAGGACAAACTGAGGACTGATGGGTATGGGGGGGAGAGAAAGAGGGGTGATGGGCATGGAGGAGGGCACCTGTGGGGAAGAGCACTGGGTGTTATATGGAAACCAACTTGACAATAAACTATTGTAAAAAGATGTAATCCCCAAGGCAATCAGAAAGAAAATAGCTATAGAATATACACAAAAGGAAACAAGAAAGAAATGTAAGCATTTCACTACAAAAAATCAACTACACACAAAAGACTAACAGGAAATGAGGGACAACAAAGCTATAGGGCATATAAAAAACAAACAGTGCACTGATAGAAATCCCTCATTATCCATAATTACTTTAAATGTAAATGGAGTAAACTCCCTAATGAAAAGGCATAGATAGGCAGAATGTATAAAAACACACATCCAACTATATGGTCTCTATAAGAGACTCACTTGGGATCCAGACACTAATAGATTGAAAGTGAAGAGATGGAAAAAGATAAACTGTGCATATAGTATGCAAAAGAAAGCAGGAGTGACTATACTAATATCAGACAAAACAGACTTTAACATAAAAAATGTTTACAAGAGACAAAGAAAGACATTACATATTAATAAAAGGTCTAATACAGCAAGAAAATATAAAAATGATAAAGATTTACATACCTAATGACAGACCATAAAAATATATAAAGCAAAAACTAAGAGAATTGAAGGGAGAAATAAGCAGTTCTATAGTAATAGTTGGAGACTTCAATAACTATAACCCACTCACAACAATGAAGAAATAAGAAGCTAAGTATGGAAATAAAGAACTTAATAAACCAATTAGATCTAACAAATAAATACAGAACACTCTACTCAACTAATAGTATACACATTCTTTTCAAGTGCACATGGGACATTTTCTAGGACAGACCACATATGAGACCACAAATGAAGCCTCAATAGTTTTTAAAAGGTAGATTATATAAAGCATCTTTTCTGACCACAACAGGATGGAGTTAAAAATCAACAACAAAAAAAAGTGGAAAATTCACAAAATTGCTGAAATTAAACAACACAGTTTTACAATGGATCAAGAAAGAAATCAGAAGGGAAATTAGAAAATACTTAGAGACAAATGAAAACCAAACACACCATACCAAACCTTACAGGATGCATCAAAAGCAGTGCTAAAAGGAAAATTTATAGCTATAAATGCTTGCCTTAAAAAACAAGATCTCAAATCAACAATTTAATTTTACAACTTAAGGAACTAGAAAAAAAAGAACTAAACCCAATGCTAGCAAAAGGAAAGAAATAAGACTAGAGCAGAGGTAAACAAGGTAGAGAAAAGAAAAATAAGAGAAAAATCAATGGAACCAAAAGTTGGTTCTTTTAAAAGATCAACAAGGGGTACCCGGGTGGCTTAGTCGGTTAAGCATCCAGACTTTGGCTCAGGTCATGATCTCATGGTTTGTGATTTCGAACCCCGTGTTGGGCTTAGAGCCTGGAGTCTCCTTCAGATTCTGTGTCTTCCCCTCTCTCTGCCCCTCCCATGCTCAGGCTCTGTCTCTAAATAATATATAAAAACATTAAAAATTTTAAAAAAAGAACAAAATTGACAAATCTGTTTAGATTGACAGAGAAAAGACTCAAATTATTAAAATTGGAGGTGTAAACAGGACATTACTACTGGTTCTACAGAAATAAGGATTATAAAAAAGGACTATGAACAACTGTATGCCAAATAAATTGAATAACCTAGATGAAACGAACAGATTCCTAGAAACAAAAATCTACCAAAAAGAAATCACGAATAGAAAATCTGAATAGACCTATAACTACTAAAGAGATGTAATTAGTAACCAAAATTCTCCCAACAATAAAAAGTCTTGGACCTGATAGTTTAACTGGTAAATTCTATCAAACATTTAAAAGACTAGTATCAGTGCTTTTCAAACTTTTCCCCAAAAATGAAGATGAGAAAATACTTCATAAAGTAGCATAAATTTGATACCCAAGACACACAAAAACACTTCAAGAAAACTATACATCAATGTCTCCTATAAATATCAATGCAAAAATCCCCTACAAAATATTAGCAAAAAGAATTCAATAGCTAACTGAAAGAATTATGTACACCATGATCAAGTCAACCCACAGAAAAATATTTGCAAATCATATATCCAATAAGGAATATCCAGAATATACAGAGAACACCTAAAATTCAGTAACAGCAGCAAAACACAATAAACAATCCAATTTAAAAATGGGCAAAGGACTAGAATAGACCTTTCTCCAAAAAGATATATGCATGCCAATAAGCACATGAAAAAATGTTCAACGTCACTTACGATTAGGGAAATGCAAATCAAAACTACAGTGAATTACCACCTCATATCCAATAGAATGGTGCTAACTAGAAAGCAAGTGCTAGTGAGGACGTGAAGAAATCAGAACCCTTGCACGCTGTTGGTGGGAATGTAAAACTGTAAAACCACTGTTTAAAACAGTATGACTGTTCCTTAGGAAATTAAAAGCAGAATTACCATATGATCTAGCAACTCCACTTCTGGATGTATTCCCAAAAGAACTGAAAGTAGGGTCTCAGGGGTATCTGCATACTCACGTTCACAGCAGTGGCATTCACATTAGCTAAAACAAGGAAGCAATCCAAGTGACCACTGACAGATGAATGGATAAGCAAAATGTGGTAAATACATACAATGGAATAATACTCAGCCTTAAAAAGGCAATTCGGGGGTGCCTGGGCAGCTCAGTTGGTTGAGCGTACAATTTTGGCTCAGGTCATGATCTCGCAGTTCGTGTGTTCAAGCCCCGCATCGGGTTCTGTGCAGGCAGCTCAGAGCCTGGAGCCTCTTTCAGATTCTGTGTCCCCTCTCTGCCCCTCCCCTGCTCATGTCCTGTCTCTGTTTCAAAAATAAATTTAAAATCTATGTTTTTAAAAAAAGGCAATTCCGCAATGGGTGAAATGTGAGGACAGTACGTGAAGGACTTTAAGCAAAGTAAAATAAGTCACAAAAGACAAATACTGTGGCGCCTGGGTGGCCCATTCAGTTAAGCGTCCGACCTTGGCTCAGGTCATGATCTCATGGTTTGTGGGTTCGAGCCCCACGTCAGGCTCTGTGCTAACTGCCAGCTCAGAGCCTGGAGCCTGTTTCAGATTCTGTATCTCCCTCTCTCTGACTCTCCCCTGATCACACTGTCTCTCTCTCTGGCAGATATAAATAAAACATTTTTTAAAAAAGACAAATACTGAATGATTCTACTTATATGAGGTACTTAGAAGAGTCAAAGTCATAGAGACAGAAAGCAGAATAGTGGTTGCTGTGGGGTGTGGGGATGGGAGAATGGGGAGTTATTAATAAGTATAGATTTTCAGTTTTACAAGATGAAAAGACTTATGGGAATAGATGGTGACGATGGACGCACAGTTTGAATGTATTATCACTGAACTATATACTTAAAATTGGTTAAGTATATGTATATGTATATGTATTTTGTTATGTGTATTTTGTATGTAGTTTCCACGATCAAAAAATAGATCATAGACTTTAAAGGAATAACTGAAACTATAAGGTTTCTAGAGTAAATCACTGTGGACTTGAGTTAGGCAAGAGCTCTTAAATGAACACCAAAAGCACAATCCATTAAAAAAAAATTATAAAATAGACTTCATCAGAATTAAAGACTTCTGTGTTTCAAAAGACACCATTAAGAAAATAAAAAGTCAATCACATCCTGGGAAAGAATATTTGCAAATCATATATTTGATAAAGGATTTATATCCAGAATGCATAAAAGGAATCACAAAACAGTAAGAAAATATACTTTAAAAATGAGCAAAACATACAAATAGCCATTTCACCAAAGAAGATGTAAGATTGGCTGAAGAGTATATGAAAAGATGCTCAAAATCACTCGTCAGTAGGGAAAAGCAAATTAAAACAATGAGATATATACTACACACCCTCTAGCATGGCTATCATCAAAACAAGAGACAATATCAAATATTGGCAGGGATATGGAAAAACTGGAACCCAATTCATCACTGGTAGGAGTGATCATAAATGGTACACTCTGGAAAACAGCTTGATCTTACCAGCCAGCAATTTCAGTTCTAAGTATTCACCTAAACGAAAACAAGTATCTACACAAAGATATGTATCAAGTATTCACAGCAAATGTCCATTAACTGGTGAATAAACATTTATACACTGAACTGCTATTCAGCAATAGAGATGAACTATTGACAAATGCTGTAATGTAATATGGATAAATCTAAAATGGACTATGGCTGGGGCGCCTGGGTGGCTTAGTCGGTTAAGCGTCCGACTTTCGCTTAGGTCATGATCCTGCGGTTCGTGGGTTCGAGCCCCGCATCGGGCTCTGTGCTGACTGCCAGCTCAGAGCCTGGAGCCTGTTTCAGTCTGTGACTCCCTCTCTCTCTGACCCTCCCCTGCTCGCGCTGTCTCTCTCTCTCTCCTAGAAATAAATAAAAAATATTTAAAAAATAAATAAATAAAATGGACTATGGCTATGGTTGCAAAGTTCTTTAAATTTATTATAAGTTACTGTATTGAATTATACACTTACCAAAGGGTAAAACTCAATAAGATTCTATTTATATATTTTGAGACAGAGTGAGCATGCGCACAAGCAGGGGAAAGACAGAGGGAGAGAGAAGACTCCTAAGCAGGGTCTGTGCTGTCCTGATGCGGGGCTCAAACCCACAAACCATAAGATCATGACATGAGGTTAAACCAAGAGTCAGTCGCTTAACTGACTGAGCTATCCAGATGTCCCAAGACTGTTTCTTTTTAAAGAAGGACAGGGGCGCCTAGGTGTCTCAGTCAGTTAAGCATCCAACTTTGGCTCAGGTCATGATCTCACAGCTTGTGAGATATTTTATTTTATTGGTGTATTATAGATGTATTACTAGAAAATTTCTAGAAAATTTTCTAGAAAACGAGAAAATGAAATTTTTACCCACATACTTTACACCTACATTTAATAATTTTTAAGGTTTTCTTTCACAATTTATCCCACCCCCATTTTTTTATTTTATATTTTAGACATCATGACATTTCATCTTAAAATTCTTCACATGCAATTACAAAAAATTTTCTACTTTAACCATATCATCACACCTAACAAAAATATTCTTTAATATTATTTTATACCTATTTTATATTTAAATTGCTTCAACTGTATCAAAATATCTTTTACTGCTAATCTAACTAGGGTTCAGAATTATATTGGTCATTTCTTAAATCTCCTTTAAATCAGAACACCCCGTCCCCACACTCCACTGTTCCTTCTCCATAATACTTTCTTAATGAAGAAAGCAGGCCAGTTGTCCTACAATTACCCATCTCCTAGATTTGCCTGACTGCCTCCTTAAGGTATCACTTAACTTGTATATCTGAACCCTAGGTTTCTAAAATGGAAGTCAGATCTTAAGGCTTACTTCATCTGTGGCTTAAACTTATTTGGCAAGAATAATTTCTTTTGCTTGATTTTAAGATTTATAATTTGGTTATCACTCTAATGTAGTTTGAGATCTTTCACTTATCATTCTCTTTTGGATTCATCCACCTTATATGTGCCAGGCTCCCAGGACACACACAAGTATTTCTAGGGCATGTATATCTAAGAACGATTAGACTACCAAATCATAAGTAGAATCAAGGGTTACCAAACTATGGCCCACAAGAAGCTTGTTGCCGTTTTTTGCAAAGAAAGTTTTATTGAAACACAGTCATGTTCATTCACTTATGTATTGCCCGTGGCTGCTTTTATACTACAGTGGCAAAGTTCAGTAGTTTTGATAAAGATAGGTTGTGCCTCAAAGCCTAGAATACTTGCTACCTCGGTTATAATGTATTTTCAACTTTACAAAACCACAAAAACATTTATACTCATGTGTATTCCCATCAATGTAAACTGATCCATAACCCCATTCATCTAGAACCTCTGACTCTTGAGGTTTTCAAACTTTGTAATTTTTGCCTATCAGGTATTGAGGGTGGTCTTAATTTGCATTTCTCTGATAGTAGTAAAGTTGGATATTTTTTATGGGTTTTTTTTTTGCTATCATATTTCCATTCTGTAAAATGTCTGATATCTCTTACCTATATTTAAAATTTCTATCCTTTGAGATAGCAAGAAAATAAGATGGTCATTTCCTTTTTAATCATGTAATAGGAGTTCTTTCTGTATCTGGATAATTTTCTACGAGTTCTGTTTTGAAAATACTTTCTCTCAATTGTGCTTGTGGGTTTATGTTCTTTTTGCTATTTTTGTAAAAAAATAAGTTTATTCATTTTGAATAACAATTTACCAACCTTTCATTTTACAGTGTTTTTGTTAAGATTGTCCCAGTGTATAGAGTCAAATATATACTCCATATTTTTTTTTGCAAGTTGCAGTTATAAAGTACTTTTTTTTTTTTTTACAGATAGTTTACTGTCAAGTTGGTTTCCATATAACACCCAGTGCTCACCCCCACAAGTGCCCTCCTCCATGCCCATCTCCCCTTCCCCCCCATACCCATGAGTCCTCAGTTTGTTCTCAGCATTCAAGAGTCTCTCATGGTTTGCCTCTCTCCCTTTCCCCCACCACTTCTCCCCTTCTTCTCCCCCATGGTCCTCCATTAAGTTCCTCCTAATCCTCCTAAACGTGCAAATATATGGTATTTGTCCTTTTCTGCCTGACTTATTTCGCTCAGCATAACGCCCTCAAGGTCCATCCATGTTGCTACACGTGGCCAGATTTCATTGTTTCTCATTGCCATGTAGTATTCCATGGTATAGATAAACCACATCTTCTTGATCCATTCGTCCGTGGATGGACACTTAGGCTCTTTCCATGTTTTAGCTATTGTGGAGAGTGCTGCTATGA
This sequence comes from Proteles cristata cristata, assembly GCA_017311185.1. Taxonomy (NCBI): domain Eukaryota; kingdom Metazoa; phylum Chordata; class Mammalia; order Carnivora; family Hyaenidae; genus Proteles; species Proteles cristata. The sequence continues at coordinate 3,202,407 of JAESUZ010004584.1, forward strand.
ACATTGGGGTCCATGTGCTCCTATGTATCCCTTGGGTAAATTCCTAGCAGTGCTATTGCTGGGTCATAGGGGAGTTCTATTATTAGTTTCCTGAGGAACCTCCACACTGTTTTCCAGAGGGGCTGTACCAGCTTACATTCCCACCAACAGTGTAGGAGGGTGCCCGTTTCTCCACATCCTCGCCAGCATCTAGAGTTCTCTGATTGGCTCATTTTAGCCACTCTGACTGGTGTGAGGTGGTATCTCAGTGTGGTTTCGATTTGTATTTCCCTGATGAGGAGGGGCTGAGCATCGTTTCATGTGTTTGTTGGCCATCTGGATGTCCTCTTTGGAGAAGTGTCTGTTCATATCTTCTGCCCATTTCTTCACTGGGTTGTTTTTCGGGTGTGGAGTTTGGTGAGTTCCATACAGATTTTGGATATTAACCCTTTATCTGAGATGTCATTTGCAACTATCTTTTCCCATTCCGTTGGTTGCCTATTAGTTTTGTGGGTTGTTTCCTTTGCCATGCAGAAGCTTTTAATCTTGATGAGGTCCCAACAGTTTATTTTTGCTCTTGATTCTTTTGCTTTTAGGGATGTGTCAAGTAAGAAGTTGCTGCGGTGGAGGTCAAGGAGGTTGTTTTCTGCTTTCTCCTCTAGGGTTTTGATGGTTTCCTGTCTCACATTCAGGTCCTTTATCCATTTTGAGTTTATTTTTGTGTATGGCGTGAGAAGATGATCTAGTTTCATTCTTCTGCATGTTGCTGTCCATTTCTCCCAACACCACCTGTTAAAAAGGCTGTCTTTTTTCCATTGGATATTCTTTCCTCCTTTGTCAAAGATTAGTTGGCTGTATACCTTTAGGTCCAGCTCTGAGTTTTCAATTCTATTCCATTGGTCTATGTGTCTATTTTTGTGCCAACACCATACTGTTTTTTTTTTTTAATTTATTTCTTAGAGAGAGAGACAGCGTGAGCAGGGGAGTCAGAGAGAGAGGGAGTCACAGACTGAAACAGGCTCCAGGCTCTGAGCCGACAGTCAGCACAGAGCCCGACGCGGGGCTCGAACCCACGAACCGCGAGATCATGACCTAAGCGAAAGTCGGACGCTTAACCGACTAAGCCACCCAGGCGCCCCATCACCATACTGTCTTGATGATGACAGCTTTGTAGCATAGGCTAAAGTCTAGGATGGTGATACCTCCCATTTTGGTTTTATTTTTCAGTATACTTTGGCTATTCGAGGTCTTTTGTGGTTCCATACAAATTTGAGGATAGTTTGTTCTAGTTTTGAGAAGTATGCTGGTGCAATTTTGATTGGAATTGCATTGAATGTATAGATTGCTCTGGGTAGTAATGACATTTTAACTATATTTATTCTTCCTATCCATGAGCATATACTCCATATTTTCTAATGTAAAGGCTGTACAATTAATTGCCTTTCACATATAAGTATTTAATCTATGTGGAGTAAATTTGAATATATGATGAAAGATCGAGATCAGTTTGACTTTTTCCAAATATGAAAAAAAAAAACTGTCCCTTGCTTTTTTACATGTAAGATATTATGATGTTAAGTAGTAAGCACATTGTGGAATTAGCATAGAAACCAACCACTGAAACAGCTCAAAAAAAGACCTCTGCATATGTGGAATCTTGATGAATGATAGGTCATACATTAAACACAGTTCTTTAAGGAGCTCTTAGCTATTATGTAGCCTTTGTTCTTCCATATTAGCAATCAGTTGAGTTCTTTGGGGGATAAAAGCTTTTGGGATTTTCATTGGAAATGCAAGACAGTTTGGGAAAAATTGTTACTTTTATTATAATAAAGTTTCTTATCCACACAAACAGTATGTCTATGTAGATCATCTTTGTCTTTCAATAAAATTTTATTATTTGTCCCATATAGTTTCTGCCTAACTTTTGTTAGATCTTTAGGTATCTTATAATTTTTTTATTGCTACTGTAAATAGCATCTTTTGGGACAATACCTTCTCTTTTGTTACTTGCATAAAGAAAATCCATTATTAACCTTTTATTTTTTTGGATTTTTAAATTTAAGTATAGTTAACACACAATGTTACATTAGATTTAGGTGTACCACATAGTGATTTAACTTCTCTATACTTTGTTATGTTCACAAGTGTAGCTACCATCTGTCAACATACACTGCTATTACAATATCATTGACTACATTTCCTATGCTGTGCCTTTTATTCCTAGGACTTATTCATTCCAGAAACCTGTTATCTGCCACTCCCCTTCACCCATTTTGCCCATTCCTCCCACTCCACTGTCCTCTGGCAACCATCAGTTTGTTCTCTTTATTTGCAGGTCTGATTCATCTTTTTGCTTCTTTATTCATTTATGAAATTCTACATATGAGTGATATCATATAGTACTTGTCTTTCTCAGTCTGACTTATTTTACTTAACATAATACCCTTAGGTCTACCCATGTTAAGCACATATAAAGCATATATACAGTTTGAAGATTATAAAAAGTGACATGCTTACAAGTTACTGTCAAGGTATTTCTAAAACTCTACTAGCACTCCAGAAGATTTCATGCTTCTCCTTTCTTCTCCATTAAGGGGGTGACTATTTGAACTTTTTGGGATAATCTCTTCGACTTTATTGCCTGTCAACCTATGTATATGCATCACTAAATGTTAAGTTCAGTTTTACTTGTTTTTGAACTTTTTATGAAATCATGTTCCTAATAGTAATTCGTTCAATTTCAATGTGATTAGTATTTCATTGACTAAATTTGCCACAATTTGTTATTTATTTCATGTCTGAAGGGCATTTAGATTCTTTACAGGTTTTGATCTTAAAGAACAGTGATGCTTTAAAGTCTTACACAGGCATAGTGGTGCACGTAAGCACACATTACTACAGAGCACGTACTCAGGAGTAAAACTGCTGGGTTCTGAGTTCTCGGCATCTTCAACTTCACAGTTTGGAAACTAATTTTTACTTACAATTTTTTAATTTTTAATTAAATACTTCTTATTGAAGTATAATTGACATATACCATTATGTTAGTTTCAGGTGTATAACGTAACAGTTTATTTGTATATACTGCAAAATGATCACCACTGTTAGTCTAATTAACATTTGTTACCATACACAGTTACAGAACCTTTTTCTATGATGAAAACATTTAAGATTTCAAATAAGCAATACAGTATTAACTGTAGTCACCATGCTATACATTATATCCCCATGACTTATCTTACAATTGGAACTTTGTACTTTTTGATTCACTCCCTCCATTTTGCCTATTCCCTCACCTCCAATCAGTTTAACTATGAGCTTCGTTTGCGTTTTCTTTTGTTTTTTGGTTTTTTTTTTAGATTCCACATATAGGTGAGATCATACATTATTTGTCTTTGATTTATTTCATTTAGCTAAATGCCAAAGTCCATCCATGTTCTCATAAACTGCAAGATTTCCTTCTTGTTTATGGACAAATATTCCACTGTATATACATGTACCACAATTTCTTTACCCAATCATTCATTGGTGAAACTTATACTGTTTCTAGATCTTGGTTCTTATAAATAATGCTGCACTGAACATGTGGATGCATGTATCTTTTCAAATTAGTGTTTTCTTTTCTTCAAATAAATACCCAGAAGTGGACCTGCTGGGTCATAAGGTAATTCCATTTTTACTTTTTGAGGAACCTCCATACTGTTTTCCATGGCAGCTGTACCTTTGCATTCCCACGAACAACACGAGGGTTCCCTTTACTCCACACCTTTGCCAACATTTGTTAGTTGTTGCCCTTTTTGAGAATCACATTCTAACAGGTGTGAGGTGATATCTCATTGTGGTTTTGGTTTGCATTTTCCTGATGATTAGTGATGTTGACCGAGCATTTTCTCATGTACCTACTGGCCATCTGTATGTTTTCTTTGGGAAAATATCTATTCATATCCTCAGCCTATTTTTTAGTGAATTATTTGGGCTTTAGCTCTTGAGCTTTATATATTTCGAATATCAACCCCTTATTAGATATACGATTTGCAAATATTTTCTTCCACTCAGTAGGTTATGTTTTCATTTTGATGATGGTTTCCTATGGAGTGCAGAAGCTTTTTACTTTGATGTAGTCCCACTTGTTTATTTTTGCTTTTGTTGCCTCTGTTTTTGGAGTCAAATCCAAAAAAATCATTGCAACAGCAGTGTCCAGCTTACCATCTATATTTTCTTCCAGGAGATTTTTTTTTTTTAATTGAAGTCTAGTTGATATACAATACTAAGTTCATTTCAGATGTACAACAGAGTGATTCTACAATTCAAGACATTACATGATGCTCATCACAATAAGCGCATTCACTACTTAATGTTATAATACAATGCTTTATTATTATGTCCCCATGCTGTATTATAACTTATTTATTTTACAACTGGAAGTTGTATTTAATCTCTCAATTTCACCCATTCCTCTACCACCCTCCCCTCTGACAGCCACTAGTTTATTCTCTATTTATGAGTCTGATTTTTTGTTTCTTCATTTTGTTTTTTAGTTGCCTCATATAAGTGAAATCATATGGTACTTTTTTTCTTTGACTTATTTCACTTAGCATAATATCCACTACATCATCATGCTATCACACATGGCAAGATTTCATTCTTCTTTTTTTTTTTTTGGCTAACTTTTCTAGGAGTTTTATGGTTTTAGATCTTACATTTATATCTTCAATTCATTTTAAATTAATTTTTGTGTATGGTATAAGATATTGGTCCAGTTTTCCCAATAGCATTTATTAAAGAGACTGTCCTTCCCTCATTGTACAGTCTTGCTTCCTTTGTCATTAACTAACTGACCATACCTGTGTGGATTTATTTCTGAGCTCTCTATTCTGTTCATTGATCTGTGTCTGTTTTTATGCCAATACCATACTGCTTTGATTACTCTAACTCTATAGTACAGTTTGAAATCAGGGAGCATGATACTTCCAGCTTTGTTCTTTTTCAAGACTGTTTTGGTTATTCACGGTCTTTTGTGATTCCATACAAACTTTAGGACTGTTTGTTCTATTTCTGTGAAAAATCCCACTGAATTTTGATAGAGACTGCATTGAAATCTGTAGATTGCTTTGGGTAGTTTGAACATTTTAACAATATCAATTCTTCCATTTCATGAGCATGGGATATCTTTCCATTTATTTGTGCCTCCCTCAATTTCTTTCATCAATGTCTTATAGTTTTCAGTCTACAAATCTTTCAACTCCTCGGTTAAATTTATTCCTAAGTATTTTATTCTTTTTGATGCAACTGTAAATGGGATTGTTTTCTTAATTTCTCTGATAATTTACTATTAGTATAAAGAAATGCAACAGATTTTTGTATATTGATTACATATACTGCAACTTTATTAGTTCTAACGGTTTTGGTGGGATCTTTATCGAGTCTTTTCTATACACAATATCATATCATCTACAAATAGTTACAGTATTATTTCTTCCTTTCGAATCTGGATGTCTTTTCTTTCTTGCCCAATTGCCCTGGCTAGGATTTCCATTACTATGTTGAGCAAAACTATTTGTAACAAGTCACCTTGTCATAAGCAGCATATAACATTATTCCATATCCTCAACAACAATTCAAATCATCAGATGCTTGGTTTCTGTCAAACTGGAGGTTAAGTAATATTCTCACTGTGGTTTTAATTTGCATTTCCATAATTACTTATGAAGTTAAACATCTTTTCATATGTTTTTAGGCCATATATACATCTTCTTTTTTGAGTACTTGTTTCTTCATCTATTCTCTGAGTTCTATTTTGGAAAAAATCTTTTCCTACACTGAAGATTATCCTTTCACTTTTCTAATATATTTTGATGGAAAGAAGTCCTTAATTTAATGTATAAATTTAAATCTAGTGGGTTTTGTGTCTTTCCTACCGTAAAGTTATAAAAATATTCCTATATTGGCACCTAAAAGCTTTACAACATAGCCTTTGACTTTTGGTTTTTGACCCACTGTGGATGAATTTTTATGTATGATATGAAGTAATAATCAAATCTTATTTTCCATAAAAATACTCAATTGCCCCCAAACCATTTATTTTAAAAAGTTCATTTTTTACCCAGTACTATTCCACATCACTCTGTTACAGATCAAAGTTACACAAGTGGTTGGCCTGTTTCTATGCTATTTTGCTCTAATGACCCATTTATCATAATACCTATACCTATTATATTAATTATAAATTTTATTAAAAATCTTGAATGATGCCTGGGTCGCTTAGTCGGTTAACCGACTGACTTCGGCTGAGGTCATGATCTCATAGTTCGTGGGTTTGAGCCCCGTATCGGGCTATGGGATGACAGCTCAGAGTGTGAAGCCTGCTTCCGACTCCCACTTGCAGTCTGCCTCTCTCTCTCTCTCTCTGTCTCTCAAAAATAAACACTAAAAAACTTTATAAAAAATGTTGATATCTGGTTGGGCAAATTATCCTTTTTCTTCAAGAATGTTTTGGTTATTCTTGGTCCTTTGCATTCCATACTAAATTTTTACAAGTGCTTTAGTTTTAAACTAAATTGTCAGGGCACCTGGATGGCTCAGTCAAGCGACTGACTTCAGCTTAGGTCATGATCTCAGTTTCTGAGTTCAAGCCCCACATCGGGCTCTGTGCTGACAGCTCAGAGCCTGGGGCCTGTTTCAGATTCTGGTCTCCCTCTCTCTGCTCCTCCCCTGCTCCCACTCTGTCTTTCTCTGTCTCTCAGAAATAAATAAACATTAAAAAAACCCCATAAATTGTCTAAACAAACAGAAACAGACTCATAAATATAGAGAACTGGTGGCTGCCAGAGAGAAGGGGGGGGTGTGGTGGTGTTAGAAATAGATGGAGATTAAGATGTACAAGCTTCCAGTTATAAAATAAATAAATCATGAGGACTTAAAGTACAGTCTAGAGAAATTCTCAGTTATCTGTAATAACTTTATATGGTGACAGATGGTAACTATACTTAATATAGTGAGCAATCTGTAAGGTGTATAAATGTTAAATCATGTTATACATCTGAAACTAATACAATACTGCAGGGCAACTTTACTTCAATTAAGAAAAAACTAAATTCTGGGGCACCTAGGTGGTTAAGTTGGTCAAGCATCTGACTTCAGCTCAGGTCATGATCTCATGGTTCATTAAGATCAAGGCCCACATTGGGCTCTGTGCTGACAACTCAGAGCCTGGAGCCTGCTTTGGATTGTATCTCTCCCTCTCTCTCTGCCCCTCCCCTGCTCACACTCTCTCTCTTTCTCTCTCTCAAAAATGAATATACATTAAAAATTTTTAAATAAAAATAAAAAAATAAATTAAAAAATTGTGATTTTGATTGGGATTGCACTGATTTTATAAATTGAGAAAAACTGACATCTTTATGACAATCAGTCAAGGTATATTCTTTCACTTAAGTCTTTACTCTCTTGCAATAGTTTAAAATTTTCTCAACATAGGCCTTCTACATCTTTATTAAATTTATTGCTAGGTATTATTATAAAAATTGATTTTTAATTACACTGTCTGCTGTTAGTGGCATACAGAAATACAAATAATTATTGAAACTGTATCTTCATTTATAATGAAAGGAACTAAAGCTAGCATCATAAAAAACCTTTTGTCAGCCTCCCTACCAGGAATGCAAAAATAACTTTCCTTATTGCACAAACTCCTATACCTCCCCAAGGACAAAATGGTACATCTACTTTGAAAAACTGTAAGTAGATTCTTACAGTTAAACATACATACATCAAGGCAATAAAAGGCACAGCGTAAGGAATATAGCCAGTGATATTATAACAATGTTGTATGGTGATAGATGGTAGCTACACTTGTGGTGAGCACAGCATAACATATAAACTTGTCAAATCACTATGTTGTACACCCAAAACTAATATAACATTGTGTGCCAACTATACTCAAATTTAAAAATAAGAAAGAAAAATACAGGGGCACCTGGGTGGCACTGTTGGTTTAATATTAGGACTCTTGGTCTCAGTTTTTATGGTTTGTTGAGTTTGAGCCCTGCACTGGGCTCTGCGCTCAAGGCATGGAGTCTGCTTGGGATTCTGTCTCTCCTTCTCTTTGCCCCTCCCCTGCATGTTCTCGTTCTCTCTCTCAAAAAAAATAATAAACTTAAAAAAATAAGAAAGAAAAATAAACAAACATACATCTACCCTATAACACAGCAATTTCATTCTTAGGTTTTTACATAAGAGAAATTAAACATATGTTCATAAATAGACTTGAATGTTCACAGCAGTGAAAAGTGGAAAGAACTCAAATGTCCAACTAATGAATGTGTAAATAAAATCAAATACAATGGAATATTATTAGCAATAAAAAGGAATGAAGTACTGATAAAGACCACAATTTGTATGATTCCATTTATACTAGATGTCCAGAACAGACAAATCAATACAGACCATATACATTACTGGCTGGTTACCTAAGCTGGTGGCGGGAGGGGGAAAGGAGGGTGGTGGCTGGGAGGGCAGAAGGGGCATGGGGAATACTGTAATGTGTATGAGGTTTTTTCTAGGGATGAATCAGATTATGGTAATGGCTGCAAGACTCTATAAATAAACTAAATCAACTGAATTATACACTTAAAATGGATAACTTTTATTGTATTACACCTAAATAAACTGTTTTTAAAAAATGCTCTAACAACCTTATTTATAATGGCAAAAATGGAAACAAAATTAATGTCCATCAGCAGGAGAATAAACACACACATGATATATTCACACCATAAAATATAACTTAGCAATGAAAAGGAAAAAAAGTACTGATACAAACAACATGGATGAACCTTCAACATTTTGGGAGAGGAAGAGCCCGTCAAAAGAATAACATATTGTACGCTTTAAAAAATGAGGCAAAATTAAATCTATGATGATAGATATCACAACAGTGGTTGCCTGTGGGGAAAGGCAGCAGAGGATTACAAGAGAAAATGACTAGCACAGGGCAGCAGGGAACTTTCTGGTGTGATGGAAAGTGTTCTTTACCTTGTTAGGGATGTAGGTTCATATAGTTATATTTATGTGTTAAACCTCATCAAACTGCACACTTAAGACCTGTGCATTCTATTGTCTGTAAATTATACTTCAATTAAAAAACAAACTTAGCTTCCTAGTTGAGTCCCTATTTCCTAACTGAAGAACACATCATTTATAGAATAAACTGATAAATATTAATGCTTGATTAACAATTCCTTTCAAATTTCCAGGGGCTGCAAGCCACCTTTAGAAGAACAGCCTCCCACCTTTACAGTTTTAAGATACTTTTATAGTAACATGCAAACCTCAAATGCTCTATCTATATGCTCAATTTCTCTTTTGCTACATTTGAGTGTTTTTAACTTATCCAAGGGGAAATCTAAATATCAGCATTATTAAATGAGCTATTATATTACAGATGACATTATATATGATGTAAGTTCTACTTTCTTCTCCTCCCTAAGACAGATCCTGGTGGATTCAAGTTCTGAACTCAAAATATTTATTAAACTCTTAGTATGCTACACATGGGCTACTCTCATGGCACTATCTACTGAAAAACACAAAAATTAGCACATAATAACATGTCAGAAATGGCAAATATCTGTAAGACATGCAGCCACTTTTTCCTCTTTATAAATGGCAAACGTAATTAATCGATAGTGGAATTTTTTCTTGCTGAGTAAGGATGCAGTCTCAGAATTCTTTAATGCAATGCTCCATTAAGTAGAAGGCCCTAACTAACAATGTGCTTGAACAGACAGAAGAAATAAAACTGATGTGCCTCTGTTATGTTGGAGGCAACATAACAATATATGGAGGCAACAGGCCCAAAAAGGCTAGAGAAGGTTTTAGTGAGAAAGCAGGACATTCATTCATTCATCAACCAACTTCCATTTACATTACCTACTGTGTGACAGGAATCAGAACTAACAGGAAAACTAAATCAACAACATACAGTCCCAGACCTTTAGGAACTCATTCTAGAGAAAAAGCAAAACACTGATTAAAGTGCTGAGTGCTATGAAGTACATACAGAATGTTCTGGGCATCTAAATAAGACCAAGAAAAAATGACTCTTTAGCCAAGGTTCTGGAGCATAGATAGCCAAATAAAGATGGGAGGGGAGTGACACCACCAAGATGGCGACACGGGTTGTTCCTAACTTCACTTCCATCCCAGAACTAACAACTATTCATGCATATGATACCACTGAGAAAGATGGAGGGAAGAATACATAGGTGGACAAGCCAGCATGAAAAAAATACAGTGTGTTCAGAAAAGACTTTTGTATGGCTTCATGCAATATGAGAATGATTTTTTAAAAAGTAGTAAGGGAAGGGCAATGGCTGGGAGACTACTGGTTCAATAAACCTCCTCTAACATTCAATTATTGCTAATATGCATGTATTCTTGAAGTAAAAATTTTAGTTTAATTAAGAATATGCTTTAAAGGGTGCCTGGGTGCTTCAGTCAGTTGAGCATTTAACTTCGGTTCAGGTCATGATCTCACAGTTTGTGGGTTCAAGCCTTGTGTTGGGCTCTGTGCTGATAGCTCAGAGCCTGGAGCCTGCTTCAGATTCTGTGTCCCCACCCCCCACTCTCTTCCCCTCCCCTGCTCACACTCTGTCTTCTTTTGTCTCTCAAAAATAAATGTAAAAAAATTTTTTAAAATGAATATGCTCTAAAAATAATGGAAAATTGAAATAATCACTAATAGCTGCTAAAAGCATTGAAGGGGAATTTTATAACGGTTGACAACACTGGAACCCACTGATCAAATTTTAAAACAAACTTTTTATTTATTTATTTATTTATTTATTTAAAGAGACAGAGCGGGGGGGGGGAGGGGGAGAGAGAGAGAGAGAGAGAGAGAGAGAGAGAGAATCACAGGCAGACTTCACACTTGTCAGCACAGAGCCCGACACAGGGCTCAAACTCATGAACCATGAGATCATGACCTGAGCCAAAATCGAGTCAGACACTTAACCAACTGAACCACCGAGATGCCCCTAAAATAAACTTTAAATTTTAGAACACTCTTAGATTTACAGAAAAATTGCGGATAGTACAGTTTCCATATATCTCTTACACAGTTTCCTCTGTGATAACATCTTACATTATTATAGCATGCTTTCCCATTAAACCACCGACATTGATATAATACTATAACTAGATTCCACTTTATTTGGATTACACTAGTTTTCCCCTAATGTTCTTTTTCTGTTCCAAGATTCCATCCAGGATATACTACATTTAGTTGTCATGTCTCCTTGGCCTTCTCTGGTCAATGACAATTTCTCAGATTTTGTTTTTAGTGACCTTGCTAGTTTTGAGCAATACTAGTCATTCAGTTCAGGTATTTTGCAGAATGTCCCTTAATATGGATTTTTCTAATGTTTTTATCATGGTTTGACTGGTTTTATATGCCTTCTGCAAGGAAAATCACAAAAGTATAGGCCATTCTCACCATATCATATCAAGGTTAGATGCTATCAACATGAAATACCATTAAGAGTATTAACAGTGATCATCTGGTCAAAGTTCTTTTTGCCAGGTTTCTACAGTATAAAACTAATTTCCCTCCCTTTCTGTACTCTAATCTTTGGAATAAAGTTACTAAGTACAACCCATACTCAAGAAGAGTGGAGGCCAGTTAAGTTCCCTCTCCTGGAAGGGGAATTATCTACATAAATCATTTGGAATTTTCTATATGGGAGATTCATCTCTTGTCTTTTATGTATTTATTCATCAGTTATTTATGTAAATAATAGCCAATTCTTCAAGATCAACTTTATCATTATAAAAATTACCATTCTACATCCCCTAATGTGATATAATAGGAAACATATCACACCAAATAGGGAATATTTTTGCTTCCCTCATCTCCTCAAAGAAAAGTTGAACTCCAATCTGTCAAGTCTCAAAAGCTAACAGTTTATAGGAAAAGCTGTAAAGATGTACCCCCCAGTAACCATGCAATCTGCCATGAGGTGAAGCCATAGATAGCAACTGAGACTTGAGAGAGAAATATAGAATCCTAAACCTATATAAATCCCTGGATCCAGTCAACTATGAGGACAGCTCTTTCCCTAGTCTTTCATGGTTTGGTTATACCAACCAAACAAGCAATTCTTTCTTGTTTTTTGCTGGACTGAGTTGGGCTTCTCTTACTTACAACCAAAGAAAACTAACAAATATAATAAATACAAATAAGAACAGGCATGGGAACAAAAATCAGCTCAGGACAGGTAACAGGTTGAACTGCTAATGGAAAGCCAGAGTTTAGGTGAATTTTTTTTTTTTAACTAGGTAGAATTTATTTGCTTTTAAAATTTAATGGTCTAACTAGTTTTAGTAGTGTTAACTATGGGGTTCAATTTTTAGTATATAAAATTTGGTCACATATTGATCATTTAGAATTTTAGAAATCAACGATGTTACTTTTCATCTAATATAATTAGGGCCTAAAATGAATAAATTACTCATCCAAGTTAAAATATCTAAGGAAGACATGTAACAAGCACTATGGAGCCAGATAAGACCAGGTTTGTTCCCTGTTTCCCTCTCTCATCCAATGCTTTCTACTTTTGATAAAGTTTTAAAATACATATTACATAGACATAATAGGAAACTTCAACAACTTACACCAGGGAAAGTAAGACTTTTTCCTATTCTAATAACCCTCCTGCCCCACCCTTTGACGATCATTGTTACAACTTCTTGGGTATTCTTCTAGAGATAGTCTATTCAAGCATATTGAAGACTTGACCTTTTAGACTTCAAGACATGGTGATCACTAAAAATTTTAAAGCTATTGAATGGTACCAGAAGGATTGGGGTTAGGAAAGCAAGATAAAATTGGAGCTGAAGAGAAAGCAGTAGCTAGGAGATACTCCACCTTGCAGCAATGGTGTTTAAAAAGACAACACAATAGAGGCACCTGGGTAGCTCAGTCGGTTAAGTATCTGACTTGAGCTCAAGTCACAATCTTGCAGTTGTGAGTTCGAGCCCCGCAGGGGGCTCTGTGCTGACTGCTCAGAGCCTGGACCCTGCCTCAGATTCTGTGTCTCCCTCTCTCTCTGCCCCTCCTGACCATGCTCTGTCTCTAGCCGCCTCTCAAAAATAAATGTTAAAAATAATTTTTTAAAAACACAATAAAATTAAAAACAAAAACAACTTTAAGGATCAATTAATGTTCCTTAAAACACATGATTAGTTAAGGTTTCTAAGAGGTATATACAAGCACCTACTCTATTATTCATTCTTCTTGTCTAGAATTCTCATGGGATATTCTTGACTATACTGTAGTGAAGAGCGGGTAGGGGACTGGTGTAGCAGTGGCAGCCAGTATGTCCTGGACATTTAATGAAGAAAGCTTGTTCCCATCTTCTACTCCTGACAATGTCACTTTTATTCTAATTGTTTCAGGGTGAGAAAGATTATAAATAATTGAGACTGAAAAGAAAGCACTGAGATTAATAACACAAAATCAAGACAGATGGAGAAAGCACAGGGAATGATGTAATCCAAGAACAAGTTTAGTTGGTGGTTAGAGGAATACACGGGAAGTACCCCTCATCATCTATAATAAAGGAAAAAAAATCTTTTCTCTTTTGAATTTTATCCACTAAATACCTGATTTAAGTATGGATGAGATGTATATTGTTCTCAACAGAGGTTAGGAATTTTAAAGTTCCATGGAAAAAAAATATTTGGCATAAGTAACATATTAGAGATAGAAAGAATTAAGTCAATTATTGAGTATACAATGTAACAAAGACTGATGTATTTTTAGGAGTAGAAAGCAGATACCAGTTCAGATTTGAAATCAGAAATATTTTTTCAGGCTTATTTTTGAACTCTTTGATAAAGTTCTTCTAGATTTCCAGAGCAATGGCATAACCATTGCAACATTTAAACATTCAAGTCACAAGAAAGTGAGTAATATCTCAAATGGAAATGAACATAACTTTGGTATATTTTTAACAAGTGTCAAAGGATAATGTGAATTACATGTTCTTTTGACCAGTTTCTTAAAATAGTTATGTAGGAAATAAATTATAATTAGACTCCATTTACAAAAGTAGGAAATGTCTGAATCATTAGGATTATTCAAAGTGAATTTTATTACCTATCATATTATCTTTAACAGAAGATGATCAGAACACAGTTCTAAAATATAATGAAAGACAAAATATATACTATGTCACATACCTATGCCTGTTTAAATACAACTAGAATAAATATATTAAATAGATGAGATCCTGTCAGTCTGAATTAATTTTTCCTCTTTCAAATCAGGAAAGCAGGAAAAATAACCATGGAAAAGTTTATAAAAATTATTTTCCCTCTACTAACAGTTGCTGTTAGTCTCTTAGGAATAAGGCATACCATTTGTATCTGCTTTCTCATTTGCATAAAGGTATCCTTCAAAGAAATCAATAGATTAAAAAAATAGAATCCGTCCAAAGGTACAGGATTTCCACTTTCAAACATAAAATGAATACTCAGACTGTATTTGTGGTCATTTAAATTTTAATCTAAGAAGTGGTGACTGTAGAGGTTTTTTTTTAATGTTTTATTTATTTCTGAGAGAGAGAGAGAGCACACGCGAGCGAGCGAGCACGAGCAGGGGAGAGGCAGAGAGAGAGGGAGACACAGAATCTGAAACAGGCTCCAGGCTCTGAGCTAGCTGTCAGCACAGAGCCTGATGCGGGGCTCGAAGCCACGAACTGTGAGATCATGACCTGAGCCAAAGTTGGACGCTTAACCAACTGAGCCACACAGGAGCCCTGTGTAGTTTTTAAATAAAAAAAATTTCTACCATCTGTTTTAATATATCAATTTTCTGCTTGTGTCCAAAGTTAAGGACTATAGTATTACTACAGTCAGGGTTATTCAGGTATGGTTTTCTCAGAGATGATTTCATTTCCCTGACCTTAAACAAGAACAAAAATGGTCAAAAGCCATTTACATACTATAAAGTGAAATCAAGGAACATTTGACCATTAAAAAAATCATCTGATGGAATAACTAACAAGAATATATACATAAGAGAATAGCAAAGCTTTCACATTAGTACCTAAAGAAGTGAAAATAACATTTTATTAGTAACTCCCTCAATATTAGAAGATATTTTATAGTACTACCTCCAATTCTAAAAGGTTTATAAAATCTGGTACTGGAGGGTTTTTTAAATTAATTAATTAATTAAATCTTTATTTTTGAGAGAGAGAGAAAGACAAAACATGAGCGGGGAAGGGGCAGAGAGAGAGGGAGACACAGAATCTGACACAGGCTCTAGGCTCTGAGCTGTCAGCACAAATCCCCATATGGGGCCTGAATTCACAAACCACGAGATCATGACTGAGCTGAAATCAGGAAGCTTAATTGAGCCACCCAAAAGCCCCTTAAAAATTTTTTTTCATGTTTATTCATTTTTTTAAAGACAGAGAAATAGAGCATGTGGGACAGGGGGAAGAGGGAAGGGGCAGAGAGGGAGACACAGAATCCAAAGCAGGTTCCAGGCTTTGAGCTGTCAGCACAGGGCCCAAAGTGGGGCTTGAACTCACAAACTGCGAGACCATGACCTGATCTGAAGTCAGCCACTTAAGCGACTGAGCCAAGCTTTTTTCTTCTTAACAAAGAAAACTAATCAATAACCCTAGGAAGTTACATGTGGGTGGCGCTACCTTGTGATGGTGAATGGTAATAGTAGTATATGATCCATAGCTATAAACTACAGAATCACAGTTCACCTCACAACTTCCATAATTACAAAATATCGTGAAACATGATTTTAGGATGTCTTCAATAAATATTGGAGTGTTATACCACTTTTCCCTAAAATTTTAAGCTTACATGTGGTTACCTTTTGGGGGGGGGGTGTCTCACACACACACAAAATTAGGATACTAAAACAAATAATATACTTCCTTCGTGCAAATTGTATTTTCAATCCACTGCAATTTATTTTACATCCTTATAACTGCCAGAAACATGACTGAATTCACTCACACAAATCTATAGGTTGTCCTTTAAATAGCTAGATCTCAAAAAAGACTGCCAAACACTGAAGTATTATTCCTAAAATCATCAAGTGTTTTTTAGAATAAAGATGGTTACAATAACACTTACCTCAGTCTTTTTACTAAGGTGATCTGTAAATGAAAAAAAAAAAATGGTGACATTTCACTGAAGAAAATTAACAATACTTTATCAATAGCTATTAATATCTAGTATGTAAAAATATTTAAACAAAGTAATTGAGGAGAATTTCAAAAGTATAATAAGAGTTACAGAAGTCATTTGGGGATTGTCTAAAATATCAGATTTCTTCTCTAGGGATAAGATGTTAAATTTCAACATATAATTACTATTTGCTCAGCTTAGGGACTATGTTTTATATCCCAGTAAATGCCACGTATACCACAGGGTATTATTAAATTTTACACATTTGAATTCCAAATAATTTAGGTTTTTGGTTACACAATTGTGTTTTGTACAACGTGGGGAACAAATATGTCTAAAATCAAATCACAGGGTATTATAATTGCAAAATTGTACAGGTCACTGCCTTTGTAGAAAAAAAGTAGAATAGTAATTTGTGTCCTTTAAGCCTCTTAGTTTGTTTTAAAAATATACATCATAGTGTTTTGCCAACACTATAAAAAATCTTAAAAACTGAAGTATATTTATAAAATGAATACAAAAAAGAAGGCAACAAGAAATATATCCAGATTACACAAATCACTGACTTAGTAACAACATAGCATTTCTAGAAAAGGATTACAGAATGAGGAAAAGACATAAGCGAGTCCATACAGATACAAGGCTAAACTAAAGTACAAAGAGGGAGCAAGTGTTCGGATTTAAATTAGAGATAATCAGAATATCTAACACTGCTTCTAACGCACAGCAGAAATTTTCTATTCTCAAGGACTAACAATAATTTAATAGAATAGCATTCTTATGACTGAGAATTTAAAAGCTGGCCCAGTTCTCTAAAACATCTGTTGATCAGAACAGAGTCTACAAGTACAGTAAATGCCAAAATCACAAGTTTCAGCTCAAACTACCAAATCCTATTTATTTCTAATTTCCTACTTATTCTAACATCAAAGTCATTCTTCTAGTGTGTTCTACTTAGCATACAATGTGATGAAAGAAGCTGAGGAATAATCATGACTGTTTTAATCACATCTTGAAATCACAGCATCATACTGATGTCTTTCTCAATCCATTTAATAAATTTACATAGTACTTACAATCAAACATACGAAAAAAAAATTACAAAGTTTAAAAGAGTCTTCTTTTCATGCTTCTGCCTAGTTTTTAATGAAATACATATTATATAGAATCTTTCGTGCCAAAATTGAAAACTCTAACATACACCTGTTCTTTTAACCTCAAATAAGAAACTTAATATACATCTCTTCTTTCAACTTCTAAACAAAAACAAAACAAAAAAAAAACACTTAGTAAGAGAGGCAGACTATAGGAAAAACTGTCCTGATCCTTAAACCAAAGCAAAATAATGTTCTAAATGTATTCCTAATTTCACAGATAGGCTTGTTTCTGAAAATGA
This sequence comes from Proteles cristata cristata, assembly GCA_017311185.1. Taxonomy (NCBI): domain Eukaryota; kingdom Metazoa; phylum Chordata; class Mammalia; order Carnivora; family Hyaenidae; genus Proteles; species Proteles cristata. The sequence goes on from JAESUZ010004584.1 coordinate 3,220,003, forward strand.
AAAAATATTTCATTGTATTTTTCTTTTTAGATTATTGCTATAGTGTTATTAATTCTCACAGAACAAATGCCCAATGTATTAAGGAATAAATTCATATAAATCAAATAGAGCACTCTGTCAATAAACAAACAGCTGTTCATTTTGTCAGCAACTATTCTGACAGAAGAACAGCACCATCCAATAAAATTTTCTGTAATGATGGTAATGTTCCATACCTGTGCTGTTCAATGTAGAAGCCGCTAGTTACATGTAGCACCTGAAATGTGGCTAACTAAGGAATTTTTTATTTTAGTTCATTTTAATTAGTTTATATTTAAATAACCACATATGAATGCTACCATATTTTACAGCACAGACTTAGGGTTTTCACCATTTCCCACATCAAAAACAATGTGTTTTATGGTATGCCTTCAATTTCTTTGTCTTTCTGTTCAATAAAAAAAATACAAATGACATTATAAACTTTTCTGGTAATAAGTCTCCAAAAAAATTGTATTTTAATTTTCTGAGGTATAGTTCCAGATAATTTGAAGGGATTGGCCAATAATGGATGAAATCTGAAGATACTATTCCTGGTCTAGTTTAAGTCCAATCACTTTAGGTATAAGGACAATAATAATGTTTCAAGATGACTCAAAGACTACAAATACAATTTTTATTTTCAGTGAGTTTTAGAAAATGGACAAATTCAGTTACAAAAAGATAAATGCATACTGAAGCTTTATGAGGATTTAGTGACTGCTTTCAAGTTACCCACCTCCCCTGGCCCAGTTGTTTATTTCCAAACAGGGCTACACTTTTCACAATTTCAGAAACACATTAATAAAACAATTCTTACTTATTTTAAAAATTAGCAAGGAACTTACAACTTACACATAAAAAGACTTATAATAGTTTCTCTAGTGTAATAGATTTCATACATATATTACCTTCAGATTGAAAATCTTTTAGTGATACTGTGAGAGGCCGGTCTTTTCCCTGATGATTCTTTCTTTTATCCTTTTTATTCATAACCTTTGACTGAGTTGAAGCATTTTCAGCATTTTCATACTCCTAAAAAGAATTACCAACAATAATTAAGCTTGGTTAACACTAGTAAAAATATCAACATACCATTAGGTAATGTATTTCTTAAAGTTTTATTTTTTAAAGAGAAATAGCAAATTAAAAAGTCAACACTTTAGGGGCAGCAAGGTGGTTCAGTTGGTTAAGCATCCAACTCTTGATTTTGGCTCAGGTCATGATCTCAAGGCTCAGGAGTTTGAGCCCCACACAGAACTTTATGCTGACAGTGCTGAACCTGCTTGGGATTCTCTCTCTCCGCCTCTCTGCACCTTCCCTGCTCACAATGTCTTTCTCTCTCTCTCTGTCTCTCTCTTTCTCTCCATCTCTCTTTCTCTCAAAATAAATAAACTCAAAAAAAAAAAAAAAGATTTAGAAAGTCAACACTTTAAGCTAGCCAAACTGTATAAAAAGATAGTTGTTTTTTATTTATAAATTCAATCTCTTGCCTCTTAAACATTAAGATAAAAACAAAAGCTATACCTTGGTTTATAATCTTTCCTCATTGACACCTCTTCTTTATTTTGGGACCAAACTTAAGACAATCATCTCTAGTCAAGTTCCTTTCTCACCTCCCCCGTCAAATCTGGCTTCCTCTGTTCTCGGCCACTAAAATTAAGGTCAACCTCCCCCTCAATGCCAAATCCAAAGACATCATTTTTTCAAACACCTCTTAGTTTCCTCAATATACTTCGAACTACTCTTCAGTCTCCATCACTGACTTCACTTCTCCAAACTCTTCTCATCATTATTCCATTCTTAAACAATTCTTTTGCTTTTTACCCATCTTCTCAAAATGTAAAGCTCTAATTATACACTTATGAATTTTGTATGTACAGACAACTCAACTGGAATGTTCAGTAAACATCTCCAAGCTTAATATGTTCACCCTGCCTTCCTTACTGGATCCTCCAGTTAAAGCACCTTGTTTAATGCTATATCACACAACTCTGTAGACTAGAAACCTGAGTGACCTCTATCTGCTCTTCCTACAGACTATATACAAATTAGTCATGAGGTCTTGTTGAGTTTATCTCCTAAAGATCTCTTACATCTGTTCTCCTCACACCTTCTGTCATTTCTCTATCTTCTGCTGGACATTGCAACACCCTCTAATTTAAGCCCTTCAATCCATCTTCTACACTGTTACAGCATGAATTTCTAAAATGAAAACCTGAAATCAATCTAGAAGTTAAAAATACTCAATAGCTCTCTGCCAACATTTATAAAGCCCAATCTCCTTAGCCTGGTACACAAGATCCTTCATATCCTATCCTTCAGAAAGAGTCTCTAGCATCTCCAAATCAACTATCCTATACACTCTCATACACACATATCCTGTATTCTTGCTACTCCTTCCCTGACAATGCCTACTTTCTCTTGCCTACACTGTGACCTTTTAATACACCTAGTAGGACTCCTCTTTAACAATCATTTTGTAGGGGCACCTGGGTGGCTCAGTTCGTTAAGCATCTGATTTCAGCTCTGGTCATGATTTCACAGTTCATGAGTTCAAACCCTACATTGGACTGACTGTGCTGTCAGCCCAGAGCTCAGATACTGTGCCCCGTCTCTCTGCCCTGCGCTTGTCTGCACGCATGTGCGTGTACACACTCTCATAAATAAACATAAAAAAAAAGAATCCTTTTCTAAAACTCATCCCCATTAAAGGCAAAGAAAATTCTTTCATCTTTCTGAATTGCCACTGCACTGAGAACATTCATCTGTTGATACTATACACAATAATTATATGTATGTCTCCCTCCACTAAACTCAAAGGCTGGGACCATATTTTTATCTTTGTATTATGTGCCTAGTACATTCTGGCTATCCAAAAAAATATTTTCTGAATGAGTAATAGAACAGAATAGAAAATGCCATCCCAAACTTTAGTTAATATAAAGATAGCTAAGCTAAAATAATTATAGTAATTTTATTGGGATACTGACTTAAAACTCAATGACTACATCAATGTAATCACATCAAACTAGCCACTGCATACAAAAGGAGTTCCTCCCTTCTCTGGGAGTCATTACGGTCCGACAGAACCAATGCTTTTGGGTAGCAGACCTATGGCTGTGCCAAGAAAACTGGCTGGGATCATGGTGTTTTATCAACCCCATCTACTACTTCTCTAAAGATATAGCAATTCTTTTAGCTTTAGAATCTAGACATATATCTTCAGATTCTGTGTCTCTCTCTCTGCACCTCCCCCGCTCATGCTCTGTCTCACTCTGTCTCTCAAAAATAAATAAATGTAAAAAAAATATTAATAATAATTTTAAAATAAATAAAGGGTCAGCTGAGTGTCTGACTTCAGTTCAGGTCATGATCTACAGTTCGTGGGTTCAAGCCCCGCGTCAGGCTCTGTGCTGACAGCTAGCTCAGAGACTGGAGCCTGCTTCGGATTTTATGTCTCCTCTCTCTGAACCTTCCCCGCTCATGCTCTGTCTCACTCTCTTAAAAATAAATAAATGTAAAAAATAATAATAAAAAAAGAATCTACACATATATCTCACAACAGTAAATCATTATTGTATGACAATAATCTATTTGATACACTTCATCTCTGATTAAGCAAGTCAGGAGAACATTTTTTTTTACACTTTTCCAGTGTAACTGAATGTCCATTTAAATGATTAAATCACGGTAAAACTAGCTGTATCCATTTTTCTAACTGCCAGCTTTGTGCTTAAATGGACACCTAACAATAAGGATTATAGTTAGTCTTTATTATTCGATAACAGCAATAGGGATATGGAAACGAAACTAACATACACAATGTACAAAGTCCACCCACTGGCAACTTTCATCCTTTTACCTTGAACTATAAATAGAAAGCAAAATCATCTGCTGTGAATTTTAATTCCTCTCTTCCCTTCATGTTAACTGAAGGAGCTAGTGTACAATGACATAGTCTAAAGGCCCATAAGCATGACCAGGGTCATTTATGATCAACTATAATCACAAACTGAATGAATTTTATGTACCAAAAAAATTCCCAACACATATAAAGGATTAAAATGTCAAATTATATGAAAATAATAAATGCTCTGTTTAAATACAGAAACTGGAAGGCAACACTACTTTTACTTAAATGTTCCTATAGTTAGTTACAAGATATACAATGCTTTTCAGCACATAAGCCAACATCACAGTTTAGTGACACAGTTTAAGCATCCAACTCTTGATTTCAGCTTACGTCCTGATCTCACAGTCTGTGGGACTGAGCCCAGCGTCAGGCTGTGCACTGACAGCACTGAACCTGCTTCGGATTCTGTCTCTCTCTGTACTGCTACCTCTTCTCCCATCCTTGCTCTGGCTCATACTCTTTCAAAATAAATAAATAAACTTAAAAAGGAGTGGGAACCTCAACCCAGGTGCACCAGGTAGAGGAATTTCTTAAGGAAAGATTCCAAATCACCAAAGTTCAGTCTGAATGTTTTTGTTGCCTCTCAAAACTTGAGGAGTAATCTTATTATAAAAATTTCATAATAATATTTTTATGGTGATGAATTTTTAGGACAAACTTGAATGGAGAACTTTTATACAAAATTCAGGAAGGTTGGTCCAAACCTTTGAACACTTAAACTTCTAAAATATCTAAATCAATAAATGTGTAAATACCTTTTTGTGCTCTTCATATTCTAATTTACTTAGCAACAATGCCTTCTCAAGATCTGCTTCAAACATTTCAGATGTGAGCTAAAACAAAAAGAAAGTTTCACAATTATACCACACAAGCAAAAGAACTATGACAATATACAGAAAGAAAAACAAATGCATTAATAAAACAATCCAAGTTCTCCAAAGTTATTTCTCCATTCCAAAGCAGGGAGCCCTATATTTTACAGAAGATACCAAAGCAAAACTTCCAATTTTTAGGTTTCTAGTTCCCTATTCACCGTCAATTATGTATTATAAATCAATTTTTTCCTTTAGTTAAAAAAAAAAACTTACAAAGAAATTGACAATGTATTAGATGTCAATGATGGTATCCAGTTTAGGACATAGAAAATTGTAATAGGGATTACTGCTCAAAAATACTGAAAAATAACATAATCAGCATTATAAAACATACCATTCCCTTAATATAGACTAATCCACAAGTACAGAAACTTTAAATAAGGTGGCCAAACGTCCTGGTATATAATTCTTGATGTAACAGCATAATTATAGTGCATTGCTTTACTCATATCCTTTCATTTGGTCACTCTACCTTTAATATAATCTAATACTATAAAAAAATGATTCTTTAATTTGTGATCTCTATCTTTTAGGTCCTCTTTTCCACCAGTCAATCTCAACTTCTTACAGTCTAGCTTCCATTACCCTCTAATCAAATTACTCTCCAAGAATTACTTTATTGCCAAACAGAATGTCTACGGTAGTTGGGTGGGACTTCGGGTTTCTACCACTGGAGGTAAGGTTATATCTGCAGCTGAACACAGGAGAGTCACAACATAACGGAAATAAATTTCCTGAACTTGTGTACATGCATGTGTTGACCTATGTAGACAGATAATAAAAGCACAAATTCAGCAGATATCTCGTTTCTGTCTGTCCAGAAACCCTTCCTTTATTCCTGTGAATAACTATACTTCATCCCAATGTCCTATGATTCTAGTAGGAGAGCCAATTATATCAACCCACACAAACATCCAAGCAACCATCGTCAATAATGGCGTGGGGGCAAGGGATCCAACTCTTCTTTTGATCTCCTGGCAATTAAATTTTGAGAACAAACGCAAAGCAAGTGGGTCATCTGATGCGACAGTCCCCTACAAATGAGCATGTACTAGTTTTACTGGCTCACACCTCTAAGTGCTCCAGAATTCTTAGTTTCTATCTTCCTCAAGGCCTGCTTGTTTAGTTCTTAATTCAAATCTATGAAACCTTTCAACAAATGATCTCTGCCAAGGCTAGTCAGATTTCTACTGCTTAATGACAAAACAAACAAACAAAAACCAGAAATCAGCTCCAAAAAGGAGTGATATATCTCCAAGTGACAATTTAAAAATTAGAAAAATGGTAACACTGGACACCATGAACTAACTAAAGCTTTTATTCTTAACCAAATCATCCTTTTTGAAAGTATCTTATCTCAACCTATACCAAGACAACAGAAAGACAGGGGAGAAACTTAGGTTTATCAGAAAAATATTAATCTAACTCAGAGAAAAATGCAATTAGAATTAAAATGGTAAGGAGCACCTGGGTGGCTCAGCCGATTAAGTGTCTGATTTTGGCTCAGGTCATGATCTCACAGTTCGCGGGTTCGAGCCCTGCATCAGGCTGACTACTCAGAGCCTGGAGCCTGCTTCCAATTCTGTGTCTCCCTCTCTGCTCCTCCCCCTCTCATGCGTGCTCTCTCTCTCAAAAAGGAATAAACATTAAAAAATAATTAAAATAGTGAATAAGGGATTACAGCAGTAGAAAACATGGTAAGCCCAGAATAAACTGTACATACTTCTATAAAATAACTAAAACAAACTGAGAGATTAATTCAATCCAAATTAGTAATAATCAGGAAAAATAATTTACAATACAAAGAGATATTCAAAAACAATCTACAGTTATAAGGTAAAAAATAATTGGATTCATGTGTTACACAAAAAAATTTATATCAATTTCTCCACCTAAACTCAAAGCCAACTGAGTACAAATATTTCTCTATATGTAAAGCCAAGAAGTCATCCCAACACAGAAAAAGTAACAAAACTATTTAACTTTATGCTGAACAAAGCTGATTCAATTTGCCACTAGACTTTTAATCCATATTAATGACAGTCAACATTTATAAAAAGGGCATTTAATATTATTTCCAATATGTTACATATTCTGACCAATATTTCAAAAATAAGTTAGCAGGCAGGAGAACAGGTTAGAGAGTTGAGAGTCTTGCAAGATGTCATTATTCTTTTTCCCATTAACTCACAGCACTTAAATATTACAAGTAGCTGATTCTAACAGCATGATAAAAACTGAATGAACTAGAACTTTTAAAGTGAAAAATATGGCTCTCTTCAGCATTTGACTCTAAATAGCAGCTTAGGACTTTAAATTATTAACATAAACTAGTATACAAGGAAACATAAGTAGGCAAAAATGATTTAAATCTCAATTAAACTTTCTGGAAACTAGAAATCTTACAAAAATATCTGATGATCAATCAGCCAATAAGATAACAGAGAACCTGGGGCGTCTGGGTGGTTCAGTTGGTTAAGTGTCCAGTTCTTATTTCAGCTCAGGTCACGCTCTCAGTTTCATAGGTTCGACTCCCACCTCAGGCTCTGCACTGGCATTCTCCCTCTCCCTCCCCCTCTCCCACTTATCTTGCCTCTGCTCTCTCAAAATAAATAAGCTTAAAAAAAAAAAAAAGAGAGAGAGAACCTTCCATGTGCTTTGCCTGTAGGATTTTAAAAAACAGCATATGTATGGCTTTTGCCCTTAAAGAATTTCTACTCCAGTTCGGGACTAACACATATGAAGTACAGGAAATAGAGTAAGATGTTGAAAGTGCTACAAAAGTGGAGAGAAAAAAATAACAAAATTCAGAGAGGCATACAGAAAAGACATTAATATAAGTTTGTCCTTAAATGACAGATATAATTTGGACAGGTAGAAAAGGGAATAGAAGAAGCTCAGGAGGAAAGAGCCAGGTGAACAAAGATATGAACTCAATACAAGAAAGATGTGGACAAAACCCAGGCTTTGGGAGATCACACAGGTGGATAATTTAAATTCTGATTCCATGTATGCTAGCTGCGACCTTGGGCAAATTATGTAAGCTCTGTAAATTTCAGTTTCTATATATATATAAAAGGAAACAAATATCAACTTTACAGGGTACTTTTGAAGATTTAAAGCTCTTAATACATGTAAAGTGCCTAGCACAGTGCCTGCCTGCCACAAGAGTTACAAACACTAAATCAGTATTCCCCTTCTCTATGCTAGCATATAGTGGAAAATGAGGTTGCTTAGGTAGGGGAGAATTAAATTCCAGACACCCCCTAAAAATTAGGGACTAAGGGCAGCTGAAAGAGAAATGCTGATAAAAGTAATTTTAAAGAAATAAACTGGAACCTTAGAAAAATAAAGGTGTTTGGCTAACCCTCTGTAATCTCTGCATATAGAACCAGAATATAAAAGTGCAGAAAATAAAGAAGGCTGTATCTTAGAAAAAGAACACCAAGTTTTAGAACATTAATTGAACATGAAGTATGAAAGAAAAGTGAATCAAAGATAAGATTTTTGATCCAGGGAGAATGGCAGCATAAGAATAAAACCTCAAGAAAGAGAAAGTAAACATGATTCTAAATTCTCTAAACATACTTACAGCATTAATGAATCATAAGACTACTACTATAAATATAGTTGTCAACCTAATTCATCAGAATGTGTACAGGAAGAACCAGCAGGAGAAAAGTCTGAGCCTAAAAGACAGGTACCAGGCAAGAAAATGCAAAAACCACCATGATTTTTCAAAAGTGTCTTCTATTAGGCTTGCAAATTGAGAATTCCTCATCATTTATGGTAGGAGGAGGAAAGGAAGACAAAGAGGAAACAGTAGGCACTACAATGCCTATCAGATTGAGGAAAACACTTACATGTGCCCCGAATGGAGTACTTCAGATCCCTTAGTTCTTGGATTCTTTCATTGCCTCCTACTCCCCATCTAGTAGTAAAACATTTTTTTTTCTATTTAAACAAAACTGTAGCTCAAGGGCGTATGATCAGTTAAAGAGTATGAAGAACCAACGAATAATGGGCAGGACAGTAAACATTTTGGAACTAGATTTTTAAAAATTATTGTTAAGTCTAAGTACCATAACAGTTTTACCCATTTTAAATTCAAGGAAAACCAATTCCAAATGAAGAGTTACTCCTCATTTCCCACAGGCATCACGGAAACAGGGTTTTATAACACAACATAGAACATCATCCTCAAGACCTCTAACACTTGCAGCCAACTGTTTATTTAGCTACAGTAGCAGCAGTGCCCTGTGATCCTCTAACTCCATGATCTTCAGAGGGTGGATCACCCATCTTTCACTAATTTGGAAAGCAGAATTAATTTTCCCAGAAACCTTCTAACAGTCTTATTGAACATTGTTATTTTAAAGGTTGTCAATGTTCTATAAAAATTGGATCTATGCATACACACTAATTTTCAGGTTCAATTCATTTTAGTTAATGTATCTTCATGTCTTTTGAGTGTTGTTTACATTTTTTAATGTTTATTTTTGAGAGACAGAAAAACAGAGCAAAAGAGGGGGAGAAGCAAAGAAAGGAAGAGAGACACAGAATCAGAAGCAGGCTCCAGGCTCTGAGCTGTCAGCACAGAGCCTGACGCAGGGCTCGAACTCATGAACCATGATATCATGACCTAAGCATGACCTAAGTCAGTCGCTTAACCAACTGAGACACCCAGGTACTCCTTTTTAAAATTTTGTTTTAGTGTTGGTTTATTTTTGGAGTGTTGTTTACATTTTTTTGTCTGTATTTTTTTGCTGTATGCTTTATTTTATCTCCAGGTAACAAAACTGGTTTAATGATTTACTGAAGGATTAAAAGTAGGCATGAAACCTAAAAGTAGTCATGAAAACAGAACTATAAACATTGCAATTTATAAAAAACACCATGAATTTTTAAATGAACAGGATGCTAATACAGTGAATATAGAAATATAAATCTGTGTCAGGACAAGAGTGATACCATATAAGCAACTGAAAAGGAAAATTATAAACAGAAAATTAAGACAAGTGAGTATTTGAAATTTTGCTTTGTTGAGTCAACCTATTTGTTCCTAGCTGTCTGCTATGAAACATGGGCAGACCAGTGGCCTGAAGACACCACAGTTTTTGTTTCACTTTCAAAGCACAATGAGTTGTAGGAGTCTTTGCAGAACAAGTACCAAGTAATGCTTTTTCCAGAACAAAAGGGATGAATTTTGTTGCTAAAGAAAGAGCCAAAAAATACAGAGGATTTATTTGAATTTGTACACGTTCAAGAGACACATATGCAAGTCAAACAATTTCCAAAGGTCTTATTATACCAGCCATGAGGCTAATGACAAATAGTATACTTACAAACCAGCTATTGGTGAAACACCTTTAAACAAATGGAGGAGAGGATGCAATGTGAAGGAACAATTACTATTGTGCACATGCTAGCAGATATTCCACTTCGGAGCTGGACAAAATCAGTGATGTGGAGTTTGAATCATTAAGAGGAAGAATACACGGTAAATTTTGATGGGTTAATCACTGAAAACTTACCACGAGAAGTAATTTTTCTATTCAGTTCAATATTTTTGAGCTATGATATAGAGTTACAAAAAGGTACACTGGAATGAGTGTATAAAGGCACTATAACTATACCTGAACAATATCTCCACAGATTTATTCCCAGGCAACAGGTATTACTGAACAGTATGTCTCTTGATCTTAAGTCAATATTAAAAGTAGTAAAATTTATAAATATGACCAAATCAGAGCCATGGCCAATTCATCTTTGTTAAAAGCAGTTTTTCTGAGATATAATTCACATACTTCGCATATCACATAAAATCTGCCCATTTCAAGTGTGAAGCATATACCTCCTTTTGATGTGTACCATTCTGCAAAGAAATAGGAAATATAAGGCTGTCTTTCCACTCTGAAGTATACAGGGACAGATGCAAGTCTATGAAATGGAAAATGAGATACAAGCATTTCTAAAGACACTAACATTGCATAAAAGATTATCTTATACAATTTCTAGCAGCTTTTGTAGCATACCTCAGCAAAATATACAGTATCTTGAATAGCCTGCACCTATTCTTTCAGGGTCAATGTGTCACAATTTTTAATGTTAAGGAAAAGGTAAGAATTAAGATCAAAATGTATTCCAGGCAGTTTGTCCCTATTGGTCTTTTAATAGGTATATTCAACGATTTATATTTATTTATAGAACAAAGTATTTGTCTATTATCCTTTTTTATACCTTATTTCAAAAGCTTCTTTGCATCTTCCTTTACTTTCTAACTTTTGCTTATATGGACCAGATTTAATTCGTTTTCTTCAACTGATTTAAAACTTTTAGAATAAAAAGTCTTAGGTATAAATAGTTCTCTTTAAATTAAAAAAAAAAATCACACTTGGAACTATGTACCTTGTCATCAATATGAAAAATTTAAAAATACCTACTGTCTTCTCCAACCTACTTCCTTACTAATTTTTGTGCTCAAAAACAAGGATTTCATTTTAGACAAATTCTTCATGTGAGTTTCTTTTTAATATTTATTTATTTTTGGGAGACAGAGAGACAGAGTGCAAGCAGGGGAGGGGCAGAGAGAAAGGGAGACACAGAATCCGAAGCAGGCTCCAGGCTCAAAGCTATCACCACAGAACCCAATGCAGGGTTTGAACCCAAAGTGCAGGATCATGACCTGGGCTGAAGTCAGACGCTTAACCAACTGAGCCACCCAGGCATCCCACCCCCTTCATGTGAGTTATGTTCTCATTAATAGCCATTTACAAACTACTTAATTATGTATTGAATTATCTTCAGTGTTTGCCATGGTAGTTTCCAATTGTTGTGCTCTTTTATTTAGATTTGCCTTAACTGGCAAGAGTGTATCTCAGACAAATTTGCAGAAAGGATAATGGCAGTACGCCTCCTTAGCCCATGCATGTCTGGGATTATATATTTTAGCATTCAAAACAATGACCTCTTAGCTAAATATGGGATTCTTGGTCCTAACATTTTAATTCTGCCATTTAAAGTAGCTGGCCTACTTGTGTAGCAACATGGATGGACCTTGAGGGTGTTATGCTGAGTGAAATAAGTCAGGCAGAGAAGGACAAATATCATATGTTTGCACGTATAGGAGGATTAGGAGGAACTTAACAGAGGACCAAGGGGGAGAAGAAGGGCGGAAATGGTGGGGGAAAGGGAGAGAGGCAAACCATGAGAGACTCTTGAATGCTGACAAAAACTGAGGACTGGTGGATGTGGGGGGGAGGAGGGATGGGCACGGAGGAGGGCACTTGTGGGGATGAGCACTGGGTGTTATATGGAAACCAACTTGACAATAAACTATTTGTTAAATAAATAAATAAATAAATAATAAAATAATAAAAATAATAAAGTAGCTGGCCTAATTTTTTACCTGTTTTCTCCCATGCATATATTTATAGTATTATTTCTGAGTCTCTCATTCTTAAAATTAAAAGCTTTTTAAAAAAAGAATTAAAAAAAATTTTTAATGTTTTTATTCATTCTTTTGAGAAAGAGAAACAGACAGCGTGAGCAGGGGAGGGTCAAAGAGAGAGGAAGACACAGAATTAGAAACAGGCTCCAGGCTCTGAGCTAGCTGTCAGCACAAAGCCCGGCGCGGGGCTCAAGCCCACGAACCGTGAGATCATGACCTGAGCCGAAGTCGGAGGCTTAACCGACTGAGCCACCCAGGCACCCCTAAAAAGGAATTTTTAAAAGTTTTCCCAAAAAATCCTTTCAAAAAGCCTTAAGTTCTTTCAAGCTCAGATTTAAGTCCTTAGCTTATCAACATTATCTTTAATGACTGCCTCTATTCTACTTGTTTTAGGCACACTATGCCTCTGCTGGATTTCAGTTCTGTGTTCCAATCTATTAGGTTGATTCTACTGGCAAAATGTATCTCAAATTTTCCTTCATACAAGTGACTTAATTTTCTTCAGTGTATACTCTGTTCTTTAGTCTTTCTAATGAAATTTTAGTCTATGATTTTATTTCCCCAATTTTTTTATCTCATCCACCTCTCTTTCAACTTCTTTGCCACTTTTTTACCTCACCTTATTAGATGATATTACTAATCCCCTTAACTTTTACAAAATGTTCTAGCTCCCTGGTTTTCATTAAGGCAAAAAAACAGGTGTTGTCTACAGTCAACTTCTGTTCCCTGCAATAAAACATTTTTCAAAGTATGTTTTCACTCTTGACACTAAGTACAATGTTCTTTTCCTTTTGCATGGCACAAACTGCTTCGGCTAAGATGAGAGCAACTAAGATCCACTGTTTGCTCATATGTAGATGCTCCCTGGAGTGGATGCCCCTTCACCATCCACCTGGTTGCTACTTAATGCCAACTCTCAGATTTTATGCTGAGGCTTTGTGGAAGCCTAAAATCAACCTTGGTGATTTAGGAGGAGGAGAGTTGGTCTTTGCATAATTTCTCTTTTGTGTTTGAAAAAAGTAGCCACATAACAGGCGAGCTTTCTGTAGTCAGCTTTTTGTCTGGCTCAGCCCTCAATACTGGAATTTCTCATTGTGCTGTTTCTTTATTGTGTCAGTGAAAACCCCCACAATTCTATAGGCTTTTTGCCTAGTTTAGTTACTGCCTGGTCCCTATTTTAAAATCTGCTATTCCACACAGTAAAATAGATTCCAAATGGTTTATTGTCTATCTGTTTCAAGGCCTGCCTTTATCTCTTTTCATTCATCGGTGTTAATTATCCTAGCATCTACTCTACTTCTCATGACCTTCATTATTTTCCTGCAAGTGAGACTTACAAATATCCTACCAGGTTTTCCTAAATGGCCCATCAATAGTGTATCCAGCAAAAGTTCCTCAAAGTTCCTGAGTAAGGGATGATATTCTTGTACAGGGAAAGGACCATGTCAACTATTTCCTTTTCATAATTACCTGGTCATTCTGGCAGTGATCGGTAGGCGAAGGAAGAAGTGCAACCAAATATCTGTGCTCAAGTTCCCACATTACACAAAATGGATTTTGGTGCAAGTTTGAGTAGTTTTCCTTCATTAAGTTTCCAGTGCCCTTAGGACCACTGGGAGAAATTCTCTCTGGTGAAGATACTGGTAAATTCTATTACTGTCTAAACAAGAAGATCATTACATTTATACTTATAAAGATTTGTCATAATGAATGCCATGTTAGGAAAAAAAGAAATAATCAAATAAAAACTAGAGGGTTTAACACAAGACAATTTATCCAGTATACCATTGCCTGGAAATATCTTTTAAAAGGCATCTGTTTAAGGCTCTTGTGTAATAACTGACTCACGCGATGATGAGCATAAGACACTACAAAATCCTAATGAAAATGTGATAATACAGCTGATGTGTTAAGAGCATAGTTTTGTATACTCTAATTCTTTTAAAACTGGTAATGAAAGCAGGATAGGTATAGCACTCTATTAAGCCAAATATCTGCTAGAACAATACGTTTTCCCAATGGATCAACTGACAGTTAAACAGGTAAGCAAATAAACAACTATTCACTTCTCATACATCCAGCATCTCCTAGAGTACATTCTAGGCTTAACATGTTATTCTCCTGAACACCTCACACACAAAAAGAAACTGACTGGTTTTAAATATTACCTATCTGATTTGGATATTAATGATATTTATTTAATAGAAGCACAAAATATCATGTAAATAAGTTAAAGAAACTAACAAATGTCATACTCTATTTGATATCAAAGTTGAAGAGAAAGTTTTACCTTCAAAGTCTTTCTTTTTTAAGCAAAACTGTGACTATTTTTAACAAGAGACCTCTGACCCTACAAATACTCATCTTTTCACTTGAAATAACTTAATCCTGTTGTTTTAGCTTCTGTATCTCTCCCTCATTTGTAAAAAGGCAGATGAACTAAAAACTCACAAAATAATTGCTTTGAATTGCATAAACTAACAAAAATAACAAATATATCAACCTTTTCCTAGTAGATGAAAAACAGAACCTCTTAGTAAAATCAACAAAGATGTGTGAATTAATCCACCACAAAATGCTCCTCAGAATAGTGTTGTTATGGATTTAGATGCACTGCCATTTTAAAAACGCACAAATTCGGGGTGCCTGGGTGGCTCAGTCAGGTAAGCTTCCAACTCTTGATTTAGGCTCAGGTCATGATCTCATGGTTGGTGAGTTCGAGCCCTGCCTTGGGCTCTGCGCTATCAGAATGGAGCCTGCTTGAGATTCTCTCTCTTTCTGTCTCTGCCCCTCCCCCACACACTCTCTCTTTCTCTCTCAAAATAAATAAACTTTTAAAATAATTAAATAAAAATGCATACATTCATCAAAATACAAAGCAAAATAGTTTGATTTACTTAGCTGTACCTGTTCATCTCTTTGCCTCCACTCTTGCCAATTCTCTTCTCGTGAATCCTTCTGCACTGGGTTTGGTAATGAAAGCTCATGGTGAGCATTACAAATGGCATGGGAGGATTTCTGGGGAATTTTCTTAAAAGCAAGATTCCTGAGCTATGAAACAAATGAACAAAAAACATTAAATTCAATCTACCAATCCTAGAATACTAATGATTTTTTTGTTAAGAAATCAATAATATTCTTATACTTCTAAAAATTATTCCATTCATTATGCTCAGAGTCACTATTTGTGCTTTTCTTAATCTCTGTAAAATAATAACTTCACCAGCATATAGATAATATTGGTGGGTTTCTAAATGAAACAATAAGTGAAAATGGACTGTATTCTATTATACCATCATTTTAATGCTTCTGCTTTACTTAAGGAAGAAGTTTACAGGAGTGAAAAACAAGATAACAAGTGTACTTTCCACTACGTTGTACACCTGAAACTAATATGGCATTGCATGACTTGTGGCGAGCACAGCATAATGGATAAACTTGTTGAATCACTATATTGTACACCTGAAACTAATGTAACGTTATGTGTCAACTACACTCAAATATAGAAAAAAATTTTAAATGGGGATAATGATACCTGGTCATTACTGATTATTACAGGGTTGTTGTGCTGTTATTAAATGTGTCAACAGATGCAGAGTACTTAAAACAATCCCTTTCTTATAATAACATAAAAATATATACACATGACACTGTATGTCAACTATAGTTCATTTTTCTTCGTTTTTTAAAAAAGCAAAAAAATTGGGTTCAAAAAGATTAAAGTTCAATGGCTTACAAATTTAAAAGTTTAAACAGTGACAGAAGGTAGCTTAACAACTCTAGTAACCACTTTGTTAGTCCTTAAAAATATAGGGCCTAGTCCACAAAGTAACATGATGAACTAAAACTTGACTGGATAAACCAGTCTCAATAACAGTCATATCATCATTATGTGAGATGTAGTAGTTGAAACAAGAGAAAAAACCATAAAGAAGTTATTATGGGTTGAATTGTAATCCCCTAACAGATATGTCGTAGGCCTAAAACCCTTGGGTGTCCATGAATGTGACCTTATTTAGAAAATAAGATCTTGCAGGGGCACCTGGGTGGCTTAGTCGGTTAAGCGTCCGACTTTCGCTTAGGTCATGATCTCGCGGTTCGTGGGTTCTGTGCTGCTCAGAGAGCCTGGAGAGTCTGTGACTCCCTCTCTCTCTGAACGTTAGAAATAAAAAAAAAAAAAAAAAATTAAAAAAAAAAAAAAAAAGAAAATAAGATCTTGCAGACATAATCAAGATAACTTATGATATAGTTTCACTGAATGAGAATGGGTCCTAAACCAATGTGACTGTTGTCCCTATTAGAAGAGGTGAAGACAGAGACACACAAAGGACACCAAGTCACAGCAGAGGCAAAGACTGAATGATGCAGACACAGAAGTTAGAAGAGCCTAGGAAGGGCTCTACTCAGAGTCTCAGAGAGAGACCGGTCCTCACTGACCCCTTGGTTTGGACTTCTGCTCACAGTCTACTGGGAGAGCAGACACAAATAGTTATAACTGTTACCTCATTTGCTTCACTCTGTTGCTGTTCCTTCTTTTTTCTTCTTTTTTCTCTCTTTTTCTCATTCGTAGTTGATTTGCTTGCTTGAGACTTTCCAGTATTCCGGCCTTTGCCTTTTCCAGGCTCAGAATCAGAACCACTGCCACTATCTACTTGCAGTAGAGCAAAACGAGAAGCAGTAGTGGGAACAGAACTAAGTACTGCTGAAGCCATTGTAACGATTTCTATTTTAAAATATTTCTGTTAAGAATAATTCCTGTAGGGAAGGAGAAGAGGAGGCAGATGAGTAAACATGTTCAGTAAAATCTGTTCTAGATTCTAGATCACATAAACACACACACACACACACACACACACACACACACACACACACACACACACACTTCTCCTGATGCTGGATTTAGTAATAATTTGCTTTTTGTTTTTTTTTAAAGTAGGCCTCACACCCAGTGTGGAGCCCAATGCAGTGGTCAGCACCAGTCTTGAACTCATGGCCCTGAGTTCAAGGCCCAAGCTGAGACTGAGTTGGAGGCTCAAACAACTGAGACATCCAGGAGCCCTTGGATTTAGTAATATTTGGATTCATACTCATAGTCCTACTGCCAATATTATTATTTTCTAAGTAAGCAATATACAACTGTACAATAGGAAATAGAAAAAGATATGAGATTTCACAACTATTCCAAGACTACCACCAATAAAATGTATTCAGTTTTCCATCTATGGTTTGTAAAAATTCATGATTTTCTTCTCTTTTAAGTGTACTGCTGTAATATATATATATATATATATATATATATATATATATATATACAGAAAGCATGCTAAACCAACATGGTTTACAATGAAGTTAGGATGTTTTTTAAACTGCAGAGACCCTCAGTCCAACTACATGTTAATCTCCACTTCCAAGACAGGAAAAAAGGAGTAGAAAAGGAAGAACACTCTTATCATCCACAAAATACTACTTTAAATTTGATTCTGGAGACTGCTACTAAGTCACATAACTGACAGCAAAACAGAGAACCAAAAGAAACTTTTTAAAATCACCTTCCACATTATCTTCTTGTTCACTAGTTTCAGCATACCTTGAGTACACCTATACACTTGGGATATTAAAGGTCCTGCAGTAATATCTTACCCAAATCATTTAGTTTTACAGAGGAGGCAACTGGTGCTTAGACTGGTTAAGTGACTTGCTTAAGGTTATTCTGCAAGTTATTGGCAGAGTCACAACTTTAACCTAGGTTTGCTGAACCTTGCTCTGCAAGTTCAAAGTAAGAAGCCCCATAACTACTAGAAAATTCTAGAAGTCTTTATATTCTTTCAATTAAAAAAAAAACGTTGTTTTTTTTTTTTTTAATGTTTATTGAGACAGCACACACAGGGGAAGGGCAGAGAGAGAGATAGAGGGAGATCCAGAATCTAAAGCAGGCTCCAGGCTCTGAGCTGTTAGCAGAGAGCCCAATGCCGGGCTGAAACCCACAAACCACAAGATCATGACCCGAGCTGAAGCTGGCCCTCAACTGACTGAGTCACCCAGGTGCCCCAAAAAGAAACATGTTTTCTTAACAGACTGTGAAATTCAGAAATTTGTTCATTTTTATTTTGAAAGGCATTAGGTACACAACAACTGAATAAAAATTTTTTTAAATAAATGAACATTCCACGTACCCCGCACTAAGATTAACAGAATGTTAACTCACCCTGTGCCTCTCCCCAATAGCATCCTAACTCACTCTGCCCAGAGATTATTATTATCCTAGTTTTTGTGTTATTCATTTTCCTGTCTTTATAGTTTTAACACATCTATCTGGAGCCACAATACTCATATACAAACCAGCTACTGTCATTTCCAAAATATCCTATTGTTTCCACAGGTTCCCCCCTATTCAGTGTATGCAAAAATACAAATACTAGAAGTGAGAATCACTGAGGTCCATTTTGAAAGCTAACCACACACTATATCTTGTATGTTTTCATGAGGGAACAAAAATGAGACGCATGCATTCAAATTTCCATCTTAACCTAAGAATCCAGAAAATTATTTGGAAAGCTTTCAATTTTTTGTGAAACAATGAACAAAGTAAAAATAAGAGCTGAGGGGAGCCTGAGTAGCTCAATCGGTTCAGCACCTGACTTCAGGTCATGATCTAACAGTTTGTGGGTTCGAGCCCCACATTGAGCTCTGTGCTGACAGCGCAGAGCCTGGAGACTGCTTCAGATTCTGTTTTACCCTTTCTCTCTGCTCCTCCCCTGCTCATGCTCTCTCTCACTCTTGCTCTCAAAAAATAAATAAACATTAAAAAGAAATAAAACAAAATAAGAGCTGGTATTTGAAGATGCCATCTAGTACTTGTTAGAGTATTTTTATTATAAAACCATATTAAGATTTATTTCTCCTATGCTCAAAAATATGCAAAGCAAGATTAAATAAATACCATGACATACAGAGAGGGCATCACATTGATAAATTATGACATATTTTTAGGCTTAAATCTTTGCTGCAAGCATAAGAATTAAGTTACTACAAGGGAGAATATACTATATTACAAAATGGAAAAGAAGTTCAAGACTCAAAAACACTATGGAAAGTATTAATTCTGCTTCAACTTCAACATCTGCACAGTTGTTCATCAACTCCTTCATCATCTGCTTCAACTCCCGCACAGTTGTTCAACAACTATTATTACATTTAATATTAACTGCTGGAACTATAAATTGCATGTGTTAGCCATTCACAAATACTTATTGCCCCTCCCTGAAGGAGAATTACATACCACTCTCCTACTGAATGGGAGGCATGACCGTGTCATTTATTTTGGCCAGTGAAATATAAGCTATAAAAGCTTTAAAAGCCATAACGTGGTTCCTGCTTCTGTGACTGTGGAAGTCTCCCTCGGTCAAGTCCAATGGAATCCAAAATTACAATGAATAAAATCTCCTTATCAACCTGTAACGGATATGTAGCTTAAGCAAGAAAGCAGCTTTGCTGCTTTAAGATGCTGAAATTTTCAGGTTGTTAGTACAGCATAATCTGGCCTTATCGTGAATGATGTCTTACACAAATTTCTTTTCCATTCTAGGACTGATGTCAAAACCATGAATTTTACATTTAGATTGTTCTACATGAGCCAAATGTTCACAATTGTCTATCTATAACATCTCAGGGCACCTGGGTGGCTCTGTTGGTTAAGATTTCGACTCTTGATTTCGGCTCAGGTAATGATCTCACAGTTGTGAGTTCGAGCCCTGCATCAGGCTGTGTGCTGACAGTGGGAGCCTGCTTAGGATTCTCTCTCTCTCCCTCGCTCTGTTCTTCCCCTTCTTACTCTCTCTTGCTCTCGCTCTCTCAAAATTAATAAACTTTAAAAAATATTTAAAAAAAAGAAAACATCTCCACAAAGCTCACAGAAAGTTTCTTTCTGTGGCACAGGGCAGAGCTATCTGACCAATGTATCCTCAAATATAGTTTTCCCTCAGTCCTTGGGGCGTCTAAGAAAACAATGGAGAATTCAGAGACACTGGGTACATCACCACCAGACGCAGGCAGCCTCTTCTAGTGCTCCCCAGAGGGCAGCACCTGCACTTGCTGCTCTGCAGTTATTTGTCAACTGTGAAGAGGGCAGTACATGAGCCCCAGGAAATCTACTTCCTCAGACAAGTGTAGAAGGTACCACTGCCCATCAGGGTAGGCAGGCCCAAGGAACGATTGGAAGAGTTTGTGTTGTAGATGCCCCAAATGCAAGCTGTGCAATACAGGGAGCAGCGGCTGCGGTCAGGAGGGGCAGAGCACAGAATCTCCTAGTGCTCAAGGTTCCAAATAATGACCTGAAAGCTCTACGTTCAAAGTGGTGAGTATTTCCACCCACTTGCTGGTGACATGCCTTTTTAATGGCATAAATCTAGCTGCAAGGTGACTGCTCAAACAATGCGTACACTTTCTGAAAAGAAGAGCTTTGTCATTTTACTTTTTTTAAATTTTTTTTATTTATTTTTTATTTATTTCTAGGAAAGAGAGAGAGAGAGACAGCGTGAGCAGGGGAGGGTCAGAGAGAGAGGGAGTCACAGACTGAAACAGCCTCCAGGCTCTGAGCTGGCAGTCAGCACAGAGCCCAACATTTGTAGTTAGAAAGTCCAACTGAGGGGCGCCTGGGTGGCTCAGTTGGTTAAGCATCTGACTTTGGCTCAAGTCAAGATCTTACGGTTCATGGGTTAGAGCCCCGCGTCAGGCTCTGTGCTGACAGCTAGCTCAGAGCCTGGAGCCTGTTTCAGATTCTGTATCTCCCTCTTTCTCTGACCCTCCCTGTTCATGCTGTCTCTCTCTCTCTCTCTCTCTCTCTCTCTCAGAAATAAATAAAACATTAAAAAAATAGCCCAATTGAGCTTCTTTCATTTTTATCACAAAAAATTCTTTATTACATTTTCTATGACAAAAGCTTTTAAATTCTCTAAAAACATTTCAACTGTTATAAATTACTGAATAGTTAGACAACAAAAAAGTTTTTTTTAATTACCAACTCAGCTAAATAAAATTTCAATGAGAACTCAATATGAAGAAAGTAACATCTAAAAGTCTGGATCAGAAATTGTATATATTTTTTCTGATTTCAAGTTTTTATTTAAATTCTAGGCAGTTAATATATATGATAAAATTGGTTTCAAGGGTAGAATTCAGTGATTCATCACTTACGTATAATACCCACTTGTATATTCTTATTTCATGAATAAACCTGTTGTTTAAAATTTTATGTTCATGGAAACAAGCACAATTTTCTCATTAGAAACCCTGAAAAGATTCTGAAGTATTATAAAAATTCAACATTTAACATCTCTCAATACTTTATATTTTGTGTTACTTATCCTAATCAAATACTATAAAGAAAATGTAACACCTTTTTTCCACCCAGCTCTTTAAAGACGCTGTAGTTCTCCTCCCAGTTTGGGGGCAATGAGATGCTCTGGTCTTTTATGTTTGTACTTCAGAAGTCAAATGGCAGAAAAGCACTACCTTATTGGTGCTGACCTGGAGCAAGAAGGTCTAGTCAAACCTGGTCAACTTGCTGCTTGCTGAGAGCTCCTGAGCAGTCCACCTCACCTCTGTTTCCTCATCTGTGAAATGAGGGATGAGAGTGCATAGCTCCCTGGGTTGTTGTAAAGATTAAATAATATATGTGAAGAGCTTAGAACAGTAGCCAGTACAGCAGAAGCACTCAAATACAAACATCTACTGGTGTTCTTACTATGACTGTTAACTAAAGCATGTCTCCAGGTCCTAAAAGGCACAGAACTGGCACAAGCTATTTAAAATTTGGCTGAGCTTGTCTGACTCCATTGTAGAAAGTGTTATGAAACTTAACATCTAGCCCTTCTCAAAGCTAAGGCTTTCATCTATGAAAGGAAAGAGGTTTTAGGCACTGAGAAGTAGTGGTCGAGCAGTCAGCCACTGAAGAGAGTCCAACACCTGAAGATTATACCTAACACCTGGCAGAAGGGAAACAGCCATTTACCTGAGACCCAAGAATCACAGCAAGGACTATGTCTTAAACAATGGGCACACAGCAGACAAATAATAAATGATTCCTGAATAAATGTCAAGAAATAATAAAAGAATGACAAAGTGAAAAGAAATCATTAGGATAGTGCTAATTGAAAAACAGAAAAGACAAAAAAAGTTTTTTCTGAGGAGGCAGCTACCTGTGCTACACCTCAGCAACCATGTGTTAAATTATTTTTTTTAACTTAAGAAAGGATAGATGGAAAGAGAGAAATGCTCACTGATAATGATCCCTTGTTTGGTCAGAGGCAGGGATATAAAACAGGAGAACAGAATAGTGGCAGCCACTTGCACTATACATAGCAGCTAAGGGGGTAAAGAAATGGGACAACTGGAAGGGCTGGATCACCTGTGCTACATGCTGTACTTATAAAAAAAAAAAAAAAAAATGAGGCACCTGGGTGGCTCAGTCAGTTAAGGGTGTGACTTCAGCTCAGGTCATGATCTCATGGTTCATGAGTTAAAGCCCCACACCAGGCTCTGCAGAGCCTGGTGCCTGCTTTGGATTCTGTGTATGTGGGTCTCTCTGTCTGCCCTCCCCAGCTCTCTCCCTCTCTCTCAAAAATAAACATTAAAAAAAAAAAAAAGGTAAGAGCTAACACATCTACCTCAATAGCCAAGAAAAAAATCTATGCACCATGTCAAAGGGTACACTAACTAGTACTTCAGAAGTGGAGAGGGGAAATGTAAATTTTAAATGAAAGAAGGAAATAAAAATATAAAAATAATCCCCAATTTGTAAATATTAATATTATTTCCATACATGCCAAAAAGAAGAAAATGCATGGGACTACTCATTATGCTTACTGTCTTTTCTACAGTGTTCACTATTTCCCTAAATATTCTATAATGACCATATTTCTCTATAAGAAAAAAATTCATTTTGAAAAGCGAAAATGGTCATCTACACCAAATTCAAAATGGTAGACTTAAGATATTCAATGCAATATTGATTTTTTTTCTGCCCTGTGTCAAAACTGAGAAAGGGCAACTACAGGTCAGATTGACACTGAGATGCCCCTGGTCCCTCGTGTTAGTGATGCAGAAGACAAATTATAGCAGCTATCAAAGAATGACTGCACACTTTGAAGAACATCACCTTCATTAACAACCTTTTCAGAAGTTGCAAAAAGACAGTTATGTTATACAATCCAGGGATTCATTTGAAACTTTTTTTTTTTTTTTGGTAAACCTTGAAGAGAACAGGGCACAAACAGGCAGACCATGAAAATATCAGGCATTTTTAAAGACACTAATTCAGGGGCACGTTGATGGCTCAGTCAGTTAAGCATCCAACTTCGGCTCAGATCACGACCTCACAGTTCATGGGTTTGAGCCCCACGATGGCTCTGTGCTGACAGCTCAGAGCTTAGAGCCTGCTTTGAATTCTGTGTCTCCCTCTCTCTCTGCTCCTCCCCTGCTCAGGCTCTGTCTCTCTCTCATTCTCTCAAAAATAAACAAACATTAAAAAATAATAATAAAAATAAAGACACTATTTCAGCGAATGGCTAGGGTTAAGACTACTTCAGAATACTACTTCAGTCTTGTGTCCTAAACTTCTGCATCTGCATCTATAGTCACAGCTAAGAGATATTAGGATAAATAGATTGAAATAGAGCTCTTCTCCTTCCCCCAACTATTTCCCTTTTCTTTCTGTCTCATATGGTCTTTAAAATCCAAATACTCAAATGTTCAGATGTCTATATACCCGTAAGTGATATGGACATAATTAAGGTACACAATGCAAAAAATATATGCTAGATACCTTGTAAGCTGCCAGCACTGGTCAGTCTATAAATATGGTGGCTAGTGCTGTAAATTAAATAGCCATTTACCTATTATTAAAATACTATACAAATCAGGTTTTTAGTCCAAAAACGTAATGATTATTTTGTATATACAAAATCTATCTGCTTCATATTCTGTGTCTCCCTCTCTCTCTGCCCCTCCAGGCCTCAAGCTCTGTCTCAAAAAAACAAAACAAAACAAACAAACAAAAAACCTATAACACACTGATGAAAGAAATTGAAGAGGACCCAAATAAATGGAAAGATATTTTGTGCTCATGGACTAGAAAAATTAATATTGTTATAATGCCCATCAAAGCAATCTACAGGTTCAATACAATCCATATCAAAACTACAATGGCATTTTTTACAGGACGAGAACGAATAACTCTAAAATCTGTATGGAACCACAAGAGACCCCAAATAGCAAAAGCAATCTTGAGAAAGAACAAAGCTAGAAATATCATTCTTCTGATTTCAAACTATATTACAAAGCTACAGTAATCGAAACAGTATAGTACTGGCATAAAACAGACACACAGACCAACAGAATAGAGCCCAGAAAACCCAAACAAACATGATTAATTAATTTACTCAAGGAGGAAAGAATACACAATAATGACAGTCTCTTTAATAAATGGTGCTGGAAAAACTAGACAGCCACATGCAACAGAATGAAACAGAACCACTATCTTACATGGATTACTATCTTATACCACACAAAATATTAAATCAAAATGGGAAGACCTAAATGTGAGACCATAAACTGTAAGACTCCTACAAAAAAACATGGGCAGTAAACTCTTTTTTTTTTTTAAATGTTTTATTTGTTTCTAGGAGAGAGAGAGAGACAGCGTGAGCAGGGGAGGGTCAGAGAGAGAGGGAGTCACAGACTCTGAAACAGTCTCCAGGCTCTGAGCTGGCAGTCAGCACAGAGCCCGACGCGGGGCCCGAACCCATGAACCGCGAGATCATGACCTGAGCAAAAGTCGGACGCTTAACCGACTAAGCCACCCGGGCGCCCCGGCAGTAAACTCTTTGACATTACCCTTGGCAGTATTTGTTTTGGATCTGACTCCAAAGGCAATGGCAACAAAGCAAAAATAAACACATGGGATCACAAAAAGCTTTTGCACAGCAAAGGAAACCATTATCAAAACAAAAAGGCCCTACTGAATGGAAGAAGAATATCTAATAAGGAGATACTATCCAAATATATGAAGAACTCATACAACTCAGTAACAACAAAATCCAATTAAAATATGGGCAGAGGATCGGAATGACACTTTTCCAAAGAAGATAGAAGAATGGCCAATGGGCACATGAAAAAATGCTCAACATTGCCAATTATCAGGGAAATGCAAATCAAAACCACATAGAGATGTCATATAACACCTGTCAGAATGCCCATTATCCAAAAAGACAAGAGAGGTACCTGGCGGCTCAGTAAGCGTTAAGGGTCCAACTCTGGCTCAGGTAATGATTTCAGGATTTGTGTGTTTGAGCCCTGCATCAGGCTCTCTGCTCTGAGCTCTCAACACAGCCAACTTTGATTCTCTGTCTGTCCTCTTCTCTCTCTGCCCATCCCCTCTCACATTCTCAAAAATAAAACATTAAAAAAAAAAAGACAAGAAATAACACGTGTTGGAGAGGCTGTGGAGAAAAGGGAACCTTTGTGTACTGTTGGTGAGAATGTAAACTGATGCAGCCACTGTGAAAAAACAGTACGGTGATTCTTCAAAAAATTAAAAATTGAACTACGATATATTCCAGCAATTCCACTAGTAAGTATATACCCAAAAAAAATGAAAACACTAATTTCAAAAGATATATGCATCCCTATGTTGACTGCAGCATTGTTTATAATAGCCAAGATACGTAAACAACCTAAGTAAGTGTCCAGTGATGTCTGAATGGATAAAGAAAATGTGGTTTATATACACAATGGAATACTTATTACTCAGCCACATAAAAGGAAACCTTGTCATTGTGACAACATGGATAGACCTTGAAAGTATTATACTAAGTGAAATAAATCAGACAGAGAAAGACAAATACCATATGATTTCATTTATATGTGAAATCTAAAAAGCAAAAGAACAAATAAAACTCATAGGTACAGAGAACAAACTGGTGGTTATCAGAGGGGAAGGGGTTTAGGGGATGGGTGAAAAGAATGAAAGGAGTCAACTGTTTGGTGGCATATAGTAGGTAACTGGACTTATTATAACGATCACTTTATAGTATATGCAAATATAAATTATGCTGTACACCTGAACCTAATGTGTTATATGCCAATTTTACCTCAACAAAAAAATAAAAAATAACTTACGCTAATTTAAGTAGTTGAAGGAAGACGAAAGAAAATTCAAAAAATTTAAAAACAAATGTTTCAGTTGAAAATACACAAGAACAGGGGCGCCTGGGTGGCTTAGTCGGTTAAGCGTCCGACTTTCACTTAGGTCATGATCTCGCAGTTCGTGGGTTCGAGCCCCGCTGCTGACTGCCAGCTCAGAGCCTGGAGCCTGTTTCAGTCTGTGACTCCCTCTCTCTCTGACCCTCCCCTGCTCACGCTGTCTCTCTCTCTCCTCGAAATAAATAAAACATTAAAAATTAAAAAAAAAAAAAAGAAAGAAAATACACAAGAACACTAATAGTTCACAAAAGTAAATATGCAGGCAGCTTGGAACATATAAGTGCAATATTCCATAATTTCTCAAAGACTATTAGTAAAAACTATGAATTCCTCTATACTTGAGATCACAGCAATATCAAATTATAGTGAAATCTCCATTTTAAGATATTTTCAATATTCAAAAGCCAATTATTTGACTTATAAACTATTACAGCATATATTAGGGTTTTCTATAGCAACTGTCTTTCTTTCCTCAGATGCTGTAACTATATAAACGACTTAAATATTCCCGAACACACATTTAGTTTTACCTGTTCAGACCTTTTTTTCTGTTCCCTTCACCTAAAAAGCCCTCCCTCTCTTCTACTTAAAACTTCTATTCATTCTTGGGGGCGTCTGGGTGGCTCAGTTGGTTAAGTTTCCGACTTCGGCTGAGGTCATGATCTCACAGTTCATGGGTTCAAGCCCCGAGTCGGGATCTGTGCTGACAGCTAGCTCAGAGCCTGGAGCCTGTTTTAGATTCTGTATCTCCCTCTCTCTCTGACTCTCCCCTACTCACGCTGTTGCTGTCTCTCTCTCTCTCAGAAATAAATAAAACATTAAAAAAAATTTTTTTTTAATTTCTATTCATTCTTGGGGTGTCTGGGTAGCTAAGACAGTTGAGCATCTGACTTCGGCTCAGGTCATTGATCTCACAGTTCGTGGGTTCGAGCCCCACACTGGGCTCTGTGCTGACAGTTCAGAAACTGGAGCTTGTTTTGGATTCTGTATGTCTGTCTCTCTGCACCTTCCTTGCTTGCACTCTGTCTCTCTCTCTAAAATAATAATAAAAATAAAAAAAAATTCTATTAATTCTTCAAAATCCTGCTTAGGGGCCAACACCTCTATGAAGCTTTCTCTGACCTGCCCCTCAAAGTAATCATTCCCTTCTCTGTAATATTTCTTTACTTTTATATTTATTTTTGTTATTGAATGGATTCCATTAAAATTCTCTGTTAACCCTTGTGCCTAGCCACCTATAATCATGATTTCAACATTCTGAAAGTCAATCCCTAACAAAACCACAGGACCAGGCACACAAAAGATAATTTCGCTGAATTTCTAAAAAATATTTATATTCCCTAAGCACACAGCTATCTATGCAAAGAAATATATGTCTTAAAGAGAATGCACAGCAAAAGAAAATGCAAAGTGCACTACAGATAACCCCCCATTCCCATAATGCAAATGTGAATGAACAATGATTATTAACAGTTCAATTTTATTTCACTAGAAACCGATTTTGTTCAGGAAACATACTGGTTTAAGTGTTTAAGAAATATACTGGTTAAAGTGTTGATTAAAAAGAATCAGGATAGGGGTGCCTGGGTGGCTTAGTCGGTTAAGCGTCCGACTTTCGCTTAGGTCATGATCTCGCGGTTCTTGGGTTCGAGCCCCGCGTCGGGCTCTGTGCTGACTGCCAGCTCAGAGCCTAGAGCTTGTTTCAGTCTGTGACTCCCTCTCTCTATGACCCTCCCCTGCTCACGCTGTCTCTCTCTCTCTCTCTCCTAGAAATAAATAAAAAAAAAACATTAAAAAAAAAAAAGAATCAGGATATACCAGGGATTTAATTAAGTAAAGTCTTTCTAAAAATGAATAGCCTAAACTGTAAACAGCAGGATTTCTAAATGGTTGGTACTCTCAGGCTCTTCCCCCAAAGTTCTGAGGACTACTGCCACTGGGATCTCATTCCTCTAGACAGTGACCCCTGTAGGGTCAAGAAAACTGGGAGTAGTAGCCCTATCTCAGTCCTGGGAACCACAATTAGGGCACTCCAAAACTGACACCTGTATAAAATCAAGAACAATCAAATATATTCCTTTAATAAAATTATAATCATCTTCCATTAACACTATCAACCAGTTTAGCCTATCAAAAAAAGGAAATTAATATGAGGTAGATATAATTAGCATGGCCTCCTTGAAATATAACTTAGATTTAAAAAAACAGATTGAGAGGCACTTGGATGGTTCAGCAGGTTGAACGATTGACTCAGTTTCGGCTCAGGTCATGATCTGAACCCTTTTGTAGGTTCATGGGATCGAATCCCTGCTAATTAGTGCAGAGCCTGCTTAGGATTTTCCCTCTCTTTGCCTCTCCCTCAGTTGTGCTCTCTCTCTCTTAAAATAAGTAAACTTTAAAAAAATAAAAAATAAAGTAAAAAAAGATTGGGCATAAGATGAAATGGCACTGAGTATTACTGATTTAGTACCTAGTGAAAAAATGTTTAATGTATTATTTCATATTCTGTTCAAGGTAACACCACTAAGCAATACCTTTCACTTTGGCTTCTTATAAAGTTCACAGCCAACGATTGCCAAGTACATACCAAAACCCTGCTTCCAACACACTTACTGCAAACAAACCACAAAAATTTAATGGGTATGTCCTAAATTCCACTTTTTCTTCATAGCTAAGCACTGCTTCCCTAATCCAACCTGCACCTAATTTCGGCAAAAAGTACAAGTACTGAGTGTATTTTCATTTGCTCCGATATGCTTTGGGTTAATTTCCAGGTTCTTGCTCTTAGTCCACAGAGTGAAGCCACTAAATTGGTAGCTTATAGATAAGTTTGTTACAGCCATGCATGACAATTAAGAATATCTCCCATTAATTAGGGGCGCCTGGCTGGTTCCGTGGGTAGAGCACACAACTCTTGATCCCGGGGTTACGAGTGAGTTTGGGCGACCCGATGGGTGTAAGGTTTACTTAAAATAAACTTAAAAAAAAAAAAAAAGATTTCAATTTCCCATAACGTTTCTCTAATACTCCTATAGCTGCAGGTCGAATGTATTAAACTGAGGATTCAGGTTACAATCACAAGCACCGTTACTACATAAAGAAACAGACAGTACTGAATGATGTAGAAAAAAGTCACTCACTGGCTTTTCGGTAAAAGAAAAACGATCTTTAATGAGCGCTTCCAATGAAAGCCGTAGCACCCACTCAATCGTAAAATCTGACTGAGGTAAGAGTAAAAAAAATCTAAAAGAAGCTGAGAGAAAAGACAAGTGAACCAGTCATCTGTGTCGTTACTGTTCAATATCTACTAAGCTCTCAAAACGCTAGAGATCTGACAAAAATTCTGAAAGACGGCTGCTCCAAAGAACTACGGCAAGACACCAAAATTCAGACCCCTTCTCATTCACTTTTCAACAGCTAGCGGGGAGGAGGAGGAGCACTTTCTTCAAAAAGTAATCCACGATACCTCATTCACGAACGAAAGCCAAATTTCACCCAGAGGCTGTCAACCGAGGCTCCAAAACTTATTCGCGCAAAGTACACGGAGAAAGAAACACGGCTGGGCGAGACCTAACTCGGGCAGACGAGCGTCTTCCAAACCTGAAAGGAAAAACACAGCGAGTCCGGTCGCGGCTCCAGAAATTTCCGAGCTCCCGGCGACCGAGCGCGATGCCCGCGGCGGGGAGGGGGCGACGGCACCTGTCACTCGGCGGCCCCGCCACCGCGGCAGCCCCCGGGCCCGGGCCCCGCGGAGTGTGGGGCGGCGCGGGCACGGCCCGGGCGCCGGGGCCTGGGGAGGCGCGAGTACCTCTCGTCCGCCCCGAGCCCTGCGCCGAGCGGCGGGGCCGCGGCCCTTCCCGAGGAGCGGCCCTCCCGCGCCCTCTGCCCAGCGGCTCCGGCCAGCGGGGCCCGTCGCCTCAGGCCGAGTCCCCAAGCGCCGAGCCTGAGGCGCACGGAGCGGCACGGCCGAGGCGCCACCATCGCCTCAGGGGGGCCGGAGCGGTACCGCGCGAGGCGGGCCCGCCCTCCGCGTACTCACCGGGCCTCGCCGGCCGCCGGCTCGGCCCTCCTCTCCCTCCTCCCCCGGCCGCCGCCGCCGCTCCCGCGGCTCCTGGGGCGGCCGCACTGGGCGTTGGGACTAGGCTGGGTCAAGGGGCGGGGGCGGACTTGCGCGGGGCAGGGGTCGTGCGGCGGCCCCGCGAGTGGGCGCCGGGCACTAACGGGCCCCGCGAGCGGGCGCCGGGCTGGGCAAGCTGGGCGGCCCGCGGAGGGGAGCGCGGCTGCAGGCTGCGGTGAGGGGCGGGGAGAGCGCGGTTGCGAGCCGAGGGCGGGAGGGAAGTCCCGGCGGAGGGGGCGGCGTGAGAGCCGCGGGGCGGAGCGGGGGCGGGGCCAGGCGCGCCCGCCGCCGCGCGCGGGGGTTTGTTTATTTTCTCGGTTGGTTGCGGAGTTGGCGCGTGGGTAGAGGTTCGCGGGTGACGTGAGCGGCCAGAGTTGGGGGAGAGAACCAGAACCACCTGCTGGAGAAGGGGAGCTACGGGGGCCGGGCAGGGTCCAAACGGCTCGCGTAGGCGGTGGCGCCGCGGTCCTCGGGGTTACCGGGAAGAGAAGGGCTTTCCCTGGGTGTGCGGTAGGAGGGAGGCCTCCCGAGAGAAAAGCGCTCCAGGCCATTCCCCGGCAGTCGGGCAGCCTCACCTGCGTCGCGGAGAACAGTCTGGAGGCCTTGGAGTAGAAGAGGGTCGTGGGACCTGGTGGCCCGGTTCCACCCACAGTTAGCGAAGTAGGGATGGTTCTGCAAATCAAAATTTCAGTAACAAGACTGCACCCGCTCTCCCGTGAGGAAAATAACCAACGTTGCTCCGTTCTCTGTAGACTTACACAGCACTTTAGCGTTCTCTGTCTGGGTGCTCCATCAGGTAGTAGGAGTCTCATTTTACAAGCCAAGTAACTCACCCAAAGTTTCACCGTTAATGTCAAAGCCAGAACCCAGCTGTACTGATTTCAAATTCTGTAGTGCTGACCATTGATCACAGCATCTCCCTAAATCACTTTGATTTACCTAATAGTAGACGCACACTCCCATAGGTCACATCTGCAGAGTTAGGGGCCTAGGGACGCACATTGTCAGGGAAGCTAAAGATGTTATCCTTGCCTTCGGAGACTTAAGGAATAACATAAAGATAAAACAGTTGTAATAAAAGACAAACTGTGATAGGTGCCATATGGAAAACACAAAGAGCACTGAAGATCAAAATATTACTGTCTGGGGAATCAGGAAAGAAAGGCAGCATGGAGGAGGAAGCATTTGGGATTGACCTTGGAGGAGATGGGAATGATTTTACAGCAAGAAGGGAGAGCATGGGAACATATATGAAGACTGATCGATGAAAGTCATGGTCAGGAAAAAGCAAATGGTTAAACTACAGGACATGTTGAGAAGTGGCAGAGACAAACTGGAATGGGGCCCTATGCCAAGTGGGAGAATTTGTATTTAATACAGTACTTCGTGTTTTTCCTAGTTTAAACACCTTGCTTTTCTTTGACATCTCTGTGAATGGGTACAGGAATCAGAGGTGGGAAAACTGCCAGACAGACCTGCAATAGGCCAGTCTGAACTAAAGGTAAGGCAGGAAGGGTTTAAAAGAGCTTTGTTGGAAGATGGTGTGGAAGCAGCACCCATGGAATTTGGCAATTGAGTGATGGTTTTACAGCAAGAGAGGATAGCATAAGCACATATATGAAGGTGGAAAAGAAAAATCAAAAATAGTGGAGGCTTTGAGTTTAGATAATTGCAGAAGAGATAGAAGAACTGCTTTTCGAGAGATCAGTTGAGATTTGGACACTTTTAAGAGTTTGAAAGATTGTTGAGACAGCCAGATAGAGGTGGATAATAATAAGTTAGAAATAAAAGCTTTGAAATATAGCAAAGAGAGTTGAACTAGAAAATAGATTGGTAAGTTAGCAGCCTAGCAGTGATATCACTGTGAGAGAAAAGAACAAAACAAAGGGTAGAATCTTGGAGAACATCTTCAATTAGAACTTTGCTACGCGAAGTGCCGTCAGTGGCCCAGCAGTACTGGCGTAACCAGGGAGTTTGTTAGAAAGGTACAGTCTCAGCCCCCCTCACCCTCAAAACGTGCTACAAAAACCCTGATTGCTTTGTATCACATTACAGTTTGAGAAACTCTGACCTACATAAAAGAAGCCGACAAATAAGAGATCTAATCTAGATGAGAGAAACCAGCAAAAAGAGAGGGAAGAGGATCCAGGAGGGGAAGCAGGATTAATGCAGAATCACCAAAGCAAGGTAAATTGGAGTTTCATAAAGGCAGGGGCAGGTAGAAATATTTATCAACAATAGTTAATACCACAGAGGTTAAAGTACACAAGGAAAGAAGGTATACTTGAATTTTGTAATTGGGTGGTATGATCCTCTAACTGACCATGTTGTTCCAATCAAAAGCTTGGAAATTGCTCCTTTGTGATAGGGGATGACAGCCTGGAAATATAATCCCACTCCCCGCCCAGTCCTCACATATATGAGACATATGGAAGTAGGCTTGTAGGCTTAGTAGGATTTGATAGAAATTCTTTTCTAGCTGCTTCTATTTTCTCCGTGAACTAAGAAGCAGGTTCATTCTGGCAGACTGCTAATTGTCCATCACAGACTCTTCTCCCCTTCTTCCTGGGCACACAGACTATTTTTCTCAGCTTTTCTTCCAGGTAGTATGACTATCAAGTTGTTGCTAGTGTAAAGTGAGCAGAAATGATGCCTGCCACTGCCAGGCCAGCAGGTCTTCATGCATTTTTCCTTTCTGCCAGCTGGATTGTGCAGATGACTATGAGCTGCTGGGGTTGACAGAGCCACAAGAAAGAAGGTGCCCAGATGAAGGAGAGCTGCCCACTGACCAGGAACACCCGCTGCCAATTATTATGTGAGCAAGATACAAATTTCTCTATTAAGTTGGAGCGGTAACATTTTGGGGTCTATTTAGCCGCCTCTAGCTAATGTAGTCTATAACTGAGGGGGAATTGGGAAAGGGGAGGAAAGGTGAAATAGTCTGACCGTGGGAGAGACGATCAACTAGGGAAGCATAGTAGGGTTTTCAGGCACTATTAAGGGCCCACTCTTGTGAGTGGATGTGAACTCACAGTCAGACCAGTCAATACGATCGTGCATTTTCCACCAGTCATATTCTGTTGCTTATGTGCAAACACTGAGTAGGTGGCTTGGGATTAACCAGGAAGGAGATGTGGCCAGGCAAGTATAAATGGGGAGTGATAGGCAAAGAGGCTGAGGGTAGAAGCCAAGGAGGCATCATAATTTCAGACGAGTTAAGAGGTAAGGGTATGAGAGGGGTAGGGAAAAGCTCAAAGATGGTAGGGTGACTAGACTTGTGTTTCTGATCAGGTTGAGGAATGGACTTTTGGTACCTGAAAAGATAAGAGATGGGTTGGAGAGTAGGAGGCTTGACATTAAAATTAGAGGTGGGACTACAGTTGTCAGCAATGTCAAAGTGTAGGGAATGATCATGTGAGTGGATTGCTGACATAGCACAGGGCATGAGATCATTTGAAGATAGCTGGTCAAGGAATTGAAAGACAGGAAGGGTTTGAATGCATTTATCTCACAAAGAATTATCAAAGGACTGTTAGTAATGGTGGAGTAGTGAATAGCCTTGGAGAGAGTGGTACCAAAATCTTCAAAGAATGAAGGGTTGAATTCCCTGAATTCGGGTGTTCAAGGCCATCAGTGCTTTAGTGTGTTAAACTCTTGCAAAGATCATGTTTCATTTAAACAGGCGCTTTTAAGTTTTGTGTTAGCAATGTGGGATTTGTGATTGCTTCTCTTTGACCTCTCAGATTACAGATGGTAACTGCTTTCTTTAAGAGGAAATGCCCATCTGTCTGTATTATAAAACAAACACATGCCAGGCTTCCCAGTTTAAATGAATGCTTTAAAATTTGTCATAAACTACTCTGTTCTACCTCCAACATATATCCTCAAATAGATACATCAAATGTGATGCTAGCTAACTATGCTACATCAAATAATGCAATGTGAATGTTCAAAATCTACATGAAAAACCTTAGGTATAACTTAACAATAAACAGGGATTGACTAGAGACTTAACAAATTGAAAATAACAAGATTTCCTCTAGTTTAGAAAATGACGCACCACATTATGTACCTACGGGCTCTGAAGTCAGACTGCTGGGGGTTGAATCACAACACCCATCTCATGAGGTTTTTCTGAGGATAGCATGTGTAATATTTACAGTACATATAAGCATTTAGAAGACTGCTTAGCACACCCTTCAATAAAAGTTATAGTCATTGTATCTAATTCTTATGGAATTGCCTATAACTATACTTTGACTTTTCCAACTTAGAAAATATGTTCATTACGTCTATACATGTTAAGACTTAACGGCAAGGAGACTTCTGGTTAAACACGGTGCATGGAACACATCTTTTTCTCCACTTACTCCAGACACCTGATTAAAATGGCAGTGAAGCAGGGACTCCTGGCTGGCTCAGTTGGTAGAATATGTGACTCTTGATCTCAGGGTTGTAAGTTTCAGCTCAACTAACTTACCAAAACTGAGAAAATTAATACCTAGGCCTTTGTGGGGGGAGGGGTAGAGCCAGCCAGAGTGGACCCATTCACATCGCAGACTCTGATGTGGAAAGGCTCTGAAACTAGAGCTGCCGTAACTCTGAAAGCAGAGGTGAAATAGAGCTGAAAACCGAAATTTATTGTGAAAGTTATATAAAGAACAGTCAGATCCTTCCTTCCCCTGAATCCCTATTCCCCGTTCCACACTGTCTTAACTCAGTACAAGATAGCATGTTTACTTTCTGAAGAAGTTGACTCAGAGCTGCTCTGGATACCAGGCAGAGCTGAGGACAGGGGTGACTCACTCCACAGAAAAGCAGAATTAAATGAAGCCATACATATTAAATCATAAGACCTATTTCCCTTGCATTATTCCTAAATTTGGGCTCTAGGTATTTCAAGAAAATTTCTCATGTGAAAGGTCCTAAAATGAACTAACAGAAGAGAGAGAAGTAGAGAGAGTAAGGGGGAAGGAAGAAGGAAGGGAGGGAGAAAAGGTGAGTGGGAGGGAGGAAGGGGAAAAAAAAAGAAGAAATAGAGCTAATGCAGGGAACAGAAAAAGATGTCAAAATGAAAAAAAATCTCAAAAATTTTGACTCACATATGCTCAGGAGCATATGCTCAGGTCTTGGTAGGAGGTTCCCCACCAAGACCAGGTGTAAACCAAGATGCAGAAACACACCTGATAAGCAGGAGCTCCAACAAAAGGAGAAAACAGAGAATTCCCAAAATGAAGGTTAAGACAAAGGTTCCAGGATGATCCTTGTGTAGCAGCCTAGAGAGTAGTCAGACCATTCCAACACAGGAAGATGGAAGGCTCCAGAAGGGATGTCACCAAGAAAAAACAAAAACAAGGAACTGATCAATTACCTAACATATCTGAGCCTTATGAACAAAATTTCAAAACTCTGATGGAACATATAGAGATGAAATGGGACAAGTATAGGGAAAAGTAAGCAACCTCAGAAAGAAGGGATTATAAACTCCAGGGGAAACAAAAGACTTTTGGAGGACTGTATGATAGAATATTTGATGTGACCTCCCTGGAGAAGACTTATACTTCCCTGCCCCATTGTGAATTGCAGTGGCCAGTGACATAGGGGCACAAGTGAATATATCACTTCCAGCCAGAAGTCTCAGGAGCCTTGTCTCTGCCCTTGAACAGATGAGCACTGGTCAAATAGAGGCTGCCTCTGGCCATATAAGTCCTGAGTAAAGACACCATGGAACAGAACTGCAGCTGACCTGCAATCAGAGAGGCGGTGTAAATAAGAAGTCAACCTTTATTGTCAGAGGCCACTGAGGTTTTGGTGGTAGTTTGTTAAATCAGCGTAATTAATCTCTCCTGACTGACAACATGGGGCACCGTGGACAACATATTAGACATTAAAATATATATGATAAATACTGAACAATGTGATAGAAACATACTGGGCAATTATTAAATGGCACGAAGTGACTAAAACTGAAAAACTAAGACCTGACAGTAGAAATATGATCTTTAGAAATGTGGAATTAAGTAGCAGAACAACTTTTCTTAGGAAACAGCCATCAGAGTAACGGTGGATGGAGTAGGGACTTACTTCTGGTTTTTGTTATGAGCCTAGTAATTACTTGACTCTTAAACCATATACATTGTCACTTTGAAAAGAATAAAAATTACATTTCTTTTTAAAAAATTAATGGTAAGTGGAAGGAGGGAAAAGTTGTATTATTGTTTTTAACTTAACCAGTTTAACAGACTGACCATTTATCATCCAACAGGAATACTAATATTGAAAGTAGAACCTAATTTTTTATTAGGACTTTAAGAATATCTTTTTTTCAAGATATTGAATAAATTGAGGCACTGAAAGCTAAACGTTTTCATTCTACCTTCACACTGTCCACTGCAAAATAGAAATGTTAATGCTGCTTTCCTAGTATTTTGACTCAGCTACCTTCTTCCCTTGCCCTTACTGTGGTGTTATTTATAGTGTACTATTTATATGAAGTCAAATGTCACTAACTTGAATTTGAAAAATGACCTACATGTATATGGAATTATCTTGTGAAAGATTATCTTATATTTCCAAAAATAATTACTTTTAAAAATATCCTCTTACACTAGACCAAAAAGTCTTTTTTCCTCAGATGGCTTACAGTGATTAAAATTGATATTATGTGTAGTTACATATATGTATATAGATAGATATATATCTTGCATATATATCTGAATTATATATATGTATATATAAATATAATTTATAGGTGAACAATGGATATATATCTGAATATGGCGAACAATGGATATATATCTGAACTATAGTTACAAATAATATAATTACTTGTAAATAAGTTATTTGTAAATAATTAGTTCTACTTAATGGGTTTGTAACTCTCTTCTGGTATTTTGTATGTCATTTGTTTATGTCTAAAGGATTTGGAACAGCAAAAAGTAGAGCAGCCCAAATTCTCTACAAGTGGACCCAGAATAAATGTAATGGAAGCTTTCCATAATCTTTGGATTCTTTGGTGTATGCACTTTAATGATCTGAGCTGTCTTCCCAAGCCTCATTCCCAGCCATCCCCTATACCTAGCACTAATTCAGTCATTCAACAGAAATTTATTTGGCGATCCCCAATGTACTAGCATGCAGTTCCCTGAGAATATGATTTTGTCTTCCACTTAGCCTTTGCAAAGTGGTTTCCTGATCTAAAATGCTATTCCTCTCCTTCCTATACCTTCTAAAAGCCAACTTGTCCATTAAGACACAAAGGGCACTTTCTTGGAGGAGCCTTTCCTTATCCCTAAAAGTTAAAAGCTCTTACTCCATACTCTCATAGTACCCTCTATATTTTTTATCAGAGCCACTCTATTCTCTTTTATATTGTGAACCCCATTAAAGCAGAAACTTGGCCTACTTTACTCACTGGTATGTCACTACAGTGCCAGGCTCATTGTATACATTCAAATGGTCAAAATGGTATTGTCTGTTTTTCTTCAACATACCATGTGCCCCTTGGTGGATGGGTCTGTGATTTATTCACCTTTTTTTCCCTTTAGCATTTAGCACTTAGCATGAGACCCAGCCCATAGAAATTTGTTGAATAAATTAGCTTTTTCTGCATTATCATTAATCTTTAAAATATACACACCGAGGACTATATAGAAATATCCTCATGATACAGAGAGATGGGGTGCTGAGGATTATTCCTTTTGTGTTTTACTTAAATAGGAAAATTATATGTGAAAGACCTGAGACTGGAGGTTACAAATGCCAAATTACCTAGCTGTGCTCTGTGATCTTACCACCCTTAACCTAGATAAGCAAAATAGAAATAATTCTTGGAGGAATAATTTTATTTCTTTTTTTTAATTTAATGTTTATTTTTGAGAGAGAGAGAGAGAGAGAGAGAAAGAATGAGTAGAGGAAGGGCAGAGAGAGGGGGAGACACAGAATCCAAAGCAGGCTCCAGGCTCTGAGCTGTCAGCACAGAGCCCCACATGAGACTCCAACAAACCATGAAACCTATGACCTGAGCCGAAGTCAGGTGCTTAGCCGACTGAGCCACCCAGGCACCCCTTGGAGGAATAATTTTAAAATAACCAGCTAAAAATGTATCAACAACAGCAACAACAGGTTGGTATTTCTGCTCATTTAGTCAGTTTGAATGGGTAAACACTACCTAAATCCCTTGATTTGTGGTATGGTGTTATTTCTAACACAACTTACTATCAATTGAAAACAAAAGATCAATATACAAAAATCAATTGTATTTCTATACATTAGCAGTGAGCACCTGGGTGGCTCAATTGGTTGGGCATCTGGCTTTAGCTCAGGTCATGATCTTGTGGTCCGTGAGTTAGAGCCCTGCGTCGGGCTCTGTGTGACAGCTCAGAGACTGGAGTCTGCTTCAGATTCTGTGTCTTCCTCTCTGTCTCTGCCCTTCCCCCAATTGTGATCTGTATTTCTCTCTGTCTCTCAAAAATGAATAAATGTTAAAAAAAAAAAAATTTAAAAAAAGGAAAATAAGCCCGGGGTGCCTGGGTTGCTCAATTGGTTAAGTGTCCGACTAGAGCTCAGGTCATCATCTCATGGTCTGTAGGTTCAAGCCCTGCATCAGGCTCTGTGCTGACAGCTCAGAGCCTGGAGCCTGCTTCTGATTCTGTCTGTCTGTCTGTATCTCTCTCTCTCCCCCCCACAAAATAAATAAACATTAAAAAATTATCTAAAAAAAAGAAAACAAGTCCATGTATGATAGCATCAAAAACAATAAAACATTAAGGATCAGATTACCCAAAGAAGCATAAGACTTATACACTAAAAACTAGAAAACATAGTTGAAAGAAATTAAATAAGATCTAAATAAATGGAAAGACAGTCCATGTTCATGTATTGGAAGATATAATATTGTTAAGATGATGGCACTCACCAAATGGAGCTAAAGATTCAATGCAATTCCTATCAAAATTCCAACAGGCTTTTTTCTCCCCAGAAATGCATAAGCTGTTCCAAAAGTCATATGGAAATTCAAGAGACCCCTGAATAGCCAAAAACACATTGATAAAGAACAAACCAGGTGGACTGACACTTCCCAACTCCAAATTTTACTACAAAGCTACAAAATAATCAATACAGTGTGGTACTAGCATAAGGAAAGACATAAGCCAATGGAAAAGAATCAAGGGTCCAAAAGCAAACCCAGACATCTGTGATTAGTTTTCAACAAAAGTGCCAAGACAACTCAATAAGGGAGAAATAGGTTTTTTCAACAAATGGTTCAGGGACAACTGTATATCCACATGTAGAAGAATGAAGTTGGATCCTTATTGCAGAGCATACAATAAAAATTAATTCAAAATGTTCCCAAGATATAAAAGAGCTAAAACTAGAAAACTCTTAGAAGAAAACATACATGTAAGTCTGTATGATCTTGAATTAGGCAATGGCTTCTTAGATATGACAATTAAAGCACAAACAACCAAAGGAAAAAACATAAATTGGATTTCATCAAAACTAAAAACTTTGTAATGCAAAGGCAACTATCTAGAAAGTGAAGACAACCCAGAGAATGGGAGAAAATATTTGCAAATCATAAAACTGATAAAGGACTTATGTCTAGAATATGTAAAGAACTCTAACAACTCAACATTGAGGAGACAAATTTATTTTTAATTTTGTTCATGTTTATTTTTTTCTTTTATAGTTTATTGTCAAGTTGGTTTCCATATAACACCCAGTGCTCATCCCAAGAAGTGCCCTCCTCCATGCCCATCACCCTCCTTCCCCTCTCCCCGACCTCTATCAGCCCTCAGTTTGTTCTCAGTATTCAAGAGTCTCACATGGTTTGCCTTCCTCCCTCTCCCCAACTATTTTTCCCCTTCCCCTCCCCAATGGTCCTCTGTTAAGTTTCTCCTGTTCCACTTATAAGTGAAAACATATGGTATCTGTCCTTCTCTGCCTTATTTCGCTCAGCATAACACCCTCGAGTTCCATCCACATTGCTACAAATGGCCAGATTTCATTCTTTCTCACTGCCATGTAGTATTCCATTGTATAGATAAACCACATCTTCTTGATCCATTCGTCCGTTGAGGGACACTTAGGCTCTTTCCATGATTTGGCTATTGTTGAGAGTGTTGCTATGAACATTGGGGTCCATGTGCCCCTATGCATCAGCACTCCTGTATCCCTTGGGTAAATTCCTAGCAGTGCTATTGCTGGGTCATAGGGGAGTTCTATTAATTTTTTGAGGAACTTCCACACTGTTTTCCAGAGGGGCTGCACCAGTTTCCATTCCCACCAACAGTGTAGGAGGGTGCCTATTTTGAGGAGAAATAATTTTAAATGGGCAAAGGTTTGAGTAGACATTTCTCCAAAGAAGGTATGCAAATGGCTAATAAACACTTGAAAAAATACTCAGTGTTTTTAGTCATTAGGGAAATGTGACTTAAAACCACAATAAGATACTACTTCACATCCATTATGATGGCTATAATAATAATAAAAAAGAGACAGACAATAATAAATGTTGATGAGCTGATCCTCATACATTGTTGGTGGGAATGGAAAATGATACAGCTGCTGTTGAAAACTGACAGTGTCTCCAAAAGTTAAACAGAATTACCATGTGACTGGCAATTCCACTGTTAGGCATACACCCAAGAGAATTGAAAACATAATCACACAAAAACTTGTACACAGATGTTCATAGCATGGTTATTCATAATAGCCCAAAAGTGGAAAGAACCCAGACGTTCATCACTCATGAATGGATAAAGTGTGGTAGATCCATACAATAGATTGCTATTCAGCCATAAAAACAGTGAAATACTGTTACATGCTGCATGAGTGAATCTTGAAAACATTATCCTAAGAAGGCAAATGCTAAAGGATACATACTATATGATATCATTGATATGAAATGTCAAGAATAGGCAATTCCAAAGAGATAAGCAGAAGACTGATAGTTGCCATGGGATGAGGGAAAAGGGAAATTAAGAATGGTTGCTAATAGGTAAAGATTTTCTTTTTTGGGAGGATGAAAATATTCTGGAATTAGTATGATTGCACAACACAGTAGGCATACTAAAAAGAACTGAATTGTGCACATTAAGATGGTAAATTTTATGTGAATTATATCTCAATTTGAAAATGTTAAGGTGAAATGTAATCCTAAACTTGGAAAAAAAATCATAAGCAATTGTAATCAAAGCAGTAAATCTAGAACAGTTTTCTATTTATGGAAGGACAAAATGGCCCTGAAAATTAATGCTCTTGTCCTCTCATAAAAACCATTTGGATGTGGGGGCATCTGGGTGGCTCAGTTGGTTAAGTATCTGACTCTTTATACCAGCCCAGGTCATGATCCAGCTCACTCTTTGGAAGAGGCACAGATCCTTCCCCACATAAGAGCTAACTCCCAGGATGCTAGCTCTGGTTCTAAGGGGTGTTTG
Organism: Proteles cristata cristata; assembly: GCA_017311185.1. Taxonomy (NCBI): domain Eukaryota; kingdom Metazoa; phylum Chordata; class Mammalia; order Carnivora; family Hyaenidae; genus Proteles; species Proteles cristata. Next base: position 3,262,079 of record JAESUZ010004584.1, read on the forward strand.
GGCTTACTGTGGCCTGGCCAATTAAACTCACACAATCAGTTCCTTACACCTACTCTCCCTTCTCCTGGGAGAGAGTAAACTTTAACCGTTCCTGAAAAGACCTCAGTATCACTGAAGGTAACTCTTCCAGGGAAAGTGTCCATTAGGATTCTTCCTCTCTGATTTGTTCACAATCCACTAGAACACTTCTGATTGTAGGTTCCATTACTCTTCAACTCTTGGCCTATTCTTTTGATTACTTGGCTGTGCAGGCCATGGGTGCTCTGATCTAAAAAGAAACAAAATATTCTGTAACACTGGCAAATACTTACAAACTGAGGGGAAAGAGCTTCCCTCAAAATGTGTAGGAAGGAGACCACCATGGTGATGTCAGATTTAATTCTAGCATGCTTCTTGTATACTAGTAGCCAAGAGTATCAGATGCCAAATAAAGACTAACTTTGTTGTTAATGTGATCATATACCTATACCCGTACCCAGAATTAACTTACTGTTTTAGTTTCCTTGAGGGGAAAATTTGAGTTTAAAACCTCTTTGTGACTACCAAGTGGAAACTATTCTTCTCAGTTTTAAGAAGTTACTTTCTGCCAGATTTCATCAATAACTCACAAATATAATTATTACCAAACAAATAAGGAATAAACAGGCAGAAAACTGGTGGCTAAAAACCCAGTAAAAACATACTCTTTCATTCATAACTCAAATCGTCATGAAACACTTCTTACGCCAATAGAATAGACTCAGCCAAGTCTTTAAAATATTTTCTTGGGAGAATAGATTTCACATGAAACTTTTCCAGAGAACTCCATTGTTTCCACTGTTGCTAACAGATGTAACTAAAACTCCAAGAATTTAAAAATATTTTAGGATGTATGTATAAGCAACCACATTTGTGCTAAAATGTTATCCCACTTTGACAGCCAATTCTATGGAAAACCTACTTATAATTCCATCATAAACAGATATGATGCTGTAGTTTTTAAAGTGCTTTCGTGGATTTATTTGATAAAGTAACAGACTATGGGCCTTATAGTAAAATTACCAATTTCCCTCCCAATTAATTCAATTCCTTTGAGTTGCATTTGGTAAGATTTTGATTTAAAACACAAGGGAGTGATTCATAAATTGCTTTTACTTTTTAAAGAAAAGGCTGGTGTTTCAGAAGAATATTATTTCATGCACTCCATTAAGATTATAACCTGGGTCATTCTGGTTATATTGTGGTTATGTGTTACACTCAGTGACACCTGGTGCTAGCTGGGAAAATGTCCTGTGAAACAGATAGGCTTAGCTCCTGGCTTCAAATGGAACAATTCAGATGCTGCCCAACCCCCAGGTTGACGGGAATTTCAAAAGAAGATCAACCTCTCAGTATGTTGCCCTGTTCCCATTCTTCCATCTAGAAAAGTCATGCTAGCAAGTAAAAACAACACCACCACCACTTAGGGCATTTTAATACATATAATTTATTACATAAATCAGCCAAATTCATGGTGGACAGTGAAATGCCCCTGCAGATCACAAACAAAAATGAATAACATCAATTCAGCCTCTCAGGCAGGCCAGTAGCTGCTGGTTTGTAATCATGAATGGAAGTCTTTTATCCAGAGGTTTTTCAGTAGAAATATTCGAGGACATTTTAGCAGAAAGAAAAATTAAGCAAAATGGTTGCGTATTGTATTAAGATAAATCCTGCCAATTTTGCCTACAGTGTTTGTTTTGGCATACTATTCCTGGCTCTTCAATGGTAAAATCGCTCAAGTTTTATTTTCTTTGGTTTGTCTTGGCTGTTGGAATCTATCCAAAACTACTGTTTCTTGTAATCCTCTATTGAATAGCTCCACAATTTCCATTCTATCTAGGGTGGCTTCTTTTCACATATCCTAAATCTCAGCAATCATAGGAAAAGGAACAGGTATAAAAACTGGGATGTATATTTTCAAATGGCAAATTCAATACTGAGGGTATTCTTCAGGGTTTAGAGATAGCCAAAGATTGAAGTTAAGTTTTAGTGTTGTTGCCAGAGAAATACAATATATTCTCTCAAAATATTTTTAAAACTCTTTGCTGGTCTATAGAATGCTTCCAAATAAACCTTTTTATCTCCTGTTTTTTTATCTCCTGTTTTTATTAGAGCTGTTTGAATCCTAGAACATGGTGGAAATAAGGGGTAAGTAAACCATAACTGTCTTATAATTTGTTAATTGGGGAAGAGGGGGCAGGGTCTAAAAAGTGGTTCTTTTAAATGACTTGTCAGATCAAATAAATTCTAACAATATTTACTACTTTGGACTTGAAAAACTATACTTCCCTTTGTATATACTGTAATAAGCTTGAAAACACATTAACAGTATACAAATATTGTTTTAAAATACATTTCTTTTGTTCTACTTGAATTACACAAGTATTAACTAATAAATGCAGTTTTAAATTTCCAACAATTATGAGCTTTTTAAAAAGTTTATTTTTCTACTCTTCTGTTGCAAATGATCCTGTTCCTTGGGCATATAAGGATCTTGCTCAGTATTAACAGTCTGTGAGATTGTTGTATTTTTCTTTTAAAGTACTATAGAGGGGGCACCTGGGTGGCTCAGTCAGTTAAGTGTCTGGCTCTTGATTTTGGCTCAGGTCATGATCTCACGGTTCATGGGATTTTCTCATGGTTCATGGGATTGAGCCCCGCATGGGGCTCTGTGCTCACAGTGTGGAGTCTGCTTGGGATTCTCTCTCTCCTTCTGCCCCTCTCCTGCTTGCTCTCAAAATAAATATTTTTAAAAAATAGTAAAGTACTGTAGAGATAAGTCAGTAGAAGTATGTGTAACAATTTATCAGTAGACCGTAATAGCTAAGTCTAAGTCAATACATTTAGATTCAATGATATTACACTGCTAGCATTTCACATAGGAGTTATTCTCTTGCCTCATTGTGGAAATTGCTAGGGAAAAAAATATTAAAAGGAACAAAGAACTACAGAAAATATCAAAAGTCAATCAAGTGTTTTTTAAAAATTTATTTATTTTGAGAGGGAGAGAGAAAGCACATGCAAGCAGGGGAGGGGCAGAGAGAGGAGAGAATCCCAAGTAGGTTTCTCACCACCAGTGCAGAACAGAGTCCAACGTGGGGCTTGAATTCATGAAGCATGAGACCTGACCCAAAATCAAGAGTCAGATACTTAACCGACTGAGCCCACCCACACACCCCAACATCAAGTTTTTCTGAGCTTTCTTTTTATAATTTCTCTTGTCTAAATTACCTTCGTGTTGGTATATTGTTGGGGTCAACACAAAGGTCATGATAAAAATCAAACATCATTCTAGTATTTGGTGCCGCGTATGCACTGCATTCCAAAGGCAAAGTGTGGGTGATAAAGGGGTGCATTGTTTGTAGAGTATTTAAAACATCGAGGGGCCCCTGGGGGGCTCAGTCGGTTAAGCGTACGACTTTGGCTCAGGTCATGATCTCATGGTTCATGGGCTTGAGCCCCGCGTCAGGCTCTGTGCTGACAGCTAGCTCAGAGCCTGGAGACTGTTTCAGATTCTGTGTCTCCCTCTCTCTCTGACCCTCCCCTGCTCACACAGTCTCTCTCTCTCAGAAATAAAAAAAATAAAATAAAATAAACATTGAAACTTATGAAAAGTCAGCATGCTCTTTATTGTCAACATCAAGGTAAACAAGAACAGTGATAAAAATATTCCTCCTCATTGGGCAGATGCTCCTACTACCCTTTGAAAACACTACTGGCCATATGAGCTGAAAAATATTACATATCCAATGCACTTGAGATGTTTATTGTGGAAAGATCTCATTCCCACCTTTTTTTTTTCATTAAAAATTTTTTTAACGTTTATTCATTTTTTAAAATATTTTTATTTATTTCTAGGAGAGAGAGAGAGAGACAGCATGAGCAGGGGAGGGTCAGAGAGAGCGGGAGATACAGACTCCGAAATAGGCTCCAGGCTCTGAGCTGGCAGTCAGCACAGAGCCCGATGCAGGGCTCGAACCAACGAACTGCGAGATCATGACCCAAGCGAAAGTCAGACGCTTAACCGACTAAGCCACCCAGGCGCCCCAACGTTTATTCATTTTTGAGAGAGAGAGATAGACAGAGCATGAGCAGGGGAGGGGCAAAGAAAGAGGGAGAGAGAGAATCCCAAGCAGGTTCCAGGCTCTGAGCTGTCAGCACAGAGCCCGATGCAGGGCTCAAACCCATGAAATGTGAGATCATGACCTGAGCTGATGTCAGATGCTTAACCAACTGAGCCACCCAGGTGTCCCACTTTATCTTCAATTTTTGAAAATGTAAATGTTGAAGAATGTGTTAGTACTAATAAAGACAGCCTTTGGTTACAAATGTAAATGTGAAATATACATAATTAATATTTTTTAGTATTTCAGTGAATCTGAGAGAAGAATGGTAGGCAGGCAGACATTGAATTTTCAAATACTGATACACCAGTGTTTTAAGAGTCACAAGTGTTCATAGCAGCACTCTCAACAATAGCTAAAACATGTAAAGAGCCTAAGTGTCCATCAACGGACGAATGGATCAAGATGTGGTTTCTCTATACCATGGAATACTACATGGCAATGAGAAACAATGAAATCTGGCCATGTGTAGCAACATGGATGGACCTTGAGGGTGTTATGCTTAGCGAAATAAGTCAGGCAGAGAAGGACAAATATCATATGTTTGCACGTATAGAAGGATTAGGAGGAACTGAGGGCCATGGGGAGAAGAAGGGGAAAATGGTGGGGGAAAGGGAGAGAGGCAAACCATGAGACTCTTGAATGCTGAGAAACAAACTGAGGACTGATAGATGTCGGGGGGAGGTGGAAGATGGGCATGGAGGAGGGCACTTCTGGGGATGAGCGCAGTTGTTATATGGAAGCCAAATTGACAATAAACTATTTGTAAAAAAAGAAATTAAATTAAAAAAAAAGTCACAAGTAGGTACCTAAGGAAATAATGGAAAGAGTAAAACAGGTCATTCTTGCATTTGATGCATGAGAATTTAGGTTGACTATAGAATCAAACTCCCACTAAGGATGTGACTCCCTAGCAATTCATTCTAAGACTTAGTATAAGACCTTTATTAACACCTTTCATATAAGACACCTATTTTTTTTTAAGTTTTTATTTATTTTGAGAGAGAGAGAGTGCAAGCAGGAGAGTAGCAGAGAGAGGGGGGTGGACAGAATCTCAAGCAGGCCCCACACTGCTAGTGCAGAGCCCAATGTGGGACTCAAACTCACAGACTAGTAACACACCTATTCTTAAATGAGCACTTATCACATTATTGACCTGAACCAATACAAAGAGGCCAATGGCTAAGGGCAATAAAGTCTATACTTCTGAAGATCATTTGTATTTTTTTAAAATTTTTAACATTTATTTATTATTGACAGACAATGAGAGACAGAGCACGAGCAGCGGAGGGGCAGAGAGAGTGGGAGACACAGAATTTGAAGCAGGCTCCAGGCTCTGAGCTGTCAGCACAGAGCCCGATGTGGGGCTCAAATTCACAAACCGCGAGATCATGACCTGAGACGAAGTCAGACGCTTAACCAACCGAGCCACCCAGGTGCCCCAGATCATTTGTTATTTTTGCGGACTCTTTGGGCAAAGTCCATAAGGATATGAAGAATAGAGGGACCAAAAATCAAAATATAAACACCACAACAAAAAAACCCATTAGCAAAAGAAAACAAAATATTAAAGCATAAGATCACCTTCACTGATATTCTCACCAGCCAGAATTCCCATACTTATATGATTCTCCAACTCTGTTATCTGTAACATTCTGGAGTATTAGAAGGAACTAGTACTTTACAGAGGCAAATATGTTTCCTTCCAAATGCTCTAAGTGGGGAAAAACCTGTAATGAACAACAACAAAAGAAAACTACACACATATTTCATATACATGCAAAAAGGCAAATACATTGACAAAATGGTTAGACTAAAGAAAGCATGTGACTGAGAGAAAAATGTATTAGTAGCATAGGTTAAAAAATAATTTTACTGGGGCGCCTGGGTGGCTTAGTCGGTTAAGCGTCCGACTTTCCGACTTTCGCTTAAGTCATGATCTCGCAGTTTCTGGGTTCGAGCCCCGCGTCGGGCTCTGTGCTGACTGCCAGCTCGGAGACTGGAGCCTGTTTCAGTCTGTGACTCCCTCTCTCTCTGACCCTCCCCTGCTCACGCTCTCTCTCTCTCCTAGAAATAAATAAAACATTAAAAAAAAAATTTTACTTTCCTTGGGGGAAGTGCCTTAATTTTTCTTTCCTTTGTGAGGACACTAAGCTAGAATGACATAAAGGTTCACTTCCGGGATGTATTTATTGTCCAGGACATTATTTATAGGTATGTGTCTGTGTATGTACATGAAATCTATTGTAGCATATAAAGGATATATGTTTAACCAAAAGGAAGAAAATAAGTGTACGTTTCTTATTTAGAAGTCAGTTCACAGTTGCATATCAAATCTAATCACTGCTGGTTTGATATAAATTTTATTGCTTTGTTAGTGAATTGGCTTTTAGAAAATATTTTTATAGTTCTACAGGCAAAATAAGTATATGTCAATTTCTTAGGCAAGCAAGATTTCAGGGTTAGAATATATTCTTAAATGAATAATTTCTGAATCATTACTTAATTTATAAGGAATTTACGATTAGGACCTTCATTAACAACTATGCATTCATTAATAAATATATCATTGTTGTGCTTTGTTAAGGCACTGGCCTTATATATGTATATATACATATTACATATGCTATAAAGTACATAGCATACAAACTAAAGGCAAAAAGAAGAAACTAGCTTAAAACTAGAATCTGACTTGAAACAGTCTCTGCTCAAAATGTATTTTCCAAGTTAGTGATAAGTCCACTATGTAAAAACCTACAATTTTAAAAAATGTTTGTTTTTGAGAGAGAGAGAGAGAGCAAATGGGGGAGAGAAGGGTGGGGGGCAGAGGATCCGAAACAGGCTCTGCACATTCAGCAGAGCCTGATGCAGGGCTCAAGCTCACGAGCCATAAGACCTTGACCTGGGCCAAATCAGACACTTAACCAACTGAGTCACTCATTTACAATTTAAATGAATTTCGGTACCATGCTTAAGAGATACACAAACTATTCACCAATTTAGAAGTCTGTTTTGGTTTGGTTTTCTTCTCTTCTAGGAACTGGTTTTTAGCAATGAGAACAAGGAACCCTACTCCCCAGGGCTAGAAAGCAGAAAAAAAACCCATAAGTGTTTGAGCACAAAGGGACAGTTTGGGTCTCAGGTAAGAATGGTCAGGGCCAATAACAACAGAGGAAAGGACAAAAGAAAAATATTAGTAGCAGCATCACATAAGAAAAACTGGAGTCCGCAAGGAAGTCGGTAACTCTAAATGAGTAGACATCTGTTAAGTCAGGGTGGTTTTACTATTGCCCCAACCCAAACAGGAATGAGTTTAAGAAACAACTTTATTTTACAAGTGAAAATTTGGAAAAGTAACACAAATGACAACACCAGCAACAAAAAGGAACAAGATACCTCTGGTCATTATGATGGGGTTTTCTTGATTAAAAAGTATGATGAAAAAGTACAGACTATTTGTTGGACCAATCAGTGGTTAGTTCTTAATTTGAAACTGAAATTTATATAATAAGATTTAGACTAAAAAAATCTTGAAGAAAAACTTTACATATTTACAATCCCAATGCAGTCTGGCCTGCCTGGGTGCACCACTTAGCAGGCCATAGGAAAAAATCTCTGGAGTCAGCCCACCGGATCATTAGCTATAGAGCCTCTGGCTAGACCTCAAGCTTTACAGGCATACTCCCCGTGGCCGGATATCTTTTCCTTGAAATGCTAGCATGCGTTATTGTTATTCTATCATTACTTCCCTGCGGCTGGGAATTGCATCCTTTCCCCCAAATCTAGTAGCCTAATGAGAGATATGTTGAATAGACAGGGATGGGAGAGAGATGAAGACTTGCATTCCACAATGTTAGCAACCAACAATAGGACATTCTGAAAACAATTTCAGAAAAAGCAGAGAACCATGTTTAAAAAGTCAAGACTGATCACCCAACCTCTGTGGACCCTGGGGACCATAAATTAACTTTAACCCATAAACTTAATCAGTTGCCTTCACCCATAGACAGATTTTCAGCTGTGCCAAAACATATGCAGGCGCATCCCCTGCTCATACAAGCAACATTTAGCTGCATCTCTTCAAAATAACAAATACACACTTATATTTGAGAATGGTAATAATATCAAATTGTAAGATATAATTCACGTATTAAAACATACTTTTATATTATATAGCAATATACATTTGATGGATATTTTAGTTTATTATTCTACTCTTGGTTTTGTTCTTTATATATGCCTGGAAAGAAATTTTAAGCAAAGTTTTAAGTGGAAATATTTAAATGTTCCATTACTTGCTACTACTGGAAAACGCAGTCATTTGGTTATTACGGAAATATCTGCAAATAATTAAAACTCCTGAAATATACCATAGAAGATATAACATGATTCCTTCCTTCCCTCTTCCTTTATCCTAGGGAAGAGCTAGTAAGCAGAAGCTTTAATTTCTACCAGGTTAGAAAAAGGAATCTTACACTTCTACTAAACTGAAAGTTCTGTCATTAAATGCCTATGTTTTTAAGTCACTCGGTTTCCTAACTACTTCAATGGAATCAGCAGTTATAGATCCAACCCCAACTCCAAGACTGGAGCGTCGTAATGATAGTTCCAAGGCAGAAATCTGACGTAACTCTTTACGACACAACTTTACAGACGTGACACCTTGAAGCTGTCCTGAAGTTCCCACTGGCTGCATTTGGGATGAAGGTCGACTATGAGATTTTGTAAAATGATACTCTTCAATTTTTTTATCTTCGTTGTTTAACAAATGTCCACTAGTGGGTGCTAAAGAGCTACAGATTCGAGGTAATTCTGGGTCCTCTTTCCAGAGCTTCTGATTCAGTTGTGTTCTTAAACTGTTTGTTGAACTGTCTAATTCTCTTTCTCTTCCACTTAATTTCATATTTTCAGTTCTGGATGCCCATTTTAATTCTTCTGGAACTATGACTGCTTCTTCAGGGTTCAGTACTCCATCTCCAGCATCACGATCTTAAAAATAACCCAAAAAGCAATAAAGAAAAAAAAAAAAAAAATTAGAGATTTCCTCAAAAACAGGTATTTTAATGGTATCGTAACATTATTATTATCACTCACTATAAATGATGTCTTTCAGATTTTTTAAGTGACTTTTTTAGACAAACAAGTGTGAATATGAATTATTATTTCACTTATCAATACTTTGCATGTGAATAACTGAGAACTTTTAATTCATGGAACAAAGTTGAAAAAGTCACCTACCGATTCAGTTTTTCCCTGGATTTGGACCTCTCTGGTGCCCTTCCACGCCTGCCCTCCACTGGGCTTACCACTGTGAATCACAGTCCAAACCTTTCGTAAGTGAAGCCAGCACTGGAGAATACTGGCTCTATGTCTAGGGAATCATTTGGGACATGGCACCATGTGTGTGAAAATCTAGTGTTGGTTAGAACTCCTGGCATGATGGCAGGGTTCTGCTCTCTCAGGGCATTCTGGGGGTCCACCATCAAAATGGAGATGATAGTGGGGGGTACCCTGCTGGACTGACGGACTCAAGGAGTGAGTGATCAAAGCTAGAGGTCTTCAAATCATAGCATTATCTAATATCAAAGATAAAAATTTACTTAACAGAAGTCCACAGAGGCCCTAGTCCTAATATTATGAAAAATGCTAACTCTAACATACAGTGGCATGTGATTGGTATACTTTTTGTCCTAGGAATACCAAATTTAAAAACAGAAATTGCACACTGGCAGCTCCCAAGCCAAATATGGCCCACAGATGTGTTTTACTTAGCCTATGAAACAAATGTGACCCCAACATTTTATTTTCATTATTTTTCTTTACTGTATTTTATTTCTTTTATTTTTTGGTTTTGATCTTTTTTTTTTCTTTTTAAGCCCAACATCTTAAGTTGGAAAGTTTCATATAAAAATATAAATTTCTGGGGCACCTGGGTAGCTCAGTTGTTTGAGCGTCTGACTCTTGATTTTGGTTCAGGTCATGATCTCATGGTCATTATCCCATGTCGGGCTCTACACTGAGTGTACAGCCTGCTTCGGAGCCTCTCTCTCCCTCTCTCTGCCCTTTCTCCACTTGCTTTCTCTCTCTCTCAAAGTAAATAATTAAAAAAAAAAAGACTACTATCAAAAACCAATGAACTGAATACCAAGATGCTATGTATTAAGGATACTGATTACTAAATGTATAATACGGGAATTCAGAATTTGATATATTTAAGTTGCTGTATTTATAATTCAAGCAAACCATGTTTAATGTCATTAATGGAGGGTAGCATTTTGAGATAGCATATATAATACAAGCTATACCTCAAATATGATTCCAACTGTAACTTTTTTAACATTTGTATGCGGACAGTATTGAAAAGAATTATGCTAAATGTTAATGGTGGTGGGTAAAATTATTGATGCCTTTTTTTTGGCTTTTTTTCCCTATGTTTTCCAATTTTTCTGCAATAACTATATTACTTTTTAGAGCCAAAAAACAAAAGTATGTAAGATCTTTCTAGGTGGGAGAGCAAGTTAGCTAAAATAATATCTTCAACATTACTAACAAGACTAGACTTTTTAGGTCATCTGGGTGGCTCAGACAATGGAGCATGTGACTCTTGATCTTGGGTTCGTGAGTTTGAGGCCTACAAGAATTTACTTAAAGTAAATTTACTTAAAAACGGATAAACAAATAAAAAAGACTAGACTTCCCAAGTAAGTTGGTCAGACAGGTGTCACCACTTTATATATTTTCAAGATTCTTTAACTTTTTTCAAAGTTTTTTGCATTTGTCTCACTTAAGAGCAGGACAAGAATCCAAGACCAGGATTAAACCTCTGTACCACCATACACCACACTGGCATTTTAAGAGATGTCTAGCTGACTCAGTAATATAAACATGGGACACTGAAACACTAAATACCTAATTTCAGATAGCTTGAGTTTGAAAGTGGATTTTTTTAAAGCTAAAATGGCCTTATCTGATTGTTCTGTTTACACTTAATACCTGTTTCCATTTTAATTTTTTATAAGTCATGTTCAAGTGAAAGGTTCAGCTATATAGTGCAAGCAGTATTTCAAGTAAATGTTTACATTATATCAGTACCTGTGCATTACTACATTGAAAATCAAAAACTATAGTGTCTGGCAGGATCGGCCCATGTGTATCACATTTCTATCTAAGACAACTTTTATTCTAGAATACTGAACGGGGAGTCGTAAGACAAAGGACCTTAGACCATGTTCTAATTACTGTTGTATTTGTAAGTTACTTGACCTAAGTTTCAATTCTCTTCTCTAAAAACGGGATTAGCAGACACTGGCCCGCCCTGAGTTTGAGGGTTAAATGAACTACTCACGAAAATGTCTATAAATATCATTAAGTATAAGGTAGCATTAGAACTACTTTTCTAAGATACTACTGTTTTAAACTTTAAAGTGATGTTAATTCTGCTTACATTATATATTCAGCATGTATCTTTTCAATATGCATACATATAATGTTTCATTGGTCTCTTTACAACCCTGTTGTAGCTGCCTTTAAGTGGTCTTCTTTATAGGTACAAAATAGGCCTATGTTCCTAAAAGGTTGTAAAATTAACTTTGTATGAGCCTTACTTATTAGAATACTTTCTCTAAAAGAAGGCTAATTCTTTTATGAAACATAAAATATATTATTTTAGAAATACTGCTTCTTTTCTAATTGGCAGACTTAAAGAGGGTCTATTTTAATCACGGCACTTTCTACTTTTGCAAGGTTTTGTATCATTTCATTTAGGAAGGTGCTATTTCTACATAACTACATACAATTAGGCAAGAAAGTATCTTTGTCTTAACAGTGAGTTTTAGTATATTTTTGAATTTCAAGAGGTCATAGTGGAAAAGACCTGACCGATCTTAGAAATATACCTTTATTTTTATTATTCACTATTTATTTTATATTTTTTGTGATAATCAGGAGGCTTAATTTATGATAATATAGGAAACAACAGCTATCTTAGATTACAGGGTTATTTTAAGTAAGGGGATACAAAAGTCCACGGCACATGCTAGCCAATCAATATGTGACGTTTCCTGTACACATTTACATTTGTTTCTTGATTCACTTCCCCTGTGGTTCTGTATCATATGTAGACTAGATAATTAAAAAAAAAATTAAAAAAATTTTAATTCGGTATAGTTAACACACAATGTTGTATTATTTGTAAGTGCACAATATAGTGATTCAACAATTCTATATACTGCTATGGTAAGTGTACTCCTAATCTCCTTTACCTATGTTACCCATTCCCCACCAACCTCCCCCGTGGTGACAACCAGTTTGTTCTCTGTAGCTAAGAGTCTGGTTTTTTTGGTTTGTCTCTTTTTTCCAAACATTTGTTTTGTTTCTTAAATTCCACATATGAGTGAGATCATATGGTATTTGTCTTTTTCTGACTTTTTTCACTTAGCATTATATTCTCTAGATCCATCCATGTCCTTGCAAATGGCAAGATTCCATTCCATTCCTTTTTGTGGCTGAGGAATATTACATGGTATGTGTGTATGGGTGTATATATATATACATATATATATATATATATAGTGTGTGTGATACACATACACACTTACCCCATGATATATATATATATACTGGACACTTGGGTTGATTCCATAATATGGCTATTGTAAATAATGCTGCAATAAACATAAGGGTGCATATATCTTTCTCAATTAGTATTTTCAAACTTTTGGGTAAATACCCTGTAGTGTAATTACTGGATCATACAGTAATTCTATTTTTAATCTGAGGAAACTCCTAACTGTTGAGGAACTCCACAGTGGCTGCACCAGTCTGCATTCCCACCAACAGTGCATGAGGGTTCCTTCTTCTCGGCATCCTCGCCAATACTTGCTGTTTCTTGTGTTGTTGATTTTAATATTACATATAGTTCCTGAAAGGTGTGAAGTGATACCACATTGTGGTTTTGATATGCATTTCCCTGATGATCAGGACTAGATGACTTTTTCTGTTTATAGAGACCAATACAAATATCAAATTCTAAATAACCAAATCTACTGGGAAAGGCTAAAACTCCAAGTCAGTCACCAAATACTAGATACACCAAATACTGTTAGTGTGACAAGTAGGTAACACTAAAGGTCTTACGTTCAGATGGTACTAGTTGCTGCCGAACTGTTTCCCCTACCAATTCCTTAAGTTTCTTCTTAAGATCTCTGCTAGTTTTCTTATAGAAATAAAGATCTTTTTCCAGCTGCTGGATTTTATCTTCATATGTTTTTAAAGTTTCCATAATGCCTTCCCCATCTTGCTCTATGAAATAGAAATTTACATTTCAAGTCAGTTTAAAATAAATGGCTGAAAATTATATTCTAACATAGTCTCCAGACTATATTTAATGGGTCAGAAGTATGTTACCTGTATTTGTTACCTGAATGGATTTATCAGCAACAACTTGGATTCTTCTAGCCTTAGTCACCTCTCCACCCTACCCCTTACCAACTACCACATTTTCACAACTCATAACCACTTTTTGAGTAGCACTCACTAGATGTATTCTTAGAACAGCAGAAATAAGGTATTTTCCATTTAAAAAAATCATGTTTGGAACCTGTCCATCAGTTGCATCAATATCTTATTTAAAGTTCCTATCAGGAACAGTGGATAGATGGAAAGTCATAGGCCCAAGAAATCTACAGCCAAGCCTCCATCCCTTAAAAAAAAAAAAACCAAAAACCTGTCAAAAGAGGCTAGAAAGATTAAATGACAAAGGCAAATACCCATACAAAAAGAGGGGAAATAGCATAAGTTGTAGTTTATGCTACAACAGAACTTAAAGCTTCTTATTAATATTTGTGAATATCTAATAAATTGTCCCTATTGGGTATGTTTTAGAACCAGTAAAACCTAGTTATTGACCCTCTGAAAGTAAGTACTTTCAGACCTACTCTTTCCTACTGGTAAATTTATAAAATGGTCCTACTGTTTGTAATGATCCTTTGTTTTAACTGGCTGTTTTGAAAAATTTGATCTAAGTATACTGGATATTTTTAATCAACCCATTATTTCTTATTTAGAAGTATTTTAGGGGCACCTGGGTGGCTCAGGTGGTTAAGCATCTGGCTCTTGACTTCAGCTCAGGTCATGATTTCACAGTTCATGAGATAGAGCCTCTTGTCAGGCTCTGACTCTCTCTCCCTCTCTCTGCTCCTCCCCTGCTCACTGGCGTACTCTCTCTCTCTCAAAAGTAAATAAATAAACTTAAAAAAAAAATACATTAAATCAAGGGCACCTGGCTAGCTCAGTGTAGTGTGCAACTCTTGATTTTGAGGTGGTGAGTTCAAGCCCCATATTCGATATAGAGATTAGTTAAAAAAATCTTTAAAACAATCTTTTAGGGGCACCTGGGTGGCTCAGTCAGTTGGGCGTCCGACTTCGGCTCGGGTCATGATCTCAGGGTTCATGGGTTCAAGCCTCGCATCAGGCTCTGTGCTGACAACTAACCCAGAGCCTGGAGCCTGCTTTGGATTCTGTATCTCCCTCTGTCTCTGCCCTCCCCTGCTCACGCTCTCTCTCAGAAATAAATAAAACATTAAAAAAAATTTTTTAACCTTTTATAAATACTTGAAATTAATAATACCATAAATAAGAATCCTCATAAAGAATACATATATGTTGCAGCATCTGGGTGGCTCAGCCAGTTAAGCATCCAACTCTTGATTTTGGCTCAGGTTGTGATCTCACAGTTCATGAGACTAAGCCCCACATCAGGCTGTGTGGTGACAGTGTGGAGCCTGCTTGGCATTCTCTCCCTCTCTCTCTGGCCCCTCCCCCATGTGTGTGTGCATTCTCTCTCTCTCTCTCTCTCTCAGAATAAATATTTTTTTTTTATTTTTTTAATTTATTATTTCTAGGAGAGAGAGAGAGAGAGACAGACAGCGTGAGCAGGGGAGGGCCAGAGAGAGGGAGTCACAGACTGACACAGGCTCCAGGCTCCGAGCTGGCAGTCAGCACAGAGCCCGACGCGGGGCTCGAACCCACGAACCGCGAGATCATGACCTAAGCGAAAGTCGGACGCTTAACCGACTAAGCCACCGAGGCGCCCCTCTCTCAGAATAAATATTAAAGAGTATCATATATGTCAATTTTATACACCATATCCAGTTGAAATTAGAAAATTCATAAATTATTAACATTTTGTTATGAAAAACTTACCCCAGCTATAGAAATGAATGATTTTTAAAATGTTCTTAAATATTCTTATTTGGCTGTAGTATGATGTTTTGTGCCTATCACTTGAAAAATACATTAAAAATTCTAATAAGGGGCACCTGGGTGGCTCAGTCAGTTGAGCCTCTGACTCTTGATTTTGGCTCAGGTCATGATCCCAGGGTCATGAGATCAAGTCCTGCATTAGGCTCCTTGCTGAGGGTGGATCCTGCTTAGGATTCTCTCTCCCTCTGCCCCCTCCCCCACTCACATGTTCTCTCTGTCTCTCTCTAAAAACAAACAAAACAAAAAAAAAAAAACCCAAAAATCTGTTAAAATATCACTTTATAGAGATTTAAGACAGAACTAAAGTAAGGTAAGGAGAACATGTTTGAATGAAGTGATGTATAGGTCCTGTCAAGGAAATCCTGGCATCAGACAACCGCTTGCTAATTGACTGGTTATAGAATTAAGTAAGAGGCAAATTGCTTCAACACTCAAATATTTCCCAATTTTCTGCTGACTCAGGTTGTTTCTCCAATGTTTAACCCATTTCCAGCTATAGATTCACAAGAACCAAGGCTAAGCAGGTAAGCAGCCTGGATTGACGGATTACCAGTATTGCCAGGCAGCGCTTTTATTGCCATAGCAACTATGTACTGGCCAAATGTCCATGTAACATGAAGACCAACTGCTGTGACCGCTCTTTTCACACCAGGGTTGATGGCTGAACTACTGTGCACTGATTAACAGTATGTGTCCATCGATGCTAGACTAATTTTTACCTAAGATATAATCTTAATGCATAAAATTTACAACTAACTGAAAATTATAACAAATATAACTAGAAATCTGACAGAACCTATCACTTTAATTTTCTGGATGGAAAGTAATTTAAATATCAAGTTACTACATCCTTGGGAGATAGAAACTTTCCAACTGTGCACCACAAAGCTAGAAATCATCCCACATTTGTACATAAAAAATAGACCAACAACAGGGCACCCCGATGGCTTAGTAGGTTAAGTGTCTGACTCTTGATTTGGCTTAGGTTATGATCTCAGGGTTCATGAGATCTAACCCTGAATCAGGATCTGTGCTGATAGTGTGGAGCCTGCTTGGAATTCTCTCTTCCTGTCTCTCTCTGCCCCTCCCCCATTCATGCTCACTCTCTCTCAAGATAAATAAACTTAAAAAAAAAAAAGCACAACAACAAACTGAGGGGAGTTCTTATGTGTAGCATTGGGGACAGTCAGAGGGATGGCATTTCAAGCATGAATAGCCCTACATCAAAGGCAACTATCCCCATGTGCGGTAAACACGTAAAGCACAAAAACAAGTATAAGTAGTAACTATTTACTCATGTTGGGCTTTTCACTGATCAAATTCCATCCCATCTTCCTTTCCTAGCCCCTCTGACACATCATCTTTCCACAACTGACCAGAGGGGACAGGTACCTTTAAAATGATGTAACAGCAGTTGGAGTTTTTGCTCATGTTCCTTTTGCTGGACAGTCAGTCTCCGGTCACACTGCAATTTCAGATGTTCCAGTGCAGATTCCAACTCATGAACCAGATTATCCTGTTCCAGAACCTTCATTTTAATTTCTTCATTCTGTAACTGCAGTTTCCGTTCAGTTTCTCGCAAACTGACCACCTACCAAAGACATTTTTTTTTGACCTTTTAAATTTGTCTTAAATAGCCTAATATAATAAGCTACTTCTCAGGCTACCTAAAGAACTCCCTTAATCCCCATGGAATAACTAAGCGAATGTTTTATAACATACCCACAAAATAACCTCATAGCCTTTTGAGCTTGTTAAGATTATGAACTGGTTACAAGCTTCATTTTAAATATAATGTGGCTTGATCACCCCCTCCATCATCTCTCAGATGAGGTCTCTGCAGTTTACATTTACAATCCTATAACTATTTCTCTAGTCTAAGAAGGTAACAGGAACCTAAAGACTCTTGTAACATCTAGGTAACGCCCAGTTTTAACTCCAAAATGGATGTTTAAGTAACAGACTTCTTAAAAACTGTAAATACAGAGTTCAGTCTCAAGACTGTGCATTTAGACCAATGGGTTCTTCTCTGCACTGCTATGAAGTGACAATACTTCAATGTATGTGACAGAACTTGCTAATGTAATGACCTTCTCTCTAGAAAGAAATACGCAGGTTCCCAGGGACAGAAAACCCACTGACCTTGGCCTGGGTGCTCTGGGTTAAGAACCCATGCTCTAAAAGTATCACAAAAGAGCTCTCTATATCAGAGCCTCAGACAGCACCGCACCATTTTTCTGCCCTTCAGACATGCAGTGATAAGGAGGCACTCTGATCAATGATAGTAGCTTACTGGGGCACCTGAGTGGCTCAGTCGGCTGAAGGTCCGACTTCGGTTCAGGTCATGATCTCAAGGTTTGTGGGTTCGAGCCCCGTGTTGGGCTTTGTGCTGACAGCGCAGAGCCTGCCTAGGATTCGCTGTCTCCCTCTCTGCCCCTCCTCCATGCTCTCTCTCTCTCTCTCAAAAATAAAACAAAAGATTTTTTAAAAATGATAGTAGCTTACTACTGACAGTCATTATCCAAAGGAGGGCTGGGTATAACATTTCCATTAATGTTTTCATCTTTATTTCACTTGTCTAACAGAACTAGAACTTTATTTTAAAACTCCAGTGTTTTATTTTTCACTCATTGTCTGATATTCCCTTAAACTGAATATACCTTTCAGAGAAAAGAGTTGTCTGCTTAACACTTCATCATCTATACCTGAAGAGAAGGTATGATTCAAGTTAATGCTAAAATCTACTATTATTATCTTCATTTCAGTTCACAGGTATGATGATAACGTACAGTATCCCCCACCCTACAGCAACCAAAGGAAGGGAACCCAAAATTGGAAGGCCCTTGATTTTTCACGAATGCTGAGTAGCAATAAGCAAATCTAGAAAATATCCAGGAAATAGAAACTGAGGAAGAGAACTTGAATTCTTTGGTTTTTAAAACTATTTCAAAAAGCCCTTCTTTCAAAAGGCCCTTCCAACTTTAAGAACCTCTGAAGTTAGGCCTACATATGTGGACATGCGCTAAGCTTTCAGATAATTACACTCGGTACTGGGAACAGAAATCATGCTTAAATGTGTAGTTATACCATCAGATTTTTAGGCCTTTCAATTTCTTAAATGTGAGACATATAAGCAGCCTGACCCCCTTTATAAGAAAAGCCTCTGTCCGTCAGGAACAAACCTTATTGAAATATCTGAAAAGAATAGCTCTAATCTCAACAGGACTCAGGCAAATTAGTTTTTCCAAGACATTTGCTTCACTATGAGAGAGGTTTCTGAATGAAGCTCTGAGCAAGTTCTGGCGACTCCGGATACTTTCATTCTTGTATTCAATTGCCGCTTCCAAAGCTTCAATCCCTTCTTCAAGTTGGAAAAGAACATGTTCTTCCTAGATATAATAGAAATCACCCATTTTAAATGAAATACTACAACTTGGACTTGGTCATACACTGAGATCTCACTATGCTATCAGAGTCTAAGAAACATTACCATTCGTCTACTAAATTTTAATAATGTTTTTTTAGCGCCTGCAATGCTACACAGTACACTATGTGTATACACACATATATAAAACATACAATCACTGAATCCTTGCAATAAACTTTGTGTAGTAAAATGGAAGAGGCAAAATCTAGCTGAGTTATGAAACGTCCCAAGGTCACACGGCAAATGCTGATAACCAGGGAATACACTTGAACAAAGCCTCAGCCTCCAGGAGCGGCACTATTGCCATGTGTCTCCCTCCACAGCTCCTAAAGTGTACATTATGTGTCAGAGAGATCTGAAGATTCCCTGGTATCCCTTCAAGGATCTATCAAAATAATAGACTATATCAAATAATAATCTATCAAAATAATAAAAGACTATAATAATAATGCCAGGAAAGAAAGATGAAATAGATTTAGAATAAATTCTTAAGGACTTGTCATCAGAAGAGAGTCTCTTAGGGAAAAAAAGAAAAGAGTATGGATTAAAAAAAGTAGTGAGGAAAAAAAAAAGTAGTGAGGATTTAAGGACATGAAACATTTCATAAAATTCTTATGAGATGTCACTATGGGGCAAACAAAGGCATTAAACATGGCGGCGGTACATTTTTTCATATGCTACAGAAGATTTCCTTCATAGGGGAAAAAACCCACAACAAACCTGGTGAATGTCTGTCAATTCTTTGGACGTTTCAAGCACATCATATTTGGAGTGTCCAAATTTCTGGTAAGAAATTATTCCGGACTTGGTGAGACTTGGATAAGATATTTCTGTATACGTGTATGTGTGGTGGAGGTTACCATAACTTTGAGTTCCTTGAAGGCAGACCATCTTGGCCATTCTCAAGTCCATATTGCCTAGCCCAGTACCTTTCATATAGTTTAAACTCAGTAAGTATCTGCTGAATGAGTTAATGAGGGAAAAGGAGAAAAAATATTTTCATATGTCTGAATGTGATCCAAATATTTCTCTTTACTCCTTCACCTAGCATTTCAAAAGAAAATGATGTTAATATTTCTGATCTACCTAAAGAATAGAGTGACTTTCAGAACTCCTTTTCTGGAATTCAGGGAAAAAGTATGTAATAACTTATTCCTGTGAGAGGTTGAATAATCCTTATTTTAAAAAAAAAAAACCATTTTATAAAAATCTCCTGAAAAAGCCATTTTGAAAAAAATATTCAATGGTCATTTTGTTTCTCTGTGCAATCATTAACCATCAAGGATATGAGGATTTGATAATCACTCCATCAGGAAGAAAATAATACTCACCTTTTTACGAAAAACAAACTTAAGTCCTGAAAGGTACATTGGTATATGGATAAGAGGCACCAGAAAATAAAAGTGGATTATCCAAAGAACATATTTATCTTTTGGATGCATACTATGATCTTTTACCAAAAACAAATGTGGAAAGAATTTACCTTTATAATGTGTCTGAGAACAATTTGGCACAAATTTAGTTTCTATAGTTTGCATCTACGTTAGGGAAGTCCTGAGATAATATGAGGCAGTATGACTACAGAACCCTGAGGGTGGCCCAATCCAGTGAGGCTGCGGTGTATTCATGAAGCCCTTTAACCCAGCAATAGGTGTGGGTGGCAAGATGAATGGCAATGGGAAACTGTTCCAGGATGAAAGACTGCCATGATGCAAATGATAGTTTATCAAGAGTTGACTAACATTTCATCACAAAGCACTGCTCTTCACACGTACACCAGGGATCTTGTTAAAATGCAGATTTCTGAGTCGGCAGGTCTGGGTGTGGCCCAAGGTTCTGCATTTCTAACAGGCTCCCAGGTGAGGCTGCTGATCCAGAGAGCACACTGAGAATAACGAGCACCTAGGGCAGGGGTCTCCAAACAGTTTAGATCACACATCCCTATCAGTGAAAAACCAAAACTAAAAACAAACATACATAAAGCAAAAACTTTTAAGTAAGTACTGCATATATGTATATTTCTCCATAAGTTATATGCACATTCTAATGATAAAACATGAAGGCGTAAGTGAAATAAACATAATAATTCTTATGTTTTCTCTTATGCCCCACTTACTAGGCAACTGCTCTGTATTATCAGAAAAATGGAGTTGAAGTATTTTTTAAAGTGAATTTTTAAAATTTTGTTTATGGAATTCACCCACAAAACGAAGTCTTTGTCTTTATTAAATTGTTGCAGAGACCTGTACTAGTGTAATGATATAAAATCCTTCTATCACTTCCCATTAAGTAGAACAACTATGAAAACGATTTTAATCTACTGTGGCAAGAGAAAATAATTCTAAGCTAGTTTAAAGCCATTGGAACAGCAAATTCTCCACCTGGATCTCACTGATGTCTGTATCACATCAGAATCTCATGTTCCTGATCATCTGCTATTGGCAGATCTATTTGGTAATATTAATCTTGGCTTGAAGACAGTGGTGAGAGCACAGCCTACTCCGGAGTGACACTAAAAAGAACACTGAGGAAGAAGGCTGCCTGGAAGCCCACCTGGCTGATGGAACCCCACTAATTGTAGGAGGCTCATCATTCCCTCAAACCGATCCAGACGGGCCGCTACACAGGTATTATGCATTGTGCTGGTTTTCCTACAAAACCCTAATGTTTTTTAGTTATAGAATTCTACATGAAAGTTGCTCATTCCCTTCTCCATGCCTTATTTATGGTGTTCTATCTACAACGGCCTTCTCTCTTGTATCTGTCAATATCATGGTTTTCCTAATTCAGCTCAAGTTTCTAATTCACCAAAGTTGCCTTGATGAATCTTCCCCCCACCCCCAGATGATCACTGCATTGCTTTGTTTAAACAATATACTAAGTATACTTTTATTACATTATCATAACTTGCTTTTTTTAATGTTCTTGAGGGTTTAGAGTTTTCTTAGATTTTTCTCTTTTCCCTAGAAAAGAGTATGGATTTCTCAAAAAAGCATAATGCTTTTTACTGTTTTGATTTCTTTCATAGGGCCCGGTAATGGTCTTGGGCCGGCAAGAATTCCTTAAATACTAATATTATATTTTGCAGTATCTTAGACCTTCATACCTTTAGATCTACAAGGCCAAGCTCCAATTTAACAGCCCCAGGAGGACAGTCTGATTCTGTGATCCTTTCAGCTACTTGTGTTATGAAACTGGGCAGTGAAGTTTATAATGCCATGTAGCCCCCAATCAACTTAGCCTTCAATACCTTTCATCCATGCAGTGAACAACAATTTCATTTATGAAATCCTTGCTCCCGTTCCTTCTTAACCAGCCCCCTTAACTTCCATCTTCCATTTGCTCCAATCTAAAACCGTACAAGATCCGACAAGATGTGTGATTCCCAGATACTCACTTTCTCTTAGCAATTTTCTCTTGCTTTGGTCATGACAGGACAGCAACAACAAATATTTGCAGAGAGGGGAGTGTGGGGAGCTCAGCTGGTTAAGCGTCCGACTCTTGATCTTGGCTCAGGTCATGATCTCACAGTTCGTGAGTTTGAGTCCCACGTCAATGCAGAGCCTGCTTGGGATTCTGTCTCTCCCTCTCTGTGCCCCTCCCCTGCTTGTTCGCTCTCTCTCCTCTCAAAATAAATCAATAAACTTAAATAATATTTGTAGAGAAAATTTAGGCTCAAGAATTCATACTTGTCTGATAAAGTTAAGGGGTAAGTATCATTCCTAACTGATGTAAACTTTTGAAAAAAGACAAAGTCTGGGGCAATTGTAACAGCCAATAAATGTACTATCTTTTACACTGTTAAAAAAAAAAAAAGAAAAAAGGTGAAAGGAGCCATAAGCTCCCCTAAATGAAAACTGCAACTCAAAGGTATTTTTATTGGGATTTGAGTTCTTTCCATCTACTTGGCTGGACTATGTTCCTGCAGGTTGGGCCTTTTTGAAGGAATTAACCCTTAATGTCCAGTCATCCATGTATGTAATGAATTACCTCATATCATTCAGGAAAGATTCAGAGACAGGACATAGGTGCTCTCTTTGGAAGAACAAAGGAAAAAAGTTCCTCAAATCATCTGTGTTCTGTGATGTCAGATGAGAAGCCTCAGCTGAGAAAGGCCCTACTCAAGGAAAATGTTAGTTTCCCAATCCCTGGCAATGCTGGTAGAGGGCCATTTTCATGGACCCCTGTGTGAGAATATCATGGTCTCTGGTCAAGCATGGCTGATGGCGCCTAATAGATGCCAGCTAAACTCATGACATCTGACAAAATCTCAAGGAAACAAAGTTTACCAGATTTATAATTTTTAGGTGTCATTAACAAAGATGGAGGAAGTCATCCAAGTGACCCATCATAGAGCACTTCCAGTTCTAAAGAGTACTGACTTACTTCAGGTGACAACACACTACCATTTTTAAGTTTCTCGTCCACACTGTCTCTTCGTCTCTGTAGCTGATCCTTTTCTTTCTGGAGGGCCTGAACTTGCTCGGAAATCTTTATTTTCTCCTCAGCCGTGCTGTGTTGAAGCTCTACATTCTTTTCAGACAACTCTTGGTCCAACAAGCTCAGGCGAGTTGATATTTTCAAACTATCTGTGCTTAAGACCTAAAAAGACACAATCAACCAAACATCCCAAAAACAGTTACTAGAAACCCAAACTGCATATAAATTAGAAAAAACAGAAAAAAAGTTACTAACGGAATATATTTTTAGCTTCCACATTATTATTTTCTCTTATGGAGTTTTTTTTTGGGGGGGGTCATTTTTTAAAAATCTTAAGTTGAATGTGTTTTTTTTTGTTTTTTTTTTTTAAATGGAGCTTCCAATGATGAATTTATTGCCAAGTATTGCTTGGCTATATCAGACTATAGAATATCGGTTTTAAGAAGTAGTAATTTTCTTTTTTATTATTTTCTAAATTAAACTTTTTTTCCTTGGCCTGTTACATAGTTATATGGCCTGTAACTATATTACGAGTTCCTTAAAGGTTGAGATTCAGTTTATTGTTGTTTAAACATGTAATGTATTTCTACTCTTATTTCATTCTGGTCAGAAAATATGGCTAATGACAGTAATGGACAGCTTCATTATGGACTAACTTACAAGAATTTTTTCTTAAGAAAAAAAATTTTTTTAAATATTTATTTATTTTTGAGAGTGGGGGGGGTGGAGAGAAGGTAGGGGGAGGACAGAGGATCCAAAGCAGACTCTGTGCTGACCACAGACAGCCTGATATGGAGCTTGATCTCACGAACCGGGAGATCATGACCCAAGCCAAAGTCGGACACTCAACCGACTGAGCCACCGGGGCACCTGGGTGGCTCGTTTGGTTAAGTATCCAGCTCTTGATTTTGGCTCAGGTCATGATCTAACAGTTGGTGAGACTGAGCCCCATATCGGGCTCTATGCTGGCAGTGTGGAGCCTGCTTGGGATTCGCTCTGCCTTCTCTCTCACCCCTCCCTGCCTCGTGCTTGCTCTCTCTCTCTCAAAATAAACAAACATTTAAAGAAATTCTTAAAATAGTTTTTCATCTAAATAATTATATGTATATATACCACAGGATTATAAGTTTTTAAAAAAAGCAGTCTCCCTACCCCACCCAGAAACAACCATCTTCAACCTTTCTAGCTATTTCTGCTTGTGTTAATGTCCATGTTTTTAAATAACATTACCCATTTCAGATACTGCCCACGGATGGACTATTATGGAAGATAAGCACTTGGCACTATTATGCCTCCTCTACTTCCCTTCCCTCTAGCCTCCCAATATAAGGTGTATTACAGTTTTGTTAAAACAATATTCAGGGGCGCCTGGGTGGCCTAGTCGGTTAAGCGTCCGACTTTCGCTTAGGTCATGATCTCGCGGTTTGTGGGTTCGAGCCCCGCGTCGGGCTCTGTGCTGACTGCCAGCTCAGAGCCTGGAGCCTGTTTCAGTCTGTGACTCCCTCTCTCTCTGACCCTCCCCTGCTCACGCTGTCTCTCTGTCTCTCCTAAAAAATAAATAAAAACATTAAAAAAAAACAAAAAACAAAAACAAAACAAAAAAAAAACAATATTCAGTTCACATGGCTTTGTGAATATTATTCACAGCTCAAATAAAATAAAATAAAATAATTCACAGTCTCATATAAAATGATTTTTTTCCAGAGGACACAAGTAGGTATTTTTTTACTAATTCTCTGATAGAACTATACATTTCCTCTCAATACTGTTTTTTTCACTTGACCGAATCTTAAACCCAGTCATCGTTTTGTTCTATTCTTTTCTGGAAACATTTTGCCTGAAGTCTCCATCCTCCTGCTCCAAACTGGACTAGTTGTTCTGGAACTTCATTTTGGTGTTATCCCTGGAATTTCCACGTTGGATCACACTTTCAGGACCCCAAGTCTTCCTTTTTTCATAGGTGATGCCCTCATTTTTGTGGAGCGCATCCTCTAGTAGTTTCCTGAGACAGATGAGGTCAGAGATCATTTTTTCATGTGAAAATGCCCGTATTCTGCCTTCATATTTGATTCAGAGTTAGGCTCAAAAAAGAAGTCTTAATTGGAAATAATTTCCCTTGTGAGTTGGAAGTTTGCTGGTCTTTTAGTTTCTACTCAAATAAGTTGGGAAGTCCAATATCATTGTGATCGTTGAGATTTACAGCTTACTCATGTCTTTTTCTAAAAGTGTTTTTTAATAGTTTATTTATTTTTGAGACAGAGAGAGACAGAGCATGAGTGGGGGAGGGACAGAGAGAGAGGGAGACACGGAATCTGAAACAGGCTCCAGGCTCTGAGCTGTTAGCACAGAGCCTGACGCAGGACTCAAACCCAGGAACTGCGAGATCATATTCTGAGCCAAAGTTGGGCACTCAACCAACTACAAGTGACTTGTGTCTTCTATCTGGTAGCTTTCTTCTACCTGGATCTTTTTCTCCCCTCAGTGTGTATAAAACTTCACAATGATAAGCTTTTGGCACTCATTTTGCTGGGCCCTTGATAACCTATTTCTATCTAGTCTCATGTCTTCAGTGTTGGGAAATTTTTTTTGTAGTGTCTTTGATAATCCTCTCTTCTGTTTTCTCTGTTAAAGCTTTCTGAAATTCCATTTCTAAGACATTGGACTTCTGGATTTATCTGCCAATTAAATTTTTTTCCCTCTTATTTTCTTTTAATTTATCTTTTCATTTACTTTCTGGGATTGTTTCTCAAAGTTATCCTCCAACACTTTAAATTTCCAGCAGTTCTTGGGGTGGTTCAGTCAGTTGAGCATCTGACTCTTGATTTCGGCCCAGGTCATGGGATTGAGCCCTGTGCTGGGCTTCATGCTAGTGTCAAGTGTGCTTAAGATCTCTCTGTCTCCCTCTCTGCCCCTCTCCCCCTCTTGCATGCTCTCTCTCTAGAATATAAAAAACATTTTGAAAAATTAAAAATGTTTAAATTTCCAGCAGTTCTCATTTTATGGATAGAGTATATAATCTTTCACCACCTTGAGAATATTAAAGATTTTTGGGAAGTTTTTTCAGCTCCTTCCTCTATCTCTGACGTCTCTGAGCTTTTTATCTTTTGATCTCTTTCATGTTAGTAGCATTCCTGACATGGACGTCACATTTAAGAGTCAGGTATGAAAATGCTGATAAGCTCTGTGGTAGGTACACTTTGTCACCATAGGATGTATCTGGGGTCTGGCCACTTAGTTGGGGGCACCCAAGAGTGTTCTTAGGTCTTTCTTTTTTCAGGGACTGTTTCAGAAAATCCGCCGATATCCTGCTTGGAAGTATAAACCTGGCTGCCAACATTTTGGGATCCAAGTAGGGGTTAGGAAATGACTATCTCAGGATTCCTAGGTTGACTGACTTATTCATTCCGTCTTTTGAGTGTTCTGACTTACCCTGACCATCTGCTGTACCTGGTTCAAGCTTCAGAAAATAAACCGTCTAGTCTTCAAAGTGAGAAAAGGGGGGTTTCCTGATGATGCCCCGTTTCCATCCTATGCCTCACTTCTGCCTTCTGAAAATCTTAGTCCCTTCACTTCGGAGTCTTTTTGTATTCTATGTGAATTCTATCTCATCAAGGTATTATTAAAAAAAACCAAACCACCAGACAAACAAACAAAAAAATCCAGGGGCGCCTAGTGGCTTAGTTGGTTAAATGTCTGACTTTGGCTCAGGTTATGATCTCACAGTTCGTGGGTTCGAGCCCCACATCAGGCTCTGTGCTGACAGCTCAGAGCCTGGAACCTCCTTCAGATTCTGTGTCTCCCTCTCTCTCTGCCCCTCCTCGGCTCATGCTCTGTCTCTCATTAAAAAAAAAAAAAAAAAGGCTAATGCTACAGCTCTGAATCATGTCCCGCTTAAGCTCTCGAGGCATTTGGATTTCAGCCTCTTCTGCTAAGTCAGTAACTACTTATCTATACCTTCCCGTCTTACATATTTTGGTAATCTTTTATCTCTATCTTTTTTTTTCCCCTTTATGGGCTTTTAGCTTTTATTGAGTAATAGCTTGAGATCTAATTCACATACCAAACAATTTACCTATTTATTTACTTTTAAAGATTTTAAGTAATCTCTATACCCAATATGGGGCTTGAACTCCCAATCCTGAGACCAAGAGTTGCATACTCCACAGACTGAGCCAGCCAGGCGGTCCTCAGTCACCTATTTAAAGTGTATAATTCAGAAAGGGAGAGAGGCAAACCATGAGAGACTCTTGAATGCTGACAAAAACTGAGGACTGGTGGATGTGGGGGGGAGGAGGGGTAGGCATGGAGGAGGACACTTGTGGGGATGAGCACTGGGTGTTATGTGGAAACTAATCTGACAATAAACTATTTGTAAAAATAAATAAATAAATAAAGTGTATAATTCAATGGTTTTTTGTATATTCACAGAGTTGTGCACCCATAACAACTATCAATTTTAGAACGTTTTCATTGTCCTCAAAAATAAAGCCCCATGTCCCCTAGCAGTCATTCCATTCCCCATCCCCACTCAGCCCTAGGTAACCATTATTCTACTTTCTGTTTCTACAGAATTGTCTCATCTGCACGTTGATATAAATTACATGTACATACAATATGTGTCTTTCATGGCCAGTTTCTTTCCCTTAACACAACGTGTTTGGGCTTCATCCATGTGGTAGCATGTATCAGAACTTCATTCCTTTCTATCACTGAGTCACACTCCCTAGTATGAATATACCACTTTCTGTTTGCCCCATTCATCAGCTGATGGGACATTTGAGTGTTTTTCATTTTGAAGCTGTTCTGAATAATGCTGTTATTACGCATATTCATGTACAAGCTTTTGTGCAGATACGTGCTTTCGCTTCTCTTGGATATATACCTAGGAGTGGCATTGCTGGGTGATGTAGTAATGCCATGATTAACCTTTTGAGGAACTGCAAGATAGTTATCCATGGCAATCGTACCTTCTTACAATCCCACAAGCAGTGTATGAAAATTCCAATTCCTTCATACAGTCACCAACACTTATTATCTATTTTTCTGACCACAACCATCCCTGTAAGTATGAAGCAGTATCTCATCTATGTTTTGATTAGCATATCCCTGGTGGCTACTGAGGTTTCATATGTTTATTGGCCAATCTTCCTTGAGAAATGCAGATCCTTCCTTGAGGATCTAGTTGCCCATTTTTAATTGAGTTGTCTTTTGAGTATTAAGACTTCTTTATATATTCTAGAGACAAGTCCTTTATCAAGTATATGATTTGCAAACATTTCCCCCCATTCTCTGGGTTGTCTTTTCAACACCAACTTTCTTGATGGTGTCCTTTGCATAACAAATGTTTTTAAATTTTGATGAAGTCCAATTTATCTAATGTTTCTTTTATTGCTTATGCTTTAGGTATAATATCAAAGAAACTATTGCTTAACCCAAGGTTACAAAGATTCACACCTTTGTTTTCTTCTAAGGGTTTTATAGTTTTACCTCCTACATTTAGGTCTTTGACTTATTTTGAGTTGAAATTGTATGTGGTATGAAAATAGTTTTTTTATATTACAGTCCATGTCCAAAATACATAGGATTGAGCCTTATAAACATTTCTTAAACACTGAAAAAGGACATAATCTATTCACACCTTTTGTTTGGAAAAGAACCAAGCAGTGTAACACTTCAAGTTTCTCTTCTGTTTCATTAAAACAATCTTCATAGAATCAATTTTGCTTTGCTCTGCTGTGGGTTTCATTTATTTGTACTCTCTACTTATCTCAGTATGGTCTTGCTTCCTAAATTTTACATCTTGTTCAAAGTAGAAAACTTCAATTTTTACCCCCTGTATCATGAAACAAACTTATTTTAGGAAAACGATTTTCCTCCTCATTCCTTTTTCTTTTTTCTTTATTATTCTTTTGTGATACGGAACATATAGTAAAGGTCCTAGTTTATCTTTTCTATTTACTCACTTGATATTTAAATGTGTTTCTCTCCTCTGCTGTCATTTACATGTTTTGAGGGGTAGCTTTTCAAACTCAGCCCTGACAGGGGCACCTGGTTGGTTCCTCTGAAGGAGTATGTGACCCTTGATCCCAGACTGGTGAGTTGAGCCCCATGTCAGGTGTAGAGATTACTTAAAAATAATACTACTGAACTTAAAAAGTTAATAAAAATAAAAATAAAACTTGGCCCTGACAGCCAGCGTGAGCAAGCTACCTGGATATAGCACCAGCAACTAGGCTGGTTGCGGGCGCTGCCCCCATCCCTGGGTCCCACAGCCTGATGCCAATAGCTATTCAACATGATTGGGGAAAGGAAAAGAGAGCTGAGGTAAGTTCAGGTCTCCATGCTTATCTGCCTATTATATTGAGGTGGAGAGGTTAAGAACACACGACTATCATCTCAGATCTTAAAGGTCTAGATGCTGACGGAAAGGAAGGTGTAATAAAGAGGCAGGTCATTGATCCACTCTGTTCAATTGCTCAATGTATAGACTATCCTCAACCTGCTGGGTAGAAAGTCCTCTTCAAGTCTGGGGCAAGCCAGCTTCATTTCAGATGCTGTTACTGCTATGGTAGAAACCATAGCTACATCCAAAAAACTCATCTCCTGGTTCTTCTATTCCCTCCACAATCTTTTTTTTTTTTTTCTTCAAAACTTGAAACTGAGGCAAACTCCTTCATAAAAATCACTTCTTTGGCTCATGAAACCTGCGTTCTCCAGCAAAAGTTCTTGTAAAGGTCCCCAAGTCATTATAATTTGAAAACTGAACAAATCTTCATTACATAAAATCTCTCTTTTACAGCAACCCTGCAAACCCCTAACTTTGGGTAGTGTAATAGTTAGATCATTTTTAAGTCCATGTTCCCAAATTACCAGTGTTCTCTATACAGCATCAAATGGTATGATTTATTTCTTAAATATCTGCTAAAGTTATTAATAGAGATTGCAGGGGGAAATGAAGAGTTATTGCTTAATAGTTACAGACTTTGTGTTTGGAGTAATAAAACATTTGGAAATAGGGTGATGGCTGTATAGCATTGTGAATGTAAGACCACCGAATCACACACTTAAAAATGGGGAGAATGGCAAATTTTAGGTTATGTCTAATTTACCCTAATTTTTCAAATACCCAAAAATGTTAATAATATACTTGGCAGAACACTGAACATTTGACTTCAAAACTGCAATAGATTTTAGTAGTGGTCGTTTAATAAGCAGTAATATGCAAAATACATTGAAAACCAGAAGAGTTTTCTTTTCGTTTCGAATTTCAGAGTAGTATGCTTTACTTCTTAGGGAGAAAAGTAATCCTGGTTTATACAGCTTACAACGAGAAGCCAAAAGCATAACAAATAGCATACCTGACTAGATCTCAACTTCTTATTTTCCAGGTGGCTCTTCTCCTGTAACAGGGCCTCCTTCTTACACACTATGGCCTCTCGTTTTTTTAAATCTTCTTCCAGCTCCTCTAATTCTTGGCGTTGGCTCAGGACTTTTTCTACTTCTTCATCTAACCATTTCTTTTGCTCATCCATTTTCTACATTAAAATTTCAAAGAAATGTTACATCATTTGTTTTTCTTCTGCCATAGGACATCTATGGTATGATATCATTTCAGACCGGCTAAAATACCTTAAATGAACATTTTGAAACGAATGGTGAGAATAATAAAACAGTGTTGTCTAAAATCATCAGGAAGTGGTGCCAATTAACATCTTGCTGTGTTTTGTGGGAAATTAAGATGCATTCTCCAAACATGTATGAGAGCAGGATTTTCTAGGCTGACAAAGGGCTGACAATTTTCCATACGTATATTAAGAGTTAATTCTGAGAACAGGCTGGGGGTCTTTTTCTCTGTCGTGGAGGAGCACACCCCCATCACAGCAGTGACACTGCCGGTTGCTCTACAGTCAGTCTTTCCCCGACCTGAGCTCCGCGAGTGACTACCTCTCTATCCCCAATGCCTGGTCTACTTCCTGGCCCACGACTGGCCTTCAATAAAATGCTATATGAATGACTGACTGAATGCCTGATTAAATTAATTAATCAAAGAAGTAAGTAAATGAATACACAGAGTAGAAGACACATATAATACAGCATGGAAATCCATTCTGCACTGTAGCCTGTCAACATCAATTATAAGATACAGTGAGCTGGAAAGATTGCCAAAACAAGCATCTGAGAATACCCAAAAAGGAAAAAGTATGAATGGAATACAACTGTCCAAGATGAGCTCTACCAAGCACCCATCTGCACTGCAGACACGGTAATGAAGCAATTCAACAACTAATAGGACAACAAATCAATACGGTACTATTCTCCAGTTCTTCTACAACTTGATAAAAATAGTGCTTAGAAAACTATATTAAAAAATGAGATGGGGTGTGTGGGTAGCTCGTCGGTTAAGCATCTAATTCTTGATTTTGACTCGTCATGATCTCACAGCTTGTGAGACTGAGCCCTGCGTCAGGCTCTGTGCTGACAGCACGAGCCTGCTTGGGGTTCTGTCTCTCCCTCTCTGCCCCTTCCCCACTTGTGCTCTCTCTCAAAATAAATATTTTTTAAAAACCCAATGAGACAGTGAATATGCATGAGGAAAAGAGACTGAAGTGGCCAAAGGAAAGAAGACCCAGTGCTATGCAGTCCTGCACCCACACCTAGATAGAATGGCCCTATAAGCACTATTACATCCAAATAATATTGAAGAAACAGGAAGGATATTCCAGAACAACTACAGACACACTTCAGTTTTGTTATATCCAGCTCTACCTTAGAAACTCCATATAGGAGAAACTACAAAGTCTAGCAATTAGCTAAAACATATTCCAGGGCGCCTGGGTGGCTCAGTCGGTTGAGCGTCCGACTTAGGCTCAGGTCATGATCTCACAGTTTGTGTGTTCAAGCCCCGCGGTGGGCTCTGTGCTGGCAGCTCAGAGCTTGGAGCCTGCTTCCGATTCTGTGTGTCCCTCTCTCTCTCCTTCCCCTGCTCATGATCTGTCTCTCTCTGTTTCTCAAAAATAAATAAATGTTAAAATAAAAAATAAAACATATTCCATAAACATTCCTTGACTTGGAGTGGGGTTTGAAAAATTAATAACAGATCTTTTGTAAGGTCCATTCCAATAGGAGGAAAACCTGAAAAGCTACGATTATTGATAATAAATGCTGTATACAGCTAAATCTAGGTATCGTGTCAGCAAAAATGGAGGGAGGGATTGGATTGGCTCTGTCCGGGAAATGGTAGAAATGTCAGTGCTGGCCTCACAGACTAAGAAATATTTTAGCAGTGCTTTGAAGAATCGGTAGGAGTTCACATAACACAGGTTTTTTAGGGCAATAATAAATAAGTGGATTTTTCTGCATTTGATATAATAAAGGCTAGGATTTGTACAATTCACTGTATCTTACTAAGTTTTCTGAAAATTTCTTGATATGTCTTTTCTCCTTTTATAGCAAAGGTTCCTATGACACAGCCCCGATTTTGAATACTTTCTTATAAAGGAGCTTTATAACAAATCAATATTCTATTCTTAGCTCTTTGGAAACCCATATTGATTACCTTATGCTCTTTGGAAACCCATATTGATTACCTTATAATCTTGTTCTTCTTTAGAGTCAAATTCTGGAAAGTGGGTTTTCTTTTGCAGTGTTAAAAAACATGTTTTGTTTTTGTTTTTTTAATATTTTAAATATTTTTAACCCATAGCAAGCTGTGGGAATCTTTTTATTATTGTATTCATTTAAAATTTAGATTCTTTGTGTTTTGAAAAACGGGTCCCACTACACTGGACATCCCGCACTCTCCTACTCTCCAACAAACTCTTTCTGCTCAGAAATATTATTACCAAGCAGCACAGAGTGTCAGAGTAATAGCACTTTAACCAATGTCTAAAACACATGAGACAAAATAAATAACTGGGAATACTTCATGTCCTCAATTTTACTCTTAAAATATATAAAATTTCAGAAAGAGCAAATAAATTTTTCAGAATTAAGGTGATGTAATTAGTACTTGAGTGTAGTTTTAAGTGCAGTATTTTTAAGAATTTTAGAATTGCCATTTTGAATTTACATAAAGTTAAAATTTTGTTTCTTTGAACTTTGAGTTAAAGATAACACTTTTTAAATGTGGCACTAAAATGGAATACTTGAGTGGCTCAGTTGGTTGAGCGTCTGACTCTTAGTTTTGGCTCATGTCGTGATTTCATGGTTTGTGAATTCAAGCCCTACATGGGGGCTCTTGGCTAATAGCATGGAGTCTGCTTGTGATTCCCTATCTCCCTCTCTCTCTCTGCTTCTTTCCCATTCTCTCTCTCTCAAAAATATATAAACATTTTAAAAATTAATGTGGCACTAAACCAGTAATTTTTTACTACATCATATATGGTACATATACAATTCAGTTATATTTGAATGGAGGGCTCTGATTTTTAGAAATATATTGTTTCCATGGAAATAAATACAATCCAGTGAACATGGATTTCATGTTTACATTCTACACCACTCAAATAAATACATTCTATGGAAATAAGAATACAAGCACATTTCTGGATGAGAGTAACTTTTTTTTGAAATGTTTATTTTATTTTTGAGAGATTCAAGTGGGAGAGGGGCAGAGAGACAGAAGGGAGAGAGAGCAAATCCCAAGCAGGCTCCGTGCTGACAGCAGTGAGTCTGACACAGGCTCAAACTCACGAACTGTGAAATCATGACCTGAGCCAAAGTCGGACGTTCAGGTGCCACGAGAGTAATTTTTTTAATAACAGAAAAGCTTTGGGAGAAACATTAGAAAATTTGTAGTCAAGTGGCAAAGTCTAGTGTTTGAAGATTTTATTCAGAGTCCACCACTTTTTACCTCTATTTAAATAATCATCAAAGCAAAGAGAACACAGGAAACACTAAATAGAATCGACAAACCTGGAACTGGTCTATACTTCCAAACGAACCTTTTCTCGTTTTCATCTTAAATGCATCAAGGTCCTCTGTTTTCAGCGTCACAGCTTCTTCCTGTTCGGTTTTTGACTTTAGTTCCTGTGGAGAACAGAAATTAAAAACACCTTACTGCTTTTACTACCTGGCCATCATTAAATATTTATGCAGATAATCATTTCCTTCACATTTACTTTCTTCATTGCAAAAAGAAAGAAAATGAGTAGAGGAAGGTTGGGGCTATTTGAGAAGAAAAAAATGTTAGCCCCTCAATGAAGCAATAAAATCTCACAGCAAATCAAGGTTTACTAACAACACTTGTTTTTTTCTTTTTTTTTAATCGTTTGCCAGTGTTATAAATCAGCACAAACAGGCTGAGAGTCTGAAAATTATAAATGTGCTTTTCTCTTCTGCCTTTGTGAGCTCATGACCTTTAAGTTCATCTCCCCAAGGCACCCATCTGCCATGAAGATATCAGAATTTATGACAGTAGAAATAAAAAAAGTAATATTCAGTTTCTGGCATTCACAAATAGGATTTTTTCCTATTTGAGAACAGCCTTTCAAGATAGATGATGGGGGATGCCTGACTGGCTCAGTTGTTATAGCATGCAGCTCTTAATCTCGAGGTCGTGAGTTCAAGCCCCATGTTGGGTGTAGAGATTGCTTAAATAAACTTTTTTTTAAAAAGATAGGGGGCACCTGGGTGGCTCAGTCAGTTAAACGTCTGACTCTTGATTTTGGCTCCCGTCATGATCTCATGGTTCGTGAGACTGAGCCCCGCATCTGACTGTGCTGACAGCACGGACCCTGCTTGGGATGCTCTCTCTCACTCTCTCTCTGCCCCTCCCCTGCTCGTGCTCTCTCTCTCACAATAAGTAAGTAAATAAATAAATAAAATTTAAAAGACAGAGCATGGTCCTTTAGTTTCCATCCAGATTTTAAGAAGCCTCAGGAGTTCTCCTGGGGTTCAGAGGAGATGGCTCTGTCCACCACTGTGCTGTGGCAGAATTAAGGAAGGGGCCATGAACCAAAGTGGGCTGGTCTGCATTACTACTGGTTACTGGTCCATGACGAATAAGGACAGAAATCGAAAAGCATTTAGAAATCTTTATAACAATTGGACTGAATAGTTTTATGTCTGCTGAATAACAGTTATAATAAATAATTCAAAGACAGACTTTATTGTATATTTTAATTTTTTATTTCACTTTCACTTTACTACTAGTTCATGTTTTATGAAAGTATTGGGCTGTGACAAAGTAATAATAAAATGAAAACTGCACCTTCTCCACAGGTAATTTCAGAAGTGCTGATATAAAGGAAGTAAAAGGAAACTCTATCATGTTCTAGCCCTGGGAATGGCAGAAAGAAAAAGAGATGGTAAGAAAGATGTGTGTCCCAATTTTCCTCTCTCCAAATTCTGGCCCAGAAAGGGGGTGATAGGTAAGGTAGATCACTAAGGGCAGAGGGAGAACATGCAGCCTGCGATGCAGAGGACCCACACCCACATGGGGCTGCCCAGCCTCGCTGAAACAGTGGAGAATTTTGATCAGGAAAGAGAGATTATGGGCACCTGAGTGGCTAAGCGGTAAAGTGTCTAACTGTTGATTTTGGCTCAGGTCATGATTTCACAATTCATGAGTTGGAGCCTCATGTAGAGCTCTGCACTGAGAGTGCGGAGCCTGCTTGGGATTCTCTGTCTCCCTCTCTCTCTGCCTCTCCCCTGCTCATGCTCTGTCTCAAAAATAAATAAACATTTATATAAAAAAGAAAGGAAGGAAGGAGGGATGGAAGGAAGGAAGGGAAGAAAAAAAGGAAAGAGACTTATATAGATTCCTTGGCCTCAAGTGACATGGGTCCTAAGAACCAGTGACTGTTTCCCCACGATAACTGACTCCAGAAGTGGACAAGCCACTGGGCCAGCAAGATAAATGGGAGAGCTAGTAACCTCAATGGGGATTCATAATGCCAGGAGGTGAGACGAAGCCAAAGCACCTCCACGCTCTAAACTGAAAGCGAGACCAGACTACAAGTTTATACCAACTCTGGGCTCCATCATCAGAGCCCAGCAAAGAAAAGCAGACGAGAAAGCAGATCCCAACCAGTCACACCCAAGGACCAACTGAAATCCAGGTGATCCTTTTCTCTTCAACTCCATATGATGCAATAAAAGCTGTATACCCGAGTATCACATACACCGGACAGAATATTCTTATTCAAGAAAGCTGAGAGTTATTTACAGGAAATGGTTAAATTACCAGAGTAAGGTTTGAACAGACTGGACATATAGTTTGTTCCTAGACTTCCAGCAATTATCGTGACGTGGATTGGGCAGGGTGAGAGGGGTGGTGGTGCCGTAAAGAATACAGGTCTGCTATAGACTAAATAAATTTTCTCTGCTCACCTGCATTGTATTACAAGTGACTCTGACCCTGTTATATTTACCCATTAATTTTTTCATTCTCTCATTCATAGCAATAACTTAGCCCCTGTCATAGTCACAGCAACCCCAAGATGCTGAAACAGAGGCACCTTAGAGTTACTCGGAGCAGACTCTGTGCCCTTCCTCTTCTTGCACAAAGGTTTTAAGAGTATAGTAGTAGTAGGTCTCATCCTCTCTACGTGTTACTCTCAACATTATTGCCATTCTCTTATGATGTAATTCCTGTTATAATATTAACATAACTGTTCACCAGGTACAATGCCAGGCTTTTCACATCTATTTAATTACCCCACTTAATTCTCATGATAATCTTCTGAGACAGGGACTACTAAAAAGCTGCATTTTATAGCTGGGGAAATTGGTGCTTAGAGCAGTAAAAAGCTCAAGATCACACTATGGCACACAATTTCAGGGCTTCCCATACTTTTTCTTAACAGCTTATCCACGGACTTCAGTTAAGAACTGGTACTCCAAGGAGAACCTACACAGAGAGGTCACAGTATTTTCCAGAAATGGTTTAGTCAAAGGGAGAATGAACAGGGGGCGTGTTAGAAAGTTAGCTCCAAACACAGGACTGTGAGCAGCTTTTCTGTTTTTGCGTGAGTAGTGGAAACTAATATATCTCTGGAGGAGACATTTTCCTTTTTCTGGAATACCTGTTCTCCCTTTAAATAGGGCCGTTTCCCTAGAATGAGAGATATGGCTAGAAGAAACAAAACTGCCCTAGATGAAAATGTAAAAAGTTTAAGTTACAGGCACATTTGCATTTCAGTAGACTATGCATGCACTCTGACGAAAAGTTTTCTCTTTTCCCTAAACAGAGACTTAGAGTGCCATGTCTTGTTGGTTTAAACCATGATCTATGGAGAGCTGAGAAGCTGAGACCCAAAGATCACATGACTGACAGGCAAACCTAATCCTCACACTGGAGGAAGGACCATAACAAAGAGACTAGGTTGTTGGCAGTAGGAATGAGAATTGAACAGGTTAAAGATATTCAGAAGATATAATCTATATAGAACTTAGTGGTTCCTTCTTAGGAAGAAGACAGAGTCAAGGATGACTGCTAGATTTCTAGCTTACCTATTTGAATGGGTTGAAACAGGTAAAGCACAGGGAAAACTATATATTTTCCCCCAGGAAGGGAGCAGGGAGGGGAATTGTGGTGAGATAAGTAAGGAAGAGCATGAATTCATCTGTAAGACAATCTAATGAAGATGTCAATGCTGGATATAGGAATCCAGAGCTCAAAGTACAAATCTGGGGTTAAGGATTAAATTTGGAAACTGTAAGAGTTTAATTGTTGCCATGGGAAAAGATGAGGTCATCCAAGATAGAAGAGAGAAGAGGCTTAAGCCTAGAGCTTTGAGGAATTCATATATATTAGGACTGATTGTGCGGGATGAACTAACAAAGACAGAGAATAAGCAGTCAGAGGAAAAAAACAAAGAGGATGTAATTTCACAAAGGCAGAGGAGAAAATACTTCAAGAAGGAAGGAGTGGTGAACTATGCTGGATGCAGCTGAAGTTTTAATGAATTTAGTGACAGAAAGCACTAGTGAGTTTCTCAAGAGCTCTGAAGAGGATGGTGGAGAGAGGAGCCAGATACCAGACTGGAGAGGACGAGGGAATGAATGGAAACAGAAACAGATGCAGTAAACTTTCCCAACTAATTTGGTTATTAAGGTGAGAAGAGAGAAAGAGAAAAGCGTAAGGTTAAAGAAGGATAATTTTAAGATGAGGAAAATCCAGGAGCACCTGGGTTAAACATCTGACTCTTGATTTTGGCTCCGGTCATGGTCTCAGTTTGTGAGTTCAAGCTGGGCTCTGCACTGGCAGCACAGAACTTGCTTGGGAGTCTCTCTCTCCTTCTCTCTCTGCCCCTCCCCTGCTCTCTCTAAAAAATAAACAAACTTAAAAAAAAGGGGGGGGGCACCTGGGTGGCGGCTCAGCTGGTAAAGCATCCAACTTCAGCTCAGGTCATGATCTCAATGGTTAGTGAGTTCGAGCCCTGCGTTGGGCCCTTTGGTGTCAGCATGGAGCCTGCTTTGGATCCTCTGTCTCCCCTTCTCTCTGCCCCTTCCCCCATTTCTCTCTCTCAAATATAAACATTAAGACAAATTAAAAAAAAAAAAAAAAGATGAGGGGTGCCTGTGCAGCTCAGTTAAGTGACCAACTCTTGATTTTCACTCAGGTCATGATCTCATGGTTCCTGAGTTCAAGCCCTGCATCGGGCTCTGTGCTGACAATGTGGAGCTTGCTTGGGATTCTCTCTCCTCTCTCTCCCTCTTTTCCCCTTCCCCACTCGTGTGCACACTCACACACTCTCTCTCCCTCTCAAAAATAAATAAATAAACCTAAAAAAAATGATGAGAAAAAATCTAAGATGTTTAAAGAAAGAATCTAGGAGAAAAGAAAAAGTTGAAAATATTGAAGAAAAAAGAAATGAGACAAAGCACATAGTGCTTAGAACAGTATTAACTGAAGATAAATGTCAACCACTGCTATAATAATTATTACCATTATTATTAAGAATGAGTAACTCAACGAAATTAAGAAAACAATTCCATTTACAATAATATTGAAAAGAATAAAATATCTGGAAATAAATTTAAGCAAAGAGGTAAAAGACTAGTATAATGAAAATCAGAAAGGAGTGCTGAAAGAAATTAAAGAAGACCTAAATAAAAGACACCCCATGCTCATGAATAGGAAGACTTAATATTGTCATGTGATGTCAGTGTACCCTAAGGACTCTATAGATTCAGCATAATCCATATCAAAATTCCAACGGCCTTTTTTGCAGAAATGGAAATGGTGAGGGGCGCCTGGGTGGCTTAGTAGGTTAAGCGTCCGACTTTCGCTTAGGTCATGATCTCGCGGTTCGTGGGTTCGAGCCCCGCGTCGGGCTCTGTGCTGACTGCCAGCTCAGAGCCTGGAGCCTGTTTCAGAGTCTGTGACTCCCTCTCTCTCTGACCCTCCCCTGCTCATGCTGTGTCTCTCTCTCTCTCCTAGAAAGAAATAAAACATTAAAAAATTAAAAAAAAAAAAAAGAAATGGAAATGGTGATGCTTAAATTCATATAGAATTGCAAGAGGCCTCAAAAAAACAAAACAATCTTCAAAAAGAACAACAAAGTTTAAGGACTTATTTCCAATTTCAAAACTTACTACAAAGCTGTAGTACGAAAAACTGTGGTACTAGCATAAGAACAGACATATAGACAAATGGAATAGAACTGAGCTAAGAAATAAATCCATAATATAGTCAACTGATCTTTGGCAAGAGTACCACATCCATTCAATGGGGAAATAATAGTCTCTTCCAGAGATGATGCTGGGACATCTTGATTTCCACATGCAAAAGAATGAAGCTGGACCTTTATCTGGCACAATACACAAAAATTAACTCAAAATCAATGACAAGTACAAGAGCTAAAACCATAAAACTCTTAGAGGAAAACAAGAAACAAGAAAGTTTTTGTGACTTTAGATTTGGTAATAAAATCTTTAAAGGATATCACAAGCACAAGCAATAAAAGAAAACATAAACTGGACTTCATGAAAGTTTAAAACTCTGCTGCATCAAAAACTATTATGCTTTTGAAAGTTTAGGGCGCCTGGGTGGCTCAGTCGGTCCAACCTCAGCTCAGGTCATGATCTCACAGTTCATGAGTTCAAGCTGCGTATCAGGCTCTGTGCTGAGAGCTCAGAGCCTGGAGCCTACTTCAGATTCTGTGTCTTCCTCTCTCTCTGCCCTCCCCCACTCACACTCTGTCTCTGTCTCTCTCTCTCTCAAAAATAAATGAACAAAAAAATGTTTTTTTAGTCTTACAAATCTTGCAGACAGGAATTCACCTGCTGTTTAAAAAAAAAAGTTTAAAGATAACCTACAGAATGGGAAAAATACATAGAAGTCATGTATGTGAGAGTTAATGTCCAGAGTACATAAAAGAACTCCTACAAGTTAACAATAAAAAAGATAATCCATTTAAAAAGTAGACAAAGAAATTGAATAGACAATTCTTCACACAAGATCTACAAATGGCCAATAAGAGCATGAAAAGATGCTCGACATCATTAGTTGTTAGGGAAATGCAAATTAAAACTACAATGAGATATCACTTCACTCACACTTGGATAACTATAATAAAAAAGGAACAGAAAATAACATGTGGTGGCAGAGATATGGAGAAATTAAAACCCTCATACATTGCTGGTGGAAATGTAAACTGGTGTTATCACTACCAAAAATGGTGGTTCCTGAAAAAACTAAACAGAATTATCCTATGACCCAGCGAGATTCTACTCCTAACACTTAAAACAGTTAACTTGTAGGCCGATTTTACCACAGTAGCCAAAAAGCCGAAGCAGCCCAAGTGTCTACCAACAGATGAATGGATGGACAAAGTGTGGTATGTCCACACAACAGAGTATTACTTGGCCACAAAAAATAATGAAGGTCTGATACATGCTATAACACTGATGAGCCTTGAACACATAATGAAAAGTGAAATAAGCCAGACACAGGATAAATCTTGTAAGATTCCATTTACATGAAATAGCTAGAATAGGCAAATTTAGAGAGACAGAAGCAGATGAGAAGTTACCAGGGCGCTGGGGGAAGAGGGAAAAATGTTTGAAAATAGCTAGTGGTCTCATCTGTACAACACTGTGAATGTAATTGATGTCATGGAACTGTACACCTAAACTTGATTAAAATGAAACATTTTACGTTTATTTTACCAAAACTTATAAAAATTAATAATGTAATATGCCCAAACCCACTGAATTGTTTATTTTACATGGGTGAATTATATGGTATGTGAATAGTATCTCAGTACAGCTGTTAAAAAAAAAGAATCAGTGACTTGGCTTAAATTATGTTCCAAGCCTTGGGTTCAGCTTAACATTTCAACAGAAAGGAGCCTAGTACCTAGTGCTGGATGAATGTTCGTTATTGCTGTTGCTGTGATCATGATAATCCTCCTCTTTTTCAAAAAAGTCCTGTGAGTTAAGTTTTAAGTATGATTGAGGCTATTTTTGATAAGAATAAACAGACTCAGAGAGGATAAGTGATGTTCTCAGTAAACAATCCAGCCAGGAACTGAGAAGGCTGGGATTTGAACCCATGCTGGCCTGGCCCCAGAGCCCGGGCTGACACCACTAGCTCCTCCACAGCCCAATCCATTCTATAGAACTGCTGGGCATACAGGCCTGATCATGCTTCTGTTCATTATGAGTGAAATGGCACCATTTTACTTTGTGCTTTTTCTCATGATGTCACATGGGCAATGCATGTCAAAGCACTTTGGAAATGGGAAATCATATCAAATGTTAGATATATTTTAGGGTCACCTTTATGTTTTTGACAGTCTCTGATAAAGTTAAGGTCCTCATCAGAGTAACTGTTATCACTGTACTTTCTTCTATGAAGTCAAAGCCTTCAAGACAGTACTCAGAATTCAATACATAGGTTTTACTACGTAAATGGACAAAGCATTAAATGAATGAGGACAGCAGCCAAGGAAAGGTCAAGGTCAGATACCACAGAAGCCAAGTGAATCAAGACCCAGGCTTCATCAGCCCTGAGCCATTTAACATTTCATACTTAGGCTTAGCAGGAAAGTATGACAGTATTACTTTGATTTTTTGTTGATCCCGCTTAATTTCTGCATCCAGTTGCTTCCTTTTTTCATTTTCTTCTCGAAGTCTCTTTTGCAGCTGTACCTTTTGATATTTCAAGTGATCTACGTTCTGCTCCAGTTCATTAGCACGTTTCTCATTTTGGATGCACAGGGATGCCAATTTCTTACTATTTTGCTGCTTCTTCTGTAAGACCTGCGATCATATGGAACATTTCAAAATGAAAAGCTGAATCTCCCACAAAACTCAAGTTAACAAACTTGTCATTCTATGGCAAAGGTTAGTAGGCATTCTGCCTAGATTTTTGTTATTTTTGGTAAGTTCATAATTGTTTTCTACACGTCTACTTTTATAATTGGGTCACCATCATAATTTTCACCAGATACAGAGAATGATGAGACTCCCTGATACAGCCAGCCAAACAGAACAAAACTGGTGTCTTTTATTTTTTACTGAATGTTTTAGTTTAAAAATGATAAAAATTAAAAGAATAC
This sequence comes from Proteles cristata cristata, assembly GCA_017311185.1. Taxonomy (NCBI): domain Eukaryota; kingdom Metazoa; phylum Chordata; class Mammalia; order Carnivora; family Hyaenidae; genus Proteles; species Proteles cristata. The sequence goes on from JAESUZ010004584.1 coordinate 3,304,864, forward strand.
AAAGCTGAACTTATATTTAGAGACTTCTCTCTGATCTGAATCTATTGTCCTGCTCCACACAAAATTGCCAATTTCTTAAATATTCTTCCAGAAATAATGGCTATGCATGCTATTGACTTCAGACATATTCTAAATAGACTATTTTTCACCTTCCTTTTTTTGTACTTATCTTAAAGGTCTTATCACAGAGATCTGTTGTATTTATGTGATTGCAAAGTTGTCCACTGTGTTGTTCTTTTATATCTTGCTATAATATAAATAATTAATCCTGGAGTGAAGATGATCCATTTTCCCTGACAGTGACCAACCATTATAATTACCAGTTTAGTTATTTTAATATATATTTTTTTAATTTTATTTATTTCTAGGAGAGAGAAAGAGAGAGAGACAGTGTAAGCAGGGGAGGGTCAGAGAGAGAGGGAGTCACAGACTGAAACAGGCTCCAGGCTCTGAGCTGGCAGTCAGCACAGAGCCTGACGCGGGACTCGAACCCACAAACTGTGAGATCATGACCTAAGCGAAAGTCGGACGCTTAACCGACTAAGCCACCCAGGCGCCCCAGCAGTTTAGTTATTTTAAATAAAGCTTCTCCTCATTTAGCTCACGTATCAATGGGAAGCATAAAAAATTTGTGAACATTTGCAAATAGATTATACTATGAATATAAAATGCCAGTGTTCCAATTTACTCCTGGGCAAACACGTATTAAACATGTATTATGTATCTTAGCATTGCACTAAGTACCCGTTACCTTAAAAAAGTTAAGGTGAAGTCATTTGTAATTTATGAAGACTACAGTTATTCCCTTTATCTTGACAATATGTTGTTGGCAAAAGCATATTTGCTTTGAGAGGTGCTGCTCAAAGTGTGGTGTTTGAACCAGTACGAGTCCCACACATGCTGTTAGCCTGCACCACCGCTAAGCATGCTGTCAGATTCAGCGGACACTGGTTGTGTCAAGACTTTTGTTTTTTCAAATAAATAACATTTATTATTTTTAAAAAAAATTTTTAATGTTTATTTATTTTTGAGAGAGAGAGAAAGACAGAGCTCAAGTCAAAAAGGGGCAGAGAGAGAACAAGACACAGAATTCAAAGCAGGTTCCAGGCTCCGAGCTGTGAGCACAGAGCCCAACGCGGGGCCGAACTCACAGGCCATCAGATCATGACCTGAGCCAAAGCCAGACAATTTACCAAATGAGCCACCCAGGTGCCCCATATGTCAAGATGTTTTTGATGAAGGGAGCTACACTCCTATTTGCCTTTATCTCATCAGACCAATAACAATCCTCAGACAAACTACTTTGAGTACCACTAGCTTGGAGGCCACAGGACTCTGTACATTCCCAGCCCCAGATTTGGATAGTGGCTTTGCCACAATTAACTTTTGGTAGTAATTGCATTACTGGGGCAAAAATGATAATACTAGCATTTTGGTGCCTTTCCACATAACACTGAAGGTATAAGTACTGATAATCTTATTTAAAAGTGAGATGGGTTACCAATGGATTTTGTACTTATTCCACACATGCTCAAAAGTACACCTTTACTGGGGCACCTGGGTGGCTCAGTCGGTTAAGCATCCGACTTCGGCTCAGGTCATGACTCACAGTACGTGGGTTCAAGCCCTGCGTCAGGCTCTTTGCTGACAGCTCGGAGCCTGGAGCCTGCTTCGGATTCTGTGTCTCTCTCTCTCTCTGTCCCTCCCCTGCTCGCTCTCTGTCTCTCTCAAAAATAAATAAAAACATTTAAAAAACTTAAAAAAAAAAAAAGTACACCTTTACTGGGGTGCCTGGATGGCTCAGTCAGTTAAGTGTCCAACTTCAGCTCAGGTCATGATTTCACAGTTCATGGGTTCAAGCCCTGCATTAGGCTCTGTGCTGACAGCTAGCTCAGAGCCTGGAGCCTATTTCAGATTCTGTATTTCCCTCTCTCTCTGACCCTCCCAAGCTCACACTGTCTCTCTGTCTTGCTCTCTCTCTCTCAGAAAAAAAAAATTTTTTTTAAAGTACACCTCTACTGCTATTAGCATAAAAGGATTAATGCGTCATATGGGTCTCTGTATAAATCTAGATTTTAGGTTGGTTAAGCGTATGAATCTTGATTTTGGCTCAGGTCATGATCTCATGGTTTGTGAGATGGAGCCCCACCTTGGGCTCTGCTCTGACACCCCAGAGCCTGCTTGGGATTCTCTCTCCCTCTTGTCTGCTCCTCCTCTGCTTGTGCTCGCTCTCTCTCTCAAAATGAAATTTAAAAACATTAAAGAAAATAATTAAATAAAAATGGCATCAGATGCTAGAGTACTGAAAACTGTTACTGTCACCTCAACTATGAGACTCGAGCTATTTTACCTTTTTAAAACGTAGCTTCCACGTTTGTAAAACAGAATAAAAATATTCATTTTAGAGGGTTAAATAATGATTAAATAATACTTATGAAACATCCAGTATGTAGACACTTAACAAGGGGCAACTACCCTCCTCTCATCCCCATCACCTTTATCATCCCCATTCCCACTGGCTGTACGTGAACAGGTCACAGGCACATGCATTTCTAAAACTACATGGGAATCCTGTTTCAGTCCTCTGCTGAATGGGATGCTTCTTCTGAGCTTAACCATGTTCTGTGTCTTCTTTCCTTATCAGTCCCCTTACCAGAAAAGGATATTCAACAAGAAACATGAAAAACAAAAACATGATAATTCTCAAACTCTAATAATCTTTCACTTAGAGGCGCCTGAGTGGCTCAGTTGGTTAAGCACCCAACTCTTGATTTCGGCTCAGGTCGTGATCTCTCAGTTTGTGAGATTGAGCCCTGTGTCAGGCTCTGTGCTGAAAACCCAGAGCCAGCCTGGGCTTCTCTCTCTCTCTCTCTCTCCCCCTTCCCTCCCTCTCTCTGTCTCTCTCTCTCTCCCCTACCTCCACCCCCTCCTCTCCCCAACTTGCACTCTGTCTCTCAAAATAAATAAACATTGTTAAAAAATAACCTTTTACCTAATCCTTTAATTCAAATATTCTAGCTGTGTGAAACATAGTACATACCATCTTTGCTAAATCTACAAACAAGTCTTAAACCATAGATGTATATGATAAACTGCCCCTTTAGAATCGCAATCATTCTGGTTATTATTGATTAAAAGAATTACAGTCAGAACTGAAGCTTGGATATAAAACTATGAAAGTATAAGTAAAATTTCTTTATAAACACAAAAGAAAAATCTTAATTGTTTTGTTCAAATGAGTACTGTAGACATTGCAGCCTTAATTTTAAGGGTCAAGAACTGAAGAGAACTGATCCCAAGACTCTCTGAGGTGAACTGCTAAGTGGAAATAAGTACTCTGAAAATAAGTACTCTGAAAATAAGTACTCTGAAGTAGGTGTGACACAACTACCATGCCCTCCTCTAAGCAGTTCACACAGTAAGTCATACTAATATTTTAACTTTGTGTTGAGAGGCTACTTAGGTAAACATTTTAGCTGGAACGGCCAGATGTTGGAGGTGGCATTAAAAACCCTACCTAGTAGGGGGGTGCCTGGCTGGCTCAGTCAGTTGAGTGGCAGACTCTTGATTTCAGCCCAGGTCATGATCCCAGAGTCGTAGGACCGAGCCCCTGCGTCGGGCTTTGAACTAAGTGTGGAGCCTGCTTAAAATTCTCTTTCTCTCTCTCTCCCTCTGCCCTTCTCCCCTACTCATGCTCTCTCTCTTAAAACAGAAACAAAAATTTTTAAAACCCACAAAACCTGAGGAGGAAGGATTTGTTTTTTTGGTCTGTTTGTATATAGTGAACACAGCCCTTGTGGAGAGAATAATTGCAGCAGTTTGAAGAAAAAAGAAAAAAAAACTCTGAACAGGTGAACTACAATTCCATTCTATCTACAGTGGAAATGATATTAAAGTAAATAGATTATGAATGACAAAAATGGAGGAGCGCCTGGGTGGCTCATTTGGCTGAGTGTCTGACATGACTCAGGCCATGACCATGGTTCATGGGTTCGAGCCCCGTGTTGGGCTCTGTGCTGACAGCTCGGAGACTGGAGCCTGCTTCAGATTCTGTGTCTCCTTCTCTCTCTGCCCCTGCCCTGTTTACATTCTGTCTATCTCTCTCTCTCAAAAATTAAAAAATTTAAAAAAACCACGGAGATAGCATTCTAGCAGATTCATTATAATCAGACTAACAAAACACTCTGGTCATCCCCAAAGCATCTGAAAATGGCTTCATTATATACAAAATCTTTCTGGAATGGGATATTTCTCATAGAATAGATTTTTAATGGTAGCCTTTTCTGAGGCAATAGCTAAATCCAGCATTAGGAAATCAAGGATGAGATGTAGTAGTCAATTACCAACCTGTCTTAACACAATCAGTTATGGTTTGAGAAAACCATCTGAAATACTTAGCGTTTGTTGAGTGTCTACAAAGTGCTGTATACACACCAGATGTTTTATGTATATTACTTAAGCATCAATCTTTTGTCCCTCAGAAAAGAACACAGCTTCTGTGGTGATCTTTATTTCTTACCATGGTTTTGGATAAACAGTTTAAAATAATATACTTTTCGAACAGAGAATGTAGTACCCAGACAGAAAGCAGGCAAACGTGCTAGCACTCCGGAAAAGAAAAGCTGCCCTCCGGTTTCTCTTTTTGGGAAAACCGGACTCCTACTTCTCTCCTAACCAGGTACACAAGCCTTAAGGAAGTTTGCTCACATTCTTTACATTACCTGGACTCTTAGCTTTGCAGCATCCATTTTTTTGCGGAATTCCTTCTGTAATTTTACCTTCAAAGCAATATCAGAAAGATCTTTGTTTTCTAGTTCCTGTAGCTGCTTCTCTGTTTCAGTTAATTCCACTTTCGCCTGTTCTGCTTCGTGCTCAAGTTTTGTTACTTTCAGAGAATACTGTTTGCTTACAGACTTGGCATCGTTACCTTCACCACAGTGATAACAATTAGAAAGCATGTTAAAAAAAAAAAAAAACAGCCAAGTAAAATAGCAAAATCTTTAAAATGTTCTATTCTTCAAAATCCTCCTGGGCAGTGTATCTATTTAAGACAGAGCATTACGAACCCAGCTGTCCCCACCCGTCTCCATCAAACACAACTTGCCACCTGGTCTCTTAATAATTAGTTGCTTAATGACCGTTCCCATCTGGTGCCATTCCTTCACCTCACAGGCTCAACTTTGTGTGTGTGTGACATTTCTGATTTTCTAAATTTGCAGTTTAGCTTTGCAGGCATCAAACTCCAAGTAAGAAAAATATATGGGGTAACAACAGCTTTGCTAACAACACTTTGGCTTCCAGCTATCTTTAATCTTTTTTTCTCTTAGTATGAAAAATTTCCAACATATCAAAAGTAGAAAACTAATATGATGAACCCCCCACCCCCATCACTGAGATTCAAGAGTTATCAAGATTTTGCCACAGTTGCTTCATCTGTGTCTTTCTTCTGTTTTTATTAGCTTAAGAATTATAAAGCAGGGGCACCTGGGTGGCTTAGTCAGTTAAGCGTCCAACTTCAGCTCAAGTCATGAACTCATGAGTTCAAGCCCCGCAACAGGCTTGCTGCTGTCAGCGCTATACTCACTGTGGATCCTCTGTCCCTTCTCTCTGCCTATCTCCCACTCATGCACACACTCTTTCTCTCAAAAATAAATAAACATTGAAAAAAAATGGGTGCCTGGGTGGCTCAGGTCATGATGTCATGGTTCGTGGATTTGAGCCCCACACATCGGGCTCTGTGCTAACAGCTCAGAGCCTGGAACCTGCTTCAGATTCTGTGTCTCCCTCTCTCTCTGCCCCTCTCCCCCAACTCATGCGGTCTCTCTCTCTCTCTGTCTCTCTCAAAAATAAATATTAAATAACTAAAAATAAAAAATTCTAGATGTCATCTTACTTCAGTAAACATCTATATCAAACATGGACATAGCCAAAATTCTTTCACACCTAACAGTATTAATCCCTACCTGAATCTATCCAGACTTTCCCAATTGTCTCAAAATGTCTTTTTCAAGTGGCTTATTTTAATCACCATCCAAACAAGGCCCACAATACATCTGATTGTTATGTCTTATGAAACTTTCATCCTAGAGCTGGCCCCTCCTTTTCCACTCAAATGAACTTGTTAAAGGTGGATTCTTTTTCAATGCTTTTCTAATACTTGGAATATAGAGGAAAACAGAAAATAGATATTTTGGTATCTCTCTTCATTCTAAGCTACTAGACCCTAAACATTTGGTTTAAATCTGTTCTGAGTAGTCAACTTATCCTTGAACTAGACAAGCAAACTCATGGCAATGGAAAAATGAGTCCAAAGCTCATGGATGAATAATTTACGAGGGCCAGTTTGTTCTGCTACACTGAATATCTTTAATTTTTATTAGTAAAAAGGAATTACTGAACTAAGTGCACTGTGAGTTTTCTTCTCTCTATATAACTGATTGACTAGCATTAAAATACAGGATTACTATATTTTAATTAATTAAGACCTCATATACTGTTCAACATGCCAATATTTTATGAGTCACTGAGAAAAAAGTTACAGTGTCCACTATACCAGTTACACGGTAAAATACCAGGATACCACTGATGGTAAGGTGCATCCTGACTTCAGAGATATTAAAATGTGAAAGAATGTGATTAGAATTGATGAAATACAGTATAGCTGTCACTTATTGTTTGTTGAAATAATTGCTACTGGGTCTTCGGTGCGGAGGATTTGAAAAGCAAGCACACGTTGACCCTTCTGCTGGTCATCAGTCCTAAGGACAGCTCCAAACTGCCCTTGGTTCTCATGAGTAAGAAGAGGACCTTCTCTGGGTAAGTTCAGGTATCCTTTATTTTGAGGCAACCAGGATGAACATACCAGGCTACAAAAGCGTGCTCGTTTAGTGAGAGATCTCACGATGGTATAACCTCTAAAAATCATTTATTCCAGAGGGATGCATATTCTTAACTCCCACAGGGAGCATCCTGATGGAGAAGCTATTTAAACCCCTAAATCAGGGGCACCAGGGTGGCTTAGTTGGTTGAGTATCCGACTTTGGTTCAGGTCAGGATCTCATGGTTTCTGAGTTTGAGCCCTGTGTCGGGCTCTGTGCTGACAGCTCAGTCTGGAGCCTGCTTTGGATTCTGTGTCTCCCTCTCTCTGCCTCTCCCCTGCTTGTGGTCTCTCTCTCTCTTTCTCTCTCTCTCTCTCAAAAATAAATAAACATAAAAATTTTTTACCCCTTGGGGTGCCTGGTTCGGGTTCGAGCCCCTTGGCGGGCTCTGTGCTGACTGCCAGCTCAGAGCCTGGAGCCTGTTTCAGTCTGTGACTCCCTCTCTCTCTGACCCTCCCCTGCTCATGCTGTCTCTCTCTGTCTCCTAGAAATAAACAAACATTTAAAAACAAAACAAAACAAAACTTTTTACCCCTAAATCAATTCCTAGGCATTCCTACAACAGATTTATTGACATTGATCCTGCCTTTGAGGAAGGAGCATGGTCAAGCTCAATTAAACATCTGGCACATCTAGGGGCGCCTGGGTGGCTCAGTCCGTTAAGCATCCGACTTCGGCTCAGGTCATGATCTTGCCATTCCTGAGTTCGAGCCCTGCATTGGTCTCTGTGCTGACAGCTAAAAGCCTGGATCCTGTTTTGGATTCTGTGTCTCCCTCTCTCTCTGCCCCTCCCCGACTCACACTCTGTCTCTCTCTCTCTCCTAAAAATAAATAAACATTAAAAATTTTTTAAAATAAATCTACGACACCTAAAGCTGGAATGGTATATAGCACATTCGTCACTAGGACTGAGGAAGGAAAACGCTTTGGCACAGCAGCTCTGGAGTGCAAGATGAGAGACGACAGCCAGCCAGAACACAGAGGAGGGAAGTGGGAAGGCAGGTTGCCCCTTGCTGGCAGAGGAGCTAGGAGCCACCATAATTCATGTAATCTGAGTGTAATTATAGCCTTGGGCTTAAGGAAAAGGAAGATAATATTTCCTTCAGTTCCTTTAAATGGGACCAATGTTCATTGGAACTAAGAAAAAGAAATGCTATTGTCTCTTATCCCTTCAATTCCTTACTGAATTTCAAGTAGTCAAAGCTCACACGTTGAGTCTATTGGGGGAGGGGTGGTGGGGGGAGCTGAGATGTGCTTTTCAAGGCAAGCCTCATAATGTAGATAAGGGTGAGGGGAGGATGTGGAACATGCCCAACCAGGCAGAATCTGAGAGTGAGGGGAAGAGCTAAAAGCTTGGCTCACTGAGAGAACAGCTCTCAAGAATAAATCCTTACATCTTTAGAAAACTAAAAATGATCTAGATTTAAAATATAAAGTTTAGGGGCGCCTGGGTGGTTCAGTCGGTTAAGTGTCTGACCTTGGCTCAGGTCATAATCACATGGTTCGTGGTTCAAGCCCCACGTCGGGCTCTGTGCTAACAGCTCAGTGCCTGGAGCCTGCTTCAGATTCTATGTGTGTGTGTGTATCTCTCTCTCTCTCTGCCCCTCCTCTGCTCGTGCTTTATCTCTGTCTCTCAAAAATAAATAAGTGTTAAAAAAAACTTTTTTAAATATAAAGTTTATAAATAATGTTAAAAATGAACTATCTCCAAGAGAATGAGGACTAACAATTTAAAATAAACATTAAAATGAGTTAGAGAAACATCTCAGACATATTCCCAGATACCTAGAATAATGTTTCTTAAAAAGTGGTGAAAAACATTAAATGCCTATAGCCTTTCAACAAGAGACAAAGCCCTCAGTGGTGGAACAATTCACAGACGAAATCCCAATGTAACAAAGTTCTTCTGATAACCAACCTTTGCCTGTTCTCTATGAAACAAACCCGGTTATACCAAATTCTAAGCTACAGTGGATAGTCCTCAGTGTCAAAAACTAAAGTAAATGTTAAAACATCAGAAGCAATTTTAGACACTTTTCTTTCTCATAGAAGTTGGCTCAAGGGATGTTATTACCTGTTTTTATTAATTCTTTAATTAGATCTTCCTTCATCTTGATGTTAATTGTAAGTTCTCTCACTTTCTGTTTAGCTGCAGTAAGTATGAGTTCTGAATTCCTCAGTTTTTGCAAGTTCAACTCTTGACTCTCCTGGAGACATTCAATCTTTAAATCTTCAAAGAAAAAGCAACAGAATGGAGAAATAAAACTACCTGCTCATAGAGTATTCCACATAAGTGAGTTAAATAAGAGAAGCAGAAACAAGCAGTCTAGAGGTAGCAGAGGAAGAGACAAACAGAATGGGAAAGAAAGGAAGGAAAAAATACATGGCAATTGGGACTTCAATTTTCTACCTTAAAGCGAGTTTTAGTCATATCCTGTGGGCTCTGATACACAGTTCATCATTGTTCTTAGGTATGTGATTTGAGCTTTCTCTAACCTCAGTTATTTAAGAAAAGTATAAAATCTCCAGATGGGTAGAGGGTTGACATTTTTTCCCATTAACTTCTACTTTAATGGTCATCAGGGAATGTGGTCTGTCTACACCACCAAAGTGTACGCCAACACTGTTGATTACTGGCACATAAGCCAACTATGTCACTGTTTTAATTCAGAGAATTTTTTTTTTCCCACAGCAAGACTTCCTCAGTGAAGAAACTAGCGCACTGATTTACATTCTGACATAAGTTTCTTACCTGACTGTAGACCAGCGATAAATAGCGCAGGGATGGCTACCTGAGTAGTACTTCTCTACACTATTTATACATTTTTAAAAATTTATTTCAGGGGCGCCTGGGTGGCTTAGTCGGTTAAGCGTCCAACTTTCGCTTAGGTCATGATCTTGCAGTTCGTGGGTTCAAGCCCCACGTCGGGCTCTGTGCTGACTGCCAGCTCAGAGCCTGGAGCCTATTTCAGAGTCTGTATCTCCCTCTCTCTCTGACCCTCCCCTGCTCACGCTGTCTTTCTCTCTCTCTCCTAGAAATAAATAAAAATTTAAAAATGTTAAAAAAAATTTATTTCAGTTTTATTTGTGACATACAGTCAATGTTTTGTTAACAGAACATGCATAGGCTCTTTAAAAGATAAGATACTCTCTATTTTCATAGTGGAGGACTTATCTATCAAATGTAAAGTGGAGGACTTTACATTTGCTATGCTCTTTTATCGTGTGTGTTTGGACCACTTGGAGACCAAGAGAAATTAGTTAAAAATCTCCTACTACAACATAGTTTTGGCAACACACGTGTTTCTGATGCTGTTACTTCATGCATAAAAATGCTCATCAGTTGTGTACTACGACATCACGAGCACTCAGCAGACTAACTTGGCTCAAATGTCACATACATCACTACTGCCAGGGGAGCTGCAGATACCTGGGACATTATGTAACACGTATTTTAGGGGCACCTGGCTGGCTCAGTCACATAACTGTCCGACTTCAGCTCAGGTCATGATCTTGCAGTTCTTTTTTCTTAATTTTTTAAAAAATGTTTTATTTATTTCCTAGAGAGAGAGAGAGAGAGTGTGTGAGCAGGGGAGGGTCAGAGAGAGAGGGAGACATGGAATCTGAAACAAGCTGAGCTAGCTGTCAGCACAGAGCCCAACGCGGGGCTCAAACCCACGAACCGCGAGATCATGACCTGAGCTGAAGTCTGCAGCCTAACCGTGTGAGCCACCCAGGCGCCCCTGATCTTGCAGTTCTTGAGTTCAAACCCCGTATCGGGCACTGTGCTGACAGTGCAGAGCCTGCCTGGGATTCTCTCTCTCCCCCACTCCCCCTCCCCTGCTCACATGCACTCTCTTTCAAAATAAATAAATAAACTTAAATAATTTTTGAAAAATTTACAATGTAAATATCAACTCATTTGAATACAAAATCCCCATTCTGAGGCAGTTAGCCTACAACTCTCGTCAGAATTTACTGGGAAAATTTTTTGTTTTATTAATGAATAGGGAGTGAGAAATTGGAGGTAGAGAAGAGAGCATAAAGGAAGCTCTACCTACCAAGAAAGTACTCCAACTGAGTTCTCACCTTTGAGAATTAAATTATTGGCTAAAGAAAAAGAGAAGTGGCATAAACATTAGATCTAAATTACTTGAGAGAGTCTGTGTACCTTCATTCCCCAAACCTGACTTTGGTGTTTGATCCTGAATATCATTCAATTCAACAAGAGAACAAACAGAGCCTGGCTTTTGCATCCATGAGCGACTTCTACATCTAAAAAAAAATCAAGATCAAAGGTAACTTGTCTGTTTTCATCTGCCCTCAAATTGTCCCCCCAAAACTGACAGTAATATTAAAAAATTATTAATTATATAAATTTTCTCATATCCCTCATCTCCCCCAGGTTGAACTCAGTGGAAAATTTATCATATTTGTTGCCACCATGGCAGCAAAATCAGGAAATCCAAACATATTCTCTCTGAAAATTAAAACCCAACAGCTATAAAAGCCCTAAATGCAAAATTATTTTTCAATTTTAAGATTGATGAGTTGTGTTCAAACATTGGTTTCCTAATACATGAGTAGGCGGTGCTTTAGCAAACACTTACTCTTATATTAAATGGTAAAGAAAACCCCCCCTACAGTATCTACCTATATTTATTGCATCATATATTATGTTTATGAAGCCAGGCTATATTTAACATACCTAATTGCAGATTTCTCCTGGCCTTCTGATTCTTCATCATCACTGTTATCAGAAAAGTGGCAGTGGAGGACTTCATCTTGTTCTTCTATGTGACCCAGCAGCATCTGACTTCGTGTTCGAAATCCAGCAACTACTTGATCCAGAGAGTACACAGAAGGACTTGTGTGGACCTTACAAGTGATTACCCCACCCAACAACAAAAAAAGTGATTTTTTTCATTATTTTTATCCTGTTACGCAAAGTGTTTTTTAAGAGATATTAGATAGTTGCATTTAAAATAGTCAATAACTGAAAATACCCATTCTTGCAAAAAAAGTAGAAATAAATTTCACAATGCTATTGTACCCCATAGACACATACTTTCTTCAGAACCTACACAGCTCTTCCTCCTTTTAGAAAGTACTCTATCTTCAATTATATCTTCATGGAATATAGTATTCAAAAATGAAACCAAAGAGAGGCATAAGTGAAAATATCACTGCTCTTTTTTTTTTTTTTTAATGTTTTATTTATTTCTAGGAGAGAGAGAGAGACAGCGTGAGCAGGGGAGGGTCAGAGAGAGAGGGAGTCACAGACTGAAACAGGCTCCAGGCTCTGAGCTGGCAGTCAGCACAGAGCCCGACGCGGGGCTCGAACCCACGAACCGCGAGATCATGACCTAAGCGAAAGTCGGACGCTTAACCGACTAAGCCACCCAGGCGCCCCGAAAACATCACTGCTCTTAAACACAGGCCACTTCCCAATAAATGTGAAAGCCAGACCCAGTGTGATAGGAGGCAATGACACATTTATACTATACAAGGAGAAATCCAAATGTATTTACTCACACTTTACATGTGGAGGTTAGGGACAGCTGACTTAATGCTCTAAGTGACATAGTTTTTTTTTTTTTTTAATTTCTGAGAGAGAGAGAGAGAGAGAGAGACAACATGAACAGGGGAGGGTCAGAGAGAGAGGGAGACACAGAATCTGAAACAGGCTCCAGGCTCTGAGCTAGCTGTCACTACAGAGCCTGACATGGGGCTTGAACCCACGAACCGTGAGATCATGACCTGAGCCAAAGTTGGACGCTTAACTGACTGAGCCACCCAGGTGCCCCCTAAGTGACATAGTTAATATGTATCCTGGATAAATAGATTTTCATGGGCTAGCCTGAGAACTTTCTATTTTATAACATGCTTCGAGTGGCAATGCACCTTTAGCTCTCAAAAAAATGATGTAGGGAAACAACAACAGAAATTAGAAGTTGCCTTTATATTCTTATTCTAGTTTTTGTTACAAACATTTCCTTTTTCACCACCTCTCTGTAACCAAACCTCAGAGTAATTTCTCAAAAAAGGCAAATAATAAAATATTAGAGGAAACATTCCATTTATGGACAGATATCATTATAAGCTATTAAAATGATAACATCTAGTGGAATGTGTACATCACATGGTATCAATTTTCAAGTGATGTAGGACCCTTGCATAATTTCTCCCAGAAGAGCCTGCCTGATACTCAGTATTCCTTGAAACCTGATTTTTGTGCATCTACTTTCGGCCATCTAATAAGACTGTGTCACACTGGTACCGTGATGGATGCAGAGTAAAGTTTTCTAGGTGGACTTCCAATCCTGGGGTTTGAGGGAGTGGGGACAGAGATTATTTACAGAAGAATCAACTCAAGAAGTATTTCCCTAACAAGGACAATTGCCCGGCATGTCCATTTTGCCCCAAAACAAACCGGCATCAAGGTTTCTTTGTCAGAGGAATGAGAATTATTTCAGGAGCAAATAAAACTTTCTGTTCAGAGTCAAACACTGTTCTCTACAATTGTATATTGCCTTTAAAATTTCTTTCTACAAAAAAACCCAAAGGACTCAGCCTAATAATGAACACCAAATAAATTCCACAACAATTAGTAATATTTAGCAAAATTCCTTAACAGTCATTCCACCCAATGCAATTGTTCTCCACCCCTTCCAGGCACATAAACCCTTCTCTAGTAACCTGGTGCCTTCCCACCTAAGTACTGAGTCCTGCTTCCCTTTAGCTGCTTCTGCATCCCGTAGCTCTGCGCTTTCACATTTTCAACCACACCCCCAAACAGTACTGATTACTAATATAAGTATTCAAAGAAGCTGATTAATAATTCAGATTAACTGAAGTGTATATACCTAGAAGCCAATATTTATTCTAAGCATTTTTTTCCCCAGAATTATACAGCCACAAGGCTAGAGAGAACTTGAAAGCTTACTATTCCACCCATATTTGACTCTCATTTATAACATAACCCCTGGTGAAACAGTGGCTGCTGGAGCCCCGGGGCCTCTCGAATCATGTTTGGCAGTTTTAAGTGAAGTATTCCCACATTAGCACTTTTTCTCCCTGATCCTGGAGATTTCTGAAGATTTTTTAAAATATATCCCTTAAGAACACTTGGTTGGTTTTCTTAGCATACAATTGTATGAAGTATTAAAAGTGGTATTAGTTACCGATTGCTTTTATTTCCACTTCATATCAGATTTCATCAAATCTAAAATGCCATCAAGCATAAGAGACACCATTAATTTTATTCCATCAAGAAACAAAAAAAGCTGTCAAACTATGAGACGCCATCAATTATAAAACATACCCTGCCATCAAAGATGATAAAATGTGAAAAAAACATGTGAGTCTTACAATCAATGCAACATGGCAGATTTTCATCAGTATTTGTGATATGAGATTATACCTAAGCATTGACGGACCTCTCTAATTTTCTTCTTTCCAAGTGCCCTCTTAGTGTGTATAATACTGGCTCTTGGCCTCAGGTATTTACCATGTTAGGAAAGTAGAAACCTCTGTTACATTTTTTTTCTTTAAGTTTAAATCAAGATTCAATTTTACATTTCATCAGATGAGCTTTTGGTATCTATTGAGACAAAGCAGCTTTTTCTTTTTTCCTATTAGTTTGAGAAATAATACTAAAAGTTTTTCTTGTATTTACCTATATACTACTTAGTTGTGAGGGGCAATTTCTTTAGGAGTTCTGCATAAGTAGATATGTTCTATATTTCCATTTTGGTGTTTAACTTTTCATATTAAGAGACAGTTGAAAACAATATGTGTAATAATATGAAAAAGTACACAAGATAAATATTAAGATAATATGCTATCTTAATATATAAATATTATTCAGCCATTAAAAATAATATGTTATAAAAGAATATTTAATAACTCTTAAGTGTTCATGATATATTGAGAAAAGCCAGTAATGGAAGTATATGAGTATATACATAATGTAATAAATAATGTGTTTAAAATAAATAAGAGCTTTTTGCTCTTTCCCTCCAATATGTATAAACAAGTGTAGAAGAAATAGTTTCAGGGTGCTTGGGTGTCTTAATCAGTTGAGCTGGACTCTTGATTTAGGCTCAGGTCAAGATCTCATGGTTCATGGGTTTGAGCCCCACATTGGGCTCTGTGCTGACAGCGCAGAGCCTGCTTGGGATTCTCTCTCTCCCCCTCACCCCACTAACATTCTCTCTCCCTCAAAATAAATAAACTTAAAAAAAAAAAAAAAGAAAGAAAATATTAGCTAGATTTCTGCCAAGGAGAGATCCGGGAGAAAATGAAATGGTATTTCAGATATCCCCTTGGGCGTATATTAGTTTTGGTATTCAGTATGAACCCTTCCCTCACTCTTGAAACAAGGAGGACTTGAACAAGGCTTGCCATGCAATGGGTCTTCCCATGCAAGCCTGCCTTCTCATGTCTGCTGCAATAACCAGTCCAAGCAAGAAAAGGGGCCTAGATTCTTGGACACAGGGTAAGAACAAGAGCTCTTAAAACTGCTGATCATATGCAAACCTCGAAATCATAAAAGCCATATACAACAGATCCAACACTGATATCACCCTCACTAGGGAAACACTGAGAGCTATTCCCCTAAGGTCAGGAACAAGACAGGGATGTCCACTCTTGCCACTGTTATTCAACACAGTATTGGAAGTCTTAGCCAATCAGACAACACAAAGAAATAAAACTCATCCAAATCAGCCAGGAGGAGGTCAAACTTTCACTTTCGCAGATTACATGATACTCTATACAGAAAACCCAAAAGATTCCACCAAAATAACTGCTAGAACTGATCCATGAATTCAGAAAAGTCGCAGGATATAAAATCAATGCTCAGAAATTGATTGTATTCCTGTACACCAATAATGAAGCAACAGAAAGAGAAATCAAGGAATCGATCCCATTTACAATTACACCAAAAAACATAAAATAGCTAGGAATAAATCTAACCAAAGAGGTGAAAAATCTATACATGGAAAACTATAGAAAGCTATAGTTTCTATAGCTATACAAACTATACAAAAAATGGAAAAATATTTCATGCTCCAGGATAGGAAGAACAAATATTGTTAAAATGTCAATACTACCCCAAGCAATCTACATATTCAATGCAATACCTATCAAAATAACACCAGCATTCTTCACAGGGCTGGAACAAACAATCCTAAAATTTGCATGGAACCAGAAAAAATCCCGAATAGCCAAAGGAATCTTGAAAAAGAAAACCAAAGCTGGAGGCAACACAATCCTGGACTTCAAGCTGTATTACAAAGCTGTCATCATCAAGACAGTATGGTACTGGCACAAAAACAGACACTAGTATCAATGGAACAGAATAGAGAACCTAGAAATGGACCCCCAAACATATGGCCAATCTTTGACAAAGCAAGAAAGAGTATCCAATGGAATAAAGACAGTCTATTCAGCAAGTGGTACTGGGCAGTGACATGCAGGACCACTTTCTTATACCATATACAAAAATAAACTCAAAGTGGATCAAAGACCTAAACATAAGACAGGAAACCATCAAAATCCTTGAGGAGAAAGCAGGCAAAAACCTCTTTGACCTTGGCCGCAGCAACTTCTTACTCAACATGTCTTCAGAGGCAAGAGAAACAAAAGCAAAAATGAACTATTGGGACCTCATCAAAATAAAAGGCTTCTGTACAGTGAAGGAAACAATCAGCAAATGTAAAAGGCAACCAATGGAATGGGAGAAGATATCTGCAAACCACATATCAGATAAAGGGTTAGTATCCAAAATCTGTAAAGAACTCATCAAACACCTAAAAAACAAATAATCCAGTGAAGAAATGGGCAAAAGACATGAATAGATACTTCAAAGAAGACATCCAGATGGCCAACCAACACATGAAAAATGCTCAGTATCACTCATCATCAGGGAAATACAAATCAAAACCACAATGAGAGACCACCTAACACTTGTCAGAACGGCTAACATTAACAACTCAGGCAACAACCAATGTTGGCAAGGATGTGGAGAAAGAGGACCTCTTTTACACTGCTGGTAGGAATGAAAACTGGTGCAGCCACTCTGGAAAACATACTAGAGATTCCTCAAAAAAATAAAAATAGAACTTACCTACAACCCAGCAACTGCACTACTAGGTATTTATCTAAGGGACACAGGTATGCTGTTTCGAAGGGACACATGTACCCCAGTGGTTATAGCATCACTATCAACAATAGCCAAAGTATGTTAGGAGCCCAAATGTCCATCGATGGATGACTGGATAAAGATGCGGTATATATACACAATGGAGTATTACTTGGCAATCAAAAATAATGAAATCTTGCCATTTGCAACTATGTGGATGGAACTCGAGGGCATTATGCTAAACGAAATTAGTTAGAGAAAAACAAATATTATAGCACTTCACTCATATGAGGACTTTAAGATACAAAAGAGATGAGGGGCGCCTGGGTGGCTTAGTCAGTTAAGCGTCCGACTTTTGCTTAGGTCATGATCTCGCGGTTCGTGGGTTCAAGCCCCGCCTCGGGTTCTGTGCTGACTGCCAGCTCAGAGCCTGGAACCTATTTCAGTCTGTGACTCCCTCTCTCTCTGACCCTACCCTGCTCACGCTGTCTCTCTCTCTCCTAGAAATAAAAAAAAAAAAAAAAAGATACAAAAGAGATGAACATAAGGGAAGGAATAATATAATATAATAATATAAAATATTTTATATAAGATATAATATGATTATATAATACATAGAAATATAATAATTTATTTATAAAAATATATAAATATAATATAAATAATATAAAAACAGGGAGAGGGACAAAACATAAGAGACTCTTAAATATGGAGAACAAACAGAGGGTTGCTGGAGGGGCTGTGGGAGGGGGGAGGGGCTAAATGGGTAAAGGGTAAGTAATTTACTCCTAAAGTCATTGTTGCACTATATGCTAACTAACTTGGAAATAAATTAAAAAACAAATAAAATTATTTATAAAAATATTTAAGATTAGGGCACCTGGGTGGCTCGGTTTGCTAAGCAACCAATTCTTGATTTCGGCTCAGGTCATGATCTCATGGTTCCTGGGATTGAACCCAGGAACCCACATTTCGGGCTCTGCACTGACAGTGTGAAGCCTGCTTGGGATTCTCTCTCTCCCTCTCTCTCTGCACCCCCCTCACTGCTCATGCTATCTCAAAATAATAAACTTTAAAAAAGTAAAAACAAAAAACAAAACAAACAAAAGCTGCTGATCATATGACATTCGCATCATCTTCCTTTTCCCCTCCTTTTAATGGCTAGCAGGGATCTTTGGGGTAGATGGAAAATTGTGAAAACAAAACTAATAATTTGATAATCTGAAACAATAACCACGGAAGTTGTTATTCAAATCATGTCTGTTTCAGGCCTATTTAAACAACTATAAGTAAGAACAAGGGCCTAACCTTTTTCAAGAGCTCACAGAGCTCTATCTCCTCACAGAGTGTACATGTGTGTGTGAATGTCTAGTACAAAAGAAGAAGAGAGAGAGACTGAGGAAATAAATATGTATAACTATTGTAATCAGGGGAAAATAAATGTTATTTTTAAAAAAATAATAGAAGAAACAGAAAATTTGTTCACATTACTAGCCAATAGTTAATAAATAAATCATTTGAATATAGAAGACTTGATATATAATTATTAAGTTGAAATAACAGTTATTAAATTTGGATCCTGCCAAAATTTACCTTTCATCCCAAATGTTCTAGGAAAATTTACTATGTATTCAACCATAAGGAAAATATCAATAACTCTACAAAGTGAAACTCATAGTAATAAGAACAGTGATTTAAATTTTAAAACCTGACCACTCAGAGTTGAAAACCACACACTTATGGATAGTATCTCTTTCATTGTGAGGCACAGGGCATGGGACACAGTAGACACACCCTATGGGCACGTGTTGAAGACCCGGTGTGCCACGCAGTTTTAGAATCACTATGTCATGTAAATAAATCCTCCACACACACCCACGTTTCCCCCAGTCTGACAGATAAGGAACCTGCACGGGTATAGGCACACGTACAGGTCTATCTAAAGAGCTGGCAGTCACACGCCCACCTGACTACAAAGCCTATGACACCTCTCATATTTCTTACCCCTTTAACAGTAACCATCACATGACCTTGAAATCCGTTCCCTTCATAAAATTAATAAATAGAAAACAAAATTCATGAATCTGCTACTTAGTCTTTTCCACTGGAGATTTCCATTCCAGTAGAGATTCCTTGATTTTTCAAGAGAAATCTGTGTGCATATATTTATCACCCACACACATATTTATAAATCAAAATTAAAATGAAACTTCATACTGACCTTCATACAGTCTCGATTATGTCAGCTTGGCAAAACCAGATAATAAATATCATTTTGAAACAGGCCAAATAAATCAGACTAATTACCCTCCAATCACATCTCAACTTGGTGTGGTTTAAGGCAGAAAAAAATGAAGATATCAGACTAAAATATGAAAATATGATAACATCTGAAATATGATCGCAAACGATAGCTTTTTCTCCTTGGTGGATACAGACATCACCTTCAACTATTCCTTCCAAATACATGTTCTCCTATTTCTTTTCTTTTTTTTTTTTTTTTTAAAGAAGCACAACTGAAATAAAGAATATACATAAAAGTCCAAGAAACTAGGGGCTCCTGGGTGGCTCAGTCGGTTAAGCGTCCGACTTCGGCTCAGGTCGTAATCTCATGGTTCGTGGGTTTGAGCTCCATGTCGGGCTCTGTGCTGACTGTCAGCTCAGAGCCCAGAGCCTGTTTCAGATTCTGTATCTCCCTCTCTCTCTGACCCTCCCCTGCTCATGCTGTCTCTTTCTCTCTCTCTCAGAAATAAATGAAACATTACAAAGAAAATTAAAAAAAAAAATGTCCAAGAAACCAAACAGAAAAAGGAAAGGTGCCAAGACTGTACAAATAACCTATGATATTACACAGATTTTTTTAAATCTCAAAATCAGAAAGAGATCAATGTTCAGACATTACCTTCCTGGAATCTGATCCGGCTGGGATATAAATATAATGCCCTGAACAAGTATCAAACGGTACAGTACATGGTCTCTTTCCAGGTATCCTGGTGTCTGGCCCATCTCCGCAAGATTCCGTAGCTGAAGCCGTCATTGATAGATTAAGTTTTGCTAGTTCTTCATTCAGCTGATCCATAAGAAGTTGTTGTTCTATTATTTTTTCATTCTTGGTAGAAGAGAGATGAACATTTTTAAAATAGAGAACCCCAATGTGTAATGATTAAAAATAAACTGTACATTGCCCAAAATCATGACTACCTTAACAGAACCATAAAACCTCACTGCTCCACAGACTAGCTTTCTGGTGTTCACCTAATGGTTCTGAGTGGTAAAAACTTTTGAATAGTAAGCAGTGACAGTGACTGAAGGATTAAATACTCAAAGAAAATGTCCCATACACTGTGACTGGTTGGTTTGCCAACCTGAAGCACTCTGATTAGCTGATCTTTATAAACGTCTGGCTTTCCTGAGTGAAATCCAAGCAGTACAGGAGAGAAAAAAGTTGGAAAGTAGAGAAAGAACTACAAATGGCAGAGGGGCCCACAAAGGAGACTAAGTGGTAACAGGTGCAGGGAAGTGAAAGCCTTTACTCAGGGCAAAAGAAAGCCTCATGCACAAAGAGATAAAAGATAGGTAGCTGGTAGTCCTGGGAGGGAAACGAACTGGAAAGCAAAGACTGAACAGATTGTATATCAAGGAGGGAGGGAGGGAGGGAGGGAGGGAGAGTGTGTGTGTGTGTGTGTGTGTGTGTGTGTTAGCTTTCTATGTATCCTCTAGAGAAACTTTTGTCAACCATATCCAATCCAGAGAGGTCTAATATCAATCTCTGTTTTATCAGCACAAAACTATGTAAACAAGAAACTCTCATTCATCTTTATACTTCACATGTACTACAGTGTTTAAATAGGAAAAAAACCCTAAAGTTTCACATGCTAAGCTATAAAAAAGCAACCTTATTAAAAATTCATATATTCAGATAATTAAAATATATGTCAAGGGCATATAAGCTGATGAAGGGGGTGGGATATGGAGTCTTTACACTATCTGGGAGAGGGTGAAAATACCAATAATATGATTAGGCTTATTAAATCAAAAGTGCATGGTACACTCTCCAGGATAACCACCAATAACTAAAAGAGTACAAGTACAACACCTAAGCTAATGAAGTAAAAATAGAAAAATTAAAAATACACAGTCAATCCAAAAGAAGATAAAGAGAGAAAAAGGAACACAGTGCAGCAGGATAAGCAAAAACCAAAATGGTAGGATTATAACCAAAGTATGAATGGAATTATGTTAAATTCATAAATGAAATAAGTAATCCAATTAAAAGATTACAATATATCAGAGGGGACTGTAAAATTATCTAACTTGCTGCTTCCAAGAAACACAACTAAAATATACCCACGAAGATTAAAAATAAGATGGAAAAAGAAGGGTGCCTGGGTGGTTAAGCATCCTACTTCAGCTCAGGTCATGATTTTGCAGTCTGCAAGTTTGAGCCCCACTGGGCTCAGTGCTGACAGCTCAGAGCCTGGAGCCTGTTTCAGATTCTATGTCTCCCTCTCTCTCTGACCCTCCCCTGCTTGTGCGCACTCTCTCTCTCAGAAATAAATAAAACATTTAAAAATTTTTTTAAAAAAGTCTCTTATGGCCTGACTCCCTTTCTATTTTTACCTTATTTTTCTTTTCCTTCCCCTTGTTTGTTCTGTTTCTTAAATTTCACTTATGAGTGAAATCGTATGATACTTGCCTTTCTCTGACTATTTTGCTTAGTATAATACATTCTAGTTCCACCCACACTGTTGCAAATGGCAAGATTTCATTCTTGTTGACTGCTGAGTAATATACCATGGTGTGTGTGTGTGTGTGTGTGTAATCTGGCTATTGTTGATAGTGCTAGCAGCAGTATTTACAAAAGCCAAGATATGGAAACAGCCCAAGTGTCCACCAATAAATGAATGGATAAAGAAGATGTGGTGTGTGTGTATATATATATATTATGAATATTATTCATCCATACTAAGAATGAAATCCTGCCTTTTGCAAGGACAAAAATGGATCTAGAGACTATAATGCCAAATGAAATAAGTCAGAGAAATACAAATACTATATGATTTCACTCATATGTGGAATTTAAGACATAAAATAAACAAGCAAAGGAAATTTTTAAAAGAGACAAAGACAAACCAAGAAACACTCATAGCTGTAAACAACAAACTGATGGTTACCAGAGGGGAGGTTGGTGGGGAGTTGGGCGAAATAGGTGAAGGGAATTAAGAGTACGCTTACCATGATTAGCACTGAGTAATGTATAAAATTGTTGAATCACGATATTGTACACATATAAAACTGTCTGTTAACTACACTGGGATTAGAATTAAAAACTTTTTAAAAAGCCAAAACTTTCAGAGATTTAAGAAAATTAACAGCAACAAACATTGGTAAGCCTGTGGAGCAAGAGGCGTACTCACAGAGTACTGGTGTGAGTGTCAACTGGAAAAAGAGTTGGATATTTGTTAAAGTTGGAGATTCAACTTCCCTTTGACCTAGCAATCCAACTCCCAGGCACAAATCCAAAAGAAGCGTGTGTGCGTGTGCACCAAGAGACACGTAGGAGAAAATCTCCATCAAAGTAAGACTGAGTAATGTACAGAATTGTTGAATCACTATACTGGACACCTGAAACTAATATAACACTTAATTATACTGGAATTAAGGGGAAAAAAAAAGTGGGGGGGGGCGCCTGGCTGGCTCAGTCAGTAGAGCACACAGCTCTTGACCTTGGGATTGTGAGTTCAAGTCCCACATTGGGTGCAGAGAGTACTTAAAAAATAAAATCTAAAAAAAAAAAAAAAAAGAAAATAAAATAAAGAAAATGTCCATCACCAAAAAAAGTCCACCAACAGAAGAACAGAAACACAAATTGCAATATATTCATACAGTGAAATCCTATATGGCTATAAACCTAAACAGGCTACAGTTATATACATCATGGGTGAACCAGAACAAAAAAACACATTCACTAAAAGCAACTAGATACTAAAGAATATGTATACTGAATGATTAAATTTCTTAAGATTCCAACAAGTAAACTGTAGTGTTCAAGGATATAGAGTAAAACCACAAAGCAAACCAGGAAAGCGATACTATGACGTGAGGAGAGCGCCCCTCTCTGAGCAGGATGAACGAAGGACTTCTCAGGGGCTGACAGTTAACTAGTGTTTGACAGTTTACTATGTACCAGCTGGTTACCCAGCTGCTCTCTCGGTGATACAACACTGCATGGTGCATTTTGTTTTGTTTATGTTTTATGTTTTTAAACTATTATAGAATGAGAAGAGTTAAAAAAGGAAATAAAAATGAAATGTCAAAATCAAAATCTAACTTGTGCTGGATCAGGTTACTCCTCCCTAATAGGAACCTAAATCTATTTAAAGGCTTTAAATGAAATTAACTGTTTGGGGCTGCGGGAGGTAACAGGGATGGGGGTGAGGGTGTTCACAGCCAGGAAGTATAATATTTAGGGACACACACATTCCAGGCAGGCATATCCATGTTAATAAGAGGGAGGCTAAGCTAGAAAAGTGGAAAGATTTAACCAAAGTTAAAGAGCAAATCACTGGTAGAGTATAAAAGGATTATCTAATAAATCTTAAAGTACGTGTTTACTTTCCAACTCTTAACATCATGTTGCCTATTTCGGTGGCAAACAACAGAATGGAAAAACATGGAGAAAAGGTAACCATAATATGATATGCAAATTAAGTTTTTGTGTATCATCTTCATATTTGTGAAAAATAAGTCAGGCTAACAGTAAAAATGTTATCTCCTTATACTGATTTAGGGGGAAACTGTAATAAGTCTTTTAGTTGCCTGGGTTCAGAACTCTTCAACTGAAACCTTTTTTTTTTTTTTTTTTAATTTTTTTATTTATTTCTAGGAGAGAGAGAGAGAGAGACAGCGCGAGCAGGGGAGGGTCAGAGACAGAGGGAGTCACAGACTGAAACAGGCTCCAGGCTATGAGCCAGCAGTCAGCACAGAGCCTGACGCGGGGCTCGAACCCACGAACCGTGAGATTATGACCTGAGCCGAAGTCGGACACTTAACCGACTGAACCACCCAGGCGCCCCAACTGAAACCTATTTTTGTAGACACTCCCGTTTATCATTCAAAAAGCTATTCTGAGGGTGCCCTGGTGACTCAGCCGATTAAGCATCTGACTCTTGATTTCAGCTCACAGTTCATGCGATCAAGCCCTGCATCAGGCTCTGCACTGAAAGTGTGGAGACTTTTTGGGATTCTCTCTCTCTCTGCCCCTCCCCTGCTCTCTTTCTCTCCCTCCCTCCCTCTCTCTCTCTCAAACAAATAACGTTAAAATGTTATTCTGTTTAGCCAAGTACTATTTTAACTAAATCTACAGCACTAGATAGGTCAAGAAACTCTACCTGCAATCTATTCACTTTTTGTGCTTCTTTCAAAGATACCATGTGTCCTTTGTTTTCCTGGACCATCATTTGCACTTGATTCTTCAGTTCCTTCACCTCCAGTTCCTTCTGACTAAATACAGCTTCATCAGCAGCCAGTGCACACTGGGAAAAGGGAGAAAAAGCACGAGATTCACCACGAAAAATACTCAAAAGAGCCCAGAAAATACCACAAATCTGGGATTTCATGATGGTTTGACAATGTCTCTTGAAATTTTTCTCATCCTATTCACTTTCAACTTTTTTTGTTTTCTGTATAAGAAAGGCAGAAACAATTCAGGGACCTATCATTGCTATAACCTAAGAACTAATTACCATAAAGACAGGCTTTCCCGGGTTTTATTTCCTGAATTTTAGAACAAAAAACAGTTACTCGGTTTCTAGATTACATTCAAGAGGATTTATTTTACTTTTACAAGTTTGCTAGAATTGCCATGAGCTTTTTTTTTTCTTTTTTTGCCATGAGACTTTTACTGTGGGTTTTTAAAAATCATATTTCCCAAACTGACCTAGAGAGTTAAGAACACATTTGGATCTTTTAAATGAAGAATATTTGGTAATTAAAAAAATTTTTTAATGTTTATTTTTGAGAGACAGACAGACAGAGCACAAGAGGAGGAGGGGTAGAAAGAGAGGGAAATACAGACTTCAAAGCAGGCTCCAGGCTCTGAGCTGTGAGCATAGAGCCCAGTGTGGGGCTCAAACTCACAAACCATGAGATCATGACCTGAGCTGAAGTTGGACACTTAACTGACTGAGCCATTCAGGCAGCCTTAGTATTTGATAATTTTATACACTTTCACTATGAAGAGAAATTTGAAGATATCTAAAAATACGGTTAAACAGTTTTCTTAATTTCTAGTGAATTATGCCTGTTTTCAAATAAACTTGAGATATACGAATAATACTTTTAAAAACAATTTTTAAATTAAATCAACTGAAAGAAATTTAACATCTGTCAAGTGTATTTTATGCTGGGGGCACCTGGGTGGCTCAGTTGGTTAAGCGTCCAACTCTTGATTTCAGCTCAGGTCATGGTCTCAGAGTTCATAAGATTGAGCCCCATGTCGGGGTCTGCACTAAAAGTGCAGAATTCTACTTGGGTTTCTCTCTCTGCCCCTCCCTCTCTCTCTCAAAATAAATAAATAAAAACTTTTTTAACAAGTGTATTTTATGCTAGTGACTTGACATTTTGAAAATATCTCACTGAGCAGACATAATTCCTTTTTCATGAAGAAATCAAGAGATTAAAACCTTTGCCCAACACAGTAGATAAACCAAACTCCTGACCTTCAACCCGAGGGCCTTTCTGGATCAAAGCCCATGTTCTTTCTACTAAGCTATAGGAAAAGACAAGAACAAGTAGCTGATGTACAAAAATAGTGTTCACTTTACAAATAAGATTTAATTCACAAAAACAGGGTATGTACGTTACTACTCCTGCAATGGCCTAGGGGTAGATGAGCCCCTATGCAGAGAATCCACAGACAAAGGCAAAGGCCAGCCTTGATTTGTCACAGCCTCGCAGCAGTGCTCAGGGCAAGTCCCTTCTTTTCTCTGCTTGGGATCCTCAAGTGACCAAATGAGGAGAAGAAGCATGACCCAGATGGTCCTTATTTTCATGTTTACATATGACCTATGTGACTTCTTTCATAAAATAAGATTAAACTGTAATTCTCGTTGGTTAATATCCTCTCCCTTGGTAAATTGTTCATTTGAGCTTAAAATGTAATTTGTCACCTAGTACTGCATATTCAACTATTTTTACATATGCTTTATAGACTACAACTATATTATTTGTTATTTATTTCAAAGTGTTTAACTGTTGAGTAAACTCATGTTCACATACTGCTCTTGTATTCAAAATATGGAACAAAAAGGCAACCAAATCCTTTAAGAGGTGTTTATTAGGGGATGGACTAATGGCAAAAACCAAGGATGACAACGCTATCTGACCCAGGAGCACCTGAGAACACTACCTGGCTCAGTGGGTTAAGTGTCCAACTTGGCTCAGGTCATGATCTCACGGCTCATGAGTTCAAGCCCCACATCGGGCTATCTGCTGTCAGCGCAGAGCCCACTTCAGATCCTGTCTCCCTCTCTCTCTGCTCCTCCCCAGTGTGCGCTTCTCTCTCTCTCTGTCTCAAAAATAAACATTAACAAAATTTTAAAAAAAGAAAAAAAAACATTACCAGAGAGCATCTAACAAGGAGGAGATGATGAAGTTAAAAGTGACACTTCCCTAATGAAAATCTGGTGGTAATTCTACCTGTGAGATGGCCCACAATCTCCTCTTGGCTAGGAATTTTGTTTTTAAGTACTTATCTTGTGTAATAGGCTCAAGGAAGCATGGCTGAGCAAAAAGAATGTCCAGGCCTCTCCCTGCACAGACCTGCTGTCTTGCTAAATAGTTTATCAAGCTGACTTCACTGTAACCCCTGGCATGTGGCCCCACGTACAACTACTAAGTCCCATCACTTAGCTGCCACTGACACATAACCTCAGCACAGATAGGTAAAAAAATAAATGAGAGGAGGTAATAATAAGCTGCCTTTTATTGAGCCTTACTCCAGGCCAGGCAGCCTTCTCATCATTTTATGGGAACTAGTGTTTTAATAACCTTCACAATCTTCACCCTACAAGGTGCTTGTTATTATTGTTCCTATTTTCCAGACAGGGAAACAAACACAGAAAGGTTAAGTATTTTCCCAAGGTCACAGAGCAAGTAAGCAGAGGAATTGGGATTCAAATCTTGGGAGTTTGGTACCAATGTTCTTAAATACAATGTTATTCTGTCTCGAACAGGAAAGGAAGTCTAGAAAACAACTTTTTAAGGAGACATACAGGTGATGGGGCACCTGGGTGGCTTAGTCGGTTAAGCGTCCGACTTTCGCTTAGGTCATGATCCCGCGGTTCGTGGGTTCGAGCCCCACGTCGGGCTCTGTGCTGACTGCCAGCTCAGAGCCTGGAGCCTATTTCATTCGGAGTCCGTGTCTCCCTCTCTCTCTGACCCTCCCCCGCTCACGCTGTCTCTCTCTCTCCTAGAAATAAATTAAAAAAAAAAAAAAGACATACAGGTGAGGAATGACAGCAATCATTTCTCTGTTTGCTATTTAGTGGTATCCAAGAGTACTACTCCTACAAGACTGCAGAAAAAAAATCTATTTTTTAATTGGGAAATACTGAATATTATATCTTTCACATTGAGATTAATAACATACACCAGCACTTTGAAAGTTCTGAGAAATCTTGGGATTTTTACAGTCTAGCATTCCCCAAAACCATCTGATCACGGTGTCTTTTTTCATCAAGCCTGTTAATTTCTTTGGGAAATCTTAATCTAGACATAATAGAGAGCAAGTTTAATTCAGAGTTTCCAACAGATGGAGAAAAACTTACCACCCACCCCCATCCTCCACCAGGGGGTTTTATGGGCTTCCATTTCAGGCACCTTAGAAGGATGAAATGCTCCCTACTGTCAACTCCTAAAGTGTTCCAAAGTTCAAGCTTCCCATCAACCATATTTCCTGTTCTGCCAGGTTCTTATACCAAAGAGGAAGGATCAGGCCTGCTCTACTGTGAAGAAGGTAGGGCAGAATTACTGCTTTAAAAAAAGAATTCCTGATTTTTGGGGAACCTGGATGGTGCAGTCAGTACATCATGCAACTCTTGCTCTCAGGGTCATGAGTTCAAGTCTCCTGTTGGGGATAGATTACTTAAAATAAAAATTTAAAAATTATTTTAAAGTTATTACTTTAAACACTTATATTTAAATATCAGGAAGCAGGCTCCAGGCTCTGAGCTGTCAGCACACAGCCCGATGTGGGGCCCAAAGTCATGAACCATGAGATCATGACCTGAGCCGGAGTCGCATGCTTAACTGAATGAGCCACCTAGGTCCCCATTAGGCATCCTAGTCTTGATTCTCTCTCTCCCTCTTTCTTTCTGTCCCTTGATTGGAAGATGTACACAATTTAGTAAACAAATATTTTCCAAGTGATCAATGGATGATGATTCAAAATCATGTGGATGAAAGATCCATTCAAGGTAGAAAATAAAGGGAAACCTGGGTGGCTCAGGCAGTTAAACAACTGACTCTTGATTTCTACTCAGGTCACACTCTCACAGTTGTGAGATGGAGCCCTGTGACAGGCTCTATGCTGGGCATGGAGGCTGCTTGAGATTCTCTCTCTCTGTCTCCCACTGACCCTCTCCTGCTTGCGTATGCACGCGTTCTTTCTCTCTCTCTTAAAAAAAAAAATACAGGGGCACCTGGGTGGCTCAGTCAGTTAAGCGTCTGACTTTGGCTCAGGTCATGATCTTGTTGTTTGTGGGTTCGAGCCCTGCATGGAGCTCTGTGCTGACAGCTCAGAGCCTGGGGCCTCCTTCAGATTCTGTGTGTCTCTCTCTGTCTCTCTGACCCTCCCCTGCTCTCTCTCTCTCAGAAATAAATAAAACATTAAAAAAATTTTTTAAAAAGTACAAATAAAAATGTTATGTATAGATCTTAACGTAACAAAATAGTTTCAAATCCCACGTCGCAAGTAACCTTTACAATGCCGCTACTTGTTGAGTTTTGGTGCAATAACAAAGAAGAATATCAATAATTATCTGGAAAAAAAAATTAACATATTCTTCCTTTCCAACTACAAATCTAAACGTACTTCAACTAAAACATATTGCAACAAAAATGCCGAAGCAGATATGAAAATCCACCTGTCTTCTATCAAGCCATGCATTAAAATAGAGATTTGCAACAATGTAAAACAATTCCACTTTTATTAATTTTTTGTATTTGGAAAATAGTTATTTTTTCATGAAAAAAAGTTTTTTATACACCATGTCATTGGGTTATTATTCTGAGTGAATTAATAGCTTAAATTTTTGTGTTTTAATTCTAATATGGTAAATATCAATAGATACAACCCGTATAAACAAAAGCTCTTTAGGGGACCTCAATTTTAAAACCATTAAAAAAACCTTGTGTGGGTGCCTGGGTGGCTCAGTCTGAAGTAAGTAAGTGTCTGACTTCACCAGTCAGAGAAAGACAGATACCATATGTTTTCACTCCTAAGTGGATCTTGAGAAACTTAGAAGACCATGGGGGTGGGGAAGGGGGAAAAAAGTTACAAACAGAAAGGGAGGGAGGCAAACCATAAGAGACTCTTGGATACAGAGAACAAACTGAAGGTTGATGGGGGTGGGGGAGAGGGGAAAATGGGTGATGGGCATGGAGGAGGGCACTTGTTGGGATGAGCACTGAGTATTGTATGGAAGCCAATTTGACAAATTATATTCTAAAAGAATAATGAAATTTAAAAAATAAATGTCTTAATCAAAAAGAAAGCGTCTGACTTCAACTCATCTTCCGGTTTGTGGGTTCGAGGCCTGCATCGGGCCCTCTGCTAGCAGTGCAGTGCTGTCAGGACCACTTCAAATCCTCTGCTTCTCTCTCTGCCCCTCCCCTACTCGTGCTCTCTCTCTCTCAAAAATAAATATTTTTTTAAAAAAACTTGTGAACAAAAATAGTTCAAGAACTGCTGCAATAGAGGTTTCCTTCTAATACATATAAAGAGGTACAGAGGAAAGATTCCTACCTAGAAAGCTATGTTTTCCTATTCTTAAAAACTGGCCAGATATCCACTTGCCCAACAGACTGCAAATTCTGTGTAAGCAGAACCAGGTACATCTTGTTTTCCATGATTTCCCCAGGCACACGAAATCTTCACATTTTTTAATGGAAAGTGACAAATGTATTTCAGAACTCAATGTACATATATGTAACATGTACGCATGTACATACCTATATCCCTTAAATACTGTCACATACAATAATTTGTTTAAAGAAAAAAATCAACATTCTGGGATGCTTGGGTGGCTCAGTAGGCACTTAAGCCTCTGATTCTTGACTTCAGCTCAGGGTATGATCTCACAGTGCATGGGTTTGAACCCTATACCAGGCTCCACACTGACAGCACAGAGCCAGCTTGGGATTCTCTCTCTCCCTCTTTCGCTGTCCCTCCCCCGCTTGTACTGTCTCTCTC
Source organism: Proteles cristata cristata (assembly GCA_017311185.1). NCBI lineage: Eukaryota > Metazoa > Chordata > Mammalia > Carnivora > Hyaenidae > Proteles > Proteles cristata. Next base: position 3,335,363 of record JAESUZ010004584.1, read on the forward strand.
AAAATAAATAAATAAACTTTTTAAAAAAATCAACATTCCACATTCAAGGTGTAAATTTTCTTTTTCTCCTTCAAGAACCACTGACCCAAAGAGGCATAAAAACTTAAAGTACTTCATTTTGTTTCTGAAACTGTGTTTCTCTTCATCCTCTAAATTAATGACCTGGTCCCCAAGATTCTACTTCATAAATGTAACAAGTTAAAATACTGAACGAGAGGGGCACGTGGGTGGCTATTAGTTAAGCCTCTGACTCTTGGCTTTGGCTCAGGTCATGGTCTTGAGTTTCCTCAGTTGAAGCCCCACTCTGGGCTGACAGTATGGAGCCTGCTTGCGATTCTCTCTCTGCCCCTCCCCCACTTGCTCTCTCTGGCTCTCTCAAAACGAATAAACTTAAAGAAATTTTTTTACTATTAAAAGAGACCGGAGAAGGAGCTGAAAAGGGGGTGAATTATGAGGACAAAGCAGTAGGAAAAGGGAAAAAGACTGAGCCAAGGCAAATGAGAATTTACATATAATCCTTTTAAAAAACTTCTGGAATTCCAAAATGACCCTTGCCCAAATAAAGAGTCCTTAACCAAGATGCTAATGGAAGCGGTGTCTGCATACCTGGCATTTCTTGAGCTCTCGCTTCAGCTGGAGAACTGTCACATGCTGCGGTCCTTCTTCCAGCGTGCCGACGCCATGGCTCCCTCTGAATGAGCTGAACACCGCCTTCTTGACCTCCTGGGTCATGTTAAACCACTCCTGCAGTTTATATTGCTGCTTTTGGTTCAGTCTGACGGCACTCTTTAAGTTCACCAAGAAGGTGAAGGCTTCCTCTACACAGTTTTGGTAACTTAGACACTCTCCTTGTAGCTGAGCTACCTGTTCCTCAAGATAACGGATCCTGTTTTTATCAGGAGTCCCCTCTTGATGGATCTGGGTGGTCTGGCTGATGCTCTCCTGCTGGCTCTGCAGAGCTTCTCGAAGCAACTTGATTTCAAATTCCATTTCGTCCATACGGTCAGACTCGGGGCTGAAGTTTAAGGTGGGTTTGTTTCTAATGTTGCGTGCTCTGTTGGCATATTTGAGGGAGTTTAAGGACTCGTCAAAATCTGAGGAGGACGGGCTGACGCAAGTGATCATGACAGTCTTGGCACTGCCTCCCAAGGAATCTTTCAGAAGCCGGGTAATTTTAGCATCTCTATATGGAATATGTGAGCTCTTCCTGCGCGGGTCCCCAAGGGCGCTGATGACGTTTCCTAAAGCCAACAGCCCACTGTTGATCTGAATGGATTCTTTGAACCGTTCACCAGTATTCCCGGTTTTGGTTGCTCTTTCTGAGCCAGCCAAATCCACAAAGTGAAACTTTGAGACAATGTGCCGACGGGAATACCACGATCCATCTTCCGCTGCGTCTGTATTTTTCTCTACTTGACAAACGCTGATGGTAAAAATCGCATGTGATCTACTGGAGTGCTCGTTCATTTGCGTGGTACCTGTATGCCTGGCCGCATTCCCCATCTCCAGGAGACTCATCACTTCATCTGCATTCTCCACGTGGCATTCCTTGGCCCCAACAATCACTTAAAATAGCAACAGCAAGTTTTAAACCAAATTTTAATCAAAGCCCAGTATAGTGAAATTAACCACACAACAGTTATTATTTGCTGAACTGCCCATGCTAAGAAAGTCTCTTAAAAAATCAACAGCATTTCACACAACCGTGACAGCAATATCATTAAGTAATTTTAGATACTCTCCCAAAGGAACTTTTTTAATGACAGCACTCATTTTGATATTTAAATTCTAAAAAGGTTTCTTTGGGGTCACACATCACACTCAATTCTTTAAGATGACTGACAAAATCTTTAATCCAATATTTTGACTTACAGAGTCTAACAGTTTAAAAACAATAGATTAATTAAATAGAACTCAAAAGAATTAAAAGAAATCCGTTTCTTTTGAGTTTTCAAACCATCCTTACATTTAAGGTTTCTGGTATAGTGTGGTCATAACCAATGATAAATGAAAATTTCAGTTTAAATAAAATTGGTTACACATTTTAAAAATAAGTATATCGTACATGGTATCAGAGTACAAGATAAACAAACGTGATGGCAATTCACAAAAAGCAAAAAAGTTTCTATTTCTATAACAGCAAAATAAGAGCCAAAAATAAACTAAAGCTTACTACCCACTTTAGTTGTTTATATTCAAGCACATTTCAAAAAGAAGGTGGATTTGGGCTTTGAATCAGAGCTGTAAAGCTCTTGATTCTGTGCCTGAATTACAGAGCCATGTTTCCTCTTTATTCAGATCCTGTTATATCACTGTTTTCTTGAAAAATTATCATTTTGCTTTTATTATATCCATCATGACACCTTTCTTAACAACCTTGTTCATTTAAAGTTCTAAAGCACCTATACTACAATCAGGGAATGCTAACATATCAGCAACTCTAAAGTATGACAATGTAACTGTAAATCAAAGGATAACTTTCATGAAATTTTTTTAATGTTAGGCTACAGCTTAGCACTATCCATGGTCCTTAAACCCAGCCGCAAATCATCTGGAAGCTTTATAAAAGAGAAAGTACCAATGCCCGGGCCCGATCAGACAAATTCATCAGAATTTCTGAAAAGCTGGGCCCAGAAATCAATACTCTTAAAAAGCTTCCAAGGTGATACTAATTGTGCAGGATCCAGGTTGGATGCCAACCAGTGCTTCACACGGAGAAACTAAGGAAGTATGTCAAACACATTTTGGTTGTGAGTGAGTTCATTATATAAAACATATGGCAATTTGTCTAAAGAGCATTTGTTATATCTTTCCAAAACTTCTACAGGATTGGTAACAGCTATGAAGTTTATCAGAAGTGATAGTGTATACTTCTGCATTGTTAAACTATTTTACAATAAACATGTATTATTTTTGCACCTCGATTTTAAGAAAAAATAAAAACATTCAATAATTACATTTTATATGATACAGAAGCTCAAAACACAATCCCAGATTCTGTCCAGAAAAGATAAACTATACTGCATTATCTAATAAGACCATAAACTACCATGTACATTTTCTTTCTAAAAGAAAACAAAACAAACAGCAATTTCTTTAAACATTCAGGAATGTCAGGGCTGCCAAGCCAGGGCTAAAAAAGGCAACAAATTTCACTGCCCCCTGCAGGCAATCTGAACGATCCTACTTTGCTAACTGCTAGGAATTTCCCTCAAGGAGTCACTTTTCTCCAAGAAGGTTCTACCTAAGTATCCTTTCTAAGAGAGAAACACATCCCAATCATTTTTGTCAATAATAATGAAACTCTGGAAACCGCTTAAATGTCCAACAATGGAATATTAAAGTATAATACATTTAGAAGACAAATTACCACATGACCATGAAGAGTCATTAAGTTTGAGAAATATTTAACAATGTGTGAAAATGCTCACAATATAAGTATTACATGAAAAAATAAGATGCAATGTTATACACAGGGTTACAAGTATATTTAAAAAAAATTACACATGCATGGGAAAAGAAATCTGGAAGGAAACACACCAAAATCAGAAGATGCTCTTTCTGGATTCTGGGATTAAAGATGATCTTTACTTTTTTCCATAAACTTTTTCTATGTTTTCAAAACGTTCTATGTTGAACATACAACCCTTTAAATCAGAAAAGCAGTAAGTGTTATTCTTTAAAATACTTTTATTTTGGGATGCCTGGGTGGCTCAGTCAGTTAAGGGTCCGACTGGCTCAGGTCATGATCTCACGGTTCATGGGTTTGAGCCCCGCATCAGGCTCTGTGCTGACAGCTAGCTCAGAGCCTGGAGCCTGCTTCACATTCTGTGTCTCCCTCTCTCTCTGACCCTCCTCTGCTCATGCTGTCTCTCTCTCGCTCAGAAATAAATAAAACATTAAAAAAACAAAATAAAATAATACTTTTATTTTGACCCTTTCTAACCTCCTCCCATTTCCTAACAAATAGATATTTAATGAGATTAACAAGTTGTTAGCACAGAAAGTCAGATCTTGAAAAATACAACCAAGTACAGGACAAAATCAAAGAGGAAGAAAGGAGAATTCTGGATCAACTTAGACAAACACCAACTTAGACAAACACAATTAGACAAACACCAATGGAAGAAGCTATCTCCAGTCTGGAAGAAACTCTGGGAGGAAAAAAAAAGTACAAATACTAATTTAGCCTATTTCAAAATCTCACTGATAGTCAGCCCAGAGTGGGGGCAATTACAGTAAATAAGTACCTTGAATTACAACTTGCTAACTTCATCTAATCAACCAGTCAGAACTACTTTTCACTCGGATGATTTAATGGATATTGGGAATCAAAATGCTTTTCAATTTTAAAGAAAAAAAATTGTTTTGTTTCTATGTTTATATATATATGGAATATATCCAGAAACTGAATTAAATCACATCTATTTGCTGATGAAGGCAATCAGTGCTACTTTACCTGTGTTTCCTTTTTCATCTTCTCGGATATGAAGATCCTTCACAGATGTTTCCAATTCTAGAAGATCTCTTAGGTCTTCCTTATATACTTCTATATACGACACTTTGATATTAAAGTCAACGCTAGAATTTTCAGAGATGTTTTGAAATATTTCTTGGATAGCTCGAGGAATGATGCCCTTTTGACCCTCCACAACTGAAGCTAAAAATTTAGAGAAAGGAAAGGACATATGAAAATTAAAATATAAGAAAAGCTAAAACCCCAAATTTATAATGAATAAATTTACTTTCCTACATTTTATATTATAAATTAAAAAAACATAATGATAATACTGATATGTAAAATTTTCCACAATTTTTAAAGTAGTTTTTAAAAAAAAAATTTTTTTAATGTTTTATTTATTTCTAGGAGAGAGAGAGAGAGAGAGACAGCATGAGCAGGGGAGGGTCAGAGAGAGAGGGAGTCACAGACTGAAACAGGCTCCAGGCTCTGAGCTGGCAGTCAGCACAGAGCCTGAAGCGGGGCTCGAACCCACGAACCGCGAGATCATGACCTAAGCGAAAGTCGGACACTTAACCGACTAAGCCACCCAGGCGCCCCTAAAGTAGTTTTTAAAATGACAAGATAAAATGTGAAATAAGTGAAAGAACAAATTGGAACTTAAGGTTAAATAAGTTAGGTTAACTTAGAAACCTCTCTAGCACCTGTAGCACTGTTCCATAGAAAATATGTTTCAAGCTACAAAAAGATGTCTTGCAAATGAGCCTTAAAATAACTAGCTTCCAGGCTGAAAATCACCAATGTTTAGATTTCTGGCAACAAACATCCTGAAAATCTGAACCTCTTATTAACTTGGACTACCTTTCACCTAATTTAAGATGCAAGACTGCCATCGTGTGGCAAGTAAAGGAAGCTGTAGCTTTCTCTCTCTCAGAAATAACTAAACATTACCAAAAAAAAAAAATACTAGAATGGAGGACTTTCGTCCATTCCAACTGTGGAATATTATATGGTTCAAAAAATGAGTTAAAATCTATGACCCAAAAGGGAAAAAATGGAATATTTTATATTGTTAAATACAAAAAGAAAGTTATGAAAATAATGGTATAATTCATGAAACAAAACAAGAAAAAAACATATTTGTAAAATGCCTAGAAAAATGTCTAGAACACTCCAGAATGCTATACGTCAAATGTTTATTTCCTTGGGAGGAGACTAGTTTTATTCATTTGTTTATTTATTTATTTTTTTTTAGTGTTTATTCAGTTTTGTTAGGGGGGCAGAGGGAGGGAGACAGAGGATCCTAAGTGGGCCCTGCATTGACAGTAGAGAGCCCGATGCATGACCTGAGCCAAAGTCTGATGCTTAACCAATTGAGCCACCCAGGTGCCCCAAGTTTAATTTGTTAAGCATCACTTGTAATTCTTTTTACAACAAACATTATTATAATTTTTAAAAAACCAGAGAATAAATTTCCAAAGACACTCTGTAAAAAATGTGAGTGTACTCAAATAAACAAAATTACTGATAGAAGAGGAGAAATAAAAACCAACTCTATAGAAATACAAACAAATGTAACAGAGTATTATGAAAACATGTATGCCAACATTTGAACAACTTAGAAGAAACGGATGACTTCCTAGGAACATATAACCTAACAAAACTAATGCAGGAAGAAATAAAAATTCGAACAGACCAATCCCTAGCAATGAAACTGAATCAGGAATCAAAATATTCCCAACAAACAAAAGTCCAGAATCAGACGTCTTCACAGATGAATTCTACCAAACATTTAAAAAAGTTAATACCCATTTTTCTCTTTTTTCTTAAATCTTTTTTCTTTTAATTTTGTTAATGTTTATTTATTTTTGAGAGACAGAGCATGAGCAGGGGAGGGGCAGAGGGAGAGGGAGACACAGAATCCGAAGCAGGCTCCAGGCTCTGAGCTGTCAGCACAAAGCCCGATGCAGGGCTCGAACTCACAAACCGTGAGATCATGACCTGAGCCAAAGTGTACCACTGAACTGACTGAGCCACCCAGGTGCCCCATTACCCATTTTTCTCAAACTATTCCAAAACATACAAGAGGAAGGAAAACGTCCAAAGTCATTCTATAAAACCAGTGTCACCCTGATACCAAAACCAGATAAAGACACCACAAAAAAGACAAGTACAGGCCCTGTCTCTCATGAATATGGATGCAATCCTCAACAAAATATTAATAAACCAGATCCAATAATATATTTTTAAAATCATATACCATGATCAAGTGGGATGCAGGAGAAGTTTAATAGCTGCAAAACAATCAATGTGATATGTCACATCAGTAAGAGAAAGGATAAAAACTGTACGATTATTTCAATAAATGCAGAAAAGCTTTTGACAAACAACAACATGCATTCATGATAAAAACCCTCTGCAAATTAGGTCCAGAGGGAATGTATCTTAACACAATAAAGGCCATATATGAGGGGCACCTGTGTGGCTCAGTTGGTTAAGCATCTGACTTTGGCTCAGGTCATGATCTCACCGTTCGTAAGTGTGAGCCCCCACACTGGGCTCTGTGCTGACAGCTCAGAGCCTGGAGCCCACTTCAGATTCCGTGTCTCCCTCTCTCTGCCCCTCCCCTGCCCTGTCTCTCTCTCTCTCCAAAATAAATAAACACTAACCAAAAAAAAAAGGCCATATGTGAAAAGCCCATAGCCAACATGATATTCAACGGTAAAAAACAGAGCTTTTCCCTGAAGGTCAAGAATGTCCTTGAAGACAAGGATGTCCACACTCACCACTTTTGTTAAACATAGTACTGGAAGTCCTAGCCATAGCAATTAGACAACATAAAGAAATAAAAGACATCCAAAATGGTAATGAAGAGTAAAACTCTATTTGCAGATAACCCAAAGTATATATAGAAAACGCGAAAGACTCCACCAAAAAACTACTAGAGCTAAGAAATTAATTGAGTAAAGTTGCAGGATACAAAATCAATGTTCAGGTATCTGTTGCATTCCTATACGCTAATTATGAAGCGGAAAGAAAATTAAATAATCCCATTTACAATTCCACCAAAATAGTAAAATATCTAGGAATTAACCAAAGAAGTGAAAGACTTGTACTCTTGAACGCTATAAAATATTGATGAAAGGTACTGACGACACACAAAGAAATTGAAAGATATTCCACGCTTATGGATTGGAAGGAACAAATACTGTTAAAATGTCTATCCTACCCAAAGCAATCTACACATTGAATGCAATCCCTACCAAAATACCAACAGCGTTTTTCACAGAACTACAACAATCTTAAAATTTGTACGGAGCCACAAAAGACTCCAAATAGATAAAGCAATCTTGAAAAAGAAAAACAAAACTGGGGGCACCTGGGTGGCTTTCAGCTGAACGTCCAACTCCGGTTTAGGTCATGGTTCATGAGTTCGAACCCTGTGTCTGGCTGGTGATGACAGCTCAGAGCCTGGAACCTGCTTCAAATCCTGTGTCTCCTTCCTCTCTTCCCCTTCCCTGCTCATGCTCTGCCTCTTTCTCTCTCTCTCAAGAATAAATATTTAAAATTTTTTTTTAAAAATAGAAAGAAAAACAAAACTGGAGGTATCACAATTCCAAACTTCAAGTTACATTACAAAGCCATAGCAATCCAGACAGTATGGTCCTGGCACAAAAACAGACACAGAGATCAGCAGAACAGAATAGAAAAACCAGAAATAAACCCACAAGTATATGGTCAATTAATCTTCAACAAAGGAGGAAAAGGATATGCAATGGGAAAAAGATAGTCTCTTCAACAAATAATGCTGGGAAAACTGGACAGCTACATACAAAAGAATGAACCTGGACCACTTTCTTTCACCATACACAAAAATGAACTGAAAATGGATTAAAAACCTAAATGTGAGGCCTGAAGGGCTTGTTCAGCTAGAGGGGTGGGGTGCCATCACCCCATTTGTCCCATACAAATAGCGCATAGGGATTAAAGAGTATACTTACCAGGATGAAAAAATAAATAAATAAAATGATTTTTATAAAAAAATGTTTTTAATGTTTATTTTTGGGAGAGAGAGAGCACAAGCGGGAGAGGGACAGAGGGAGACGGAAACCCAGAATCTGAAACAGGCTCTAGGCTCTGAGCTGCCAGCACAGAACCCGAGGCAGGGTTCAAACCCATGAACTATGAGATCATGACCCGAGCTGAAGTCAGATGCTTAACCGACTGAGCCACCCAGGCACCCCTAAAATGATTTGTTTTTAAATAAGAAGAGTAAGAAAAGCTAGGGTAAAAAATAAATGTTTCTAAGGATGTTACCAAGTATTAAGTATTTTAGAGCAGTTATAATATTTTACTTTTTAAATTTATTTTTTTATTTTGATTAACTGAGCCACCCAGGCGCCACTTATTTTTTTTATTTTTGCGGGGGAGGGGAAGAGAGAGAGGGAGAGAGGGAGAATCCCAAGCAAGCTCTGCACTGTCAGCGCAGAGCCTGATGTGGTGTTCAAACTCACGAATGTGAGCAGAACCAAAGATCATGACCTGAACTGAAACTAAGAGTCAGTCACTTAACTGAGCCACCGAGGTGCCCCAAGAATAGATAAATTTAATAACTTTTGCCCTTAAGGATTAAATTGTACGCATGGCCTCTTAATTAAAAACAATATAGCTATAATTAAGTCACCAAGCTCTAAACATAACTCCTATTAGTATGAAGAACATACTGAGTCTTAAAGATCATAAAACATTTGCCAATTAAAAAAAAAGGATACAGTCCTAAAAAAACACCCCACAACTTATAACAGAAAAATTTAATATTTTACTTTGAGATCCTAAAATAACCTAATATCTTTAACCTCTTAATCCTGTGTAGCAATGATTCTAAAAAATGGTGGTGTGGGGGGGGTGTTATTGGGCACTAACGGCTCCTCCATTTAATCTTTGCAATCAGGGTCTCCTCAACTCAGCCAGCCTCCAACTCTCACCTCCCCCCTCACCAATCCCATAATAAGCGGTGTTTCTGAAAGTCATATATTCTATATTTGAGAAGCAGGAAAGTAGAAAATATACTGAGAGTCATTACACACATACAGAATACCAGCAATAATTTTAGACAATAATGCATATATATGTACAACATTCAAAAGTTTGCATTTAGTAAAAAAATACCAACACAGTAAACAATCTCAACAGAGGACTTGGAGTTCAGTCCCAACCATCACTAGCCCTCTAGCTGAACAAGCCCTTCAGTGACTGCTCCATGGCTGGAGTGCCTCACTTATAAATAGAAATGATTTTTTTTTCTTTCATAGTTTATTGTCAAGTTGGTTTCCATATAGCACCCAGTGCTCATCCCAACAAGTGCCCTCCTTCATGCCCATCACCCCCCTCCCCGCCCCATCCCCATCAGTCCTCAGTTGAGAAATGATTAAGGTTCCTTCCAGCTCTACAAGAAATCCTAATGATTCTACCTTTTCCAACTAGAATTACAAGCAGGAGAATTTACATTCTAAAATATTCAGTATTTGAAACAGAAATCTGTATTTATATGGGGGTGATCGATGTGTTGACTACATTGGAGGAATCCTTTGATAATATATATACATTCATCAAATCATTGTGATGTACACTTTAAATAGCAATTGTACCTCAATAAAGCTGAAAAAATAAAATAAAAATTGGCTAAAAAGCAGGAAAAAAAAAGACACTTTAAACCACATAATAAATTCTACCTATTGCCTCTAACTCTTGGTTGTAGGACTCATGATATTTACAAGTGACGACGTTAAAAGATCAAAATCTGGTCATGTTAACAAATTTCTTCCTACTTTAAGTTCTGTTCAAAATGACAAAGGTCTGCCAGAGGCAGAGAGTGGGGGAAATTTGTGAAGGTGGTCAAAACGTAAAAACTTTCAGTGATAAGATAAATAAGTTCTGCAGAGGTAATAACACAGAGTATTGGTGACTGTCATTAACAGCACTGTTTGTGTATTTGAAAGCTCCTAAAATATTAGATCTTAAAAGTTCTTATCACAGGAAAAAGAAATTTAGGACTATGTGATGTGATCCATGTTAACTAAATTTACTGTGGTAATCATTTTGCAATATATGCATTTTTCAAATCATTATATTTTACACCTTGTACAAATATAATGATGCATGTCAATTTTATCTCAAAAAGACTGGAAAGAAACGGCAAAGGGCTGAACACTGAACATTGTCTTAAACTTGTTTCCTCAAACAAACACAATCATAAACTGTTGAATGAAACTTCAATATTTAAAAATAAATCTTTCAAAGATGATGATCTTATGAAGTCATCTGACTATCCTTTATTTCATTCAATCAATATGCTGACCACCTACTATGTGTCAGGCACTGTCATATTTTAGCTTAATTCTAGTGTCTCAAATTAAAGTCAAAGAGTAGTATAAGAAACTTACCAACATGGCCTCCTCCAATGGTGTAGGTCTTCCCAGATCCAGTTTGTCCATAGGCAAAAACGGTTGCATTATAGCCCTCAATGAGCGACAACACTAGTGGCTTTATACATGTATTATAAACTTCATCCTGAGTAGAATTTTTGCCAAAAACAAAATCAAAAGTAAAGACTCTATCTCTCCCAATGATAATTTGCTGGGTGTTTGGAATAACTCTCACACAAGCTTGATGATTATGAAGAACTTCTTTGCATAGCAGAGGTCTGATTCTTACAGCAACTTTTACTGGTATTTCTTCCATAGCAGCTTAGATTTTACTAGATAATCTTCTACTTAATATTCAGTATCTAGTGTGAGAAATATCCATTTTATGTAATTTCTGGACCCCTGTGTATCAAAATAAAAACAAAACTTAATTATTGACTTTTCTATCCTAATAAACTAATCATCTTCTCAAGCAAAGTCCATTAAAGCAGGTTTCCCTCCAATATAAGTCAGTTACAAAGAGTATACCGATCTCGTAAAAATACACCTATAATTTACAGATGAAATGTCTGGATTTACTCCAAAACAATCTAAGGGGTAGGGGCCATGAGTTGGTAAATGATGCAGCAAAGTAAGAAGTGCATGGGATTCCATCGTCCCATTCTTTCTGTAGTGGAAATATGTTTCCCAGTCCATTAATCTACATATTGAATAACTGGGGAGTTAGAAAATTAAAGCAAGGAAATAGTGAATAAGTGTACACACACAGGTTGAAAGCAAACCCTTTACTAGATTTTATAGCTATGTGCTGGAAAGTAACATCTCTTTGCCACAAATATGAGAAATAAATCCATGAAAATAGTTTTAAGGTTTTCTATAACTTTGAGTTTTTTATTCAAAAATAATCAAAACTAACTGAAACATTGCTTTCTACTTCTAACATGTTACACTTATTTCTGAAGATTACTGGTAGAATCAATTAAAAAATAAGTTATTATCTATATTTATAAGGAACCTAAAAAATTAAAAAACAATTCCATTTACAGTAGCATCAGAAAGAATATAACACTGGGGTGCCTCGGTGGCTCAGTCAGTTAGGCAACAGACTTGATTTTGGCTCAGGTCATGATCTCATGATTCATGAGATCAAGCCCCATGTCGGGTTCTGTGCTGATAGCACAGAGCCTGCTTGGGATTCTCTCTCTGCCCCTCTTCTACTCACACTCTCTGTGAAAATAAACTTAAAAGAATAATAATACATAGGAAGAAGTTTTAATAAAAGACATGTAAAACATGTACTCTGAAGATTATAAAAGATTACTGAAAGTAAAGAAGGTCTAAATAAATGGAAAAACATCTCATGTTATGGATAGAAAGATAATACTGTTAAGATGGCAGAATTCTCCAAATTGGTCTACATATTTAATGCACTGCTATCAAAATCTTCGCTGAACTGCAGAAATTGACAAGATGATCCTAGAATCCATATGGAAATTCAAGGGACAAGCAACAGCTAAAACAAAATTGAAAAAGAACAAATTTGGAAGACACACTTTCCCAGTTCTAAAACCAAGCAACAGTAAGTAAGACAGTGTGGTACTGGTATAACACAAATTAAAAGATCAATGGAAAAGAATTAAGAACCCAGAAATAAACTCTTGTATTCTGGGCAAATGCTTTTTGACAAGAGTGATAAGACAATTCAATAGGGGAAAAAACAGACTTTTCTTTCTTTTTTTTTTTTTTAATATTTTATTTATTTCTAGGAGACAGAGAGAAAGACAGCGTGAGCAGGGGAGGGTCAGAGAGAGAGGGAGTCACAGACTCTGAAACAGGCTCCAGGCTCTGAGCCGGCAGTCAGCACAGAGCCCGACGCGGGGCTCGAACCCATGAACCGTGAGATCATGATCTAAGCGAAAGTCGGACGCTTAACCAACTAAACCACCCAGGTGCCCCCAGACTTTTCAATAAGTGGTCATGGGACAAATGGATATCCACATGCATAAGAATGCTGTTGGATTCCTACTCACATTATATACAAAAGAATTCAAAATCATTCGCAGACTTAAATGTAAGAACTGAAACTTATAAAACTCTAAGAAGAAAACACAGGAGTAACTCTTAGCAACTTTGGATTTGGCAGTGGTTTCTCAGGTGTAACACCAAAGCAAAAGCAATAAGCTTTATAAGGAAAAATAGATAAAATGGATTTAATCAAATTTAAAACCTTTGTTCCTCAAATATATAAAAATGGCTAACAGGCACATGCAAAGATGCTCAACATCATTAGCCAGCAGGGAAATGCAATCAAAACTACAATGAGATTACCACTTTAATCCCACTAACACATCTATAATCAAAAAGGCATCATGTAGCAGACACACACATGAAAAGATGCTCAACATCACTCATCATCATGGAAATGCAAACCTAAACCACAATGAGGTTATCACTTCACACCTGTCAGATGGCTAGAATCAAAAAGACAAGAAATAACAAGTGTTAGCAAGGACGTGGAGGAAAAGGAACCCTCAAGCACTGCTGGTGGGAATGCAAACTGGTGCAGCAACTCTGAAAAACAGTATGGAGGTTCCTCAAAAAATTAAAAATAGGGGGCGCCCGGGTGGCTGAGTAGGTTAAGCATCCAACTTCAGCTTGGGTCATGATCTCACAGCTTGAGTTAGAGCCCTGCGTTGGGCTCTGTGGTGACAGCTCAGAGCCTGGAGTCTGCTTCAGATTCTGTCTCCCTCTCTCTCTCTGTCCCTCCCCCGCTCACTCTCTGTTTCTCAAAAATAAATAAAAATTTTAAAAAATTGTCCAGTAAATCCACTACTGGGTATTTACCCGAAGAATATGGAAATACTAATTCAAAAAGATATATGCACCCTGTTTCTTATAGCATTTATTACAATAATCAAGATACGGAATTATGGAAGCCACCTAAGTGTTAATCAATAAATGAATGGATGAAGATGTGGTATGACTAAGCCATCTGGGCGCCCCAAAAATACAGTTATTATTTGACCCAGCAACTCCACTCTTAGATATATGCCCAAGAAAAATAAAAACATATGGTTTTATAAAAAACTTGTACATGAATGCTCGGTCTTGGTAGGATAAAGCTTACACCATAAAGAAGCTGAAAAGAAAATGTAACAAGTAGTCTATGATAATGTTTAATAGCAGATAATGAAAAATAAACAGTTTGAGGTGTGGCTGGGCTCTTTGGAGAAGGAGAGTCTTGAACACTATCATTAAGTAACCCAGTGGGCTATTAACAGACTAAAATAACATTTTCCGCACTACTTGCATATTCAGTATTCAATAGTCTTTTAAATACTTGGCAGCAGTACTACAGATTATAATTTTATGAGTGGAAAGTCTGAAAAGGATCACAATAACAAGTACAGTACTAAAAGTACTAAAAGCTGAGTAAAAAAAAAAAAAAAAATACCAGCTCCCTTGGGCTGTAAAATCCCAAAACAGAGTCAACATGCTATTTAATGGCCAAAACAAAGAGATGCACCCAACCTTGTCACCTTTAATCATTCTAGTTAAAATCAGCTGTGAAAAGGGGCGCCTGGGTGGCTTAGTCGGTTAAGCGTCCGACTTTCGCTTAGGTCATGATCTCGCGGTTCGTGGGTTCGAGCCCCGCGTGGGGCTCTGTGCTGACTGCCAGCTCAGAGCCTGGAGCCTATTTCGGAGTCTGTATCTCCCTCTCTCTCTGACCCTCCCCTGCTGGTGCTCTCTCTCTCTCTCTCTCTCCTAGAAATAAATAAAAATATTAAAAAAAATAATTTAAAAAAAATCAGCTGTGAAAAAATACTCATAGGTATGATAAATCCTTTCTTGAATCCTACAGGACTCCACAATCACTTGGTACTGGAAACTTTCCCAAAGAAACAAGGATGCTGTACGAGGTGGTTCTTCCAAATGTCTCTCAACATCGACATTTCAAGTTTTTATCATCAGATTAGCATGTTAAAATTTATTTATGCCATCACATTAAAACAAAAGTCATAGTCTATGTTAAACCAACCTAACTACTTCCAACAAAACTGCTAAAAAAGGTGCTGAGTATAATTGGGATGTTTTCACTTTTCTTGGTTTTTACAATAGAAAACAATCTCCGGATTGTGAGTTCGAGCCTTACCTCGGGTGTACAGATTACTTAAAAACAAAATCTTTACAACAACAAAAAAATGATTCAAAGAAAGAATGTGGGCGCCCTTTCTTTCTCAGTCAAACCTGCCTCTGAAGGAGAAGGCTTTCAGACTTCCACAGCGCTTGGGTTGCACCAAAGTTTCAACATCCGCAATGGGAGAGACTAGTGACAAAACGAAACCCCCCAATGAGGATGGGCCTTCCCGAAGTTGGAAGCAACGGCACAAAAAACACCCAGGATCAGCCTCAGTGGGGCACCGGCTCCAGTCCGGGGTTCGCGCGCGTCCCTAATCCCCGGGCCTGTCTACCAAGGGGGACCCAACTTCCCCATGCCGTTCTTCGTGGGTCCCGGCACAGAGCTCAGCCCCCTCCACGGCCCTCTCGGCTTTGCCGGCGCCGCAACCGCTCTCCCAGCCGTCCAGCGGCGGACGCTGACGCCCGACCCCTAGGCGGCGTCCCCTGCCCTAAACGGCGGGCAAGAGCGCGGACGCGGCGGACACTAGGGCGGGAGGGCGCCGCACAGCACCCGGCCCCATCAGCCTGGCCAGGCCGGCACGCCACTTACTGACCGGCTCGAGAAAGTCCTGATTTCCGGCGGCGAACGCAGCACAGGACACCCGAGCTTCGCTCCGCCCGGCCGCCGCCGCCGCCGCCGCCCGCGCCTTTTGTTGTCGCGGGTTCTCCCGGCAACGGCGAAACCAGCGGCCGACGCGCCCCCACCCGGCCGAGTGTTGCGCCGCGCCCCCGACGAGCCCCGCCCCCGACGAGCCCCGCCCCCGACGAGCCCGCCCCCGACCCCCCGACGAGCCCCGCCCCGACGAGCCCCGCCCCCGACGCCCCGCTCCCGACGAGCCCCGCCCCGACGAGCCCCGCCCCTGACGAGCCCGCCCCCGACGAGCCCCGCCCCCGACGAGCCCCGCCCGGCCGAGAGGAGCCTCGCCCTGGCCGCCTGGAGACCACCTGCACGTGTGGCTACAAAGTCAACACGCATTGGACAGCTCTCCGCGTGCTGAATCAAAGTCACTCCCTACCGGTTTGTAAACTGAATGTAAGAAAGATTCACGTTGCGTTTCGCTATTTTAGCTGCTAATTACTTTTATTGAAGTAAAGTTCGTATAACATACATCGAGCCGCTTTAAGCTGTCCATTAAGTCATTCACAATGTTGTGCAACCATTACTTCTGGTTCCAAAACATTTCATCACCACCAGAGGAGATCCCCGAGTCGGTTTGCAGCCTCTCCGGTTCCCCTCCCCTGCAGTCCCTGGCAACCACTAATCTACTTGCTCTGTCTTAATGGATCTACCTGGTTGGGGGCATTTTGTATTCAGGGAATTATACAATGTGTGGCCTTTTGTGTCTGGCTTCTTTTGCTAAACAATGTTTTTTGGGTCCACCCATGTTGTAGCATGTATCAGTAATTTTATTCCTTTTTATGCTGAATAATATTCCATTGTGTAGACATACCGCATTTTATATATCACTCATCTCTTGATGGACACCCAAGTTGTTTCCACTTTTGGCTAATATGAAGTATGCTGTTAGACACATTCATCTACAAGTATTTGTTTAACATCTGTTTTCAGTTCTTTTGGTATAGACCTGGAGCTGGTATAGAAATATGTTTTCATATCGCTATTCTGTTTAACTTCTCCAATTTACTGTAAAAATTTTTTTAATGTTTATTTATTTTTGAGAGAAAGAGATGAATTGGGGAGGGGAGAAAGAAACACACACAGAATCTGGAGCAGGCTCCAGCCTCCGATCTGTCAGCACAGAGAGCCCCATGTGGAGCTTGAACTTACAAACCATGAGATCATGAACTGAGCCGAGTCACTTGCTTAACTGACTGAACCATCCAAGCACCCCTCCAATTTACTTTTTTGTTTTGTTTTGTTTTTTAAAAATTTTTAATGTTTTATTTATTTCTAGGAGAGAGAGGGACAGCGTGAGAAGGGGAGGGTCAGAGAGAGAGGGAGTCACAGACTCTGAAACAGGCTCCAGGCTCTGAGCTGGCAGGCAGCACAGAGCCCGACGCGGGGCCGGAACCCACGAACCGCGAGATCATGACCTAAGCAAAAGTTGGACGCTTAACCGACTAAGCCACCCAGGCGCCCCTCCAATTTACTTTTAAATGCCTCAATGCCTCCCATTTTTAGTAGCAAAATCTAAGTATTTTTCTCCCAAGAGATTTTTCTTTTCTTTTTTAAAGTAATCTCTACACCCAGCTTGAAGCTCAAACTCATGACCTCGAGATCAACAGTCATATGATCTACTGACTGAGCCAGGCAGACACGCCTCACAATCTAAGCATTTTCAAAAAGCATCCCTTCTCTCATGGAACTTAAGAGCGAAGGTGAGGGCACCTGGGTGGCTCAGTCGGTTACGGTCCAACTTCAGCTCAGGTCATGATCTCACAGTTCGTGGGTTCAAGCTCTGCATTGGGCTCTGCTGACAGCTAGCTCAGAGCCTGGAGACTGTCTTTGGATTCTGTGACTTCCTCTCTCTCTGACCGTCCCCTGCTCATGCTGTCTCTATTTCTCTCTCAAAAATAAATAAAACATAAAAAAAAAATTTTTTTAAGGAGGGAAGGTGAAAAAAATGCTTAATTATTAAATCAAATTACAAGTATCCCCTGTTTTCAAAAGTTCACATTATGCCTCTTGGCTGAAAGACCTACATTCATTACCTTTTTTCGCTGAGAGAAATCTGAAGAGAATTTTCACTTTTTATGATAAAAAGCAAAAGCCACAATAAGTTTGTTTTGCAGCCGATCCTTACAGAGGCAGCAAGCACCCAGGGACAGAGTGGCGCCACCAACCGCCTTCAAGGGAACTATACTCAGCTCCTCAGCATCAAGCCCCCATAGGTTTGAACTTGTCTGTGAGCCACTATGCTTTATCTCGATTTATTTTGTTTTGTGCATCTGTTAGCAAGATGTGCGCTAAGGTATCAAAAAAGAATTAAGAGAGAGTACTTTGGGGGTTAGGAAAACTCAAAAAATTTTCCATAAAAATTAATGGCAATTGCTTCTTTGCTTTACACCGTTTTGGCTTCCAAAAGTTTTCATAGGATTATGCTACTTTCGGGTAGCAGGGGAAACCTGTATTTTCAATTTTTAAAACCCAAAGATGTGAATTCACTAATTATTTTGAATCTTTGGAACTCCTTTTTTAAAAAAAGTTTGCCCTTCTGGGAGGGCAGGGGGGAAGTCACCCTTCAGACATAAATTGATAGATAGGTCAGACTGCCCTGCTGACAAAATCTCAGTGACTAACAGCAACAATGTAGGTTTGAAAATTAACAGAAAGGCTGAGCAGCTGGTCTCAGGAGGCTGCATATTTACAGAGGAGATAAGTAAATGCCTAACAGGATTGGGCTGGAACATTTCCTATTGCCCCCAAGTTGGTGTCTTGAGCCCAAAGTTGAAGAGAAGGGACCAATGAAGTTCCCCAAACTGTAAAGCGGATACCAGTCATTGTCACTCCCTCCTGCACTGTCCAGGATTATAGCAGAACAAGGCTAATTCCATTCCAACTCCAACCCTATCTCCTTCTCATGTCTTTATAAGTGGGACTTAGGGGTGCCAAGGAGAGAGAGTCATGGGGTCTTGACCTTGTGGCTTGGGGAATAGAGGGTTCACACATAAGAGGCTTTCCTACTAAGTCAAAGGAGGGTCTAAGAGTGACCCAGAGAGCTGCACCGAGAGGAAAGTGGCCCGCTGGTGTCCATCTCACGGCTAGGGGTAGAGGCTGGCTGATCGATCGGTCTTTAGGCCTCTCTAGACTGAAGCAGAGCAACTGAATGGGGCGCACAGTTGGCACTGGAGAAGCAGACTGCACTCACCACTTGGCAGGGGCAGAACCTATGATTTCTCCATGTCTCCAATCTTGCTTTCACAAATCCATCCTCCGTACCTGCTATAGTGCTCTGTGTAGGACACAAATGTCCCTTTCTACAGGCTTTCTGTAATGCAGCCTAGCACAGAAGCGCCAGAGCACCTGGCGCCGGGAGGCCCAAACCCACCAGGTTCGGCCACTGGACACTGACAAAATCCAAAGGCAGAGAGTGGTGATGAAACAGGAAAGGAATTTATCAGTGAGGCCAACATGGAAGACAACAGACTGGCATGTCAAAGACTGGTCTCCAGGGGCGCCTGGATGGCTCAGTCGGTTGGTCGTCCGACTTTCACTTAGGTCATGATCTCGCGGTTCATGGGTTCGAGCCCCGCGTCAGGCTCTGTGCTGACTGCCAGCTCAGAGCCTGGAACCTGTTTCGGTCTGTGATTCCCTCTCTCTCTGACCCTCCCCTGCTCACTCTCTCTCTCTCTCTCTCTCTCCTAGAAACAAAAAATAAAATAAAATAAAATAAAAACATTAAAAAAAAAAACAAAGACTGGTCTCCAAAGTGCTGAAGATACTTCCACGTTTAAATAAGGAAAATGTGGGTCAAAGGTCAGTGGGTATGTGCAGGTAGGCAGGGAAGGTCAAATTGATCATTGTCTTGGGGTCAGTCAGGTGAGGTTTTGCTTGCTCAGGACAGTCCTTATTGCTTGGGGGGAGGGAGGTAGTTTCGGTTCCCATCAGAGGATGCTTTGCTCACAGGATCCTTTGCCTGAGTTAAGAGATAAGCTGGAAAGGGGCACCTGGGTGGCTCAGTCAGTTAAGCATCTGACTCTTGGTTTCAGCTCAGGTCATGATCTCATGGCTTCATGGGTTCGAGCCCTGAAACAGTCTCTGCACTGACAGCATGGAGCCTGCTTGGGATTCTCTCTCTTCCTCTGTCTCTCTGCCCCTCCCCTGCTCATGCTGTTTCTATCTCTCTCAAAATAAATAAACTTAAAAAAAAAAAAGGGAGCGGGGAGATGAGCTGGAAAGAACTTAATTAGAAAGTTTTAGGTCAATCGGGGCACCTGGGTGGCTCAGTCCATTAAGCATCTGACTTTAGCTCAGGTCATGAGCTCACGGTTTGTGGGTTCCAGCCCCACGTCCGGCTCTCTGTGACAGCTCAGAGTCTGGAAACTGCTTCCAATTCTGTGTCTCCTCGTCTCTCTGCCCCTCCCTTGCTCTCATGCGGGGACTCGCGTGCTCTCTCTCTCTCTCAAAATTAAACATAAAAAAAAATGTTTTTTAAAGTTTGAGGTCAAAACGGAGGTAGGTGAAGTCCTCTTTCAATGCCATGGAGAATAGTATTACCTTTTAGCAGCTGGAATGGAGAGGCACAATTTTGCAGAGAAGATGCTTTGCTAGTCCACACCTGGGTTTGAGTTGGTTGGTACCCAGGCTTCAGAAAAGAGGATAATGGTGCTCATATGAGACCAAGAGAATTTATCTGAATGCTCTTGAGAAAGACTGAGGAAGGTGGAGGAAGGGGAAGGTGTTGAGAAGAGGCTCAGAGAAGAGGGAGAGGATAGCTGGTAAGGGAATTCCAGAGAGAACAGAAATGGCTAAAAGGGATCTTTAGGGTGTATGCTGAGAGGTGTGCAATGGGGACCCTTCCCCTCTCTCTCCTGCAAAATCTTCAGTAAAGTCTGTGTTGCTCTCTGAGGCATTTGTGGCAAAGATTTGTAGGGACTTAAAGATATGCCAGTCCTGGGATGCCTGTGTTGCTCAGTTGGTTAAGTGTCCAACTTTTGATTTTGGCTTAGGCCATGAACTCATGGTTCGTGGGTTCAAGCCCCACCTCTTGGGATTCTGTCTCTACTGTCTGCCCCTCCCACATTTGCTCTCTGTATGTATCTTTCTCAAAATAAAAAAAAAAATAAACTTTTAAATAAATAAATAAATAAATAAATAAAAGGTATGTCAGTCCCCAAGTCCAGTCTAGTGCTGGACAAAACCAGAGATTGAGCCTGTGGACCTAGAAGGCAGATTATAAGAAAACTAAGCCTGGCTTGCGTGTCAATGACATTTTACTTCACTAATACATGAAGCAATGCAAATTAAAAAAAGAAACCATTCTCACCTATAAAATTGGCAGCAACTTTTCTTAATGTAACCTACAAGTATTTAGGGAGACAATCACTTTTATACATAATCCCATCTCTTGTCATCTTCCTAAGACATAAAGAATCCTGTGCAAGAATGTTTATTGTGCTATTTCTAATAGCAAAAACTTGGAAATTACATATATGTTCCATGAAACGGATTGATAAATTAATAGTGCATTTAAAAAAGAACACTATGTACTCATTGAAACTCATGTATACAAAAAGTTGGTATAGGAAAATGCTTACAAATTAAGGATACAAAATAGTTTCAAGTTTTCTCATTGGAAGGCTTGGGATAAAACCCACCTCTACTTCATAAGGTTGTTGTGAGGTTTGAAAGTAGGAATGACTGTAAAGCACATAGAACTCAAAAACTGTTAGGTAGCTAGAGGCGTGCCTGGCTGGCTCTGTCAACAGAACACATGACTCTTGATCTCAGGATTGTGAGTTTGAGCCCCAGGTTGAATGTAGAGATTCTTTAAAAATAAAATAATTTTTTAAAAAAGTTAGGTAGCTAGAATGATGATAGTTTTCTTGATTTTGTTCAGGGGAGAAATACACATATAAAATCACAAGATAATAAAAATATTCAACAAAATTCACTGAAATGATAACCATCAGCGACACTGGGTAAAAGGTAATTTTTATTTTTATTTATTTATTTATTTATTTATTTATTTTAATATATATATTTTTTTTATTTCTAGGAGAGAGAGACAGCGTGAGCAAGGGAGGGTCAGAGAGAGAGGGAGTCACAGACTGAAACAGGCTCCAGGCTCCGAGCTGGCAGTCAGCACAGAGCCCGACGCGGCTCAACCCATGAACCGCGAGATCATGACCTAAGCGAAAGTCAGACGCTCAACCGACTAAGCCACCCAGGCGCCCCTAAAAGGTCATTTTTAAAATGATATTCGAAACACATCACTGATCTGGTTATCTTTAATTTTTTTTTAATGTTTATTCATTTTATGAGAGAGACAGAGTGTGAGTGGGGCAGGGGCAGAGAGAGAGGGAGACAGGCTCCAGGGGCAGAGAGAATCTGAAACAGGCTCCAGGCTCTGAGCTGTCAGCACAGAGCCTGACTCAGGGGTTCAAGCCCACAAACGGTGAGATCATGACCAGAGCTGAAGTCGGACACTCAACAGGCTGAGCCACCCAGGTGCCGCTAAAGGTTACTTTTATAGTTGAGTCTATTAGAGTCTTCGTTCCAAGGAACAGAAACCAACTCTAGTTTACTAAAGATAAGGGGGGGGAAAAACTTTGTTGAAAAGATTATCATTAGTGTGCTTTATGTTATGAGTCATAGAAACCCCAAGGCAGGTTATTTTGAATTAGAAAATATCTTTCACGTAATTTCATATAGTTCCTATGTACTGAAGTGAAATGTCTTAGAATCAATGAACTAGGACAAACTCCCATGTATTCATGGGCTTATTTGATCAGTTGCATTGATCAATTTTCCAGAATCAGCAGAGATGTTTATTATTTTTTGTCCACACTGTTGAGCACAGTCAGTGTTTAATAGAGACTAAATATTGGGGTGCCTGGGTGGCTCGGTCAGTTAAGATTCTGACTCTTGATTTCGGCTCAGGTCACAATCTTATAGTTTGTGAGATCAAGCCCCACATTGGGCTCTGTGCTGACAGCAAGGAGACTGCTTGGAATTCACTGTCTTCCCCTCTCTCTGCCCCTCCCCACTCTCTCTCTCTCAAAATAAATAAATAAACATATTTTAAAATTATAAATAAATAAACATTTAAAAAGATAGCAATATTAAACTCATTGCAGAGATTCAATAAGTGTCTGTAGAAATTAAAAACAGAAAACAAGTAATTTGCTGAAGTCTACATGGTTGATACGTGACAGAAGCCTATGTGTGTCAGGTGACAAAGTCAACACTCCCTCCCCAAAGACTGAACTGAGTTGTCACTCTCTACATAATGTATCTCTCTCCCTCACTTACTCTCTAACAGTTTGTTTGGCCAAATCAGGATCCAAACATGGTCCACATGTAGCATTCAGTTGATATGTCCCTTAATTATCTTGTAATCAATAGCAGTTATCTTCCACCTTCTTCAAAATTGTGGTAAAATACACATTACATGAAATTTTCCATCTTAACCATTTTTATATGTACGATTCAGTAGTGCTTAAGTGCATTCACCATCATTATGCAACCAATCCCCAGAACTCTCTTTGTCTTGCAAAACTGAAACTCTATATCCGTTAAACAACAACTCAAGGTTCTCAAGATTCATCTATGTTGTAGCATGTGTCAGAACTTCCTTCCTTTTTAAGGCTGAGTAATATTCCATTATATGGATATACCACATTTTGTTTCTCCACCGGTCTCTCATTGGACACTTAGCTTGTTTTCTAACTTTTGACAATTGCAAGTAATGCTGCAATGCACAAGGGTGTATTGCATGTATCTCCTCAATATCCTGCTTTCAGGGCACCTGGGGGGCTCAGCTGGTTAGGCATCTAAGCCTTGACTTCAGCTCAGGTTATGATCTCACCATTCGTGGGATGGAGCCCTGTTTTAGGCTCTGTGCTGACAGCAATGGCGTCTGCCTGGGATTCTCTCTCTCTCCCTCTCTTTTTCTGCCCCTCCCCCAGTTGCACACACTGTGCGTATACATGTGCTCTCTCTGTTTTTCTCCCTCTCTCTCAAAATAAACGAACTTAAAAAAAAAAAGATCCTTCTTTCAACTTCTTTGGGTATATACCCAAAAGTGGGATTGCTGGATTATATAGTAATCCTATTTTTAATTTTTTGTGGAACTGCCATCCTGTTTCCACAGTGGCTACACCAACTTACATTCCCACCAACAGCACAAAGGCTTCCCTTTTCTCCACATTTTTGCCAAGCCCCATAGTTTTGAAAAAAATATATTTTTTAAAAAATTAAATAGCTTAAAAAACCTCTTTTTCTATTGAAGAAACAGTGCCATTTGTCCTTTAGAACATCTCACATTCTTAGACCTGGCAATTGCATCCTTTTAATTTTAACTTGTTCTTGTATTTCCTACATTTCCTGAAAACTCATAGTTAGATCTAGATTCATGATTAGATTCGTAGTACAGTTTTTCTGGCAAGAATAATTCACACACACGGGTCCATGTACTTCCTGTTGCAACATACCAGGAAGCACATAATGTCTGCATGTTCCACTTTGAGTGATGTTAACATTTCTAGTGACTTCAGATGCCTCCAGCCTAATCCATCAACATTTTACCTCATGGTTTGAACAGACATTGATGATCATTTTCCAGATCTTTTATTTCATTGGGGATTCCAAAATGGTAATATTCTAATTCTAATATTCCTTTTCACATTTAGGAGCTGGAATTATTTTATAAAGAAGAGTTTTCCCAGTGTGGACGTTCCTCAAAAAATTAAAAATAGAATTACCTTACATCCCAGCAATTGCACTAATAGGAATTTAGCCAAAGGATGCAGGAGTGCTGATTCGAAGGGGCACGTACACTCCAATGTTTATAGTAGCACTATTGACAATAGTCAAATTATGGAAAGAGCCCAAATGTACATCAACTGAGGAATAGATTAAGAAGATGTGATACACACACACACACACACACACACACACACACACACACACACACACACACACAGGAATACTGGAATACTACTCTGCGATGAAAAAGAATGAAATCTTGCCATTTGCAACAATGTGGATGGAACTGGAGGGTATTATGGTAAGTGAAATAAGTCAGAGAAAGATATCACATGATTTCTCTCATATGTAGAATTTGAGAAACTTAACAGATGATCATAGGGGAAGAGAAGGAAAATTAGGATAGAAACAGAGAGGGAGGCAAACCATAAGAGATTCTTAAACACAGAGAACAAACTGAGGGTTGATAGGGGTGGGGAAAAGTGGGTGATGGGCATTAAGGAGGGCACTTGTTGGGATGAGCACTGAGTGTTTTATGTAAGCCATGAATCACTGGATTCTGCTCCTGAAATCAAGACTATACTGTATGTTATCTAACTTAAGAAGAAAAAAAAGGTGGGGTGGGGGGGTTGCCTGGGTGGCTCAGTTGGTTGGGCTTCCAATTTTGGCCTAGGTCATGATCTCGCAATTCCAGAGTTTGAGCCCCGCGTCGGGCTCTGTGCTGACAACTTAGAGCCTGGAGCCTGTTTCAGATTCTATATCTTGCTCTCGCTCTCTTTCTCTCCCCCTTCCCCACTCACACTCTCTCTCTCAAAAATAAACATTAAAAAAATTTTTAAAAAGAAGAGTTTCCCCTCTATCAGGTTAACCTGAAAAGAGTCCAACAGTTCGTACAGGAATGACAGGATTCATGCTTGATTTTTTTTCCCTTCCATTTATTAATTTTGAGAATAATAAATAGGTCCCTTGCAAGCTCTAAAGTCGACCTATAGGATTTCTTATTTTGCAGTAGGGGGGAGGGGTGATTATGAACTCCTAAATTTTTATATTTTTTACTTACTCTCCAAAGACCATTTTCACTCTTCAAAGTATTTCTAGACTTCTTTTTTTTTTAATATTGTTATTTATTTCTAGGAGAGAGAGAGAGAGAGAGACAGTGTGAGCAGGGGAGAGTCAGAGAGAGAGGGAGTCACAGACTGAAACAGGCTCCAGGCTCTGAGCTGGCAGTCAGCACAGAGCCCGACGCGGGGCTCGAACCCACGAACCGCGAGATCATGACCTAAGCGAAAGTCGGACGACCAACCGACTAAGCCACCCAGGCGCCCCAGTATTTCTAGACTTCTTATCAAACACCATTGGGACCATTATTGGTTCTTTTCATTTTAACTCAGCCTTCATCAAATTATTGAGCTTTAATAATTGAATTCCCTTCCTGCAACCAAAGATTACTTATTAATTCACCTGCCAGACAATCCTCAGTCTATCCTGGGAATGTTGAAATAGGAATGGTGAAAGAAGGGAGTTATTAGGTCTTTCCCACCTCCAGACAGGAAATTGGGCTAGTTTTTCCCTTGGACCAATTCAGAATGCAGCTCTGCCTCTTTCCTAGCTCATCTCCAGCAGTTGCCAACCTGAAATGATCCCCATCTGCTGAAGAGCTGAACTTCCAAAGGTGCAGAAAACAAGGATTTGGGGTGCCTACCATTCCTCTTCCTTTCTCTAAGGAGACCTTCTCTCTTTCCTCAAGAACTGCCCCTGCTCTACCTGGTAGGCCAGCCAATCACTTGGCCTTTGCCCCAGCACACAGCGGGGACACAGAGGTAGGGGACTCAAGCCAGGCTCAGCAGCCAAGCCCCAGACTTTGGCTTGTGCTACTGGCGAAGATTTGCACTCTGTGACCTGGAATCACTAGCTGTTAGAATCATCTCTTCCAAAAGGGCAAGGAGAAATACAAGTGTGGTCTCTGTGCATTTTAATCCCTGGACCATAACTGGGTACGGGGAAGGCCAGCTCTTTCCCTAGACTTTACCTTTTTTTTTCTTTTAATCATTACATTTCCTTTTTCACTAAGCTAGTTTCAGTCTGGTTTCTTTCACTTGAAACTATACCCAGTAGGATAAATCAAAACAGAGAGGGGAGTGCCTGGATGGCTCAGTTGGTTAAGCGACCAACTTCAGCCCAAGTCATGACCTCACGGTTTGTGAATTCGAGTCCCACTTCAGATCCTCTGCCCTTCTCTCTCTTCACCCCTCCCCTCCTCTCTCTTTCTCTATCTCACTCTCAAAAATAAATAAAGACATTTTTAAAAAGCAGAAAGGAAAAGGAAAAGATGGAATGTAGTTTATGGGAAAAACAGAAACTTCAATGAACCCATAATAATATATTTCTCCAAAATTCCAATGACTTTAGTCAGTGAATTTTATACCAGAAAGGAATCTTGCAAATGATTTAGTCCCACCATACATTTATTAATTTTTTAATTTATATTCAATATTCTTGGGGCACCTGGGTGACTCAGTCAGTTAAGCTTACAACTTTGGCTCTGGTCATGATCTCATGGTTTGTGAGTTCAAGCCTCGTGTTGGGCTCTGTGCTGACAGCTCAGAGCCTGGAGCCTGCTTCAGACTCTGTGTCTCCTTCTCTCTGTGACCCTCCCCTGCTCACACTCTGTCTCTCTCTTTCTCTCAAAAATAAAACATTAAAAAATTATATTCAATATTCCTGAGTTAGGTAAGAGTTATTTTGCTATATTACTTATTCATACCTGTATTAAGGTTCTCCAGAGAAATAGAAACAATAAAATATATAGAGAAATGGAGATAGACATAATAGAGTGCAGCTGCTTTACTCCTCTATTGATTATAAATGTTAATTACATCTAAAAAATATCTAGACTGATGTTTGACCAAACAACTGGCCACTGTAACCTAGCCAACCTGACACATAAAATTAACTACCACAGTCTCATCCTTTCTCATCTTATAAATGATTTGAGGCATGCAAACATTTTATAAAATGATTTAAAAAGGAAATTGGGGGATGCTGGGGTGGCTCAGTCGGTTAAGTGTCCAACTCTTTGATTTTGACTCAGGTCATGGTATTGCAGTTTGTGGGATCAAGCCCTGCACTGGGCTCTGTGCTGGCATTGTAGAGCCTGCTTGGGATTCTCCCTCACCCTCTCTCTCTGCCCCTCCCCCTGCTCATGCTCTCTCTCTCAAAAATAAGTAAACATTAAAAAAAAAAAAAGAAATAAAAAGGAAATTGGAACCAGAACTAAAAAATCAGAGTCAGATCATCCCACTTATCATCTGTAAATTAAACTGGCACAGATTTATTCAAAAGTTGATGACAGAACCAAGGCAGTGAGCATATAGTGATTCGCCTGAGAAGAACCTGGGCCCTTAACTGTAGACATTTTATACTATGGAGAATTCACAGTTCTGGACTTCCTTACCTTGAGGGTCATTACCTCTCATGATTTGGGAGCAAAGAAAATAAATGAGCAAATAAAAATGTTGCCTAGGCCATGACAGCCTAATTTATTTCTAACCAATTACCCAGGCACAAGAAAGAGTTGATGGTGACAACATTCAACTTTACCTGAGCTCAGAAAACAGTGACATTAAATCTCTCCAACCTTTTTTTAAAAAATTTTTTAACGTTTAGTTATTTTTGAGAGACAGAGATAGAACATGAGCAGAGAAGAGGCAGAGAGAGAGAGAGAGAGACAGAATCTGAAGCAGGCTCCAGGCTCTGAGCTGTCAGCACAGAGCCTAATGTGGGGCTTAAACCCACAAACCACGAGGTCATGACCTGAGCCCAAGTTGGGTGCCCCACCGACTGAGCCACCCAGGTGCCCCCCTCTCCAACCTTTTGTTTTTTGAAATCCCCCACCCTTTTATGTTCTGGAAAACAGTTTATCCAAAAGCATCACCCCTCTCTAAGTGACTTAAACAAGATTAACTATTGACCCTCAATTCTCCCTTGTTCATCTGTGACAGGACCCAACACATCTTTTCCCTTTTTTTTTTTATAGCTTATTTATTTTTGAGACAGAGAGAGACAGAGCATGAATGAGGGGAGGGGCAGAGAGAGAGGGAGACCCAGAATCTGAAGCAGACTCCAGGCTCTGAGCTAGCTGTCAGTACAGAGCACGATGCAGGACTCGAACCCACGAACCGTGAGATCATGACCTGAGCTGAAGTCAGATGCTTAACCTGACTGAACCACCCAGGCGCCTCAGCTTCATTGCTTCTTAAGTCCCACTGCCTATATTAGAATGCACTCATTTTGAGCCACGAGTCCAAGTGACGCTCAGTGGCACAAAAGAAGAGACAGCTGTGCCTTGGACACAAGAGAGCACCATGTAGCTCTGGGCTGCTTTCCCTGTCTTTACATGATGGAGTACGTCTGGAGGAGGAAGGAGACAGGGAACAGGAGAGGAGGGAGAGGCAGGATAAAGGGAGGAGGGGGAAGAGAGAGAAAAAAGAGGAAGGGGGAGAAAGGGTACAGGGGTAGGCAGGACAGGGAGAGGTGCAGGAAGGGCGGTAGGAGGAGGAGTCTCCTGAGAGCAGGTTAATTGGAAACTGCTATGGTACTTTCTAGTACAAGTTCAGAAGAGTAATTCAAAATGGCAGCAATAACAAGGTCATGTGTTTTTATCTCCGGGATGACATCCTTAGCTAGGACAGGTTCAGGAAGGGCAGGCGAGCAGGGCTCTGGCTCCACGCAATGGCTACTACAACTTCTGCTCGGAGGAAGAGGGACCTTCACCTAGATCTCTTTCTTGGAAGTGAAGAAACCTTTTCCCAGAAACTTCCCTACAGCCTTCCCCTCTGATGTCTCAGGCCAGAATGAGATTAGATTAGGCTAGGTTAGATTAGGTTAGATTAGATTAGATACCCATTACTAAAGCACTCACAGGCAAAGGATAGGATTATCACAAATAAACCATTCATATTAAGTGGGGTCTACCTTTGGAAATGGGGATGGGATCACCTTCCCTGAGTCAGGGGAGGGGAGGGATAGACACAGGAGCACTACTTATTGTGGAGCATGGGTTGTGTGGTGCACAATGAGGGGGGTTGGGGAGCCTTCACCTTCACTCATTGCCACTTGTAAGGTTATTATGATCAATTTTCAGCAGATGGCAGTAAAGGGCTTGGGGAAAGGTTGTCTTTTTTCATTCACACAAAGTCATGGTGAGCTGACAAGGTTGGTAACTAACAAAAAATCAAGCTTAGTTAGAAGGAAGGCAGGGGTGAAGGTGGGAAATGAGTGCTTAGTAGATAAGGAGATTTCTGTAACATAAGGGAAATAATCATATCTGCTGAAAACCTTTGAAAATTACACAGTAAATTCCATTTTCATGAAATAATCCATTCCAGGCTTCAGAAAAAATTTTCAAATCTTTATTCAGTTTCATTATAGTTGCTCTGAAAAAAAAAAAAAAGGATACTAGACAGATATTCTAAGCTGAAATCACTAGGTACAAAACGCAGTCAATACCAATAAAATGTTTAAAATAAGCTGTCAAGATTGATTTGTACAAGAGCAGCAGCATTTATACAGCGAAGACCCTACCCACCCTCCACCCACCCCCATCATATCACATGATTAAGGTAGACAGGAAATTACTACACGTTGAGAAAAAATACCAATTGAATGGATGAAATATTATCACTGAAGAGTAAGAGTAATCACATTATAAGGCGTGATTCATTTGAAGAAATCTGAGATTTAAAGAAAGCATTACGGTTCCTTCACATTCCTGTCATGTGTCCACAGAAAGGAAATATGACCAGAACTGAACAGGAAGGCAAAGTTGGGAATACAGAGTGATATGCCAGGAGATATTTTTTAAGTGAGACTGGGTGATCAATTTTCTTGTCACTATAACCTTGCCAGCTTCTCTTAATATCAAGGCACAACTGTATAAATGATTATGGGATATAAAAATGCAAGGAGTTTTCTTTGAATCAGTTTACACTTTGGATCAGTAATAAATGCAACGTGTGTGATGAAAAGGAATTCCCTTCATATCTTCCCTGTGGTCCCGGGCGTAGTCCCACAAGTAATAATCCAGAAGAATGGAATTGATCTCTCCACTGGTTTTTTCACCCTTCTTTTCAAGAAGCTCCAGAAGACAATCCTGGATCAGCTCAACACACCAAAGTGAGCACCCTCTGATTTCCACCTCTTGCCTATTCCCATACGGGAGCATTTCTCCTGCAAGAGGGGAAAAACAGAGCAGGAAGTACTAAGTCAGTGATATAAAATCTATTCAGAGTTTACACCACTTCTAAAATAGGCATTGATTCAAAATTACAAGTTCTACAAGGGAAGGGACCATGTCTGGCTTGTCCCAATACTCCTGGGACCTAGCATAGCACTTTGCACATATGAGCTCCCCAATAAATATTTGCTAAATGAATATGGGGTAATCATAAATTTAAAAATATGATGACAAGATTATTAACATCTTGAAACCAAAGGATCTAAAATCGGGTTTGATAGCCAGGGGAAAAAATTGCAAAATTTAGAGGATTCCAAGGGTACCAAAAACACAATATCACCTTCCCCCCCTTGAAAATTGAACATTGTTAGGGCATCTGGGTGGCTCGGTCAGTTAAGCGTCTGACTTCAGCTCATATCATGATCTCACAGCTTGTGAGTTCGAGCCCCACCATTGGGAATCTGTGCTGACAGCTCAGAGCCTGGAACCTGCTTTGGATTCTGTGTCTCTTTCTCTCTCTGCCCTTCTCCCACTACACTCCTTCATGTTCTCTCTCGTGCACGCGCGTGCTCTCTCTCAAAAATAAATAAATATTTGAAAACAAAACAAAACAAAAAACCGACTGTTGAGTCCAAACAAAACACATCTACGGGTTATATCTGGCCTCTGGCCACTACCTGGCTCAGAGCTTCAGAGTACCGAAAAAGCCCTGTGATCCACTGAAAAGTAGGATAATGCCCCAGCCCCACTAGGTTCTACTCTGTCACCTACAGTCTCAAATGGTATTACTTAGGGATTGTGTGGGTGGCTCAGTCGGTTTAAGTATCTGACTTCGGCTCAGGTCATGATCTCACGGGACGGGTTCGTGAGTTTGAGCCTCATGTTGGGCTCTGTGCTGATAGCTCAGAGCCTGGAGCCTGCTTCGGATTCTCTGTTTTCCTCTCTCTCTGCCCCACCCCTGCTTGTACTCTGTTTCTCAAAAGTGAATAAATGTTTTTTAAAAAATGGTGTTACTTATGTCCACTCCATACAATAAATAACTATGTTGAACTGTGTCCCCCAAAAAGTCACATTCAAGTCTTAACTCCTGGTAGTGTGAATGTGCCCTTACTTGTAAATAGGATCTTTGCAGATGGAATCAGGTTAAGACAAAGTCATACTGGATTAGGGTGGGCCTTAAATACCATGACTGGTACCAGCCCCAGAATCATAGTGAAGAATCTAAGTTTAGCCAAGTTGGACTATCAGTATTTATAATTGGTTAAAAAATATGCCTTTGATGAAGAGGGGTTAAAGATAAAATGGACAGAAAAAAACATCTAAATTCATACTAAAATAAAAGTGAAGAGACTACATTTATTAAAAAAGAAAAACAGAGGGGCGCCTGGGTGGCTTAGTCGGTTAGGCGTCCGACTTTCGCTTAGGTCATGGTCTCACGGTTCGTGGGTTCGAGCCCCGCGTCGGGCTCTGTGCTGACTGCCAGCTCAGAGCCTGGAGCCTGTTTCAGAGTCTGTGACTCCCCTCTCTCTCTGACCCTCCCCTGCTCACGCTGTCTCTCTCTCTCTCCTAAAAATAAATAAAACATTTAAAAAAAAAAATAAAAAAAAAATAAAATAAAGTATCCAGCAATTAATGATCCAGGACGTGAGCATTAGGACATAAAATAGCTTGTGATGTTTCAAATAAGGAAACAAAGGGACAAAATGGGTGGCCCAAGGAAGCATAAAACACTGGTAGAAACAACCACAGCAAAAACGGTATCTTGATATTCTGTTATTCCTGTTTTGGGGGATTGACATTTATTTCACAAGAGAAAATTAGTCAGGCATAAAAACTACTTGCTTTTAAAAATAAGGGTAGCTGAAAATACTGCACCCCAAAGAGAGAAATTAATATGAAAATTATATAATTATATAATTATTTTTCTTACACAAAGAAATGCTTAAGACACAAAAAGCTGGGGTACCACTGGGTGCCTCAGTTAACCATTCAACTTCGGCTCAAGTCATGATCTCACGGCTCATGAGTTTGAGCCCTGCATTGGGCTCTCTGCTGTCAGTGTAGAGCCTGCTTCAGATCCTCTATCCCCCTCTCTCTCTGTCCTTCCCCCATGCTCACTGTCTCTCAGTCTCTCAAAAATAAATAAACATTTAGGGGTGCCTGGGTGGCTCAGTCAGTTAAGCATCCGGCTTCGGCTCAGGTCATGATCTCGCAGTTGGTGGGTTCAAGCCCCGCGTCGGGCTCTGTGCTGACAGCTAGCTCAGAGCCTGGAGCCTGTCTTCCCGTTCCGTGTCTCCCTCTCTTTCTGTCCCTCTCTTGCTCACGCTGTCTCTCTCTCTCTCTCTCTCAAAAATAAATAAAACATAAAAAAATTTTTTTAATAAATAAATACTTGAAAAAGTTTAAAAACCCAAAAAACTACTTTTCACACAAACACAATTATCTATACTCATCTATTATACTAAGGCTCCCACTCTTGAGAATGGATAATCAAATCCAATACTGGTAAATAAATGAGCGCAGAAAAGTGAGTAACTCGTGCAAGGTAACCCAGTGGCAGACCCTGGAGCCTCCTCACGTGAAATCCACTGCATACCACCTATCTCTCAGCCCACCTCATACTTCACATGTAGTGTGCTCTTCACCGCCTAACACTCTTCAAATACCGCGCCTGATGGACGTCAGTGTTGCACACCTCCACGTCACAGAAATTTGGGCTTCATTTTACTGCGAGGCCCTGAAATTACAATGTCCAAATAGCACAATTTCCTACCACATCCATATTCTGCAGTGTAAACAACAAAAAGCAATTTTCTCTATATTTCAATTACCCTGGCATTTTTCTTTCTATGTGCTTTTAGCAGTAAGCAGTGCTTTTTTGTTTTTGTTTTTTTTTTAAGGAGAGGAGAACTTCTATGAAAGAAACTAGATAACAAAGAATGTCTTAACTATGGCAAACCTTTGAGAAGCTTCTCCAGTAGTTCCTCGGAGTACTTCAGAGCTCCCAGGTGAACAAGAACCTGAGGTAATCTATAGTCAGCAAACATGGTGATACTGGAGATGTCCGTAAAGCAGCCGTCTCCTTTTCCCTCTAACACACTCCACGTATCTGCCACGAGGATTTGGGCCCGTTTGTAAAAAGAAATTTTTTTCCCCTGATGAATGAAAAGAATATAAATGCTACCTGGGTATCTGAAAGCTTTCTGTATGCAATAAAAAAAATTGAAAACATTTTTCAAGGGTGTAATAATATTACTGTTGGTAAGAATTTATAGGCCTTTACTAGAAAAAA
Organism: Proteles cristata cristata; assembly: GCA_017311185.1. Lineage (NCBI taxonomy): Eukaryota > Metazoa > Chordata > Mammalia > Carnivora > Hyaenidae > Proteles > Proteles cristata. Next base: position 3,369,344 of record JAESUZ010004584.1, read on the forward strand.
AAAAGGGAGTCTAATTATCTCCTTCACTCCAAATTTTACTTCCTATATTTTTCAAGGCACATAAAATATAATTGCAGTAATTGTGGTATTATTTAGTGTTCTTTTTCAATGACATTACTTCATATTCATATTTCTGTGTCACTATAACACACCTTATTCTTTTTAATGGCTAAACAGTACTTATTTAGGTATCTTCTTAAATTTTTCTGATTGGAACAGAAATGTAAATTCACATTAATTGTGTAAAATACAGAAGAGTATAAAGAAGAAAATAACCATCCTTAAACTCACCTCTGATAAGAATCACAAGAGTCATTATTTTTTGACTGTTACCTTTCATGTAATAAGATTAACTACTTCAGAGATAAAGACATAAATGCTCAACAGCCAGAATTGATCAAGCCTACCTTTCTGGAAATAGTCAAAATCAGTATGTAAGACCAAAGAACAAAATTAACTTCTAATTATATTTATACACGAAAGAAACAAATTTAACCATGCATTTTAGGATACTGGGTTATAATTTAACTAAAAGAGTCTCTATAAAAGTACAAATACAGATCAGCATAAACTATGAAAAAACACAGATAATTAAAATCTTCTCATACAGCTAATACCAAAGGTAATAATCTAAAATCATCTTTTATAACTGCTTGTCTGCTAAAGGAAAATAATCAGTATTACTGGCTCCCAAAATTTGTCCTGATCACCTTGGAGAATGTTTTAATAAGTAAATGAGGTAAGTAACTAATGAAATTAAATTCTTCAAGGAAGGGCTCCCTAGGATGATAATATAGATTCCTTTAATTATAAGCAAAACAAAACAAAACTAAAAAACACTTTGTCCCAAACACCAAACACCAAAAAATACTTTGTCCCAGTGAGAGATAACTTAACATCGCCTAACCTTATGGTATACCCACTGCAATCAGTCCAGACCTACTTTTACTAATTGTTTACGGCCACCTTTAAAAAAGTCCCTATTTTGTTTTCCAGGGCAAACACATATGCTCATTTTTTGGCATGATATAAAGTCTGTAAATTAAATTATATGCTGGGGGAAACAAATCACCATTAAGAAGTATCCCTACATCATTTGGAATAACATTCCCAAACCTATCAAAAGATGACAGGTCGTCAATTGTTGGACTGGACTTACATTTGGGAACTAGATTTATAATTAAGTCTAGTGTATCAATGAGCAAGATCTAAAACTTAATATACAAAATATAATTGTGGGGGCACCTGGGTGGCTCAGTTGGTTAAGCATCTGACTCTTGGTCTCAGGTCATGATTTCACGGTTTGTGAGATTGAACCCTGCACTGGGGTCTGTACTGACAGTGTGGAGCCTGCTTGGGACTCTCATTCTCCCTTTCTCTGCCCCTCCCTCACTTGTGCACACATCTGCAAAATAAAAAACATTTAAAAAAATGTAAAAACAAAACAAAATCCAAAATAAAATTGTGTATCAGACATAATTATTATATCATGTTTTCTGTAATAGATAGAAGCTTTTATCTGCTATTTTTAACAGGATTCATAGATCAAACTAGGAAAAATACAAGAACCAGACTTATGTAACAAAAGTGGTGCTAGTATCTAACAAAACATAAATTGTCACGTCATGACCACTGTTTCCATGGTAGCCAACTAAGATATCACAAAGATTAGATTACAATACCCTTAAATTGAAAAAAAAAAAAAAAACATAAAAAACCCACAAAAAATAATATTCAAGCAAGGAATCTAAAAATAAATTCAAGTCATCGATAAGAGATTTTTTTAAAAAACTGATATGGTTTTATAACCAAATGATTTTAGTAATCAAATTCTTCATCTCTAAAATATTAACTGATATCACTAAAAACACCAGCAAATCCAAAATAACAATTCCCTATGTGTTCTATAATATTTCTTTGTGAATATTTTTAAAATAGTAACTTCATAAAAAATTATCAATGAAAAAAAAATCCATGACCAGGAGTTGATTTTCTTCAACAAATTTATCATGAACAAATTAGAAAGGTGAAGAATCACAAATGCTTACGAGCAACACAAAATGTTATTGATTAAAGTATCAAAAAAGCTCTTGTTTTCATGTATATTTTTCAGTATGTCAGAGTAAAGACTATCAGCTAAGGAAGGCAATTTCTTCATTAGGACTTTTACACAGTTACCACATACGCTAAATCAGAGTTGCTTTGGAAGTACATACACAGTATTTGAATTGTAAAGCTTCTTGTCTGATTCTGGAATACAGCCAGGTTGGGAAATCACTGATCTAAATCTGTCTGCATTTAAATTTTCTAACTTTTTCAGTTTGTTTATAATGTTTAAAAACACAAATGATAATCTCAGTAAATAAATAAATATACACAAAAAACAATTATGACTATTTCATGCAATTTGTTAAAGACTTAAAAATATAGCAACCAATACCATAACCATGTTAATAAAGAGGCTGGGAAAGAGCACTCTCATATGCTGCTGCTGATCATCTTTGTTATTATCTTTCTGGAGAACCGTTAGCATTTTTATGTATTACATTCTGAAAATCCAGGCCATGCTCTGCCTCAGGAAGTTGACTACTAGGATTCCATTCTAAGAAAATAATTACGAGTGTTAAACTATTATGTAGTATTGCTTATTATCACATACAACTGAAAACAACAAGAGACATACACAATTTAAACAAAACTGTGTATCCAATACAATTACTGCGATAAAACGGTTGGGCATATCAATATGGGATTGGACATCCATTCAGTGGAATACTGTGAAGTCATTAAAAATGGAACTATGCGGGGTGCCTGGGTGGCTCAGTGGGTTAAGCATTCAACTTCAGCTCAGTTCATGATCTCACGGTTTGTGGGTTCAAGCCCCACATCGGGCTCCCTGCTAACAGCAGGGAGCTTGCTTGGGATTATCTCTCTTTTCCCTCTCTCTCTGCCCCTCCCCCACTCACGCTTTTCTCTCTCCTCTCTGTCTTAAAAACATATTTTAAAAAATTGTGCTGTGGAAGAACTATTCACATAGGAAAGATGTTCATATGTTGAATTTTAAAAGTTTCTACAGTATGATCTTAACTGTCCCCAGCCCATAGGTACAGACATTCATACACACACACATACATAGAAAGACCAAACTGTGAATGAATAGTGATCACCTCTTGGTAGAAGAGAGACTTCTCTGTACTTTTCAAGTGCTATAATTCCTCCAAAATTCCTCCAGATTTGGAGTTAACTTCCCAAAGTACTTCAATTACTTATGTATCTTTTATTTAATTAATTAACTTTTGAAGATTTACTTTTAAGTAATCACCATACCCAATGAGGGGCTCAAACTTACAACTCCAAGATCAAGGATTACACGCCCCAGGGACCCCTTATTATTTATGTGTCGTTTATTTTTTTATGTTACTTATTATCTATTTTTACTTTAGAATGAGCAAGCGAGTACAAGTGGACAAGAGGGACAGAGGCAGAGAGAGAAAATCTTAAGTACGCTCCACGCCCAGCACCAAGCACAACATGGGGCTCCATCTCACGACCCTTGGATCATGACCTGAGTTGAAATCAAGAGTTCAATACTTAGTTAAGTGTCAGAGTTCAGCTCATGTCATAATCTCATCAGGCTCTGTGCTGACAGCTTGGAGTCTGGATCCTGCTTCAGATTCTGTCTCACTTTTCTCTCTGCACCTCCCCTGCTCATGGTATCTTTCTCTCTCTTAAAAAAAAAAAAAAAAAAGTTGGAGGCTCAACTGAGACACCCAGTCGACCTTATTTATGTATCTTTTAAACATATAAAGATAACTGTAAAATGGACTAATCAAAGCATTTAGTGAGCACCCACTATGTGCTCAGCATCATGTTAGAAATCATAGGAAATATGTTGCTTCTGGGGAACACTAATGACAATCTTTAGAAAAAAACAAATGAAAAGGTATAATACTCCTTTAAGAAAGTGTCAAAATCCTTAAGTATGATTTTTGTTACATTTTGGAATTTTTCTATAAGAATAGTTTTTTAACTTTTTTATAATTTTTTAAATGTTTATTTATTTTCTAGAGAGAGACAGAGTGCGAGCAAGGGAGGAGCAGAGAGAGAGACACACACAGAATCCAAAGCAAGCTCCAGGCTCTGAGCTGCCAGCACAGAGCCCAATGCGGAGCTCTAATCTTCGAACCAGGAGATTATGATCTGAGCCGAAGTTGGACACAAGTGACTGAGCCACCCGGGAGCTCCTATAAGAATATATTTTAGAAGTAAGTACTGATAGGAAATGGTTCAGGTACCAATATTCATTTAAAAATATATCAGCCTTAAAATTAATCCATATCCTGGTACAATTTTTAAAAACCGAGGGGCACCTCGGTGGTTCAGTCAGTTGATCGTCAGTCTCTTGATTTTAGCTCAGGTCATGATCTCACAGTTCATGGATGGCTCTGGGCTGACAGCATGGGACCTGCTTAGGAATGTCCCCCTCTCCCTCTGCTCCTCCCCCGCTGGTGCATATGTATGAGTGCTCCTGCACTTGTACTCTCTCTCTCTCTCTCAAAATAAATAAATAAACCTTTAAAAATTTTTGAACTTTTGGGGTGCCTGAGTGGCTCAGTTGGTTAAACGTCAGTTCATGATCTCACAGTTCAAGAGTTCAAGCCCCATGTTGGACTCTGTGCTGACAGCTCAGAGCCTGAAGTCTGCTTCAGATTCTAAGTGAGTGTCTCTCTTTCTCCCCTCTCCTCCCCCACTTGTTTATGTGCATGCTCTCTCTCTCTCTCTCTCTCAAAAATAATATCTAAAAAAGAATTTTACAAAAACAGACTCTAGGTGCACACTGGGAGGGTATACCAAATGTTAACCATTTTTAAAGTACACGATTTAAAGGAAATAAAGAAAATAACACTTAATGTACTCTGTGTGTGAAAAAGAAAATACACAGTATGTGTAAATATTAGGAACACAAAAAAAAATTTATTGAAGAGAATTTAGAGAGGCGCCTGGGTGGCTCAGTCAGTTAAGCATCCAACTTCGGCTCAGGTCATGATCTCACAGTTCACGGGTTTGAGCCCCGCATCAGGCTCTGTGCTGACTGCCAGCTCAGAGCCTGGAGTCTGTTTCAGATTCTGTGTCTCCCTCTCTCTCTGACCCTCTCCTGTTCATGCTGTCTCTCTCTCTCTCTTTCTCTCTCTCTCTCTCAGAAATAAATAAAACATAAAAAAAAAAATTTAGAGAGAATTTAGAAATACTTTCTGATTTTCATCCAATGAACTAAATTTTTGGAAGTTCTAGAATGACCTCATTATTCCTGAGTAGCAACACCATATTGAAGGTCCAGTGTTTTTTAGGTTTGAAACATTTTATAAAGAAAAAAGAACGAAAGAATAAAGGAAACATACTAATTAGAAAACATTAAAAAAAAAAAACCTCTTTGAAACACTACTTAACAATTTTGTGCCTGTTCGTTGTCCACAAGGAAGGAACCTCAACTTTTAAGTGTTTATTCTCAAAAGCGTTTTTGATCAAGAGCACAAGAGTTAACTATGAAAAGATAATTAAGAATTCTAAAATCTCCAACGGAAGCAGCTCACCTCATACTGAGTCACATCTCTATAAGAAGGAAAGCTTTCAACTACCAGGTGCATTAACTTCTGCGCGCTTTTTTCACTTTTTCGGACACAGTTAAGAAAAGAGCCTTCAAACTTCTCAAGCAGAATTTTCCCGGTTTCGTTAAGAATCCGATGCCTCTCTTCTATCAAAGGCATGGGAACATCCGTGTCAGAACGGAATATGTGCTTAACCTGATCCAGGGTCACTGAAGCATAGTAGGAAGCACTAGTTATCGGTATCCCTTCGGGAGAAGAGAAAATGGAGAGGAACAATGTCATACTTTTATATTCATTAGACCCTCGCTTGTACAACATACAATAATAGGAGAGCAAATGAGCGTTACAGGAACGCACGAAAAGTGGATGAAGAATTTAAAAATCAGAAGCATACCCTTCATTTTTAATTTACTCATCTGTATTTATTCATCCCTTTCTAACCATTGTCATACTACATTAGATGTATCTTGGCTGCATAAAATGTTATAATACGTCTCCCTTGGTTCTTCGGATGTCATCCAAGTGGCGTTCTTTAGAAAACTGACTTTTATACTTAGTTGTGCTGGTGATAAGCATTGGGATCATAGTTCTCACTAAGGACTTATCGCCAGCCTCTTCTCACCCTTTTATTTTAAGCAGAGAAGAACTGCTTCACTTTAAGCAACGAAGAACTTCAAGTTCCCCGCATTAACCCAGACGCCGGACTCGCTCCTCGGGACCCTCCCGCTGAACCGAAACCTCACAGGCTGCAGGTCTGACAAGGGGCACCAACCTTCGTCGAGGGCTCTGTTGACCGCGGCGCACAGGGACCAGTACCCGCTGTACGTTTTTCCCTTGTACCTCACCAGACATTTGTGCTCCTCGCGCTCCGACCAGAAAGAGAAGTTGAGCGTGTCTGTCACGAACACCCAGTTGACCGCGGCCTCGTCTGCCGCCCTGGGATTCAGCTCGTGAAGGGCCTTCCAACCCTCCAGGCGCAGCTCGGGCCCCAAGGCCTTGGCGAGCAGCAGCTTGGCCACCCTCTGCACGCCTCCGCCGTCAATGAACACGTCCCAACTGTTCTCTGCAATGAATTTTGCAGACTCCCTGGGAGGAAGGGGCCCGTCCATCCTGTCGCTCCCTCTGGGGCTGGGGAACTTCTCTTTCACCCGCCGGCTGGCCAAGCTCGCTTCCCTCCCTGAGCCGGGAAAGAGCGCGGGTCCCTCTGCAGCTCTCCTTCCCCACCCACCGTGGGATCGCTGCCCTAACGGGGTACCGGCCCCGCCCGGCTGCACTGAAAGCCCACAGCGCGGCCGAGGTCTAAGCCCACTCCCTCCTGGGCGCCGCGGCCGGGACCGCAGGCACTTCCTGGAGAGCGGCCCCGCCCACTCTCACCCGGGCGCGCGCCTGGGACCCGTTTCCGGTTGCGAAGATCGGGGAGCTGCCTGGAGGGTCCGGCGGGGGCAGGCCGGCGCTTGCGCACCGTCCCGCCCAGGCGTACGTCCCCGCCATTTTGTGCACGTTTGCACCCTCTCTTCGGGCACGTGGTACTGCGGCTTGCCGCCGTGCGAACGCAGTGCAGCTTTGCCCCCACCTCGGCTCCGGCCCCTCAGCTCTCCCCGGTGGGCGAAGTGTGGGCAAGACGCCGTCGGCGACGCCCGGCATCCGGGTTCCTGGGCCGCGACGAGCACGACGGCGCCAGTCTGGTTGCAGGGGGCCGAGCCTCCCCCAGGCTGCGACACGGGTTGGCGGGTCCCCCACAGCTATATTTCCCAGGCAGGCCTTTTGTGCTAAGTTCCAGGCTTATTTGGAGGCCTTATGGACGTTTAGGATTAGTTGGGAAGTTTGGAGAAATGGATGAGAAAACAAGTGCATTAAGTTGTTAAATTAACATTGTGTGCCTGGAATTGTGCTTACTTACTGAATCACGTCTAATCCTGGCTGTGACAAGAGCGGCGGCTGTGTACCTTGCTTTGGGAGACCTGCGTGGTTCAGTCGTTAGTCCCTGGTGAGGGCAGTGGTCTGGGTTGAGATTCAAACCTTTATTCATCAATCCCCAAGTCTAGGGCACCAGACTGAATGCCAACCATTCGGGTCAAGTAGTGACTATGTTAGTGGCCCTCCTGAGAAGACATTGGAGGAAGGAAGTATCACCTTACAGCCCCAAACTTGAAAAAATACTTTTGGGGGCACCTGGGTGGTTTAGTCAGTTAAGCATCCAACTCGCGATTTCGGGTCATGATCTCACGGTTTATGAGATCAACCCACGTAATGGGGTCTCTCTCAGAGGACACCGCAGAGCCCGTTTGGGATTTTCTCTCTCTCTCTCTCTTTCTCTCTCTCTCTCTCTCTCTCTCTCTCTCTCTCTCTCTCTCTCTCTGCCTGTTCCCTGTGCTCCTCCCCTGATCATTCTTTCTCTTTTCTCTCTCTCTCAAAATAAATGAACATTAAAAAAGAAAGAGAGAAGGAAAAGAAACAGTGGGTTAAGAGGTACTCTGGAGGAAAAGTTGCAAAAGTTGGCTAGAGCACCAGATGGACAGTAGACATTGCTAGAGAGAAGGCTGTAGTTTTTCATACATACGGAAGGAGGAATGTAAAATGGATTTTTGAAGATAGGACATCTCTATTATTTTCATTTCTCCTGACTCAACTAAAGTGATCAATAAACTACAGCCCCAAGAATGCTTAGCAGAAAAGAGATATGGTCCACTAATACATAAATTTCTTGTTTCTTTTCTTTTTGATTAATCCATTTAAAGCATTTAAAATTGACCACTTCCTTGAAATTCACTCTTGGCTCCTCAGGCATTTTATTATCCTGGTTTTCTTAATACCATTCAAAGCTCTTTCTCTTCCTCTTCCCTTCTTACTGTGTGTAAAATGTTCCATCTATAGGTTTTGGCTTAGGAACAGAGTAAACCCTTTCTGGTGAACACTATGACCCCTAATTCAATTTCTGTTTTAAAATATTTAGTTATAGGGGCACCTGGGTGGCTAAGTTGGTTGAGTGTCTTGATTTCGGCTCACGTCATGATCTCATGGTCTCATTGAGCCCCAACGGAGTTCAGCACTGAAAATGCAGATCCTGCTTGGGCTTCTCTCTCCCTCTCTTTCCCAACCCTGCTCTCTCTCTTAGAGAGAGATAAATCTTTAAAAGGGGCGCCCGGGTGGCTTAGTCGGTTAAGCGTCCGACTTTCGCTTAGGTCATGATCTCGCGGTTCGTGGGTTCGAGCCCCGCGTCGGGCTCTGTGCTGACTGCCAGCTCAGAGCCTGGAGCCTGTTTCAGTCTGTGACTCCCTCTCTCTCTGACCCTCCCCTGCTCACGCTGTCTCTCTCTCTCTCGTAGAAATAAAACATTAAAAAAAAAATTTTTTTTAAACATTTAGTTATAATAGATTAAATATATCATCTTTATGATATATCATTAACATTATTACTACAATTCAAAACCAATTTAGAATTTTGAACCATGGGTTGCTTTTAACAAGTGAAATGTGTATTTCCTACTTAGGAGAAAGAATTCAACATCATTAACACCAGTGCAGAGCTGCCAGTTGATGAACATTTAGAAATTCAAGGGGATGGGGTGCCTGGGTGGTTCAGTCGGTTGAGCATCGGACTTCAGCTCAGGTCATGATCTCAGGGTCGGTAGGTTTGAGCCCCACCTCAGGCTCTGTGCTGAACGTTTGCTCAGAGCCTGGAGCCCACTTCGGATTCTGTGTCTCCTTCTCTCTCTGCCCCTCCACTGCTCATGCTCTTACTCTGTCTCTCAAAAATAAATAATTGTAAAAAAATTTTTTTTTGTAGAGATTCAGGGAGAATGACATGCTCTGAAAGCACAGAAGCTCTGTGCTCCTCTCTACATTACTTGCCTTAGACATCTCTTCTATCTGGTTGCTCCTGAGCTATGTATCCTTTTATAATAAAGCAGTAATCTATTTGTTTCCCTTGGTGTCTAAACCACACAGTCCTTGAGAGGTTCTCTGAATTCCATTAATGTTCCTTTACAAGGTTATGCACTATGCACAAGACTTAAATGTCATCAAAGAGGTGACTTGAGTAATGTTGGTAATCCTCAGTTTCTGCCTGTCTTGCGCCACAACCCAAACTTGGTGTGTGCACTGCTTGACAAATGACTTCTCTCTGAATAATCTTGAACTCACTACTTCAGGATATAATGTGAAATACTGATCAAATAATCATCATCTCTAGCTCAGAGTTGCTAGAAGCTGAAGCTGCGCTGGCAGTGGAATGGGTTCTGGAAATTGTCAAGCGAGAGGCTTTGCACAGACAGCTGAAGAAATTTCCAGAACCCAAATTCAAATATGTGGAAGAGGAGCAGCAGGCCTTCTAGTAATTTTATTTCTGGGAAACAGAAGTAGATAGATTGCCTGGTGTATTTCTATTGAGGATCACACAAGTGTGTTTCCCTTGCACACTTTGATCTGGAGAATTGGTGCCAGTTGGCAATAAATCACCCAGCTAGACTGTAGGGTAAAAATAGTGAGCAGAGCAGGGCGGTGGGGAGGAGGGGACACTCAACAATAATAAATGTGAAAACCTGCTTTTTAAAAAAGCACAAAAAAGTAAACAGATACAAAGGAATATTTATCTTGAAGAGGGGCAGGATTTACCTGAGGCAGGGATTAAGTGCTGATGTTTTATCTATGAGGTACAATCTGAGGACATTGACAGTGAAGGAAAGGAAAAAGGAAGGTTCAGATGGAAAGTACAATATGGGGATGTGGTGTTGTGCTGGCCACTGCTCTGTGGTGAGCCTCGGAGAGACATGGCTAGTCTTAGTGGAGGAGTGTGGCCACAGTCCACGTTACATTGGACCAACTATATGGAGAAACGGCCTCAGAGCAGTTTATGAGAGAGAGAGAAAAAAAAGAGAGGAATTTCCTGTCTGTCTGTTTCTGTGTCTCTCCCTCTTTTTACATATTTTAGGATTTCAATGTCCTTCACATATTCAACATAAAATACTGACTATGGATAAACAATAGGGAAGAAGACTCTTAAGCAAAGATCTTCCAGAACTCACAGTATCATTCTGGTGAAACACTATCAAGAGAACAAAGGATAAGGAAGTTTGACAGAATTTGAGTTCAATGGCTTACCTGAGTTTTTTAAAAAAAATTATTCTTGACAGAGAGAGAGAGAACGAGTGGGAGATGGGCAGAGAGAGAGGAAGACCCAGAATCTGAAGCAGACTCCAAGCTCCGACCTGTCAGCACAGAGCCTGACGTGGAGCTCAAACTCATGAACCGAACCACTAGATCAAGGCCTGAGCCGAAGTCAGAGCCTCAACCAACTGAGCCATCTGGGAACCCCTCAGTGGCTTACCTAAAACGTAAAGAACCGACCATCCAACCATCTCTTCTACCCATTGGAAGGAAAGCAAAAGTGAATTGGAGAACTTCTAAATCATTTTTGTGAAGCAGCTTAAAAGGTGTGGGAAGGGGAGGGACCACAACTGTTGCTAAGGTAATGTTATAATGCACAATGTCAAGGACGCTGAGAATTGTATTCTTAGAAATCTAAATGCACAGGGGCGCCTGAGTGGCTCAGTCAGTTAAGCATCTGACTTCAGCTCAGGTCATGATCTCACAGTCTGGGAGTTCGAGCCCTGCATCAGGCTCTGTGCTGTCAGCTCAGAGCCTGGAGCCTGCTTTGTATTCTGTGTCTCCCTCTCTCTGCCCCTCCCCCACTCATGCTCTGTCTCTCTGTGCTTCAAACATGAATAAACATTAAGAAAAAACTTTTAAAAAAGAAATATAGGGGCGCCTGGGTGGCTTAGTCGGTTAAGCGTCCGACTTTCGCTTGGGTCATGATCTCGCGGTTCGTGGGTTCGAGCCCCGCGTCGGGCTCTGTGCTGACTGCCAGCTCAGAGCCTGGAGCCTGTTTCAGTCTGTGACTCCCTCTCTCTCTGACCCTCCCCTGCTCACGCTGTCTCTCTCTCTCTCCTAGAAATAAATAAAACATTAAAAAAATGATAAAATAAAAAAGAAATATAAATGGATAAAGGTATAAACTACTTGGTATTAAAAACAGATTTTACTATATAAAAATATGTCTCTTTTATCTTTATGAGAATAACAGGATAAAGAAAGATCCCCAGTTTGCCGTTTAGTTTAGGACACCTAAACAACACACAGTCAGTGTAGACTTGAATTAACAGATGTAGAACCCAGGAGACCCCACTATGTCATTTTGGAAAGGATCAAAGTTCAGTACCCAGAGGACCCCAGTCACCCTCTGTGCTGTGTCTTTGTGTGTCTCTGCAAGCAATTAATTGCAATTTGAATAATTAAGTCCACAGATAAGTTTGAATACTGGGATCTACTTAGAAAAAGTAGCAACAAGGACACCATTAAAAAAAAAAAAGACAACATAAGCTAGATTTTATTAGCAAAGCATGAGGAAGATTCTCTTAAATGTTTCCAGTTCAAGTCAGAATTAAGGTGTCTGTTAAGTCCCACCAACTTTGTAGAGCTGTGAATGTTTTCTTGTTGTTCTTTGAAAAAAGAAGACTCCATAATAAAATTTTCATTCAAGAAAAATACCATGTTTGTTAACTTTTTGTAGCCATTCCCAAGTAGCTTTAAATTTTGTAGCTTGTTCAAGGGCAGAGTATATATTAGTTAAGATATGTTCATAGCTGATTCATCTCCAAAGAATTTTTCATGAAGCCTGCCAGATTCTGAACACCTTCTATCCCATCAGCATTATACAGAAAGACCGGATACCTCCCACAGACCCATACCCTTTCAAGGAGATCACACTGGGTTCAAGAGCTTTAGCGCGTAATCTTTTTTTCTAAAGCATTGTCTCCTTTGGCATTGCCAATGCAGAATGGAATATTCGTCTTGCTTCAATTCTGGGATCCACTGAATATACACAGAATCCTTGAGACCTATCAATAATATCATAAATCATTTGTGCTTTGACGGAGATGAACTTCCTCATGGCTGCTACACCACCACTGTTCTTAATCACTCCAGGACCAAGCCCATGACATAGATGCTGAAACACAGAAGTGTGTTGGATGTGGAGTTGTTTTGGGCCTGTACTTTGTATTCCAGGACCGAGAGGTACTCCATTCTCTGAGGGCGAAACCCAGCGGGTTATTGCCAAGGATCGCAAATGTGATCCCTTCTGAGCCACCATTATAAGAACCAGCAAAAATCACACCAAACTAGGAAACATCCACCAGCTTGGACAGGAAGTTTGAGGGCATGTGACAAATCGGCTCTGCTCCCTTGACATCGGGAATCAGGCAAACTCTACTCTGTGCACGGTCTCGTTGGGGCAGTGATGCACATAGGAGGTTCCAGGGGCTTAGATCTGGAATTTTCACATGACTCCTGAGTTTAGAGTAGGCAATATTCACATCCCTAAACTTTTAGTCTTCTGCCGCCTTAGCTAACCAAGCTCCTATTATCTCCTATGTAGCACACCTTCTTGATTTTCCAACCAATCAGGTTTAAGAGGACAGCAGTGACCTGGCCTTCACATGGCTCTTTGCACAAAAATAACTTTACAGTTGCCACACAAGATTTTCTGTGTTGTTAATAATCTTAGCAGAGACTGATGGCCTGTGGCTCATTTCAAGAACACCACTGCCAACTCCAATTGTATGCTAATAATTCTTCTTGTGTCTCTAAAAACACTGAGCATGACAGCTTGGTGGCTGGGGCAAAACTGACCACCTGCCTGGGGCAGTCCTTGGGCATCTGATCCACTGGGCGAGTTGGCCAAAGGTGACCGATCACCTGGCGGCGCATCTCTCTCCTTGCTCTTATTTCCCTTTGGTCAGAGTTCTCCCCTCCAGAGTTGACTCCTCTTTCATTCCAGATCGCATCATCCAGCCCCTTTGGTAGCTGGTCCAGAAGTCAGTTCCCTTCTCTGTGCCATGTGGCATTTTATCCAAGTCTGAAAGGGGAGGAAAAGCCAGAAACTTGAGGCATGTTATTGTGCTGGATGTTCAGTGGCTGCTTTGAGAGAGAGCCTGGCAGTGATTGATTTATGTCCCAGATGGCAAAACTGTGAAGGCCCAAGTGACACTGGTTGGCAGCAGTGGCAGCTGAAACCCATGCTTTTTACTGGCGCCCCCACCGCCCGCCATGAAATTAGCAGTGCTGCTTGTACAAGATAAGCCTCTTGACTGATGGACAGCATGTAACAGCAATTGTCAAATTAATTTAAGCAAAAATAATGTTTTGAAAAGTCATGAGAAATTAGAAGGGAAGGATGGAAAAGGGAAGGCTGGGGAACCAGTTCAAGAAACTGCCCAGTTTTCTTCTACTAGTGCTGCTGAAAAAAACTCATCATGATCATTGTAACTTGGCTTACAATCGATCGTTCTGCTCAAGATTCAAATTCCCAAGTCAGGCAAGCCTTGGTCAAATGCCTCTTCTCTTGATGTGATAAGGACTCTCCCGAGGACCAGGATATAAACAGCTGGGAGAGAAAACTCCAGAAGCAAAGTTGGGTCCTATTAGAAAAGTCAAAGTGAAGCTGTGCTGTTTAACAAAAAGGTCCATTATAATTTATTCCTATGGCTATTCAGTATCCAAATAGTTTTGTTTGCATACGTACACTTTCAAGAATACTGCTAACAGAATGCAGTTACTCTTCATAAAAAATTCTCATCCCTTCCCACAAAGGACATAAATCAATGTCTCCTTACTAGTATACTGCATCAAAGTCTAAGTCTAGAATGTCTCAGTGATGTATTTCTGCTCTTGCTCCAGCTCAACTGTCTTAGACCAAGTCTCTAGAAACAGAACCCTGGTCAGGAATTCTAGTGCGAGTGGCTCACTGGAGAAAGGTTCTCAGATGAAAGGAAGCCAGGGAAGCAAGCAAAGGAATCATGAATAAAGCCATGACGGCTGGAGATTAGAGTTAGCTCGCTCCCACAGAGTTCTGGAGTGTGAATTGTACACAAAATTGAAACAGGTATGGATAAATGATCTAGATGAAGCTACCTGATCTACCAAATAAAAGCCCCACCCCACTGAGGCTACCTCCACCTAGAACTTACGGTTTGATTGTATTTGCCTTACTTTTCTTGCTTTTTACTTCTTGACTTCCAGGGCTCTCAAACTCCCATATGCCCTCTTTCTCTAGATGTTCCCATTCCCATTGATGGTAGAAAAACACACACATAAACTTGCCAAATTAAATGTAAGCTGATCTTTTCCAGTTTTAAATGGTCTAATTTAAGGGAAATACTTATTCAGTTAACTTAAAGGTCAGACCCCTTTTTAGGGCTGTTTTTTCTTAAAAAAAAATTTTTTTTTTTCCTGAGAGAGAGAGGGAGACACAAAATCTGAAACAGGCTCCACGCTCTGAGTTGTCAGCACAGAGCCTGACGCGGGGCTCGAAACCACACGCCGTGAAATCATGACCTGAACCGAAGTAGGATGCTTAACCAAGTGAGCCACCCAGGCGCCCCTAGGGCTGTTTTTTCTAAAAGATTTTTTTCACTCCACCTTTCCAAGACCTCCCAGAGGTCTTCTGGGTGCAAAGGATAGGTGTTCTGATAAAAGGAGTAAAGAGCCTTTAGCATCAAGCTGTCTCTACTCAAGCTGAGGTATAGGTCTTGTTTTGTTGGGGTCTTCTGGTGTCTGAATTCAGATACCACTGACTGACTGACGCTAGTCTTAGCTGGTGGTCTGGTTTCTCAGCACTCGGCCTAGCTTTCTCCTTTGACTAACTTGGTATCACTTTGGCTTTCATCACTAGTACTGACAATCTTTTGAGATTTTGCTGTTTCTGTCCAACCTCTGATAAGGCCATCAGTCTTACAGCCTTCCACTTCACCGTGGTGACCTCATGGCAAGCAAGCCCATTAGTAATCAACTGGTGTCCCTCTGACGCCATACGGGAATCAAAGGAAATACTGTGGAGTGTGTGTGTAAAATCTCAGGGTCTCTCTGTCCCAAAACATGATATGCCTCCATTTCTGCTGTGCTTTTCTAGCCCATGTGGTTATGGGGATACTTTGCAGGGTTCCAAATAGAAGTGACGCTTAAGCCTTCTCTTTTAGCTTCCTATTCAACCTACCTGGAGTTGCTTCCACTAATCATCTTCTACTTGGCCCAGCCTCAGGATAAACCCTAAATCTGAGGGACCCAGCTGGTACCTTCTACTCTGTTCCTGCCTAATCTCTATCTAAATGACTTTGGCTCTGATAAGCAGCTGTCATATGGCGAAGGGTGCCCCCCACTCCTTGGGCAGACCCCACATTTTTGTTTTAGGTGTAGTGGCCCTCCCCTTCCATGAAGCCTACTCCTTAAGGATAGGAGGACTTCAAGAAAGAAGGGGGGTGGGATAGGATGACAGGAAAATGTTTCTGAAAAGAAAGGTTTATAGTTCTGGTGACACTTTTTCTCTCCTAAGTCTGAGGAGTTACAGGTCTGAGTTTGGGGGAACAGGGGGCAGTAGGAGGAGCAGATTCTGGACATAAAATGAGGTGAAGACTAGTTAAGTTTGAGGTCACATGAGAGCTGGTCTATCAGTTAACCACAAACTTGTTGCTAGTGCCTGTTACTCATTTGGCAAATGGGAACCCAAGCCAACACATTAGATTTTCCAATGTCCTTGACTCAGCTCCCCGTTTTAAATATAGACAAGTGAAATGCTTCATTTTCTAGGTATTCTTTTCCCTTGGGTCCGATTTCTTCCCAGACTGGAAGTGCTTAGGCCTGGTTTGGGCCAGCTGTGTACACAAGTGGTCTTATTTTTCATCTGCTAAGAGGTGAAAGGGACAGAATTGAGAGTCAATGCACTGGGATTTTCCTAGTTTATAGAGTTTCAAATGTGCTTGTGATTATGTATAGAGATGTACAAATACACATTGGTTTCTGCTTTCCTAAGCACATCTTTTTTCCCCCTAGTACACTGTAATTGGACTGTCTCTCCAAGTAATGGTTTCTAACCACTGCATCCTTAGGGCCTACCATTGTACCTGTATACCTTGGAAACTAAGTAATAGGAGTTAATGAGAAGGCATGGAAACATACTACATACTGCTGTATTACATTGGTCTTTAAACTATTAACTGGAGTTTGTTACATACTCAGATTTCTGGTACCTCTTTCTAGAGATTGTGATTCAGTAGAACTGAGGTGTGGGGTCTAGATATTTTTATGTTTAACCAGCACCATTGACGATTTTAAAGGTGCTCCTACAAACCAGTTTGAGAAACACCGAGCTTTTTGTTAAGTTCAGTGCCTCCATGAAAAAACTGAATTCATTTCACCTCTAACTTGACAGTAATGGGCAAACCTTGATAACAGGAGACGCGAAATAGACTTATGATGGAGTTAAGTTACACTTAGCCACCATAAAGACTGAAATCTTTCCCAAAAAATTCTAATAGCAGTAGACACTTAAAAATCCAACTGTCAACAAAAACATTTTCATCTGCCTAAAGAGAAAATTTAAAATGTCACTTTATCTAGTAGCAATCTTCACCTTCCATTTGTTTGTTGAACAGTAATTCCATTTTGAGTACTAACAACAGAAGACACCAGTTCATTTTCCTCTTCAGTCTCTGCATTCCAGTAATATCAGCTACCAGATCATTCAACAAAATTGACGTATTTTACAATATAGTCTCATTTTAAAGGCAAAATTTGAATGGCGGGGAAAGGTTTTAAAACCTTTATTTCTGAAAAAACTTTGGTGCAACATGATTTCCAACATGTTGGCATTATGGTAGTAACTTCAGAATGTTAAAACTGAAAACATTTTAGAAACCTCTTCAGTTTAAATAAATCAGCATATGCACTAGTTACTTCTTATAAAATTGGTTCAACGTTCCATTTAGTGAATTTTAAGCTTCATGTTCACTTCCGAGTTTTTCAACCTAATTTCTGGCCCATATTCAAACACCATTTACAAACAGCGGCAACAAAAAAGACCTCTCCCCCTTTCCAAGTGGTACATTTAACTTTTCAATGCCAAATATTCTCCATTGCATTTTTTAGTAGGTTTATGGGTTTAAGGTCAGAATTGTTTGTAAAAGTCAAAAATAAACTCTTTCCCACTAATAATCCAGAAGTAATTTTTGAATGACCAATTAGTACTCTGAAAGCCAATGCTCTCCAGGGATGTCTTCCTCCAGTAAGAGTAACAATTTGACCAGCACAGTAGCATTCTGTAGAGCAAAGGCTCATTTCAACAGAAATGGGTCATACTGAACAACTCCCCATCATACATAAAATACCCAAGAGGGATGCTTAAGTAACACCCGTGGCACTACAGCCTAATTTCTCCTTTTGGGAAACTACACACGTAGCATTCAGTAGTTTTAAATGTGACACATTTTTTTTTCTATTAAAAAACTGTTTTAACGTTTATTTTTCAGAGAAAGACCGAGACACAGAATCTGAAACAGGCTTCAGGCTCTGAGCTGTCAGCATGAAGCCTGATACAGGGCTTGAACCCACAAACCACAAGCTCATGACCTGAGCCAAAGTCGGATACTCAACTGAGCGAGCCACTCAGGTGCCCCAATTTCTTTTATTAAGGGAACTCTCAATTTGTCTCCAAAAAGGGAATAAAATTCTGCCTTTAAATGATGCTTGCATGCATGTACTACTTATGTATACCCCAGAAACACTCCCTACTTTATTATATACAAGTCTTTCCCTAAACTGAAAAAAAATGGAATATTCCCCAAAGACTTGAACTGTTTTCATGCTTCCTAGACAGCTGGAGGTTAATAGGTAGAAATTTTGGAAATTTATGATCCAGGAACCATAGTAAGGCAGTTAACACTATGTCGGTATTTTCAAACGTCAAACTAGATCTTTTTAAAGATAAAAACCTAAGAAATACAAAATTTCTCACAAGCAGTGTGAAAACAGACTGTAGGACTGGATAATGACTCAGCTCATTATGCTCATCTCCCCCTTTAACAAATTAAGTGCATAACAGACTGGGATTTTATATTTACCACCCCTACCAGACTTCACTTATAAATGCTAGAAACACACTTCACACATAAAAAACATAATTTAAGATTACTGTATTTCCTTACAAGAGGAACGTTTGAACAAATTTTACAGGTAGTCAATCAACCCTTGTTCAAATTGGGCACACATCAAATCTAGCATTATGGGAGTTTTATTTATTTGGAAGTGAACTTTTAACTATCAATACAAATGCCAAGATACTACACAAAACATCCACAGGAACTTTTTTCATCGTTTTTTTGAATTGTTCACAAACATTTCCTACATAATCCAACATACAACAGAGAAATGGTACATCTTTTTCCTTCAGTTTGCATACAATGGAAAAACAAGAATATATATATATTTTACAAAGTTTAACTAATAGACACTAGCAGGCTGACAGTTTGTCTATAGGTGAGAAATTATCTAATAAAAAATAATAAGAATTTATTTAGCATCAGTCACTTCCATAACCAAGTATTATTCTGATTAATAAAACTTGTTGCCATTAGGCTTCTGGCATACACTTAAACCATTACTGAATTTGTAGTATTGCTCCCCACCTTGGTTCTCCTTCACAATTACTAACATAGAAAAACTGTTGCAGAGTAGGGGCAAGCATTTGCAAAAACAAAAAATCCCCAGCTTATTTTAAGCATGAATGTGTATGACAGAATTTTCCCCCAAGCAATGGACTTTCAAATCAAGAAATCACCAGAATGGAATTTGCCAAGATATTATATGCCTATGTCCAAGAAGAAATGCATTTATTTATTTATATCCAACAGAGGAGCTGAAAATCAAACTTAGTGTTTAGTTTGGGGTGGGTTGGGAATCCAGTCATTTGAAAAAATGACTGTCTTAAAAAAAATGACCACCAAAAATAGGTTCACTAAATTTATTTTAAAAATCATAAAACGTTTCTTACAAAAGAGCATTACATTCTGCACACTGCTCTGAATAGATGCCAGGGACATATGGACTATTATTGTTACTTTTCCTCCCTGTCCCACCCCCCAAAATGTTACAGTGACCACAAAGCAAGTGTTCACAATAATTACATGGGGGGAATTTTTTTTCCTTTAAACCACCAACAATGAACAAAAATTAAAATTCACTCACTCTGCTGCTGTTTCAAAATTTCAATGTTAGTTTTTGCACGCCCTTCCCCCCCCCACCCTGTTTGTAAGGAACTAAAACATTACATCTGGTGAACAGCAAAGATTTCACTACACCTCAAATGCAGAACACCTATGAAGCAGAGGAATGTTGGCTTTTTAAACAGAAGCAGATAAAAAAAAAAAGATGCAGGACTCCTTCAGTTCTTCACTAGTCTTAGAAAAACTTTCCAGAATACTGCTTCACACTATAAAAAAGAAAAAATATCTTGCATTAGAATCCTTCAACATCTGCATACTGCTTCACACTATAAAAGAAAAGAAAAAAAAGTACGAATTAGAATTTTTGTTCGTAACATCTTAATCAACATTAAGACAATTTCAATGCTAAATTAAAATGATAAACATGTCCATTACAATTAGAAATAAGAATTAAAACATTAGCAATTACAAAATTAGAGCAATGTAAAATTCAAGAAAAATGATTAATAGTAAATCAGACATTAGTAGAGCAGAATTAGGAAAATGAGATTAAAAGCTGTTAATATTTGGTAGAAAAGACAAAGAAATGCCAGTAAGGTGTGAAATGCTGCATTTTACAGCACCAATCATTTGTCCTGTAGAGGCATGGCCTGTGCCATATGGCAGACTGTGATTTGTTGTCGATTTAGTTATCTAAAAACAACAAAATCACTAGTCTTCCACACAGAACTAGACCAACATCCACTGAATCTTCTACATTTTCTACAGGCTCTGTATAATTTATAACAAGTGGTTTTGGCAGCAGTTTTCACCAGAGAAATGAGAAGTTTGCTTGGTTAAGGCTTCTTCCAGCAAGATTAGTATTGAATGTCTTCATTTTTAGTAAGAAAGCAGAAGAAAATTAAAGCAAAGCTATTAGAATGTTTAGAAGTTAGGTCCCCAAAAGGTTGAGACACCATGGCTTCTAAAAGAAAAATCAATTAAAGAAGGCTGTTTAAAGTTTTAGTATGTATAGGCTAACATAAAGCTAAACTCAAACTGACCTGTTCTGCAGCAAATACTGTGCATTCTGTATCTGGTCCTGTGTTCCTGTAATGGTAATGATCCGATCTTCCGACCCTTCTAAAGGTTCATCAATTTTGATCGAAGCTCCTGACTCATGACGGATTTGTTTAATCCGCTGACCACCTTTGCCAATAATAGATCCAGCCAACTGAAAAGATTTTAAAAACCAGTATTTATAATACACTTTCAAAGCAACCATATTACCTATGTTTTCAATAATTATCAAGAGCATTAACTTTGCGTAGATTATTCTAAGATTACTTAAGGCCCTCTAACCATTCAAGGTTTGAATTATGATCTATTTACACAGCACACATTAACATTCCCTTTAATAGACAAATCAAAGACTTCAAAACCCTCAGCTTTTAAACAGTATTAAGACTCAAACCAGAGAAAGACCTCTCCCTGAAGTCCATAATACACAAATTTTAATACTAAAATACAGTGGTTTTGCTAAGACCTTTTATTAAAAGCCAGAAAACTAAAGAAAATAACTCATTAAATATTTCTTGTAACATTGTAAGAATTAAGAATTCAAAGAATACTTACATCTTTGGGAATAGTTACTTGTGTAGTAATAATAGGTCCACCAAGATCACCATATGAGCCACGACCCCCTGCATAGGAATAATCTGATTTAAATAATGAGCATTAAGTTCATTTAGAAAGCATGAAATAATGTTTTGATTTCACAAAGAAAAAAACTTACCATATCCGGAGCCACCCTAAAAATGGAAAGAGAAAATAAAAAATTACTTTGCCTTCAAAACTACCTTTCACGTATTTTAATACTCCTAAAGTCTCAGTTCAGGAAAC
The DNA here is from genome assembly GCA_017311185.1 of Proteles cristata cristata. Classification (NCBI taxonomy): domain Eukaryota; kingdom Metazoa; phylum Chordata; class Mammalia; order Carnivora; family Hyaenidae; genus Proteles; species Proteles cristata. The sequence continues at coordinate 3,390,881 of JAESUZ010004584.1, forward strand.
TAGAGTCCTCCCATATTCTCCCTAGGTTTTATAAGACAATCCTTGGGGGAAGAAAACACTTCAGGTACATAGCACAAATACACACACAAGAAGGGAAAAACACTTACTGGCAAGGAGGCAAACATTTTAAGTTCTTAATGATATGAATGCAAACACCCATGATACTCAACCTGTGGTTCATAAGCCATTTGCCATTCTGATGGGCTCCATGTATCTATTGCAGAGTCCCAAGTTTCATCAGCACTGAAACCAACCTGTCAGAGACAGAATTTATTAACATAACCTGGACTGTATTCCAACCATTTTATAAGCTTAATTTCTATTTCACCTCAAATATTTATTATTGGCACCAATCATATAATGTAGGCTAAAAGTGGCTCAATAAAGTCATAAAATTTCGGCAAACAATGGACAACAATTTTACTAGTTATCTAACAAGTCCATTTGTAAAGCAAGCTTTTCAATTAACAATTGCCTTCAACAGACTGTCAACTATCTGACTTTAAAACTCCTTATAGGCCCTCACATATACACTGATGAAGAATTCTTACCATGCCATCATAGCGGTCTCCAGGTCTTCCTCTTCTGTCATAAGCCATTAGATCTCTGCAAGCATAGTACTTGTTGTAATCTCAGTTTGTTTACATGTCACAAACAACAAATAAATACCCATAAAATGCTGCCGGTTGTAGGTTAACAATGTGTTGATATAATAAGAAACTTACCCTCCTCTAGGTGGTGGGGGTGGAGGAAGAGGAAGATTCCGAGCTCTGCTACCACCACGGCCACCTCGTCCAGGAGGCGGTGGAGGAGGTCCTCGACGAGGGCTCATGTCGTCATAATCTCTTCTAGATGGAGGCATAGGACGCCCACCCCGACCAGGAGGCATTCTGTCAAAACCGCCTCTCCCCCGCATGGGAAATCCCACAGGACGTCCACGGCGGTCATCAAACATCATTGTAAAACCACCGTAATCGTAGGTTTCATCGTAAAAATTGGGATCATAAGGCTGTGCACGTCCTTTGATGGGAGACTGAAACAAAAATGTAGCAACATTAAAGAACAAGAAAAAGAGCCTTATTTTATACTAAATGTTAATAAGCCAAACATTTCAATAAGTCCTTTACTTCTCCTTAGATACTTGTGACATGGAAAGCAATGCAGACAAAAGGTTAATAGTAAGAAAGCAAGCATTAAAAAAAAAAAGCATTTTTTTCAAGTCTGAAACAAAATTTTACTATTTGTGGGGGAAGAACCAGCAGACTGCTTTTACCCTTAGATCTCAAGGAAGAGACCCTAAAACACTGTTCACAATGGGGTCTATTAAAAAAAAACACACACAAAAAAACCCATCTCAAGGGCTGACGGGATCAGTATCTTGGGTAAGCCTTAACTCACTTAAGCACATCAGTTGGGAAGTTGTACAATGTAGTACCATACATAAAAAATTTATTCGAAGGATCAAAGGTTATTAAAATTCTCACCAATATTCAAATAACTACCACCTCAAAAAACTTTTAAATTAAAAACAAAAAACTGAAAGCAGAAGACAAAAACCATTTGCCTAAACATTACGATGCTACTTTAGAATAAAAATCTGTTTCACGGAATTAAGTGTAAATAAAGTACCTCCGAAATAAGATCAAGGATGATCTTGATGCACTCTACAACCCTATCAGGTTTTCCTCCAATAAGAACGACTCTGTCAGTGGAATGAGGACAGCATTCCTGGAAAAGCTTGATTGTTGTCTGTGTGTTCTGTAGTAAGTTTATAATAAAGAGAAGTATTAAGATATTTAAAAATACATGAAATACACCAAAAAAAAATCATAGGTTCAGATAAATTTACATTCACATTAAGCAACAACCTCCTCCCCCACCTCCAGCCCATATAAAAACCCTGTTAATAATTCTAGGACTTTGCTAGTGTATAAAAAATTTGGTAAAAAAACTCATTCTAGCATGTCCAGGCTGTTGTTGTCTTTAAAATGCAAACTACATGAGCAAAGAGATAATAAGGAATCTTAGGGAGGGAGATCAAGTGGGAGAAGGAGAGAAGTCCACTGATCCAACTCTGCACGAAAAATTATTCTCTAGTAATACAGTAGAAGAGAAGAAAAGCAATGCCTTTACCTCTCGAAGTTCTTTGATTTTAGCACCTTTGACCCCAATAATTCCTCCTGCCAGACTCTGATGAATCAACAGTCTCAACTCGCAGTCAAAGTCGCTTCCTTTATAGTGTTGGTACTGCAGAGGGAGAATTATAAAATTTTAGTCCCAAATCAAGGAATCCCCAATACACACTTATCTGCTATAAGCATGACAATATACTGTTGCAGTGAGCAACCTGAATTTATATTTCAATAACTTTACCAGTTATGTGCTTATTATCCTCAATAGCCAGGCCCAAAAAGGACATTCTGCACCACCTTAAAAAACTATTTTATTTTCAGGTCCTGCAACACCATACCCACACTGCAGCCATTTAGCATGTCGCTGTTACCACAAATTATTAACATTCAAATAACACCATAATAAAAATGACTGCAAAGCACTTTGCAAATGTAGTTAATTCCCACTGCAGCATGGAGCAGGGTCAACAGTGAGTTGTAAGACCATTCACTTCTCATGTTTTTTAAGCCTTTTTCTATAGAGACGGGAAAAGTACACTATGTTAAAAATAAAATTGATCCTATGGGCCAGGCTCCATACTTCAGTGGGGTTCAATGGCACTATGACATACATTTAAGCATTCCACAGCATCAGATTCGAGCGGGAGCTGGCTGGTTGCAGTGGGTGATGGCAACTGCAGGCCCTGAAAGTAGAAAAATAAGAGTAATAGGTTAAGTGTCTAGTGTGATCAGGCTATTGTCGCATATATTGGTAAAGCTACTACAACATATTTCATATCTATACCATTAAATGAGAAATTGCTTATCTAGTCTTAAGAATCAAAAAGTAAATTTTTTCTATATACCCAGTAAATACATGAATACGTACAATTAAAGTCCTTGAACTAAATCAAACACAGTCCTTTCCAACACAGTCCCCACAATCAATATTCTACCTTAAAAACCACCTCTTCTAGGACTAGGGCCCATTAAATACATGCTAAGCCCATGTGCATGACCACAGGTAGCTCATATATACTCTGGAGTGGCCAGACTACTTTTTCCTTCCAGGTTACACTTTAAAATGCACACATGTAGTAGTAACCATGTACAGTTATGTAGCAGATTACATGTCGCTGCTACAAACTGTCACAGCCACTCTCTCCACCTCCCTTTTTAAGCCCAATAGTACATTTTAAACATTCCCTCCCCAATTGCCAAATATGTTAAAAAAAAAAAAAAAAAGAGCCTACCTCTTCCAAGGTAGGGATGATTTTCTTCAGAATTTCTCCAATTGTTTCAATGTCAGCACTGATACTCAATATGCTGTCAAACATCACAAATACCAGATAGTACAAAAAAGGTGGAAAAGAAAAAATGAGTTTTGTGTTCATCACCAGTAGTCATACAAACTTTTACAGAGAAGTAACATACAATTATTTAATCTCCCCATTTAAAGTAGCCTATTTATAGATTTTTCACATGCATTTTGTTTTATGCCCAATACAGACATGATAACAATATTAGGAGACTTGCAGAGAGACAGAGAGAATGGGCTCTTGGAAGGGCTCAGATTAAGTGGGCAATAAATTGACCAGAACTGAAGCAGAGTTGAATATTTATGTTCCCCGCCACCACTAAGTTAATTAAGGATACCCTCGCTGTTACATTGGTACAACTGGCACACCTTCTCTTAGGCAAAAGTGGGGGAATATGCAAGTGGTGAACATTATATCTGGAGTAAGGTTATGGACCAGTTAGAAATTAGATCACTAATGGGCTCTGCAAGAAAACAAATACAAATGCAAGACAAAACAAAGACAACACAAATGAGAAGTGAAGGAAAGTGAACCAGAGTTAGCATTTCATCAGAAAAAATTATGAACAGGCAATGTTGGGAAGCAAGGTGGGCCACAAAGACAGAGCGAGAGACTATTTTGGTAACAATTTGATTTACAATGCAGCAAATATGCAACACTTGAAGCTGTGCTCCTTCCATCGAAATAAAATTAGTGGATCGTTTGGGTGGGCAACTCACGGTAAAAGTTCAGTGACAAAAAGACTTAATGGGGAAAATAAGACAGAAACTTGAAAAACAATACACCGTCTAAAGGGGATACTATTTAATTATATAAAAGGCAGGTAATAAAATACATTTCTCTCTTTCTAATCAGGCAGTGAGGCATAAACTGTTGGGACATACCGCTCGGGGCCACTGCTGTCTGGGACTGAAACACTGGCATTGTACTGCATTGGTCATTGGCGTTCGTGGATGTTGGCATTGGGCATGGGCATTCAATCAGAAGTTGTCAAGTATGGTACCCGTTTGGCAACGAGCACATTTTTGGGCATAGCCAACCAGGGTTTTCACATGGGCGTTCAGGGGCGGATGGGCCAACGTCATGGTGGGCAACGCAGGGGTAAGTCGATCCAGTACATGGGCAACGGAGATATATGGCCAAAAAAACAAGGAGAGGGAAAAGGGGGAAAAGCAATAAATTTTAATTTAATACAAACTATACTCATACTCTCAATTAATGAAACAAGCTTAAGTTGTTCTGAAGACTAACACAATAATGGACTTCTCTAAATCTGACTGTGGCTTAACATTTAAGGACCTTAAATGATGGTACTAGCTATTTTTTTTTTTTTTTAAACAAACGATGTTTCAGTAGCAGGCTGGCTCATGAGGGTAGACACAAAACCTGTCATGACTCAGTTCACTAAAATTCTTGAGGAAATGGGGAAATTAATAACCCAGATAACTATATAGAACATCTGGATTAAGAGGAGAGAGGTTTATAAAAGACAAAACAAAAATTCCCACACCACCAAAAACCCTAACTCTTAAAAGACCAGTTTGGTTTCCTGGAGGTTAAAAACGCATTCCTAGATCCTAGCAGGCAAGTTTGTAAAATTTAAAACAAATTTTCAAGTTCAGTTTACAGGAGGAACATACAAAGATCTGCGACCAAGAGAGAAATGAAATACTATCAAATAAGTATTCAACACAAAGTTATTATTTGCCTCAACTTTAGCAAAGAAAACATTAAAAGAGTGTGTACACTAGGAGAAAAAAATTTAGGAATTTTGGTGTAGCCAAGTCCTATAAATATGCTCACTTCTGGTGATACCAACATTTAATGTGTCTAATCACAAGAGTCAACCCACTATAAAATATGAAGACTCAAATCACTGGCATTGACAAATGGTTTCCCAATTATTAAGCGTCTACTCTTCTTTACCCGTATTTAAATCATGCAACCTCAACATTAATCTTTGTGCTCCATGTGCAAGCTGTTAAACAGATGGACGATTAAAAAGAGGAAATAAAAATTTTGAGTTTAATCAGCCACCTGCAATGGTTTCTGTAATACTGTAATTGATTCACACACGGTAACTAGTGCAATTAAGGGCTTTTACACTGTCGTTATTTCTAATTAAAATGTTATCTTGAAGTGAATAATTTGGTGTCAAGTTATCAGAAAGTGAAGAGATTTAATACAGATCCCCACTCCCCAAACTCAATCTGGGCTTTGTTAGATCAGGAATGACAAACCTTGAAATCAACTATGTATTCAATTATTACAAATGGCTTTGTATCTAGACTATTAAATGATTTCTATGATGCAAATCTTTAAATTTCTACAAACACATAAACTGAAGCTGCTTGTGTAGTTTAAACTCTTTAATACTTACGTCTGTACGGAGAGCCTTAATATTCTTGCCTCCTTTTCCAATCACTGCCCCAGCATTCTAAAGAAAATATGAAGAGAAGAAACTTACTTTCCCTTCTACCAACAGGTCTTCCTATGCTTTAAAACTACAACCACCCCCAAGCAAAAAGCTAACCTCCCTTTTTTTGTTATAGAGGTGAAAATCTATTTGGGTAGCAAAATCAAGTTAAAATAAAAGGAAAAAAAATAAATAAGGAAAACCAAGAGTCTGAGTTTTGGGAACTAAACACCTAGACAGGTTTGCAATATTAAGCATGCCAAAAATACATCAAGCATGAAAATTATGCACTGATTAACTTCATGGTATCCTTCTGAAGAAACAGATAAATATACTAGATATTTATCTATCTAATATAGATAGATATTCTGAAGAACTAGGTAAATACAAATACCTTCACATTGTGATGTGATAATACCCATCAAGTCAGCTGCCAACTAGGTTATTTTCTCCACAATGCATTCAAGGTATAATCTTTAATCCATTAATCCTTTTATCATCACCTATGCCCTTTCTCCTACTTTTACTTGTAATGCTCTCACTATACTAAGGGCTTTCATTTTAATTGTCATCCAAATAACCTGGTTCACAAATCTGTTTAGAAAGAGCCACACACATCTTTTATACTCCTTAATCTGTAAGGCTTAAAATGCTTTCCAGTGGGCCAAGCCAGAACTTATTTTTAATTTCTATTTTAGTAAGAACTACTTTAAAATTTTCAGGAGTAAAATTTATACCTTGCTCTGAAGCAGAATGCGTAATTCAACCATCTCATCAGTGTTTCTAGATCTTTTAAAAGCTTGTTCCTCTTCCATATCTTCTGCAGGGCGTTTACCTAGAAATTAACAGTTCAAATTTCAAAGAAAGCACCAGTTACGATAAAAAGCTCTTTAATTCAATTACATTTTAGTTTTAACCCATAGGACAGAGAAAGCAACTCCATTCTGCTTGGACATTTGTTACTAACTGAAAAGGCCAAAGCCGCTCAGATTCTAACTTTTAATTATGAATCAAAGCACGGTCCCTTCCAAGGAAACTCTAAACACAAAGCGATGAATGGGACAAAATACTTCGAAAGATTAAAAATTGTAAAAAGCAAAGAAAAACATTTTTTACTGTCTTTATCTTAACTTTTCGGTCAACACAAAACACAGTTCTACTTAGTTCAGAAATAAAAATCAAGAAAAAAGCTGACACGGATGTCACACTAAACAGTTCTAAATAATGAAACTAATAGAATAGAAAACAAAAATTGCTAAAAATGTCTTCTCACCAAATTCACCGTTGGTTTCAGTGTTGGGGAAGGTTTCCTCTGGTTGTTCAGTTTCCATCTTCTTGTATTAAATGGACACACCAATCTGTTGAAAAATAAAGAGGCTAGTACATTTGGTTTACTGGAAAGTAGGCTTCGGGTCTTGCTAAATAAAAAAGGCAAAAAAATGACTCTGCTTCTAGAACGTACCAGGTATTATATATCCTTGCAGAGCAGAACTGAAGTGTTCTGGGCGGGACCAACTGACACCCTAGTGCTGCAGTAGCCTATAAAAACCAACATAAATCAGTTTTGCTTTTTGGTTGCTTATTACTAAACACTAATGAACAGTGATTTGAATACAAATAAACTCAAGAGCTCTTTCTAAAACTTTAGAGTCTTACAATCAAGTGAGTATAAGCCTTAGGAAAAAAAGTACCCAAAGGACTCTCATTTTTTTTTTTTTTTAAAAAAGGAAAACTACCAAATTTTAGCCATTGGACTGAGTCCCACCACGGCAACTAAACATTTTATTAAGTACAGAAATGACCACGGGTCTGTGAAACACATAAATAAACTCAGGAGTATCAATTTTATACCGAAAGGTATAAATTTATAAGCACACAAAATTGATTATATTGGAATTTAAAGTTGCTCCTGGGCTTCTTCCCATTGGTGACTTGAAATGCCATTCTCTGAAATCCCTGAAGTTTACAAACAAGGCAAATTCAAGCTACACCCAACAATTGGGTCAATCTACTGGAAAATTAAATCTTAAAAAACCTTATTCGGGAGCAGTCCAAACCACTAGCACTGCTCGATTACTCGTATACAGCTAATTGAGACCCAGATCGCTAATACTGGCCCTATAGAAATAACTGAAGTTAGGTTAAAAGTCTCTGTACCCTAACAATTATTCCTTTAGTGCGTGATAGGACTGCAAAGAACCTTTCACCAGCTCTCACAAGACTAGCAGAAATAGGCAAGTGGCTTCTGCTAGACAGCCTAAAGCTCAAGAATACACGCTTTCTGCCTATTCTTTCATAACGTTCGACGATAAGCTTCTCTTTTAACGACTAACTGAAAGCTATCCTTACAGCCCATCCCCCAAATAATGCCAGACTATGCCGGAGAATTTAAATAAAAACAGTCGAAAGACAGCAGGGTCAACTTTGTAAGAAAAACGTTGCCGCGGCTCATCGTTCAGTTCCTTTAGTCCCCGTTCTTCAGATGGCGAAAATCGCTAATTAGGGGCGCGACTACCCGAACGTAAACCTGCCCCCACCCCCCACACGATACCAGGGATCCGCAACAGCCGAGTAACCGGAGTTGAAAAAGCCGAAGGCGAGACTAGAAGCGCCGCGCCGCTCCTCACCCGGACCCGACAGGAAATGGCGGCTCGCGTAATGGCGACTACGTGCTACTAGGCGGAGCCGAGCGCGGACCCCCCTCCCCCACCCACCACGCGGTCCCGAGATCTCATCCCCCGCACCCTCCCCCCACCGCGGGAGAGACAAAGCAACGGAGGCAGCCCCGACCGTTCCATCTACCCTGCTCCAGCTCCGAGCCCGGGGCCGTGAGGGCCTAAGTGCGGGGGACCTACACAAAGAGAGCGGCGGCATTCTCCACCGCCCTGGGTCCCGCCCGCTGGCCGCTTATTCCTACACAAGGCGCCCGGTTCTGAAGCGTGCAAAACTACCGATCATCCTACAGGGACTTGCCTGGCAATTCCCCCGAAGCCTCTAGCACCACGACGCGGACTGCGGATACACACGCTCAGGGAAATGGCGGAGGTGGGGGGAGGGGAAAGCGGGCAACGTTCCCTTTCGGGACTCGGCCAACCACCAAGCGGCCCCCAAACGCCTCCCTCAAGCGGCACACTTGGTCTCCGATCCTCGCCCCCACGCGCCGTTAGCCCAGCCCCGCTCCTCACCGCGCGAGGCCGTCGTCCCCGTGCCGCCGCGCCTCAGCCGGTCACAGCTAGACAGAGAACGAGCGCAGGCCGCCGCCGCCTTCCCCCGCCTCCCCGCGCTCTCCTACCCCGCCGCCGAGCCCAATTGGTTGTCCAGGCTTCGGCGGTGGCGCGAGGGCAAAGCGATTGGCCCAAGGCCGCGTCAATCAAAGCGCCGAAGGAGGCGACGCCACGCCTCGCGCCGGCGCCTCCCTTAAGGTTGTGAGGCCGCTAAGGGCCCGAGAAAAGCCGGGCTTGGGAGAAGTCAACGCAACATTTAAGGAGGCCAAACCCCTGCCTGAATCTATAATACCCTACCGCCGAAGGTCCCAATTACCTATAGGCCGCAAAAAAGCGGGACGTAGGCAAGACGTCGAGGTTGCAGCAGCAGAGAAACAGGGGATAATGGCGTCTGCAGTGCTTTCGCCTGAAGCGCCCTCCTCCTTTCTCGTTCGCGCACTCGCTAGCAGCAGAGGGGAGGGGGGAACCTCTCGCGAGAACTGAAGGCTACCTCGTTCACGCGCACAGGGAGGGGGCGGGGAAGGGGCGTTTTCGGGGCCTAAGGAGTCTTTTAGGTTTAGAGGAGTGGCGTGAGCGCGCGGCAAATCGGGCGGGAAGAGGCAAAAAAGGATTAGGGCGCGCGCCGTGGCGGTTCCTGTTCTCACAGTCGCACAGCCCGGGGACCGCTGTTGCGCGAGAGGAAGGCGGGACGCCCAGGTCGGTGCTAGGCCCAGACGAATGCCCTCGTCTCCACAGTCCACACTCGCGACTCCTCACCCCGCACCCCATTCCCGCCCGGGCTGCGGGCTGCGCTTCGGTGAGTGCAGCCCGCTCGCCGCCGGCCCACGCAGCGGAGACCCGCTGTTTGTAACGGGCCGCAGCGCCCGTCAGGCGGGGCGGGGGGCCAGCTGTCGGCCCGGGCGGGATCCAGGGAAACGCGCGCTGGTCCGTTTGCCTGCAGCCGGGCAGCCCCGGAGTCTGGGAGAACTGGTCCTCCCTGCTCCGACCCCCCGGCCAGTGCTCCCGGAGATCCCTGGCGTCTTCTCAGGCTTTCTAAGGAGACCATTCTTTTTTTTACCCCCGTCTGTTCTTCTTCCCCGCCCCCCCCCATTTTTGTTAAATGGGGCCTGTCAGAAGAGTATTCTGCAGTGTCGCCGCTGCACTGTGTCTGAAAAATTTGCTGGAAGTATTAACATTCTGTCTCCTGAAATGAAAGCGAATCGCACAATAAGTTGTGGACATCTGCGTTCTGTTCTCAGCCATTTCAAACGCGACCGAACGAGTGGCGGTATTCAGCAGTGATGAAAACACCCCAAAAGCTCGTGCTCACAAATGGCACTGATGTAGCGCAGTCAAGTTTGTACTTGTTTTGTGTTCGGTTACTTCTAAGGCCCCCGGGCCGGGCTTTGATGACTTCTTTTGTTAAGGCTCTTAAGGTCATTTCGAATCGGTGACGACCCGGGGAAATCGCCTGGCTTGGTCGTAGCCAGTAGCCCCGTCCTTACTCTTCTACCCTCCAGCCTTCACCCACAACCCCAACTGTGAGCTGAAGCATAAAGATGTCATAATTTACATATCATTTTAACGCCACCATTTGCAGAATACAGATCTACAGTTTGTAATGACGAAATGTGCCGATCCCTCTTACTGGAACTTGATTTCCCCTCTTGAATAATTTGCAGAATGGATGTAACCAGCACCTTTTTTTGGTATGATTGCGTTCATCCATGATTTTTTACCTGCCTAATTAGGAAGAAACTCTTGTTGGAGGAGCTAAGGACTTAAGCATGGCCAGGAGGATAGTTAAACACTTAAGGGCATAGTGTCCGGGATTGTGGAGTTTATAGAAGGTCTCTTTAAGTGGTAATGTAATTTTTTAAAATGCCTTCCTCTATGATGAATGTATCTTCATGAAGAGCCTTGTTGGGAGGGTAAAACTTAGTTCACATATTGATTTTATATTACAAGGTTCAGATCTTTATTTAATATTCAACCGAGAATTGATGCGTGTATTTAGGGGTTGAGAATACTTGGATTATAGAAATTTAATCTTCCAGTCAGGATTTGCAGTATTTAATTGACTGCCTTACAAACCTGGGACATTTCACCAACACTTAAAGGGGAATAGAAGGGTACTGTACTTATGCTGCTATCTTTCAATCTAGTATTTCTAGTGTAATCATCATTTTCTCCCCTGATAACACTAGAGTGATGAGCAGGAATGCAAAGCAAACGGCCCCATCTAACAACTTCCTCCTCCCAGTTTCTCTGTCTTCTGACTGGACCTTAACTGGTGAAAGCTGTTACTTAACTTTTCTAGATACTATTGCCCGAAAGGAGTTTTTTGTTTTGTTTTGTTCTTCTTTTTCCACGTGTTTCCTCCTTACCTGTTTTACCTAATTTTTAGTTTACCCTTGAACAGGAAAGTCTATCTTTACACCATTTTTTCATCCTTTGTTGTTTTCAACCAAACTACTATATTGTACTTTTGCTCAGTTAAGGACTTTGGCAAGTGGTTGCCAAGGTACCCATCAAGTTGGATACATCAGTGGCTCCTATCTTATGTAATTAATTTTATGGTCATTTTGAACTCCCAGTGAATTTAGGGCTAGTATTACTTACCTTTGGGATTTACTTTAGATAAACTAATATAATAGAGATTTTGCGCTAGCCAGCTGGATGATTATTTAAAATACAAGTATTATTTCTTGAGGCTCCCAACTATGTGCCCTACCTTGTGCTGGCAGTTTAAAGCTTACTAAGAGTACTGTGAGTAGGTTGTGGTTATCTGTTTTATGGAGAAGAAAACTTAAGACTGAGAAGTTAAGGAACATGTCTGAGGTCACATAGTAGAGGTGGAATTCAAACTCCTAAACCTATTCTCTTTTCCTTACAGTAAGTTATGGAGGATTCACGAACAACCCCGCACAGATAACTTCCTTCTAATTTCGGTCATTAAATATAATTCCCTCCTCTAATTTTCAGAGAATGTCTTCTCAAAATTTTGAAGTTACCCTTAATGTGTTAAGACTTATTTTTTAGATGAAGCTTGTGTAAACGTGAAGTGGTTATGATTTCAACATTTGTTAGTGCTTTTAAGTTTCAGCTATTGGTTAAATGTCCAAAAGGATGGTACTTTTGTTATATATTTTAAAAAATGGAAATAGATGAGGCTGGCTGAAAATTAACTTATAAATCAAGTATGCCCAAATCTTTGTGGTGAATGATAGGATTTTCCTACTCTGTTCTTTCCTGGTCAGTTCCTGCAGTCAAGAGATTGAATGTAGATTATTGGGTTAAGTCAGGTTTAGAGAGTCAGCTTTTTGGAAAACATTTTTCCATGATTGTAAAATTAATAGGGATTAAGATATATATGTATATATATATATATATATATATATATATATATATATATATATATATATATATATATATAGTTTTATAACTGGGCTTTTTCTTAGCAAAATAAAATATGAACATATTTTCATGTTATTAAATGGGCCTGTAGAAATTTTTTTAAAGACTGCAGAACCTTCCATTTCATGGATCCAGTGTAGTGTATTTAATTTCCTCCCCACTGTTGTTGAACATTTACATTGTTTCTGTTTTTTTCCACCGTATACAAACAGTGATAAACACTCTGTCACATAAATCTTTGTCCTCCTTTCTGATTGCTTTCTTGATTCGTTTTGGAGAGAAAAATAAGTCATCATATGGTATGAACATTTCTTAACGTACAATTTAAAAAACATACCTTTCCGTGCTTTTCTTTTCTTGGACAATGATATTCATGAGGATCAGGGGCTGTTCTTTGTGTATGAGCAGTTGGGAAATTGTGCTCCCTAGCTCATACCTCCCCTCTTAAGTTGTTTCTACCTGCAGTGACTATGATTACTCAATTTTTTCAGAAAGAGAGGAAGGAAAACCTTAAGAATTGCTGAAGGAGTAGATGCAAGTAATAACAATTTATTAAGTTATGAAGAGGCTCAGTTATTGAAACCCAGTCTAAACTTTATAATATAGATCCCACATGATAATACTTTTTCCATTTAATTAAATTTTTAAATAAAATTTTCTTTTTAATCTATAGGAAAAAATCCCATTTTATATAGAATTCTCTTTATACTACAATTGTTATAACGTGCAGTTGGGGGGGGGGGACTACATCTATGTTTCTGATTAGTGTACCCTACACTTACTTTGCTTTTAAATGAATTCTGTCTAACAAATATTCATTTAGCAATTTTTCCCCCAAACTTCTTGACTTTTTGGTAAAATATTGGAATTTAGTTATGTTTGAGTGCTTGCACAATGTTAAATATCTCATCATATTTGTGTTTTATATATGTCATGGTTATCTTTTAGGGTTTTAATCATCAGAAATTTCTTTCTTTGCCTAGTTATGGTAACATTGTTATGAACTTATAATATGTCAATTAGCTTGAGAAGTGGAGATTTAAATCCTAGAGGATAGTACTTGGAGAGAATTATTAATTAGGACTGCCACACATTAATAGAACAATTTAGTTGTGGTTCACTGAGCTGTGTTTCTCAGAATTTGTCCCAACTGTCATTTAAAAGGAGTTTGTCACTTGCCATGCTCAACGCTAACAAGGAGGTACATGTTTGAAATAAAGGAAAAATGAAAAAAATAAGGGGATACATAAGACTTAAAATATCAGTTTGTAATTTTAAAAATTCTGAAATTATTTTGTGCAGTATTTTAGTAGCTATAGCAAATAAAAGTAGTACTTAACCATGGTGCTGCTGTTTTGAAGCTGTCACAAAGATAGATGCAGTGAATGATGTTAAGTTTTTCTTATTATTTAAATGAGATCTGAGAAATGTCTGTTCGTTATAACAACAGTATAATGCTCTTATAGAATGACTTTTTATGAATGTATTTTATTTGTAAGTGGGATTTTACATGTAAATAAGGGACTGGCTATACTTTCTCTTTTTACATAAGTCAACAGGGTCTAGCAAAAGGCATAGAAATGGAAATTAGAAGAATTTATGTTCTAGTTCTGCGTTTGCTAGGATATATGATCTTTCTGTCTTAATCTCCAAGCTTCACTTTTATTCTTCTTTAACATGATGGAACTTACTCTTCCTATCATGTTATTATTTTGAGGTTTAGGTAATATTACAGATGTAAAAGTGTTTTGAAAAAAGCTAAACCTCTTACAAATAGGTTTTAATTTTTATTTTCAGCAAACCTTTATCTTTATCTCTGTTTATGTAGTTGTACCTGCTGGGATACAGGATTGATATCTCTGAAATTCATCCTTGTTCATTTCATTTCCTGTCCAGCCTTGACCTTTTCAGTTCACAACCAGTCCATCTTTCTTCCTTTCTCATTTTTTACTTCCTTCTCCTAGAGGTATCCATAAAATTATCTCCTAGTATTTAACAGGTTCAGCTAGAACATATTATTTGTGTTATGTGGCTGCATGTACTATAATAATTTTAGGGGTATATACTGTACCTAGAGTGATTTATAGTACAAAACATTCTGCAAACAACTTAATTGTAATTGTGGCATTTATGCTTGATAATTCACTTAATTTATAACTCTACTGAAAGTACGCTTTGTCCTGATTTCCGTTTACTTAATGACTATCATTACATTAATACAACCTTTTGCAAATTATATGAGATCCATCTGCCAGTGCTGTCGTGTTTAAATTTTAGTGGAGGAAATCGGTAACTTACTGAACAAACATACCTGAGACCCATGGATCTGGCTTCTTTTTTTGAGATTAAAAAATATGACAACAGATGCAATAAAATGGCACTTTGGAATCTTAGGTTATGTAAGTACAGTTGACCCCTGAACAGAGCTGGGATTAGGGATGCTGACCCCCACCCCACTGAAAATCTGCTTGTAACTTTTGACTCCCCTATAATTAGCTACCATTAACTTATTGCTGACCACAAGCTTTGCTGATAACAGAAGTAGTCAATTAGCACATATTTTATGTTACATGTACTGTATATACTGTATTCTTACAGTAAAGGAAGTTGGAGAAAATATTAAAATCATAAGAGAAAATACAGTTCTATAATTATTGAAAGAAATCCGCATAAAGTGGGCCTGTGCAGTTCTCACCTGTGTTCAAGGGTCAGCTGTACAGATCTCCCAGTTATGTGGATGTCCTTAAGCTATGGCTTTATGGAATCATGCTTGGTAGTTTTAACATGCCTTTATTTTAATTAATTTTATATTTGATGTTATCTTGTTTTAGGTCTGTCTTTTAAGCATACAACTGGATTTGGTTTATTCATTTTGGGAGTATCATGTACAGGTAAGTTAATCTATATTCACTATTATTGCTGATATATTTAGACATGTTTCTACCATTTTATTGTTTCTATTTATGGTGGTTGGCTGTTCCTCTGTGCCTTCTGTTGGATTGTTCTCGTTGTTTTCCTGAGCTAGTTTAAAAGTTATATTTTTAGTTTTTTGGTATTTACCTTCAGTTTTTTTTATTGAGATAAGTTTTTTTTTCAATTGTTTTTAAATGTTTATTCTTATAGAATGAGACAGAGCGCGAGTGGGGGAGGGGCAGAGAGAGTAGAGGGAGACACAGAATCTGATTCAGGCTCCAGGCTCTGAGCTGTCAGCACAGAGCCCAGTGTGGGGTTCGAACTCATAGAACTGTGAGATCATGACCTGAGCTGAGTCAGACGCTTAACCAGCTGAGCCACCCAGGTGCCCGGAGATATAATTTACATACAATAACATTTATGTTTTTCTTGGTGTATATCTCTGTGTATTTTAACAAACATAGGCATATCACCATCACTGCCAAGATCATGATAGAGAATACATTTCTGTATGCCCTTATAGTCAGTCCCTCTCTACACTTAGTCTTGGGGAACCATTGAACTGTTTTCATTGCTAGTGTTGCTTTTTCCAGAATGCCATATAAATGGAATTGTACAGTCTTTGGCTTCTTTCACTTCACATGTTGCATTTGACATTTGACTTAGTCTGTTCAGGCTGCTCTAACAAAACTACCATAAGCTGGATGGCTTAGAAACAATAGAATATTTCTGTGGAGGCTGGGAAGTAAGTCCAAGATCAAGGTGTCAGCAATTTTGGTGTCTGGTGAGGAGGACCCACTTCTGTATTCATGGACAGGCATCTTTTCACTGTAACCTCCTGTGGTGAAAGGGGCAAGGTAGCTCTGTGGTGGTGGTTGGGGCAATCTCTTATAAAAGCCATAATCTCTGTCATGAATGTTCCACCCTATAACCTAAGGGTAGGACTCTCTCAAAGGCCCTACGCCTAATACCATCACATTGGGCATTAAGATTTCAGCATATGAATTTTGGCAGGGACACAATCTATAATATTACAGTCATGATATTGCATCTTTTAGTAGTTTATTCCTTTTTATTACTCAGTAGTATTCCATTGCAATGATGTACTATAATTTATCCATTCACCAGTTGAAGGACATGTGGGCTGTAATGCTACTATGAACTTTCACATAGAGATTTTTAATTAGTTTAAGTTTTCATTGCTCTTGAGTACGTTCCTAATAATGCGATTGTTGGGTTATATGTTAAGTGTATGTTTTCCTGTCTAAGAAATTGCTAATCTGTTTCCCAAAGCAGCCTTTGCCATTTTGTATTCCCACTGGCAATATATGGAAATTCTAATTTTTGGTATTCTCAGTTAGTTTTTACTTTAGCATTGCTAATAGATGTGTAGTATCAAATGTGATTTTACTTTTCTATTTTCCTAATGTCTAATAATATTGAGCATTTTTTAATGTGTTTATTTGCTATCTGCATATCTTCTTTGGTGAAGTGTCTATTCAGATATTTTATTCATGTTGAAATCAGTTTGTTTTCTTTTTATTTTTTTTAATGTTTATTTTTGAGAGAGAGAGAGTGCATGAATGCATGCGCTTGAGCATGGGAGGGGCGGGGGGGGGCACAGTTTCTGAAGTGGGCTCTGTGTTTACAGCAGAGAGTTGCTGCGGGGCTCTAACTGACAAACCATGAGATCATGACCTGAACCAAAGATGGACACTTAACCAACTGAGCCACCCAGGTGCCCCAAATAAGTTTGTTTTCTTATTGAGTTTTAAGTATAGATTTCTTTCTATATTCTAGATGCAAGTCTTTTGTCAATTATCTCTCTCAGTTTGTGGCTTATCGCATGTGTGTGGCTTTATATTCTTTATGGTGTTTTTCAAAGAGCAGAATTTTAAAATTTTGATAAAGCCCAATATATTAATTTCTTTGATGAATTGTAGTTTTGATGTTGTCCCCAAGAAAACTTTTAAAGTTTACTTACTTATTCTGAGAGAGAGAAAGCACAAATGGGAAAGGGACAGAAAGAGAGGCAGAGAGAGAGAGAATCCCAAGCAGGTTCTGCACTGATGGTGCAGAGCCCAATGTGGGACTTGAACTCACAAACTGTGAGATCATGACCTGTGCAGAAGTCAAATACTTAGCCAACTGAGCCACCCAGGTGTCCCTCCCTAAGAAAACTTCTAAGAAACCAAGGTCACAAAGATTTTTTGTCTTAACTTTTCTTACAGCTTTTCCACAGTTTTAGTTTTCATGTTTAGGTCAATGATTCATTTAGAGTTAATTTTTATATATAGTGTGAGGTATTGGTTGAGGTTCATATTTTTACATATGAATTGTCCAATTGTTTCAGCACCGGTTGTTACAAAGACCATCCTGTTTCCATTGAATTGCCTCTGCAACTTTGTAGAAAAATCAGTTGACCATATTATGTGTGGGTCTATATCTAGACTATCTTCTCTTTCCGTTGACTTGTATGTTAATCCTTTTGCCAGTACCTCACTGGCTTGATTATGAAGTTTTATACTAAGTCTTGAAATCAGATAGTGAGTTCTTCAAATTCGTTTTTTGTTTCAAAATTATCTTGACTATTCCAGTTCCTTTGCTTTTCCTTATAAATTTTAGAATTAGCTTGTCATTTTTTACAAAAAACAGATGTTAGGATTTTGAATGGAATTGCATTGAATCATCCCTAGATCAGTTGGAAAGAACGAAACCTTAAGGTAGAGTCTTCAACACAGCTGGTCTCTTCATTTGTTTTTGGTCGTCTTTGATTTCTTTCATCAGTAATTTGTAGTTTCAAGAGAAATATCCTACAGTATTTTGTTGGATTCATTTTTTCCCATATGACACATTGCAGCTTTGATGCACTTACAAACACTAGACAGAACTTCAGCACTATGCTGGGGACCATTTTAAACAGTGAAATCGTCAACAAGAAGCACAAAAGTATGAAAATGGAGCAGGAAATGGACCAGGAAAAAGATGCATCTTGCTAACTCATCAGGCGATGTTGCTCTTTTGTAGATACTTTGATGTTTTCTTGATAAATATTCATATCATCTTTATTTTAGGAGGAGTTTTCTTTTTTTCCTCTTCCCTTTTGATTTCTCTCTCTTTGTCTCATTGTGGAAAACCTACCCTCTAAGCAATTTTTATTTTAACATTTATGATATTGTTAACTATATACACATTGTTGTACAACAGATCTCTAACTTTTTCATTTTGCATGAATGAGATCCTATATTCATTCAGCAACAACTCTGCATTTTTCCCTCCCCTGTCTCTGGCAGCCACTACTTTCTATTTTTATGATTTGATTACTTTAGATACTTCATGTAAGTGGACTCAGTATTTGTCCTTTGTGATTAGATTATTTCACTTAGCATAATGTCCTTAAGGTTAATGCATGTTATAGCATATGATATGATTTTCTTCTTCTTTTTTTAAAGGCTGAATAATATTCCTTCTTATCTATATAACACATTTTCTTTCTTTTTTTTAATTTTTTTTTTCTTTTTCTTTTTTTTTTTTTAAATGTTTTATTTATTTCTAGGAGAGAGGAAGACAGCGTGAACAGGGGAGGGTCAGAAAGAGAGGGAGTCACAGATTGAAACAGGCTCCAGGCTCTGAGCTGGCAGTCAGCACAGAGCCCGACGCGGGGCTCGAACCCACGTACCGTGAGATCATGACCCAAGCGAAAGTCGGACGCTTAACCGACTAAGCCACCCAGGCGCCCCTCTTTTTTTTTTTAATTTTTAAGTGTTTTTATTTATTACTGAGAGACAGAGCATGAGCATGGGAGGTGTAGAGAGAAGGGGAGACACAGAATCTGATGCAGGCTCCAGCACTGAGCTGTCAGCACGGAGCTCAAAGCGGGGCTCAAACTTACAAACTGTGAGATCATGACCTGAGCTGAAGTCAGATGCTTACCTACTGAGCCACCCAGGCGCTGCCCACATTTTTTAAATCCATTCATCTATTGTTGAACAATTAGGTTGCTTGTATACCTAGTCCGGTGTGAATAATGCCACCAGTGATTCGTGGGTATGCAGATACATCAAGATTCTGTTTTTGATTCTTTTGGATATATACCTAGAAGTGGGATTTCTGGATCATATGGTAGTTCTATTTTTCATTTTTTGAGGTACTTCCATACTGTTTTCCTTAGCTGCTGTGCCATTTTTCAATCCCACCAATAGTGGGTAAGTGTTCTAATTTGTCCACATCTTCATCAATATTTGTTATTTTCTGGGGTTTGGTTTTGGTTAGTTGCTATTCTAAGGGGTGTGATATGATATCTCATTGCAGTTTTGGTTTGCATTTCTTTTATGATGGTGCACATATTTTCATATGCTTGTTGGCTACTTGTATATCTTTGGGAAAATGTGTTTTTGCCCATTAAAATTTTTGTTTTGTTTTGTTACTGGGTTCTTTATATATTCTAGGTGTTAACCCCTGATCACATAATGGTTTGCAAATGGTTCTCCTTTTCTGTAGGTTGCTTTTTCATTATGTTGTTTGTTTTGCTGCACAGTTTTTTTTTTTTTAATATTTTTATTTATTTCTAGGAGAGAGAGAGAGAGAGACAGCGTGAGCAGGGGAGGGTCAGAGAGAGAGGGAGTCACAGACTGAAACGGGCTCCAGTCTCTGAGCTGGCAGTCAGCACAGAGCCCGACGCGGGGCTCGAACCCACGAACCGTGAGATCATGACCTAAGCGAAAGTCGGACGCTTAACCGACTAAGCCACCCAGGCGCCCCTTTGCTGCACAGTTTTTAAGTCTGATGTAGTCTTATTTGTCTGTTTTTGATTTTGTTACTTGTTCTTTTAGTGGCATATCCAAGAAATCATTGCCCATTCCAGTGTCTTGAAGTTTTTCCTCCTATATTTTTTCTAATAGTTTTATAATTTTATGTCTTATGTTTAGATAATCAGTTTTACCTCCGTGCTGACAGCTCAGAGACTGGAGCCTGCTATGAATTCTGTGTCTTGTTCTGTTTCTGTCTCTCCCCTACTCATACTCTTGTCTCTGTCTCTCTCAAAAATAAACAAACATTAGACCTCCATTTTAATTTTTTAATATGGTAAAAGATAAGGGTCCATTTTCATTCTTTTACATGTGGATATCCAGCTTTCCCAGCACCATTTATTGAAGACCTTATCCTTCCTTTGTTGTGTAATCTTGGCACCCTTGTTGAAGACTATTTGACTGTATTTATGAAAGTTTAATTCTGGGTTCTGTATTCTGTTCTATTGGTCTATATGTCTTTCTGCATGCTTTTTTCCCCTTCTGTTTTAATCTATAAACCTTTTCTTTTTCTTGCTTTATTGCACTCACATAGGCCTCTTATAAATGTAAAATGTTAGAGTAGACATTTGCTTTATACTTATTGTGTGTGTGTTGTTTAGTTTTTATTTCATAAGAGTATGGTATGCTTCACAAATTTGCATGTCATACTTGCACAGAGTCCTGCTAATATTCTCTGTATCGTTCCAGTTTTATTATATGTGTTGAAATGAGTACATCTGCTTTCTTCTTCCTTTTTTTTTAAATGTTTATTTATTTATTTATAAATGCAAGCAGAAGCAGAGAGAGAGAGGGAGAGAGAGAATCCCAAGCAGGCTCTGCACTTATAGCACAGGGCTTGATCTGTCAACCGTAACATCATTACCTGAGCTGGAATCAAGATTTGGATGGTTAACTGACTGAGTCTCAGGTGCCCCCATCTGCTTTATTCTTGACATCAGGAGGACAGTATTTTTTCTTTTTAATTTGAGTGTAGTTGATACACAATTGTACATTAGTTTCAGGTGTACAACACCTCTCTCTGCCCCTTCTCTGCTTATGCTCAGTCTCTGTTTCAAAATAAATAAATAAATATTTAAAAATTTTTTTTAAGTTAATCTGGATAGCTAAGTTAAAATTTTTGTCAGGTTAATATTCAGAATGTCTGTTATGACTACACATGTTATTAATAACTAAGCCTAGTAGTATATACTAGTGTTGCTTTACCTTTCTAGTACAACATTTTTTATTCTCTTGAATGGCCTTGTTTTGTTTTCTCTGTATTTTTCATCAGTTTAACTCCCAACTCCTACAGTTACTTAAATCTCTCCTCTGCATTGAGATATATTAATGCTCTAACTAACAGAGGTGTAAACTAAGAAAAAGACATGAAATCCTGGAAATAGTGGTCTTATATGATTTTATCTTCTTGAAAAATAATTTCTCTTCAGGCCTTCTGGGCTCTTCACCTTTACATGCTGCAAATACTTTTTGCTGTAATGCTTTTCCTCTCATTTCTTCCTCTTTCTTGGTTTATTTCTTTGTTATAATAGAGCACATCCTCCTTTACAAAAATTGCTTTGGACAATGCTGATCTGAAAATGTTTAATTTCACTCTCTCATGCTTGATTGATACTTTTCCTAGGTAGGAATATATAGGTTGGAAATAATTTTCATTAAGAAATTTGAAGGAATTGCTCATTTACCTTTCAGCTTCTATTGAGAAATCTAAAGCCATGTGCATCCACTGATGTTTGTCATCCTTTCTGGAAGCTTGCAGCATCTTTGCCCTGTATTCTAAAATTTCATAAAAATAATGCCTTGTTATATGTCCATTTTATCCATTGTATTGGGTTCTTTCCATCTGGAAGCTCTTATTTTTAAGTTCTAGAAATTTTTAATTTATTTCTTTGATTATCCTTTCCTTCTTCCTCTGTTTTCTCTCTTGTCTTTCTGGAACTCCTAGTCTGTTAGACTTACTGGGCTATTTTTTGTTTTTGTTTTTTCTTTTTCTCCTTGTGTTTCATTGATTTCTTTGGAAATCAGTGTTTTACTTTCAGAAGAGATTTTATTAACTTTATTTTCCATTCACTGTTTTTCGTTTCTGCTATCATTTTAAATTTCTAAGAGTTATTTTTGTCCTATGAATATTTCTTGTTAGGGAACCCAATTTCATATTATCATTCTGAGGATAGTAATGATAGCTTTTTTGAAGTTTTTGTCTCTCTTCCTAGTCATTTCATTGTAGTTTTTGCTTACTGTGTCTGTTGTTAGGAAATTGTCTTAGAGGGGTGCCTGGGTGGTTCAGTTGGTTAAGTGTCCTCCTTCGGCTCAGGTCATATCTCACAGCTCATGAGTTCAAGCTCTGTTTTGGGCTCTGTGCTGACAGCTCAGAGCCTGGAACCTGCTTCAGATTCTGTGTCTTTTCTCCGCTCTTTCTGTTCCTCCCCTGCTTGCACTCTGTGTCTCTTTCTCTCTCTCAAATATAAAGGAATGTTAAAAAAAAAAAAAAGATTGTCTAAGATACTTTGTTATAGTTAAGGAAGGGGAACTAGAAGGCTGGTTGGAACTCTGAGTCTGGGCGCACCTGGGTGGCTCAGTTGGTTAAGCATCCAGCTCTTGATTTCAGCTTAGGTCATGATCTCATGGTTCGTGAGTTCAAGCCCCACATTGGGCTCTGTGATGACAGTGGGGATCCTGCTTGAGATTCTCTCTCTCTGCCTCCTTTCCCCACTTGCACTCTCTCCCCTTCTCTCTCTCAAAAATAAATAAACACTAAAAAGAAAAAAAAAAGGAACTCTGAGTCTGTGGATGCATTCTCAAAATGAACTGTTTAATTTTAATAAGAACCTCTTATGGTTCAAATTTTAACCATTTGTTAATAACATGACCACTTGTTTAGGGTCACAGAGTTTATAAGTGTAAGATAATTTGGCTCTAGAGTTGTATTCTGAACCACTAGATTATATAGTGGCACTCCCATCTATTTTGTTTTCTTTATTATTTTTTGCACGATAGTCTTTACTTTTAAGTGATTATCAGCATACCAACTAATAACATGTAGCCAGTTCTGGAATTCTGTCATCTAGTAATTTTGATTTAAGAGGAACTAAAAGCAGCCCAAACAATTACACTAGTGTCTATTGTTCTAACCCTTAGCTGGAAAAGACTGTTTTAAGGCTGTCTGCTGCTTAACACAGGTTGCAAATAGCTATTTACTACTTTCGCGTAGATAAAGTCCCTGACCTTCAAGAAAACTTTTGGGGGAAAAATATGAAACCCTTTTCTTTCTTTTAAACATTTTTTTAAAACTACCTGTAATAAAGGAAAAGTCAGTATTGATATATGTTTCTTGAGCTAAAAGACATAGGGGAACATACAATGTATACCCATTAAAGTTCTAAGAAATATGAGGTAAAAAATGAAATCTTTGGGTACGCTTTTTTTGTTTTTTAAAAATTAAAGTATAATTGATGCAAACATTCTATTAGTTTCAGTGGTTCAGCATAATGATTTGTTATTTGTGTACATTGCAAAATGATCACCACAGTAAGTCTAGTTAATAGTTAACATTCATCACTATATATAGTTACAGATTTTTTTTTCTTGTGATAAGAACTTTTTAAGATTTATTCTCTTAGCAGCTTTCAAATACGGACAGTATTATTAACTATAGTCACCATGTTGTACATTAAGGTAAGTTTTTAGTTCATACAAAGAAGCTAGCTTTGTTATTCTCCAAAAAAATGAAAGGACCTACTATATAATATATAGAAATAATTTAATGCCTTTTCATGAAAATATAATTCAAGCTTTGCTAAAATTTCATATTCCACAAGGCATCTAAAATGCCAATCCTTGGAATAGGCACTTCTTTCTTCTTCCCCTATCCATTTATGTGGTAGTTTTCATGGATTTCTGCTTGATATCTCAAAGTCCAAGAGGTTTTCTAGGACTTCATCTCTGTTTTGCTAGAATTAGGTCTGGAGGATGATCATCATCTCCTGGGCCTTCACTGCTGCAACTACCATGGGATCCCAGAGCTGCAGTGTCCTCGGCCTTAGACACTTCTCTCTCTCTGTATGCTGTACTGTTCTATTTCAGCTTGAGCTGGTTTGGCCTGCTTCAGCTTTAGTTTCTTCTACATGTGGACCTTGGACACTTTCTGGGCGCCCACTTCTCAGCCTACAGAAGCTTCTGTAAGCCCTGTGACTGACAGGCCATGGCAGTAGGGATGCTGAGCTCAGCTGGATCTTTCCTTTGGGTCAGCTCACCCAGCTTACTAAGATACGTGCTTCTGCCAGTGCCCTGTGGGCCATCCTCTCCTATCTTTAATTTTTACAGTACCCCTGTGAAGTTAAGCACATAGATAAGGAAATACACTATGGGAGTGTATAAATTTCTCATGGTCACTTGCTTCTATTTAGCTCACTCAGGACCTCACGTTTTTATTATTTTACTTCCACCTTGCCCTGATTGATAATAGGAATGCTCAAAACCATACCACCAAACTCTTACACTCATGCATAGATCAGTGATTCTTTCTGTGGCTTTGCCTTGTAACCCTTACCGCTTCTCGTCCCAGGGCCATTTCTGAACAGTAGAGGTTACACTTATTCCACTGAACAACCCGTTCCAAATCCTGTCATCAAATCCTATATGTTCCTGTTCCAGATGGTAAGTTTTCTTGTGGACATGTTAAAACTTTTATAGATTTTAACTCTTAGATACTTTGATCTGTGGGAGAAAAAATATACTTTGTGAACACAGGGTTAATTAGTGTCTAGTGTTTTGCTGCTACTTTTATATTGAGAAAATCAGAAGTACATTTATCTGGTAGGACTGTTGAGATTTATTTAGCAAAACAAATAAGATACTTTACATCAGCACAGAGTCTATTGTTTGTTATATTTTTATTCATAGACCACATATTTAAGTGCCAAATGGACAAACAGAATGGTAAAAGTGTTTTTTTTAAATCTGTATTTTTGAGATAGAGAGTGCGAGCAGGGGAAGGGCAGAGAGAGAGGGAGACATAGAATCTAAAAGCAGGCTCCAGGCTCTGAGCTGTCATCACAGAGTCTGATGCAGGCTTAAACTCACCAGCCCTGAGATCATGACCTCAGCCAAAGTTGGACACTTAACTGACTGAGCCACCCAGGGACCCCAAATGGTAAAAGTTTTAATAGAGCATTAATCATGGATAGGAAAACAACCTTAGTGACTGTTGTTTCTTGACTAAATTTTAAATGATTAGAATCTGGTTATCAATGTAATAACTACCATTTACCGAGTGTCTTTCATAGGTCTGACATTATGCTTTAAAAATGTTAATTGTATAATCTTCACAACAACTCTGGAAGATAGATGGTGGTATTGAGATTTTACAGATGAAAAATTGGGTTAGAGAAGTTAAGAAATTTATATTACGCCACACAGCTTGTAATTTGACAGAACTAGCTTTCAAATTTGAATAAATCTGTCTCAAACCTTTTGCTTTTCTCATTATATCATCTTGATTACTTGTGGTATTTGAATTTTGGTCATGTAGAAAGTCAAAGGATTTTAAGATGCTGAAGAGAGAAAAATCTAAGGGGTGTGGTTATACCTGTGCATTGTAGAGAATTGTAGAAACTATATTTAAATATACTGAATTATCATTTTTTTGTTTTTTGTTTTCAGGTAATACGTGCATAATATTTCTTTTATTTTAAAAGAAATGAGTGTAACTAATATTGCATTAAGAGTTGAAACCTGGCTTTCAGCTACATGGCATGTTAAAGTACCTCTAATGTGGTTGGAAGCTTGTATTAACTGGATCCAAGAAGAAAGTGATAATGTTAATTTGAGTCAGGCACAAATGAATAAACAAGTGTTTGAGCAGTGGCTCCTTACCGATCTGAGAGATTTGGAACATCCTCTTTTACCTGATGGCATTTTAGAAGTTCCAAAAGGAGAACTCAATGGATTTTTTGCTTTGCAGATTAATTCATTGGTTGATGTAAGTCAACCTGCATATTCCCAGATACAAAAGTTGAGAGGAAAGAATACAACAAATGACTTAATTACAGCTGAAACACAAGTAACCCCAAAACCTTGGGAAGCAAAGCCTTCACGAATGTTGATGCTGCAACTAACTGATGGGGTTGTACAAATGCAGGGAATGGAATATCAGTCTATTCCAGCTCTTCATAGTGATCTTCCCCCAGGTACAAAAATTTTGATTTATGGAAACATTTCTTTCCGTCTTGGTGTTCTCTTATTGAAACCAGAAAATGTGAAGATTTTGGGAGGAGAAGTAGATGCCCTGTTAGAGGAATATGCCCAAGAAAAAGTACTTGCAAGATTAATTGGGGAACCTGATCCTGTAGTTTCAGTCATACCAAATAAATCTAACCAAACCATCCCTGGAATTACAGATGTTCTAGATCCTGCATTAGGACCTTCTGATGAAGAACTCTTGGCAAGTCTTGATGAAAATGAGCTTGCAGCAAATAATGACACCTCCTTAGAAGGAAGATGTTTCAGCACAGGTAGTTCCTCAAGTACTATTGCCACAAGACAGTCGGGTTTTGAATCATGGCATATTTCTCCAAAACCAAAGGGGAAGCA
The DNA here is from genome assembly GCA_017311185.1 of Proteles cristata cristata. Taxonomy (NCBI): domain Eukaryota; kingdom Metazoa; phylum Chordata; class Mammalia; order Carnivora; family Hyaenidae; genus Proteles; species Proteles cristata. Next base: position 3,417,659 of record JAESUZ010004584.1, read on the forward strand.
ACCAAATCAACCAATGCATTTCACTGATGGGGAATTAGATGACTTTTCATTGGAGGAGGCCTTGCTTTTAGAAGAAACTGTCCAGAAAGAACAAATGAAGACTAAAGAATTGCAGCCATTGACTTTGAACAGAACCTCAGATGAAAGCATAGAGAAATTTTCACATAAGCCTAATACTCCAAATAATTTTTCTTTGATTTGCAAAAGTGGAAACAATAATTGGAATGGAAAAAATGTATCTGAACGAATGACTAATGAAGACAAATCATTTAGTTGTCCATCTGCTGAAGACCAAAACAATAATGTTTTTTCAGTTCACAGTAATGTACCTCTACCCCATGATTTTACAGATACAGATAAGGACTCAGAGACAGATAATAAAGTAAAACAAACCTTCAGCAGTGCAGATGGCCATTCCTTAAATAAAATATCAAAGGGAGAGCTGGTAAATTATGTACCAAAAAGGAGTTCACACATTTCTAATGAAAATGATCACCATTTACAGTCTTGTTCTTTACAATCATCAGAGAACAACACTAATCTTTCTATTGCCATGGATTTGTATTCTCCACCCTTTATCTATTTGTCTGTTTTAATGGCCAGCAAACCAAAGGAAGTTACCACAGTGAAGGTCAAAGCATTTATTGTAACCTTAACTGGAAATCTTTCAAGTTCTGGTGGCATTTGGAGTATAACAGCAAAGATTTCTGATGGTACTGGCTATCTAGATGTAGACTTTGTAGATGAGATACTTACTAGTCTAATAGGGTTTTCAGTACCAGAAATGAAACAGTTAAAAAAGAATCCTCTTCAGTACCAAAAGTTCCTGGATGGTTTGCAGAAGTGTCAGAGAGATTTAATAGATTTGTGCTGTCTAATGACTGTTTCATTTAATCCCTCCTTGTCTAAAGCAATGGTACTGGCATTACAGGATGTTAAAATGGAACACCTTGAGAACCTAAAAAAGCGGCTGAATAAGTAATTTACTAAGATAGTATCAGAAAACAATTCAACAAAAGGAAATATTTACCATTAAATTTAATCTTTTCTGTTTGAGACTTTTTTTTTTTGTAAAAGAGATAAAGGAAGTTTTATAACATTTCAGTTTAATTTTAAAATGTTTAATCATGATTGTATACTTAGGTTTCTTAAATAAATTTTTTTTATGGTAACAGACGAAAGAATTTGGTGACCTGTTATTGAGAGTTTTGTTTTTCACTTGTCATTTCACATAAGATGATTGCTAAAGTATTGTGTTAGTGTTTTGATGAGTCATATTGTTGGAAGTTGGCAGTTATAAATAGGTAGTTGTATTCTAATATGTTGAGTACCCGGAGATTTTTTTTATATTATTATACTTAGGAAAAAATGTAAATCCAGTGGATCAGGAATGTCAGGCTCTTAGATGCAAAAATACTTTGCTGGTTTTTATTTTGCTGACAGTAAATATTTGGTATACTTAAGGCAAATATTATGTTAACTAGGTACTATTGCAGAGATTATGTTGAATGGTTTAAAAATATTGTTTTCATGGCTAATTTATTTCATATTGTATATTGAAAACTTGAGTATAAGAGTCAGTAAATACTTTTTTGGGGGGGGTTAAAATATAAGGGGGTTGTCCATATCTTTAGGTACTCTCTGAATTAGCTCAACCTGTAAGCTTACCTTTAGTTTTGCTTGGAGTATTGATTTTTTTTTTAATGGAGACTGTTTACCACTTTTCTACTTTGTGTTAAAAAGTCACATTTGAAAGGCAAAGTTAATCTTTTGTCTTTAGAAACTTAAAGCATTTTCAGTGTTTTTCTTTTAAATGTTTATTTCTGAGGGAGAGAGCTTGAGCTGGGCAGGAGCAGAGAGAGAGGGAGACAGAGGATCTGAAGCAGGCTCCATGTTGACAGCAGAGCCTGATGTGAGGCTAGAAGTCATGAGCCACAAGACCATGACATGAACCAAACTTGGATGCTTAACCGACTTGAGCTACCCAGGTGCCCCGTTTTTAAATTTTATTTTTTATTTTTATTTTTTTTTTAGATGTTTTATTTATTTCTAGGAGATAGAGAGAGAGACAGCGTGAGCAGGGGAGGGTCAGAGAGAGGGAGTCACAGACTGAAACAGGCTCCAGGCTCTGAGCTGGCAGTCAGCACAGAGCCCGACGCGGGGCTCGAACCCACGAACCGTGAGATCATGACCTAAGCGAAAGTCGGACGCTTAACCGACTAAGCCACCCAGGCACCCCTTAAATAAGAGCTGCACCCAGTGTGGGGCTTGAGCTCCCTACCCTGATTTCAAGAGTTGCATGCATGGGCACCTGGGTGGCTCAGTTGGTTAAGCAACTGACTTAAACTCAGGTCATGATCTCACGGTTTGTGAGTTCAAGCCCCATGTTGGGCTCTGTGAAGACAACTCAGAGCCTGGAGCCTGCTTCAGGTTCTGTGTCTCCTTCTCTTTATCTCTCCCTGGGTCATTCTCTGTCTCTCTGTCTCTGTCTTTCTCTCTGGAAAAAATAAGAGTTGCATGTTTTACTGACTGAGCCAAATAAGTACCCCTAAAGTGTCTTGAGTTTTAAAACCTTAATTAAATACTTAAGAGAAAACATGGTTTTGTTTTAGTTAAAATAATGTAATAGGAAAATATCTGGAAGTTAAGATAAATACTTATATATAAATATAATATAGATGTTTAAAAAATTTTTGCCGTTAAATTTGAAGGATAATTGGAGTTCAAGGCATAACACAGATTTTACTGATATGTGCTCTAATAGTAACCTCTTCTGTATACTTGCATAGTTTTTTTTTACTATAAGCGATCTAAATGAGATGGCATTATCCTACACTATCTTACTTCTAAATGTTCTCCTGTACTCTTATCTCTGACTAGTGCTTGAAAGCTGGAATTAGACCTTATTTTCTTTTCATATTCAGTCCCTGAAGACTGGGAACAGTACTTTACCATATTAGTATATCCTTCTGTATTGGTGCTGTGATTCTGGCTCTGGTCTTCTCTGGCCTTGATATTCCAGTAGGTTTACTAATTGATTTGTGCCTTAATTTGTCCTCATACCTTTCCCATAATTTTGCTGGAATGATCTTTCTGGAATAAATTTACCATTTTTTCTTTGTTAACCTCCTTCTTCCTTATAGGGTGAAGTATAAACTCTTCAGATCTTTTGTGATCTGGCCCTTGCCTTCTTTTTTAGTCTTCCTCCATTACTCTCCACCTACTAGTCTGCCCATAAATTTTTGTCATATCAATTTATAATTCCCCAAATGTGGGGGAATATACTTCACGTTTTCGTACTTAAGCTCAGAGTGATCTCCCTTCTTCCCAAATTCCTTCATGTGGATTTCCAACTCAGCCTAAGCTTTAGGTGTCCATTGAAGTGTTAAATGAGTTCCCCTGCCTACTTTCATGCCATCGTTTACATTATACAGACTACTGTTGTGTATGTTTTACTGTACTTTTTTTGCTTCTCTCTTATTCTGTTAAATTTTAGGTAAAATTCAGCAGGGAATTAGGAATTAAAAAAAACACAAAGCTAAAATTAAGAATTTAGTAAATGAGTTTAATACCAGGTGAAATATAGTTGAAGGAATTGTGAATTAAATTTGGTAAAAAGAGGGGATGCCTGGGTGGCTCAGTTGGTTAAGCGTCCGACTTTGGCTCAGGTCATGATCTCACGGTTCATGGGTTCAAGCCCCACGTCGGGCTCTGTGCTAACAGCTAGCTCAGAGCCCGGAGCCTGTTTCGGATTCTGTGTCTCCCTTTCTCTCTGACCCTCCCCTGCTCACACTGTCTCTCTCTCTCAGAAATAAATAAAACATTAAAAATAAAATTTAAGGGGCGCCTGGGTGGCTTAGTCGGTTAAGCGTCCGACTTTCGTGTAGGTCATGATCTCACAGTTCGTGGGTTCGATCCCCGCGTCGGGCTCTGTGCTGACTGCCAGCTCAGAGCCTGGAGCCTGTTTCAGCCTGTGACTCCCTCTCTCTCTGACCCTCCCCTGCTCATGCTGTCTCTCTCTCTCTCCTAAAAATAAATAAAACATTAAAAAAAAAATTAAAAAAAAAATAAAATTAAAAAAAAGTTTGCTCAGAAGAAAAAAATTTGCAATAATGTATAGAAGGTCCAAAAAAGATGGGAGAGAACCAGAAAAGACTGTAATACAAAGATGGGCCAACATTAGTATAACTGTAGTCCCAGAAAGACAAGGAGAATATTTGAAGTTAATACTTATGAAACTTCTAAATTTTATGAAAATCATCAAGCTATAGGTTTTGTAAGTCCCACAGACCTCAAGCAAAATATATTCAGAGAAAGTCATAATTATGTAAATATTACCATTTTTGAAAACTAGGGAAAAAAGTAGAGCAGTGGAAGAAATAAGGCATGTTTCAAAGGATCAAATATATGACAACTGACTACTCATTAAAAACAGTGACAATCAAAAGACAATGGAGCAGCATCTTCAAAGTGATAGAATTAAAATAACTGCAATTCTAGATTTCTATACAAAGCAAAAATATTAACAATAAGTGTGAAAGTTAAAATTAATATTTCATTTTTTCCACACTGAGCATGGAGCTCACTAGAGATTCTCCCTCTCTCTCTCTCTCTCTCTCTGTCTCTCTCCCCCTCTCTCCCTTCCTCTCTCTCCTTCTCCCCCCCCTTCCCTCTGTCCCTGTCCCCTGCTCACATCCATTCTCTCCCTCTCTCTCTCTCTCTCTCTCTCTCTCTCTCTCACACACACACACACAGAAATAAATACATGTATTAGACAAAAGGTGAGAAAATTTTCCTAACCACAAAAATGGTGTCATTAAGTAGGAGGGAAATGATGCCAGATAGAAGCTTGGAGATGCAAGAAGGAATGAGGAATAACAGAAAGGGTAAATATGGGGATTTAAGTTAATAGTGATTTTAAAACAGGGATGCCTGGGTGGCTCAGGTGTTGATTGGTGTAGAGTATGGAGCCTGCTTAAAATTTACTTTTCCTTTGCCCCTTCCCAACCCTCATTCTCTTTTTCTCTTTAAAAAAATAGTGATATTAAAACAAATATAATGTCTTGAGCATTAAAAAAAAAAAAACAGGACTAAAGTACATAAAAACAATTTTATGTAAGTTGAGAGGATGATAAATGGAAAAGTGTCTTAAAGTCATTATGTCTGAGGAAAGGTTTAAGCTATCATTTTATATTAGACTTGAATATTCAGAGTAGTATGTCGTAATATTTAGGGTAACCCCATTAAAAGGTTTGTGAAAGTACATTATTGTATACTAGTGGGATAAAATGGAACAATGGGGAAAAAAGTACTCAACCCAAAAGAAAGCAAGACAGAAAAAACAGGAAAAGTGACAGGGAAAACAATTGTCAAGGTGGTATGTTTAAATTGCAATGGATCAGAAATTACAGTAAGTGTAAATGGGGTAAAATCCTCCAATGAAAGACATTTTCAGATAATGATACAACACAGTTTTATATACAAGAGAGACATAACATGTAAGAATACGGAGAGTTGAAAAGTGAAAGGATGTAGACATGTAAACACTAAATGGAAGCTGCTGTTGCTATATTAATATCATAATTTCAGGCAAAAAACTTGTAGAGAAACAGTTGATCATGAGAAAGGACTAATTCGCCAGAACAATTTTAAATTTATAGAATTCAGCAGCTTCTAAATTTATCAGAAAATAAGAAATAAAAGAAATCCACAATCATAGATTATACAGTCATAGAAAAAAGGTTGGCACAGTTACAGAAAATACAGTAGACCTATATACCATGTATAGGCTACTGTATCTGACAAATGTATAATACATGTTTTTTTCATGTACATGTGGGACATTTACAAAAGTGGACCACCTGCTTAATAGAAAGGAAGTAAAAAGAATAAAAAAATCATTAATCTTACAGAGTACATTCTTGGACCATAAATAAATAAGGAGGAGATGCTTGGCTTAGTCAGTGGAACATGTGACTCTTGATCTCAGGGTTGTGAGCCCCGTGTTGGTCGTAAAGCTTACTTAAAAGAAAAACAAAAACAGGAAAATAATCTAGGAAAAACAAGTTTAGAAAATCTCATATTTAGAAACTAAAAAACAAGCTGCAAAGTAATCTTGAGTTAAGGAAAAAATCACAGTGGAAGTTAGAAAAATTTTTGTCATAAAAATAAAACATCAAAATTCATGAGGTATAGATGAAGCTGTGCTTAGAGGGCACTTTATTAGAAGAGAATAAAAGCTAAAGGTCAATGAATGACCTCAAGTTATTAAAAACTATAAGCACAAGTAAGGAAGAAAAAGTAATGGAATAGAAAACAAACATTAGGGTTAACAAAGTTGAGTTGCTTTCAGAAGACAAATCCTCTCAGCAAGACAAATGAAAAAAGTATGAAAATACAAGTGAAGGGGTGCCTAGCTGATTCAGAAGAGCATGTGTCTCTTGATTTTGGGTTGTGTTAAGTATAGAGATTACTTAAATGAAAATTTTTAAAAAATGAAATGGAGACATCACTCACTGCTTCTACATTAAAAATCTTTCAAGAAGGTATTATGAATAACTTCATGCTGATGAATTTAAAATTTTAGGTGAAGTGGTCAAGTACCTGAAAAAATACAGATAAAAAAGAAAACCTAGGAGTGCCTGGCTGGCTCAGTTGTAAGAGCATGTGACTCTTGATCTCAGGGTTGTGAATTCAGACCACTCTGTGTGTAGGGATTACTAAAAAAATAAAAATCTGACTAGTTCCCTATTTGTTAAAATAGTTGAATCTTATTTGATGAGCAGAAATAATAGTCTTTTCAATAAATGATGTTGAGACAACTGCATAGCCTCATGCCAGAGAATGAAGTTGAATCCCTCCCTCACACTGTGCCCCCAAATTAACTAAAAATGCATCAAATACCTAAATTTAAGGGCTATAGCTATAAAACTCTTTGGAAGAAAACATAGTTGTCTCTGTGACCTTGTATGATGCACTGGTTTCTTACATATGATGTGAAGTACAAGCAACCAAGTCAAAATAGATAAATTGGACTTTATCAAAATGAAAAACAACTTGTGCTTTAAAAGACACTCAGGAAAGTCAAAAGACAACTCTTAGAATGTGAGAATGAAAGAATGGAGCAATGAGAGCAAATCACATATTTGTAAGAGATTATTATTGAGATATGTAAACAATTCTGCAACTCAACAGTAAAAAGGCAACTCGGTAAAAATGGGCAAAGTATTTGAATAGATATCTTTCCAAAGAAGATACACAAATTGCCAGTAAATAGGTGAGATGATGCTCTATATCATTAGTCATTAGTCAGGGAGATCTAAATGAAACCACAAGGAAATACTATTTCATACCCACTAGGATAGCTATAATTGAAAAGATAGCTGTAATTGAAAAAATTGGCAAGGATGTGGGGAAACTGGAACCTCCTGTATTGCTGATGGGACTATAAAATGGTACAGTCACTTTATAAAAACAGTCTGGCAGTTCTTCAGAAAGGTAAACATAGTTGCCATATGACTTAGCATTCTTCCATTCTTACCCAAGAAAATTGAAAACATCTCCTCACACAAAAACTTGTATGTCAATGTTCATAACAGCATTAGTAATAATAACCCCCAAATTGAAACAAGCCATATGTATATAAACTTATGAGTGGATAAGTAAAATGTTATATGTGTATGATGGAATGGTATTCATCCATCCAACAACATAGGCGAATCTTGAAAAACATTCTAAGTGAAAGAAGCAACATAAAAGACTTCATAGTGTATTGTTGCACTTAGATGAAATAATTTATAATAGTTTACTCCAGGAGGGAGGATGATTGGTGAGTGACTGCTAAGGGATATGGAGTTTCTTTTAGGGCTGATTTAACTGTTCTGGACTTGGTGGTGATGATTGTACAATTTAATGGATATACTAAGTGCCATGGAATTTTACACTTTAAAATTAAAGGGTGAGTTTTATGGTACATAAAATATATCTAAATAAAAAAGTAATCAAATGTATTATTTAAAGTCTTCCCACTAATTCCAGGCCTTGATGGCATCCCCAGTGAATTCTTCCAAATATTATATCAAGTTTACATAAATTCTAGAAATTAGACAATGAGAGAACATTTCCTAACTCTCTTTACCAAGCTGACATAACTTTGAACATACATAGGAGATTAAAAGAAAGAATTACAGACCAGCTCTTTCATGAATATAATTGCAAAATACAAGTTCAACCTAAGTACAGTATTAGCAAGTTAAATATTAAAATATGAAAAAGAGAATAGATGTCAAAGTGGTTTTTTTCAGGAATGCAAGGATAGTTTAACCAATGTACTTCACATTGAAAGAAAAAACTATAAGGTCATTTCAATAGATGCAGAAAAAACATTTGATATCATTAAAAACTCAACAAACTAGTAAGAAAGAAATTTTTTTAAAATGTTTATTTTGAGAGTATGAGTGGGGGAGGGGCAGAGAGAGAGGGAGAGAGAATCTTAAGCAGGCTCCCTCTCCACACAGCCTCACCTGGGGCTTGATCTTAAGAGCAGTGAGATCATGACCGGAGCTGAAATTGAGTAAGACACTTAACCAACTGAGCCACCCAGGTGTCCCAAGAGGGAACTTTCTTATTCTGATAGAGTATCAAGGCACCTGGTTGGCTCAGTTGGTTAAGCTTCTGACTCTTGATTTTGGCTCAAGTCATGATCTCATGGTTTGTGAGATGAAGCCCTGCCTCAGCCTCCGTGCTGACAGTTGGAGCCTGCTTGGGGTTCTCTCTCTCCCTGTCTCTCTGCACCTCCCCTGCTCATGTGCATATGCTCTCTCTCTCAAAGTAAATGAACATTAAAATAAAAAAGATCTCTGTAAACTCTACAGCAGACATCATACTTGAGATTGGGACTAAGATCAGGATGTCTGCGATTCTATTCAACATTGTTCTGAAGGTCCTATTCATAGTAACAAGGCAAGAAAAAACAAAAAAATGTTAGGAAGAAGTCAACCTCATTACTTATAAATGACAGTGTGTATGTAGAAAATCCAAAATTTATAAACTATTGGAAGTAGTAAGTGTATTTGGCAATGTTCCTATTATATATAGAGTAATATTTAAGACAATTTTAAAAGTTGTGTTTTCATTATGCCAACAACATAAAAATGAAAAGAAACTACTATTTATAGCAGCATAAAAAATCTGAATCTTTGGAATAGATACAGTGAGAGCTATCCAAGACTTGTGCACTAAAAACTACAAAATACTGAAAAACACTAAAGAAGATCTAAGCAAATTCAGTTATTAACTGAATACTCAGTTGGAGTACTTAATACTTTAAAGCTATCCATCCTCAAATTGATCTATGTATTCAATGCAATATCATTCGCAGGATATTTTGGTGTACATCATGCTGATTCTAAAATTCATATGGAAATGCAAATTGAAGTCATGTTACCTTTAAATGGTTAAACAAACGCTTCCCATAAACAGTTATAATAAATGTACATAATCAGAATAGCACCATCAAATTCAGGAAATATTATGTTACTACCATCTAATTCTTAGACTTCATTCCAGTTTTCCCAGATGTTTCAATATTTTTTTTTTTTGGAGCAAATGGATCTGTCCCTGGTTAAGCCCAGAGACAAGCCCTGGCCAGCACCTTGATTGCAGTCTTATGACCCTAAGCATAGAACCTAGCTAATCTACGCCTGACTCTTCACCCGCAGAAATTGTGGGATAATAAATGTGTGTTGTTTTAAGCTACTAAGTTTGTATTAATTTGTTACACAATAGAAAATTGATACTCCTCCCTTTCCAACTGATTTTAGTTGGGTTATTTTTTTAAGTGTGTGTATCTATGTATGTATGTATGTATCTCCTATACCCAACGTCCGGTTCAAACTCATAACCCTGAGATCAAGAGTTGCCCTTCCAACTGAGCTAGCTGGACACTCTGATTTTAGTTGGGTTATTACTTCTGTCTTGATCCCTCTAGCTCCAGGGTGTTAGCAGCTTCCTGCTTTCTTTGCTCCTCTCTGGGTTGCCTCACAATTCTTCAGGCTTGTATTTTCAACTCCTCTGTAACTAGTTCTCCATATTAACTCTATTAATACATGTGTTTAAGAATTGCTATTCTCTTAACCACATTAAAAATTTTAAAAAAGGGAAGGGAAGAATAGCTATTATCTATATATCTATAGAAGTGGTTTGATAATAGGTAATATTCTTTAAATGTTACCTCCAGAACATAGCTCCAATGTATTCACTCTTCCCCATCACATTGGAATTTTTTTTAAAGCTTATTATTTTGAGAGAGAGAGGGAGAGTGAGCACAAGCAGGGGAGGGGCAAAGAGTGAGGAAAAGAGAGAAGCCCTCCTGTTAGCATGGAGCCTGAAGCAGGGCTCGAAACCACAAACTGTGAGACCATGACCTGAGCCAAAAGTCCAGAGTTGGGTGCTTAACCAGCTGAGCCACCCAGGTGCTCCCATGTTGGAATCATTCTAACCATAAGCCACCTTTATCTCTTGATCAAGGATTCTCAGGTAATAGGTTTTCTAACAGATTTTCTCTTTCCCTTGGAAATAGCATGGAAGTAGTTGGAGAGATAGTTACAGAATTTTAAATATTCTGTGTTGGATATGCTTCATTTAATTCAGAATTACTGGTATAGACCTATCTTTATATAATAGGTTAAAATACTTTTTGACTTTGTTGCTGTGCACTTCAATTATCTAGTGAGTATGAACTATAATATCAATTTATTTCCAAGATCAATAGTAGCTCAGAGAAGAAATTAAAGTAGAATACAGACTGAGCTGTATCCTAAGGAGGGAAAAGAATGAATAAGGACAACTTGTGATTCTATTCTCCAGTGTTGATTACCTTAAGTCATTTTCAGTTAGCTCTTTCTAGGGCTTGTTTTATTACATGTTTGTTGTGGATATGAATCTTTATAAACTCAGAGATATGAGAAACCTTATATTTATTACCTGTGAAAAGATACTTTTTAAAAAAGTAAGTTTAGGGGCACCTGGGCAGCTCAGTCAATTTAGCCTCTGACTTTGGCTCAGATTATAATCTTGCAGTTCGTGGGTTCGAGCCCCGGGTTGGGCTCTGTGCTGACAGCTCAGAGCCTAGAGCCTGCTTCGAATTCTGTGTCTCCCTCTCTCTCTGCCCCTCTCCTGCTTGCACTCTGTCTCTCTCTCTCAAAAATAAATAAGCATTAAAAATTTTTAAAACTTAAAAATAAAAGTAAATTAAGGCTTTCATATAAGTGTAAAATTGAACACACTTTATAGATTTTATTTAAGCAATGAAGGAACCAGGCAGATGTTATAACCAGTTGAGAGGCAATACTTAAAAAAACACACGTTTATATGTAGTAAGGAATGTTGAAATTAATGTTAAATGGAGGCAAAACTGGTCTTTCCACAGTGATAGTATGGGTGAATGCATCTGTCAGGATAAAATTTGCATGTCTTTTTCTACATTGCTATCCGTCATCTTCAACTTACAGACTTGTAAAACAGCTCCCATATGTTCATTATAACCAGGAGGGTTATTCTCTAGACAAGACAATTTTCTGTTGGCAGCACACATTTTCTCCTATACTTTTAATTGACTTTAAGCCCCTATCCTTGGGCTGGTGGAAAACAGCCACAGATGATAGTTTGCTTTCCATTCCTTAAATTCACATGACATTTCCAGAGGACTTTGGAAGGAGCTTGGTGAGGCCCCACTGATCCCTCACACTGTGTACTGCTGATATATTTATGGCATTAGCCTCAAATGATTCTTTTTGTGCTATTCGGGGTATATCCAGGTTTGCCAAGGATAGAAGCTCTAGAAATAGCCTAAGGAGTATAAATGGTGCAGGAAGATGAAGGAAGGTGCAGGAAGTAGTGGTTTTTTGTTCTCACCAGAACTTTCAAAGACTTACTTCTTTTCAACTTTCCCATAAATTGGCCATAAGGCTGTTTGACTCCCTTTACTTTGGTTTCTTTAGGTGTTGAGCCCTACTGTCAAGCCCAAATTTCCTAGGTGCATCAGGCAGTCATTCCTTTTGAGTCCTGTCACCTCTTAGGGCACTGGCAGGAAGGGGGACATGGGTCTCATTCTGTGGGGCCCCATACCCCACCATTTGCTTGGGGAATTCTCCTCCCCTTTTCAGTTTCTCATTTTTCTCCTTTATCTCCCTCTAGCCTAATTCCCTGAATGGTTTCAGGTACACTCTTAACAAAAACTAGAAAAGGAAGCTGAAGCAAGGGAAAGCTTTCCTGGGTACTTAGGGTACTTAAAAGGGGAAAAAATCCAGAGAACAAGATAAAAGGCTTATTTCATTTATTTTTTGTTCTTTTACACTGTAAACAAATTAACATTTCATTAAATGATCTTGCTACTGTATGTTCTCATTCATTCACTCAAACTTTTTTTTTAATATTTTTATTTATTTCTAGGAGAGAGAGAGAGAAATAGCATGAGCAGGGGAGGGTCAGAGAGAGAGGGAGACACAGACTCTGAAATAGGCTCCAGGCTCTGAGCTGGCAGTCAGGACAGAGCCCGACGCGGGGCTCGAATCCACGAACCGCGAGATCATGACCTAAGCGAAAGTTGGACGCTTAACCGACTAAGCCACCCAGGCACCCCCATTCACTCAAACATTTAACACTTATTGAGCATTTCCAGTATTATCAGCTGGAATTATAACAAATTCACCTCAGGGATCTTACAGTCAGGGAGAGAGTCAGGAGTAATCAAAGTGACAATATAATATTTTTAAATGAACATAGAGCAAGGAAATTTAAGCCCTTTAAGAGCTTGTAAGGAAATTAAGCTCTTTAAGAGTTAAAAAGTGTAATTACAAACATCACAAAGTCAGTTTATATCACAGAACCTCTGCTCTCTTGGGTTCAGAAGACCAATTTGTCATCTTAAGAGATAACCCAAATTCTAGTTTTTTATTAATATAATTTTGGACAAAACTACTTGTTGCAGGTATGAATCTTACTCCACACACTTGACTGTGTGAGAAATGTTACTTTTTCTTTGTGTTCTTAAAAGCAAATTAAATTTGACTATGAACGCTGCAAAGTCAACTATATGGGTTTGTGACCTGTGTCATCTCACAGGGCTGAGTACCCAGCAGGGCTCCCTTCACTTGGTTCAATGCTCTATGTTGCTGTCTTGAAATTCTTGGTAATTTTATCTTTGGACTTGTGTTTGTAATTGAAGTCCACTGGGACTGCAGAGCATGCACTTGAACACAGGGAACAGGCACAATATGTGTATCTGATGCTGTTTCTTGCTACCCTGCTGCACGTAGCATTTGAGGTGCCCTGTGATTTCAGAATTCCAGTGGATACACAATGCATGAGCCAGTAAGTCTCAAAGGAGAACAAAGTTAGAGTGTTAAATCTACCACTGAGTAAGAGGTGAGGTGGGGTGGCTGACAGTCCTAGAGCCATGCTTTCTTTTTGAACCAGAACTTCCTCTCCAGAAAGAAGGCAATGACCTATTAAACACAAACAACCTAGGAATGCTATCATATTCTTTCTTACTTGTGTTACTTCCCTGTTTTATCCAACCACTTACCCTGAAAATGATGACACAGAAGGAGAGAAAAAGATAGTGCAACTCATAGATCTTTTTTCCATGTTCTTCCTTATTCATCAGTAAGCTAAAAAGGTAGAGTATTGATAGAATGTGTGCATATCAAATGAAATAAAAACAGATGGCTTTTGCACAGTGTTTTCACTGTTCTGGCAAGAATAAGATACATATACATGTATGAGCTACAAAATAAGAATTACATAATTTTGTTGATTCCGCAAATGAGTTACATGTTCTTATATTTGCATTGAAAACCATCATTGTACAATATAAAGATGATTGGTAAAGTTCATACTAATAGTTTAACATTTTTCTTTACTTAGAATGACATTAAGGAGTACCTGAGTGGCTCAGGCGGTTGAACATTTGACTCTTGGTTTCAGCTCAGGTCATGTTCTGGCAGTTTATGAGATTGAGCCCTCAGTTGGGCTCTGTGCTGACAGCACGGAGCCTGCTTAAGATTCTCTTTCTGTCTCTCTCTCTGCCCCTTCCCTGCTTGCACACATTTTCTCTTTCTCAAAATAAATTTAAGAAGGCAAGTAAAAAATACCATGACAAATTGAGAGAAAGAAAACAGCTTTGTGTTCTAGTACCTTTAACAATATTTAAAAGCATTTAGATAGTGCTTAGTAACTAACAGTATTTAAAAGTGTGAATGGCACTTTTTCTCCTGCATTTTCATTTCTTACTGAGCCCTGGTGAAAGGTCCTGAGAAGTCTTACTTTGAACAGACTATTTGGACATCTGGTCAACTGAGTACACTCTCTTGTCCCGACCTAGAAGTAGGCAGGCTTTGAAGATTTTGTGCCGTACATAGATGAAGAATGCGCACATAAAAGAATCTTTGCCCAGGCTGTAAGCTCCATGGTGAATGCCAGGCACTGTGCTAAATGATTTACAAAGATTATTATGTTAAAAGCTTTTCAGAACATTACCAAACCTTTTATCAAGGCAGCACATAAGTATATTTAACAAAATTGCATGGTATGGAAAGACCCATAATGAAAAGTAGCAATCCTCTTTCCATTCTTTCCACCCCCACTCCCTTCCACTCCCTAATTCCTAAACTTTGTTTTTAGTGTATCTGTTGATATTTCCCTACGCTCTAAATAATTGAGAATTTCCCATTATTTAGATATCCATCTATGAAATTCCAGTCCTGATAAAGTTTTTTAGCTTATTTGATTTCCCCATCTCTCTTACCCTCTGTACTCTCTGGGTAATTATATCACTCTTTTTAGTTTCTTTATTTGCCATAGGAGGGGAGGAAAAATTTCTCCCCTCCTAGGTTATGTGGTTGGGCCTCAGAATTAAACTGGTGTAAGACAGATGAACAGGAGAAAAGCATACAAATTTTTGTTTAATATTTTCAGGTTGTACACAGGAGTCTTTAAAAACAAAGAATAATGAATTTTGAGGAGGTGATAAGACAGGAACTTGGGGTAGGAGCTAGGAAACTGTGGGACAGTGACTAGGAAATATATGGGGGAAAGTAATGGAAGATAAGGGTTATTTTAGTAGGTTTGTACAGGTACACTTTGGTGTTGACCCTCATGGTGTCAGCAAAGTTCCCTTCCTAGTAGAGGGAGGGCAACTTTCTTGTAGGAAATTTTAAGACTTGGTTTTAGGTAGAAAAGGGGAGTTAGGGAATCTTTCCTATATTTGCTATTTTTCAAATGCCTTCAGGTCATATAATTATGCCAACGTGACATATTTTGGGGTGACCTTTTCTTTTCTTTTTTTTTTTTAATGTTTTATTTCTGAGAGAAAGAGAGACAGTTTGAGCAGGGGAGGGTCAGAGAGAGTGAGATACAGAATCTGAAGTAGGCTCCAGGTTCCAAGCTAGCTGTCAGCACAGAGCTCCATGCGGGGCTCGAACCCACAAACCGTGAGATCATGACCTGAGCCGAAGTCGGATGCTCAACTGACTGAGCCACCCAGGTGCCCCTGGGGTGGCATGCTCTGAATCCCTTTATTATCCTTAAAACATGAAACAATGGAGCGCCTGGGTAGCTCAGTCAGTTAAGCATTAGATTCTTGGTTTTGGCTTAAGTCATGATCTCACAGTTTTGTGAATTCGAGCCCCACATCAGGCTCTGCACTGGCAGTACAGAGGCTGCTTGGGATTCTCCCTCCCTCTCTCTCTGCCCCTTCCCCACTTGTGCTATTTCTCTCTCAAATAAATAAATAAACAAAATGATGAACTTACTCCTTGGTTTCTTCTTTCAACTATATATTTTTTTTATGTTTATTCATTTTTGAGAGAAAGAGAGAGAGTCAGAGTATGAGCAGGAGAGGGGCAGAGAGAGAGGGAGACACAGAATCTGTCTGAAGCAGGCTCCAGGCTCTGAGCTGTCAGCACAGAGCCTGATGGGACGCTCCAACCACAAGCTGTGAGATCAGTTGGACATTCAACCGACTGAACCATCTGGCACCCCTCTTTTTTCAACTATAGGCTGTTTCTTCTAACTGCTTATTACACAGGAGGCTTATTAGTAGTCATAGCTTTCCCTTCCATTCATATCTCCTCATTGCACCTCTCAGCTTTGGGCAATTATACTTTTACTTAACATTATCATACTGATAGCATTTGCATTCTGTTAATTTTATCAGATTTACGACATCTGGTTTTTTCTTTTTTCTTTTTTTTTTTTCTTTTTTCTTTTTATTCTGGGAGAGAGAGAGAGAGAGACAGCGCGAGCAGGGGAGGGTCAGAGAGAGAGGGAGACACAGAATTAGAAGCAGGCTCCAGGCTCTGAGCTGTCAGCACAGAGCCCGACATGGGGCTTGAACCCACGAACTGTGAGATCATGACCTGAGCTGAAGTCAGATGCTTAACTGACT